>LR738714.1:833008497-833078767 GCA_902687465.1 Secale cereale
CAATAGCTCATTTAATTCAGGAATTGCCTGATCATCCCCGAAAAGGAGGTTGTAAAATCCTACTGCAGGTCCTGTATAAGCACCTAGTGCAGGTCATGTATAAGCACCTCTTCCAGCCCCGCCTCCTGTTGCAGCAGCACTCGCACCTCCTGTTCCAGCTCCGCCTCCTGTTCCAGCTCCGCCTCCTGTTGCAGCAGCACTCACACCTCCTCTTGCACCGCCTCTCCCACCTCCTCTTGCACCACCTCTCCCACCTCCTCTCGCACCTCTGTTTTGTGTTCTGGTTTTCTTGTTCCCTCTACCACCATTTGCACTAGTTCCCGCTTCATCTTCGCGTGGATGCATTGTCTTTCTAACCTTGCTCCTTCCCTTGTTTGTTGCAGTAGTTTGTGCTCTTCTTTCAGGAATTGAATCCCTAGCATCAACCACAAAATGTGATTGCTCTAGTAAAGGACCAGGGTGTCTCACATTGCTGACATAAGCTCTTTCCTACATTACAATTTAATGTGAGATAATTATGCATAGAGTTGTGAACAAAATAATTGTAAGAATGAAGAACACAAACCTCTTGGCCCGTCATGTACACCATGCTGCCAACATCATTTGTTGGATCCATCCTATAGTCCCATGTGTGTGGCATGATGCCCTACAATGTTGTGCTTGTTGTTAGCATAGAAATTACGTACAGAATATAGTTAGCATAGAAATATGTAAGGTATTTAAACCTGGAGTATAGTTGGATCTTCTATTTCTTCTTCATCCTCTTCTTCTTCATGTTGTGCTTCCTCCTGTCTTAGCAAGTACTTATAATGCCCTTTTTTGTTGTGGTCAGGCTTCCCACAAATGCATACATACTCCTTTCTTGTTGAGTGAAATGGTACCATCCTTGCCCTTCTTCTCTTCGGGTGTTTTTCTTCTGTTCTTAGGTGGCCTTCCCATAGTTTTCTTGAAGACAGGAGGGTGAACAACAATGCCATTCATTTTCTCCCAGTGAACCTTGTCTCTCATGGGCATTATGTTATGAGCATATGCTTGTAGATAGGTTTCTATGGTGTAACATTTGCGAACCATTTCTTCAGGATCAATCCTTTCACCTCTACAACAAGCAACAGCATGACTGCATGGTATGCCACTTAGTTGCCACCTTTGGCAGTCACAAACCCTGGCTACAATATCACAAATATAAGTATTGTTACCAGATAGCACTGAAAATACACCAAGACCAATTGGTAGGGAAACAATTAGCAGATAATTCAATGTTCTTGTCTAGTTTCTTCCTAATCTTAGGACAGATTCTGCCAGTCCAATTATGTGTTGCTTCCCTCTGCTTGGTCTCATGTCTCACACTTATCTTGCCCATTATGCAGTGTAGCATTGATACAACAGCAAACTCTCTTGCTTCTAAGATGTAGCTGCAATTATAAGTAAATGTTGTAACCAATGCAGTCAAAACAAGTAAATGTTGCAAAAGAATTATGTGCGATTAAAAGTTTTAATCAGTACCTGTTGTAAACTTCAGACATGTTATTTAGAAGAATGTCGCACTTTGGAAAGTCACTGAAAAAAGCCTTCACCCACTGGTTTGGGGGCTTAGCTTCAAGCCAATTGTAAGCAGCAGGGCAGTCCTTTTTCAACCTATCCATGTTTTCCTTCCACTTTTCACGAGTGGTCGATCTTGCAATGGCCCAGAGTTGATTTTTCAGTGTCTCTCCTTTAAACATTTTGTGAAAATTCTGATAAAGATGTCTGACACAAAATCTATGTTCAGCATGCGGGAACACTTTCTGAACTGCATTTATCAGCCCTTTCTGCTTGTCACTCATGATAGTGTAGGGAGAAGTGTTGGCAATGTTCAGGTCATTTCGTATTGTTGTGAGAAACCACTCCCATGTATAGGTCGATTCCACCTCCACCATACCCATTGCTATGGGGTAGATACAATCATTTGGGTCTATGCCCACTGCAGAAAGCAACTGACCTTTGTACCTACTTTTCAAGTGACAACCATCCACAAATATAATTGGTCTGCAGCCCTTTAAGAACCCTCTCTTGCAGGCATCATAAGACTAGTACAATGAAGACAAATGGTCCTTAGGATGTGGGTCATCCTTCTCCTATACCGGAGTAGTGCGAACAATGAATTTGCTGCCAGGGTTACTTCTTCTGAGTTCTTGACCATAGTCCCACAGAAGATTGTATTGTGATGCTTCATTACCATGAATTATATCAAGTGCTGCTTTCCTAGCCCTACTCAACTTCATTTTATTTGGGAGCAACTTGTACTCTCTTTGAACTTTCCTCCCAAAAGTGTTCAAGTCCATTTTCTGATCATCTCTGAATTGCTCAATGAACTTCTCGGTAAGCAGTTTAACAGTCAAGCACATAGAATCCCAACTCTTCGGACATGTGTGATTGCCATTGTACTTCTTAATGACAATGCTCCCTGTCCTGTTGTCTGATACGTCCAAAACGTATCTATAATTTCTGCTTGCTCCATGCCACTTTTGGGTGATATTGCTATGATATTCATACACTTCCATACACTTTTGATCATATTTGGACCAAATTACTAATCCAGTGCACCCCAGTGCCAGTTTCTGTTTTCGGCTGTTTTTGTATTTCAGGTTTTCACGTTTCGAGAACTGCCCAGAAAAATCCAGAAAAAATATATAAAAAATCGGCGAACCAGAAACAACACTGCGTCCGAAGGGCAGCCTGGGGGGCACAGGGGCTCCAGGCGCCTTGTGGGCGCCCCCGCCCCCCCCGGGCCGCGCCGGGGGGGCGCCTCGGCCCCCCGAGGCTCCCCCGGTGCCCTACTTTGGCATATATTTAAAGGGTTCCCCGTAACCCTCAGAACAGGACTTCTTTTCGCGATCCCATATCTGTTCCGCCGCCGCCGCCGCTTCCAAGATCGGGAGCACCAGGAGAACTCTTCCCGGCACCCTGCCGGAGGGGAGGATCACCACCGGGAGCTTCTCCACCACCATGGACGCCTCCCGGATGACTCGTGAGTAGTCTCCCTTGGACCATGATTCCATGACCAGTAGCTATGTGATGTTCTCCTAACGTTCTTGTGCTTCACTAATTAGTCGTCGTGAGCTGCCCTACATGATCGAGGCACTTATGTAATCCTTATGTTGTTGCTATGTTGAGTTTGCTGGGATCCGATGGATTATGAGATTATGTTCAGATTGATCTTGAGTAATATATTTGATTCACCTCTTTTATATTTTAGTTCATAAATAATTCTTGCATGTTCTCCGTTGTTATTTATTGCTTTGGCCGAGTAATAGGTAGTGACTCCAAGAGGGAACGTTATGCTCGATTGCGGGTTCATGCCCCTCGATGACTAGCTTGAGTGACAGAAACATGAGTCTAGGGGATGTGCTGTTGCCACAAGGGGAAAACAACGGTGCTTGTGCCCGCGGGTGCAAGGATTGTTTACTTTACGCAAAGTTCTTTTAATGCAGTTGTCTGTTGCATTGAGTTTACACTATGGGTGGGACTCGCAACTTAATACCAGCGAGATGTTCTGGATAGATATCTCAAGGTGGATGATTAGTAGTAGATATTGATGGATTTCGGTCTACTTACTTTGGCGTACCGCCCATGCTTTGAACCTCAACCTTTCTTGCAATGTAATCAGCATTGGTTTGCGTTCGTGCTCCTGTCAATTGCCCAGCTGTAATTTGTTTACCTCACATAGCTGTTTTATCGTCTTTTGGGAGAGAGACATCACTAGTGAACATCATGAGACTCCGGTCCATATTACCATCATTGATCACATCCACTATTTACTTTTCGCTATTTACTTACTATTGCAAAACACTATCTATCACTACTATCATATTGCTTTTAACCCTTTGTGAACTACAAGGCCGGAGAGATTGACAACCTCTCTGTACTCGTTGGGAGCAAAGTTATTTGTATCTGTGTGCAGGTCCACGTTGATTGCTAATTGCGCCGTTAGCAATTGACACCTACTTGTTGAACCTAGGAGTCTCTGGGGATTCGATCCTTGGCATCTTTGCTAGGGGAAAACACTTCTACTTACTGCATCTTACACCTTCCACTTGGGGTAACCAACGAGGGGTTCGAGGCCCATCAGCCAGCGAACCCCGAGCCAAGAAGTTCTCCTAGGGCCCGACCGACCCGGTGCCGCAGGGCCTCAAACATCTCCGAGCGGGTGTGCTGCATTCCACGGACTCGTGCAACCTCCTCAAAGGTTCGAGCCACGAGGGTGGAAACGTCCTCCACTTGCTGGTGGAGGTAGGACAATTCCGCCCTGGCGGTAGCGCGAGCCTTCTCCGACGCTCGCTCGTGAAAGCACATTTGCTCTCCGGGTGGTTTTGGTAATTAATGACAACATACTTTGTGGTTGGACTAATACTTTTATCAAGTATGTTTCAGGAAACCCAATCACATTGGTATGGCAAGATGATTGAAGAAGTGGACCCCTCAAGTGCTAAGACAAGCATTGGCAAAAGCTCAAGACTCCATTTTTGGTTTAGTGATCAAAGATCACATTGAGTCCATAGGAAAAGCCAATACTATTAAAAGGGGATGAGGTTGTGTTAATGTTCTTGTTGCTCAAGTGCTTGGTGATCTAACTCCCTCAACTATCAGCACTATTCACTACTTAACACACACCCATAAGTAATCTCGGTCAAACCAACTCTGTCTCACCGAGATGAAGTTATCTCTACAAACCCTAACATCTCGGTCACACCGATTCTTTCAACTCAGTCCCACCGAGATGAACCACTTCAGCCATTTTCCAAACCCTAGAAAAATCGGTCTTACCGAGTTTGAGATCGGTCTCACCGAAACTGAACTGCCAACCTTCTGTAACCATTTCACATCATATCGGAATATCCGAGTTTGCATTATCGGTCTCACCGAAATGGGCAAGGTTCTGCCTTGACTCAAATCGGTCGCACCGATAATTCATTTTCGGTCTCACCGATTCTGGCATGTTCTTGTCTTTTCTCAAATCGGTCCAACCGAGTTTTCTTTCTCGGTCTCACCGAAAACTCCAACGTTCATATCAGAAACACTTTCGGTCCCACCGAGATGGTATTTTCGGTCCCACTGAAAATCCCAACGTTCACTATATTTGAACTTTCGGTCTGACCGAGTTTTCACTTCGGTCTGACCGAGATTGGTCAAATGTGTGTGTAACGGTTGGATTTTGTGTGGAGGCTATATATACCCCTCCACCCCCTCCTCATTCGTAAGGAGAGCCATCAGAAAGTACCACCACTTCTACCATACACTTTCTGAGAAGTGAACCACCTACCCTTGTGTTGAGATCAAGCCATTCCATTCCTACCATATGAAATTTGATCTCTAGCCTTCCCAAGTTGCTTTCCACTCAAATCTTTCTTCCACCACAGCCATATCAGTGAGGAGAGTTGAGTGTTGGGGAGTTTATCACTTGAAGCACAAGAGCAAGGAGTTCATCACCATCAACACCGTCTATTACCTTTTGGGGGGTGGTGCCTCCTAGATTGGTTAGGTGTCGCTTGGGAGCCTCCGTCTTGATGATGTGGAGTTGAACCAAGAAGTTTGTAAAGGCAAGGAGATCGCCTACTTCGTGAAGATCTACCCCGAGTAAGGCTAGTCCTCCGTGGGCGTAGGCCGTGATGGAATAGACAAGGTTGCTTCTTCGTGGACCCTTCGTGGGTGGAGCCCTCCGTGGACTCGCGCAGCCGTTACCCTCCGTGGGTTGAAGTCTCCATCAACGTGGATGTACGATAGCACCACCTATCGGAACCACGACAAAAATCTCCGTGTCACCAAACTGCGTTTGATCTTCTCCACCTCCTTTTTACATGTGCAATTTACTTTCCGCTGCATATACTCTAGAATTGCATGTGTAGGGTGTTACTTGATTTGATCTTGTTTGTGAAACTGCCAAAAAACTTTGCATGATCTAAAGGCAGATTTTTTATATTGTCAAGTAGTCTAATCACCCCCCCTCTAGACCTACTTCGATCCTACAAGTGGTATCAGAGCTTTGGTCTCCATTGCCTTGGTTTCCATTGCATTGGACTCCATAAGCTTGGTTTCACAACCTAGGAGAGTATGGCGTCTAGTGAGGGTAATTATCGTAGAGGTCCTTACTTTGATGGTACAAATTTTGCTAGTTGGAAGCATAAAATGAAAATGCATATTCTTGGTCATAACCCAGCCGCATGGGGCATTATTTGTGTTGGCATGCAAGGTGATTTCTTTGAAGAAGGAAAAGTTCCGGATCGCGAAGCTACACCCGAAGAGTTGCGGATGTTGCAAAACAATGCTCAAGCTTGTGACATTCTCTTCAATGCTTTGTGTCCCGAAGAGTTCAACAAAATCAGTCGTCTTGAGAATGCTAAAGAGATTTGGGATACTTTGGTTGAAATGCACGAAGGTACTGAATCTGTGAAGGAATCAAAGCTAGATATTCTTCAAGGTCAACTTGACAAGTTCAAGATGAAGGATGGTGAAGGAGTCGCCGAAATGTACTCTAGGCTTGCTCTCATCACAAATGAGATTGCTGGCTTAGGAAGCGAAGAAATGACCGACCGATTCATCATTAAGAAGATTCTCAGAGCTTTGGATGGAAAGTATGACACCGTGTGCACTTTGATCCAAATGATGCCAAACTACAAGACTCTCAAGCCAACTGAAGTCATTGGAAGAATTGTTGCCCATGAGATGACACTTAAGGATAAGGAAGAGCTTCACAACAAGTCAAGTGGTGCTTACAAAGCTACAAGTGATGCTCCTACTACCTCAAGTGACAAGCTAATTTCCAATGAAGAGATAAGCCTAATGGTTAAGAACTTCAACAAGTTCTACAAGAATAGAGGCAAAGAAAGAAGCTCAAAGTCTAGATCATATGATGAAAAGAGATCTTCTAGCCGTGATCGAAACTGCTACAATTGTGGAAGACCCGGACACTTCTCAAATGAGTGTACGGCTCCCCACAAGAGAAGAGAAGAATCTCCAAGAAGAAGAGCAAGAGATGAGTCACCTCGGAGAGAGAGAAGGAGCAGAGATGATCGTTATGAACGAAGACCTTCTCGGAGAAGCAAGGATTCAGAGAGGAAAGACAAGTCATCAAGGAGCTACACAAGAAGAAGACATCAAGCTCATGTTGGTGAATGGGTCTCCGGCTCCGACTCTGACAATCAATCCGATGGAAGCTATCACTCCGACTCCGACTATAGTCAAGATGAAGGTGTTGCCGGACTTGCACTCGTATCCTCCAACTCCAACTCCTACGACTTATTTGATTCACCAAATGAGGGAATTGGAAGATGCTTCATGGCTAAAGGCCCCAAGGTAACACACCCTGAATTCATTGACTTCGATAGTGATGAGGATGACTTGCTTGGTGAAGATGAGCTCTTGCATGATAAATCTAGTGAGCTTAGTAATGATGAAAATGCTAGTAGTCTTTATAGTCGAGAAGAGTCGAATGACAATGCTATGAAGGAGATTGAGCGTCTAACTAAAGAACTAAACACTCTTAAGTTAGCTCATGAAACAACTCAAGAAGATCATAGAGAGCTCCTAAGATCTCATGAGAAGCTACGCTTCGAGAAGCTCACTCTAGAGCAAGACCATGAGTTTCTAAAAGCGATCAATGACGATCTTCGAAAGAAGAGTTCTTCATATCTTGCCAAACGACTTCTCTTGTCTAATTTCTTGCCACCTATTAAGACTAAGCATGACAAGCATAAGAAAAATTCTTCCTCTAGTAGTAACAATAACAATGTTAAATCTAATATTGTTGCTTCTAGTAGTTCTCTTGATTCCACTAACAATGTTTCAAGCCAAGTTACACTTGAGCAAGAAAATAGCTTATTGAAGGAAATCATAGAGAAGGGTGTCTACAAGAGTCTTGCCGGAAGCAAGAACTTCGAGGAAATTGTTCGCAAACAAGGAAGACACCGGAAGAATCAAGGGATTGGTTTTGAGCGAAAGTTCAACGCCGAAGGTGTTGAGTGGGAAGAAGGTCAATACCCTACTCCACAGTTTGTTTCACAAAAGGAGAAGTATGATCCTACTTCTTCCAATGTGGAACAAGCTCAAGATGACCTTCCACCACAAGACCACAAGCTAAAGGCCAAGGACAAGCTTCAAGAGGAGATTGATGCATTCATTGAAGCACCTCAAGCCATGGTCAAGTGGGTTCCCAAGGACACATCAAGTTCTACTTCGTCAAGCTCAACTACAACTCCAAGGATTCCCATCAAGATGATGTGGATCCCAAAGAAGAAGAACTAGAAGGTTCTTGAGGGTGACTCCGCCAACAAACTTCACTCATATTCATTTTGGCAAGAACTTGTGCAATCAACTTCCACATCATGCACTAGTTCATGGAGTCACAAACCCTCTTGTTGGTAAGTCAAGGGACAAGGTAATCATTGCTTTCATGGACATCATCTATTGTGAACTTCAATCTATGTCCATGGATATCCTTGTTTGTTCCTTGTGGGACTAACCCATGTAGGTATTGAAAGTGCCCTAATCCAAAGGATAGCTCCCAACTCTTGATGATCTACATCAACATTGAGCATCCACATCTTCAACATCTACATGAAGTCTTCTACGACAACCCAAGGTTAGTTTGACCCTTTAAAAGGGGTTCTCACATCTAGGGGGAGCTTTGCTCTAAAAATTGAGCTAAAGCATCTCCAAATGATGTGAACACATCAATGCTTTATGTAAAAGTGGTAACCCCACTTGAGCTTAAACGATGAGTATGACCTATGATCAAATGTTCTCATTTGGCTCCTAAGTCAAAATACTCATATAAAGATGACCTAGTCATCAACAAATTGTGTGCTAGTAGCTAGAGTTTTGGTTGTGCATGTTTGACACATATTTCATTTGCTATCTTATTGTGTGAGCATGTTGAATGCATGATTTTATCCATTCAAGGACATCCATTTGTTGTTTTGGTTGTTTTGATTTCTCTGGCCAAATGGATGGACAAGAATGCCTAAGCACCTTCCCTAGCTATCTATGCTTTCTTGTCTCAAATTCTATTCATGCTCAAATCACAAACTTTGAACAAGTCATTTTCGGACCCTCCGAGTGAGGAGCACTCGGAGCCACAGATCCGTCTAAGGCTGACTTCCAAAACCTTCTAAGTCATTTTCGGTCTGACCAACTTTTCCCACTCGGTCCAACCGAAACGCTTAGACTGATCTAGGTTTCATCTCGGTGAAACCGAGTTCAAAATCTTGGCGTGACCGATATGCGTAACTGCACAGCAGTTATCCATTTCGGTGTCACCGAGTTTTTCAACTCGGTCCCACCGACAGCAAGGGGATATAAATACTGAGGGCAGCGCGCGATTATTTCTTCAAACCGTTTCGCTCCCAAGTCCCCTGCTGCCGTCGCCCTGGTCTCCGGATCGTCGCCGTCGTCGCCTGTGCGCCCTCGCCGCAGGTCTCCGCCGCCGTCAACGGTTTTCTTCTCCGCGCCGTTGCCGCAGTAGAGGGACTCTACCAAGTTAGGGTGAGTCTCGATCCCTCTCGTGCTCCCCATCTGATTCTTCCATGATTGGTTTGCCCTGCATCTAGCCACGTTTGAAAAATTCCTTAACATCAGATCGGTTCTTGTTTCGAGCAAAATTCTTAGGTTTAGGTTTCCACGGAACACATCTCGGTGAAGCCGATTTTAAATTCTCGGTGTGACCGATTTGGCCTCTGGCCATTGCACTGCACTTTCGGTTTAACCGAGTCGTGCAAATCGGTGTGACCGAAACTCAGTTTTAGTGAAACCCTAGTTTATCGGCAGGACCGAAACCCATTTCGGTCTGACCGAAAGTGGTGTGTAAGTTTCTGTTATACACTTCGGATTCACCGAAACTGAAAAATTGGTTTGACCGAAATGCATTCTGTGAAAACTCAAAACTAAGATTTGAGCTCATTTCTTTTGCAAAAACTCTGCAGTTTGTGATAACTCTTCTACTCTGCCTACACCTTATCTTTTCATAGGTTGTCGGCCATGTCAGATGCCAGTGACAGCCAGAACAGGTCTGAGTCACCTTTTGCAGAGATTCCTGAGGCAGATACTAGTCCTGAGGCTAGTAGTCCTAGTGATGATGGTGAGAGGAGTACCCCTAGTGGTTTGCCTCCTGCAGCCACCAGAACCAGAAAGCAGAGAAATTCTGATGATGAGGACTCTGACTTCATTGCTGAGGAAGTAACCTCCAAGCCCAAGAGAAATGTTGTTGCCAAAGAGCACCAAGGGCAGCAGTTCAAGAAAGGCACCAGCAAGGTCAAGCAGTCAGCTGTTGCCAAGAAGCTGGACTTGGAAGAGCCAGCCCAAAGTAAAGTGAAGAAAACTTCCAAGAGGAAGAGAGTTGTGTATGCTGAACCTCATGCAGATGTAGCAGCTGAAGAAGAAGAAGAAGAAGCACCCCAGCCTGCTCCTCAGAAGCAAAAACTCATGGGTGATGCAATTAGGGCTCAAGCCACTTCTAAGCCCAAGAAGCCTGCTCAAACTAAGGCAGCTCCAGCAAAGCCTTCTGCCAAGCCCAAGAGGACAACCAGGAACATCCCAGCCTCTGAGAAGAACAAAGGTGATGTGCCACCGTCTGAGTCTGAAGAAGAACATGTGTTGTTGAAGCTCCGTCCAAAATTGCCGCTCCACAACGATGCTCATCCTCAAGCCGAGGATATGAAGGCAAGGAAGGACAGAGGTCTCAGGCTATGGAGACAGTCTGATCCATATGCCGTGAGGAGAAGGACTACTGTGGACCCCAGATTCCACACCAGAGAGCAGCAGGACTTCTATGAGACCGTGCTGATGGATAAGAAGCCTATTGTTGCAGATACCAGATATGTTGACTGGAAGTACATTGACAGTGAAGAGCACCGAGACTTCTTTCCCCATGTGCATGAGAGCTTCACTGCATGTGGAGTTGATGAGTTTGTGGGTCAGAAACTGACTGATTGGAATGATGAGATGATTATGCAGTTCTACGCCACAGCCCACTTCTATCCTGATGGGAAGATCACCTGGATGACTGAAGGTCAAAGGTTTTCTTCGTCTGTTGAAGAATGGGCAGAACTTCTGAATGCTCCAGTGCAGAGAGAGGACGACATTGATGTCTATGGGATTCCTAAGAAGAACCATGATTCCATGAAGAACATGTACAAGGAGATCCCCGCAGCAGATTTGGAAGGGTGGAAGCTTGGCTCAGTGTACTATCTCCAGGCAGGTCTCCCTACCACAAACACTATTCTGAGGCATACCTTGATGCCCAAGTCTGGAGACCACCGCATGATCCGAGGCTATTCTATCAACATGCTGCACATTCTTGATGAGAAGGCACCTTTCAAGGTGATGGACTTAATGGTAGAGACCATTAAGAGGACTGCAGCTGACCAGAAGAGGTCGTGTGGATTTGCCCCACAAATTCAGATGCTCATCAATGCCAAGTTTGGCACGGGCAAATTCATGTTGGATAGGAAGCACTTGCCACTGCAGCCAGAGCATGAAGATAACGTTGTTGTGATGGATGAAGAGGATCCAACTTCAGTTGAAGGTCAAGCCAAGATTGAAGCTGCGAAGAAAGCCAAAGCTGATAAAGAGGCAGCAACAGCAGCAGCTAAACCAAAGAGCTTCGGAGAGCAGATTCTTGAAGCTACCCAGAGGATTGAACAACGCCTGGCCAGCATTGAACAATCTCAGGAAAGCTTGGAAAGGATTGTTGACGACAAGATCCACGCTCTGGACGTGAAGCTGACTGAGATTCAGGTGACCGTCAACAAGCTTGAGGCAGACATGGAGGAAGCTAGGCAGGACAGAGCAGAGCTCATGCAGGATGACCTAGTCCAGGACTCTCATCGCCAGACTGCTCCGGTTCCCAGAGGATCCCGATCAGCTGCTATCCCAGTGACTGACTCCAGGGCTACCACTTCAGCACCTCCTACAGCTCCAGCAGTCACTCCAGCCACAGCTCCAGCATCCACTCCTCCAGCGCAGACATCAGCAGAAGTCTTCGCCGATGCCGTCATTTCTACTCCGACATCTACCCAGACGGGAGCCGCCAGCAGAGCCCACAGTGACGCATAGCTCTATGCTTTTTCAAACTTTTTGGTAACTTGTTGCCAAAGGGGGAGAAATTGTATAGATCATAGGGCTTCGAGAGAGAGAGTGCTCTTTCGTTCTTTTGCCGGTTTTCTTTGAGATACATTTGGTTCTTTTGGTTCTTGAAACTTTCAGTGTGCTTGATACTACGTTTGATGCTACCTTAATGAGTGCTTAGTCGTACTATGCTTTAATGTGTGCTTAATGCTTATCATATGCTATTCCTATCTTGTATGGCTATTTACTCATGTCTTGGTGATTGGGTGCATGTTATTCATTCTTATCATTTTGTGCGCTCCACCAAGATGTATGTGACATGGAAGAGTGACCCATAATCCTAATCGATTGTGCATTTGCATTCAAACGCAAATTTTAAATAATGCACAAATTTAGGGGGAGCTCTTGTTTATCACATACTTCTCAAAGCGACGATATTATTCTTTGATTATATCTTTTGTCGAAGCTTTGATCTATATGTTGTCATCAATTACTAAAAAGGGGGAGATTGAAAGTGCAACTAATCCCCGGGTGGTTTTGGTAATTAATAACAACATATATATCATTGAACTAATATTCTCTTGAGAATCATTTCAGAAAAGTTCGATGATGTGGGTATGGAAATGTCTGAAGAAGTGGACCCCTCAAAATGCTAAGACAAGCATTGGCAAAAGCTCAAGACTCCATCTTTTTGTTTAGTGATCAAAGATCACATTGAGTCCATAGGAAAGCCAATACTATTAAAAGGGGATGAGGTTGTGTTAATGTTCTTGTTGCTCAAGTGCTTGGTGATCTAACTCCCTCAACTATCAGCACTATTCACTACTTAACACACACCCATAAGTAATCTCGGTCACACCGATTTCTCCAACTCAGTCCCACCGAGATGAACCACTTCAGTTGTTTCTCCAAACCCTAGATTCTCGGTCACACCGATTCTGAGTTTCGGTCTCACCGAAAAAGGGCTGCCAACCTTCTGTGATCAGTTGACATCGATTCGGAATATCCGAGTTTATATTTTCGGTCTCACCGAAATGGCAAACCCTAACCTTTGACTCACTTCGGTCTCACCGAGATGGTATTTTCGGTCCCACCGAAAATCCCAACGTTCAATATATTTGAACTTTCGGTCTGACCGAGTTTTCACTTCGGTCTCACCGAGATTGGTCAAATGTGTGTGTAACGGTTGGATTTTGTGTGGAGGCTATATATACCCCTCCACCCCCTCCTCATTCGTGAGGAGAGCCATCAGAAAGTACCACCACTTCTACCACATACTTTCTGAGAAGTGAACCACCTACCCTTGTGTTGAGATCAAGCCATTCCATTCCTACCATATGAAACTTGATCTCTAGCCTTCCCAAGTTGCTTTCCACTCAAATCTTTCTTCCACCACAGCCATATCAGTGAGGAGAGTTGAGTGTTGGGAAGTTTATCACTTGAAGCACAAGAGCAAGGAGTTCATCACCATCAACACCGTCTATTACCTTTTGGGGGGTGGTGCCTCCTAGATTGGTTAGGTGTCGCTTGGGAGCCTCCGTCGTGATGTGGAGTTGAACCAAGAAGTTTGTAAGGGCAAGGAGATCGCCTACTTCGTGAAGATCTACCCCGAGTAAGGCTAGTCCTCCGTGGGCGTAGGCCGTGATGGAATAGACAAGGTTGCTTCTTCGTGGACCCTTCGTGGGTGGAGCCCTCCGTGGACTCGCGCAGCCGTTACCCTCCGTGGGTTGAAGTCTCCATCAACGTGGATGTACGATAGCACCACCTATCGGAACCACGACAAAAATCTCCGTGTCACCAAACTGCGTTTGATCTTCTCCACCTCTCTTTTACATGTGCAATTTACTTTCCGCTGCATAAACTCTAGAATTGCATGTGTAGGGTGTTACTTGAACTGATCTTGTTTGTGAAACTGCCAAAAACTTTGCATGATCTAAAGGCAGATTTTTTATATTGTCAAGTAGTCTAATCACCCCCCTTCTAGACCTACTTTCGATCCTACAAGTGGTATCAGAGCTTTGGTCTCCATTGCCTTGGTTTCCATTGCATTGGACTCCATAAGCTTGGTTTCACAACCTAGGAGAGTATGGCGTCTAGTGAGGGTAATTATCGTAGAGGTCCTTACTTTGATGGTACAAATTTTGCTAGTTGGAAGCATAAAATGAAAATGCATATTCTTGGTCATAACCCAGCCGCATGGGGCATTATTTGTGTTGGCATGCAAGGTGACTTCTTTGAAGAAGGAAAAGTTCCGGATCGCGAAGCTACACCCGAAGAACTGAAGATGTTGCAAAACAATGCTCAAGCTTGTGACATTCTCTTCAATGCTTTGTGTCCCGAAGAGTTCAACAAAATCAGCCGTCTTGAGAATGCTAAAGAGATTTGGGATACTTTGGTTGAAATGCACGAAGGTACTGAATCTGTGAAGGAATCAAAGCTAGATATTCTTCAAGGTCAACTTGAGAAGTTCAAGATGAAGGATGGTGAAGGAGTCGATGAAATGTACTCTAGGCTTGCTCTCATCACAAATGAGATTGCTGGCTTAGGAAGCGAAGAAATGAGCGACCGATTCATCATTAAGAAGATTCTCAGAGCTTTGGATGGAAAGTATGACACCGTGTGCACTTTGATCCAAATGATGCCAAACTACAAGACTCTCAAGCCAACTGAAGTCATTGGAAGGATTGTTGCTCATGAGATGACACTTAAGGATAAGGAAGAGCTTCACAACAAGTCAAGTGGTGCTTACAAAGCTACAAGTGATGCTCCTACTACCTCAAGTGACAAGTTAGTTTCCAATGAAGACATAAGCCTAATGGTCAGGAACTTCAACAAGTTCTACAAGAATAGAGGCAAAGAGAGAAGCTCAAAGTCTAGATCATATGATGGAAAGAGATCTTCTAGTCGTGATCGAAACTGCTACAATTGTGGAAGACCCGGACACTTCTCAAATGAGTGTACGGCTCCCCACAAGAGAAGAGAAGAATCTCCAAGAAGAAGAGCAAGAGATGAGTCACCTCGGAAAGAGAGAAGGAGTAGAGATGATCGTTATGAAAGAAGACCTCCTCGGAGAAGCAAGGATTCGGAGAGGAAAGACAAGTCATCAAGGAGCTACACAAGAAGAAGACATCAAGCTCATGTTGGTGAATGGGTCTCCGGCTCCGACTCTGACAGTCAATCCGATGGAAGCTATCACTCCGACTCCGACTATAGTCAAGATGAAGGTGTTGCCGGACTTGCACTCGTATCCTCCAACTCCAACTCCTACGACTTATTTGATTCACCGAATGAGGGAATTGGAAGATGCTTCATGGCTAAAGGCCCCAAGGTAACACACCCTGAGTTCATTGACTTTGATAGTGATGAGGATGACTTACTTGGTGAAGATGAGCTCTTGCATGATAAATCTAGTGAGCTTAGTAATGATGAAAATGCTAGTAGTCTTTATAGTCGAGAAGAGTTGAATGACAATGCTATGAAGGAGATTGAGCGTCTAACTAAAGAACTAAACACTCTTAAGTTAGCTCATGAAACAACTCAAGAAGATCATAGAGAGCTCCTAAGATCTCATGAGAAGCTACGCTTCGAGAAGCTCACTCTAGAGCAAGAACATGAGTTTCTAAAAGCGATCAATGACGATCTTCGAAAGAAGAGTTCTTCATATCTTGCCAAACGACTTCTCTTGTCTAATTTCTTGCCACCTATTAAGACTAAGCATGACAAGCATAAGAAAAATTCTTCCTCTAGTAGTAACAATAACAATGTTAAATCCAATATTGTTGCTTCTAGTAGTTCTCTTGATTCCACTAACAATGTTTCAAGCCAAGTTACACTTGAGCAAGAAAATAGCTTATTGAAGGAAATCATAGAGAAAGGTGTCTACAAGAGTCTTGCCGGAAGCAAGAACTTTGAGGAGATTGTTCGCAAACAAGGAAGACACCGGAAGAATCAAGTGATTGGTTTTGAGCGAAAGTTCAACGCCAAAGGTGTTGAGTGGGAAGAAGGTCAATACCCTACTCCACAGTTTGTCTCACAAAAGGAGAAGTATGATCCTACTTCTTCCAATGTGGAACAAGCTCAAGATGACCTTCCACCACAAGACCACAAGCTAAAGGCCAAGGACAAGCTTCAAGAGGAGATTGATGCATTCATTGAAGCACCTCAAGCCATGGTCAAGTGGGTTCCCAAGGACACATCAAGTTCTACTTCGTCAAGCTCAACTACAACACCAAGGATTCCCATCAAGATGATGTGGATCCCAAAGAAGAAGAACTAGTAGGTTCTTGAGGGTGACTCCGCCAACAAACTTCACTCATATTCATTTTGGCAAGAACTTGTGCAATCAACTTCCACATCATGCACTTGTTCATGGAGTCACAAACCCTCTTGTTGGTAAGTCAAGGGACAAGGTAATCATTGCTTTCATGGACATCATCTTTTGTGCACTTCACTCTATGTCCATGGATATTCTTGTTTGTTCCTTGTGGGACTAACCCATGTAGGTATTGAAAGTGCCCTAATCCAAAGGATTGCTCCCAACTCATGATGATCTACATCAACATTGAGCATCCACATCTTCAACATCTACATGAAGTCTTCTACGACAACCCAAGGTTAGTTTGACCCTTTAAAAGGGGTTCTCACATCTAGGGGGAGCTTTGTTCTAAAAATGAGCTAAAGCATCTCCAAATGATGTGAACACATAAATGCTTTATGTAAAAGTGGTAACCCCACTTGTGCTTAAACGATGAGTATGACCTATGATCAAATGTTCTCATTTGACTCCTAAGTCAATATACTCATATATAGATGACCTAGTCATCGACAATTTGTGTGCTAGTAGCTAGAGTTTTGGTTGTGCATGTTTGACACATATTTCAGTTGCTATCTTATTGTGTGAGCATGTTGGATGCATGATTTTATCCATTCAAGGACATCCATTTGTTGTTTTGATTGTTTTGGTTTCTTTTTTTGGCCAAATGGATGAACAAGAATGCCTAAGCACTTTCCCTAGCTATCTATGCTATCTTGTCTCAAAATTCTATTCATGCTTATATCACAACTTTGAACAAGTCTTTTTCGGACAGTCCGAGTGAGGAGCGCTCGGAACCACCGATTCGTCTAAGGCTGACTTCCAAAACCTTCTAAGTCTATTTCGGTCTGACCGGCTTCTCAATCTCGGTCCAACCGAAACACTTAGATTGATCTAGGTTTCATCTCGGTGAAACCGAGTTCAAAATCTCGGTCTGACCGATATGTGTAACTGCACAGCAGAAATACATCTCGGTGACACCGAGTTTTTCAACTCGGTCCCACCGACAGTACGGGGTTATATATACTGAGGGCTGCGCGCGATCTATTCCTTTCAAACCGTTCGCCCTCCAAGACCCCTGCTGCCGCCGCCCTGATCTAAGGATCGTCGCCGTCGTCGCCTGTGTGCCCTTGCCGCAGGTCTCCGCCGCCGTCAACGGTAATCTTCTCCTCCGTTGCCGCCGTAGAGGGACACCACCAAGTTAGGGTGTGTCTCAATCCCTATTCATGCTCCACTTCTGATTCTTGCATGATAGGACTGCCCTGATTCAATCCACGTTTGATATGATCCCAATACATTGCTCAGATCGTTTAGTTTCGAGGAAAATTCTTAGGTTTAGGTTTCCACGGAATGCATCTCGGTGAAGCCGATTCCTGAAACTCGGACTGACCGATTTGGTCTCTGACCATTGCACTACACAATTCGGTCTGACCGAGTTGTGAAAATCGGAATGTCCGAAGTGAAGTTTCTATGAAACCCTAGTTTTTCGGTAGGACCGAAACCCATTTCGGTCTGACCGAAAGTGGTGTGTAGGTTCTGTTGAACACTTCGGTTACACCGAAACTTGAAATCGGTTTGACCGAAATACATTCTGTGAAAACTCAAAACTAAGTTTTTAACTCATTTTTTTGCAAAAACTTCTGCAGTTGTGATAACTCTTCTATTCTGCCTATACCTTATCTATTCACAGGTCTTTCAGCCATGTCAGATGTCAGTGACAGCCAGAACAGGTCCGAATCACCGTTTGCTGAGATTCCAGAGGCAGGTACAAGTCCTGAGGCTAGCAGCTCTAGTGATGATGGTGAGAGGAGTACCCCCAGTGGTCTGCCTCCTGCTGCTACGAGAACCAGGAAGAAGAGAACGTCTGATTCTGAGGATTCCGATTTTGTTGCTGAGGAAGTTACCTCCAAGCCGAAGAGGCAAGTGGTCGCCAAAGAGCTCCAAGGGCAGCAGCCAAAGAAAGGCACGAGCAAAGTGAAGCAGTCTGCAGTTGCCAAGAAACTCAACTTGGAAGAGCCAGCTCCAAGCAAGGTGAAGAAGACTTCCAAAAGGAAGAGAGTTGTTTATGCTGAACCTCAAGTTGATGATGCTGAAGAAGAAGAAGAAGATGCACCCCAGCCTCCTCCTCAAAAAGCTAAGTTCATGGGTGATGCTATTCGGGCTCAAGCCTCCTCCAAGCCCAAGAAGCCTGCTCCAGCTAAGGCAGCTCCAGCAAAGCCTAAGAGGACAACCAGAAGCATTCCAGCTTCTGAGAAGAACAAAGGTGAGATGCCACCTTCTGAGTCAGATGAAGAGCATGTGTTGCTCAAGCTCCGTCCCAAGTTGCCACTCCACAATGATGCTCATCCTCAAGCTGAGGATATGAAGGCAAGGAAGGACAAAGGTCTCAGGCTATGGAGACAATCTGATCCATATGCCGTAA
Organism: Secale cereale; assembly: GCA_902687465.1. Lineage (NCBI taxonomy): Eukaryota > Viridiplantae > Streptophyta > Magnoliopsida > Poales > Poaceae > Secale > Secale cereale. The sequence continues at coordinate 833,027,328 of LR738714.1, forward strand.
GAAGAAGGACTGCTGTGGACCCCAGATTCCACACCAAAGAGCAGCAGGATTTCTATGAGACCGTGCTAATGGATAAGAAGCCCATTGTTGCTGACACCAGGTATGTTGACTGGAAGTACATTGACAGCAGAGAGCATCGGGACTTCTTTCCCCATGTGCATGAGAGCTTTACTGCATGTGGAGTTGCTGACTTTGTGGGTCAAGAACTGACAGCATGGAACGACGAGATGATCATGCAGTTCTATGCCACAACCCATTTCTACCCCGATGGCAAGATCACATGGATGACTGAAGGTCAACGGTTTTCTTCAACTGTTGCAGAATGGGCAGAACTTCTGAACGCTCCAGTGCAGAGAGAGGACGACATTGATGTCTATAGGATTCCTAAGAAGAGTCATGATTCCATGAAAAATATGTACAAGGAGATCCCAGCTGCTGATTTGGAGGGATGGAAACTCGGCTCAGTGTATTATCTCCAGGCAGGTCTGACCACCACCAACACTATCCTGAGGCATACTTTGATGCCTAAGTCAGGTGTCCACCGGATGATACGAGGCTATTCTATCAACATGCTGCACATTCTCGATGAGAAGGCACCTTTTAAGGTGATGGACTTGATGGTAGAGACCATCAAAAGGACTGCAGCTGACCAGAAGAGGTCGTGTGGGTTTGCACCGCAGATACAGATGCTTATCAACGCCAAGTTTGGCACGGGCAAATTCATGTTGGATAGGAAGCACTTACCACTGCAGCCAGAGCATGAGGACAACGTAGTTGTGATGGATGAAGAGGATCCCACCTCAGTTGAAGGGCAAGCCAAGATCGAAGCTGCAAAGAAAGCCAAAGCTGACAGAGAGGCAGCAGCAGCAGCAGCTAAGCCAAAGAGCTTTGGAGATCAGATTCTTGAAGCAACCCGGAGAATTGAACAACGCCCGGCCAGCATTGAGCAATCTCAGGAGAGCCTTGAGAGGATCGTCGAGGACAAGATCCACGCTCTAGACGTGAAGCTGACTGAGATTCAGGTGTCTGTCAACAAACTTGAGGCAGACATGGAGGAGACTAGGCAGGAGAGAGCAGAACTTATGCAGGATGATATAGTCCAGGACTCTCATCGCCAGACTGCTCCGGTTCCCAGAGGATCCAGGTCTGCAGCTATCCCAGTGACGGACTCCAGGGCTACCACTTCAGCACCAGCTAGAGCTCCAGCAGTTCCTTCAGCTCCAGCATCCACTCCTCCAGCGCAGACATCAGCAGAAGTCTTCGCCGACGCAGCTATCTCTACACCGACATCGACCCAGACGGGAGCAGCCAGCCGAGCCCGCAGTGACGTTTAGCTCTATACCTTTTCGAACTTTTTGGTAACTTGTTGCCAAAGGGGGAGAAATTGTTATAGATCATAGGGCTTCGAGAGAGAGAGAGTGCTCTTTCGTCTTTTCGTTCTTTTGCCGTTTTCCTTGAGATACATTGGTTTCTTTTGGTTCCAGATACTTTAAGTGTGCTTGCTACTACGTTTGATGCTATCTTAATGAGTGCTTAGTCATACTATGCTTTAATGTGTGCTTATTGTTTATCATATGCTATTTCTTATTGTATGGCTATTTACTCTTGTCTTGGTGATTGAGTGCATGTTATTCATTCTTATCATTTTGTGCGCTCCACCAAGATGTATGTGACATGGAAGAGTGACCCATAATCCTAATCGATTGTGCATTTGCATTCAAACGCAAATTTTAAATAATGCACAAATTTAGGGGGAGCTCTTGTTTATCACATACTTCTCAAAGCGACGATATTATTCTTTGATTATATCTTTTGTCGAAGCTTTGATCTATATGTTGTCATCAATTACCAAAAAGGGGGAGATTGAAAGTGCAACTAATCCCCGGGTGGTTTTGGTAATTAATAACAACATATATATCATTGAACTAATATACTCTTGAGAATCATTTCAGAAAAGTTCGATGATGTGGGTATGGAAATGTCTGAAGAAGTGGACCCCTCAAAATGCTAAGACAAGCATTGGCAAAAGCTCAAGACTCCATTTTTGGTTTAGTGATCAAAGATCACATTGAGTCCATAGGAAAGCCAATACTATTAAAAGGGGATGAGGTTGTGTTAATGTTCTTGTTGCTCAAGTGCTTGGTGATCTAACTCCCTCAACTATCAGCACTATTCACTACTTAACACACACCCATAAGTAATCTCGGTCACACCGATTTCTCCAACTCAGTCCCACCGAGATGAACCACTTCAGTTGTTTCTCCAAACCCTAGATTCTCGGTCACACCGATTCTGAGTTTCGGTCTCACCGAAAAAGGGCTGCCAACCTTCTGTGATCAGTTGACATCAATTCGGAATATCCGAGTTTATATTTTCGGTCTCACCGAAATGGCAAACCCTAACCTTTGACTCATTTCGGTCTCACCGAGATGGTATTTTCGGTCCCACCGAAAATCCCAACGTTCACTATATTTGAACTTTCGGTCTAACCGAGTTTTCACTTCGGTCTGACCGAGATTGGTCAAATGTGTGTGTAACGGTTGGATTTTGTGTGGAGGCTATATATACCCCTCCACCCCCTCCTCATTCGTGAGGAGAGCCATCAGAAAGTACCACCACTTCTACCACACACTTTCTGAGAAGTGAACCACCTACCCTTGTGTTGAGATCAAGCCATTCCATTCCTACCATATGAAACTTGATCTCTAGCCTTCCCATGTTGCTTTCCACTCAAATCTTTCTTCCACCACAGCCATATCAGTGAGGAGAGTTGAGTGTTGGGGAGTTTATCACTTGAAGCACAAGAGCAAGGAGTTCATCACCATCAACACCGTCTATTACCTTTTGGGGGGTGGTGCCTCCTAGATTGGTTAGGTGTCGCTTGGGAGCCTCCGTCGTGATGTGGAGTTGAACCAAGAAGTTTGTAAGGGCAAGGAGATCGCCTACTTCGTGAAGATCTACCCCGAGTAAGGCTAGTCCTCCGTGGGCGTAGGCCGTGATGGAATAGACAAGGTTGCTTCTTCGTGGACCCTTCGTGGGTGGAGCCCTCCGTGGACTCGCGCAGCCGTTACCCTCCGTGGGTTGAAGTCTCCATCAACGTGGATGTACGATAGCACCACCTATCGGAACCACGACAAAAATCTCCGTGTCACCAAACTGCGTTTGATCTTCTCCACCTCCTTTTTACATGTGCAATTTACTTTCCGCTGCATATACTCTAGAATTGCATGTGTAGGGTGTTACTTGAATTGATCTTAATTGTGAAACTGCCAAAAACATTGCATGATCTAAAGGCAGATTTTTTATATTGTCAAGTAGTCTAATCACCCCCCCTCTAGACCTACTTTCGATCCTACACTTGACTTACCAACAAGAGGGTTTGTGACTCCATGAACTAGTGCATGATGTGGAAGTTGATTGCACAAGTTCTTGCCAAGATGAATATGAGTGAAGTATGTTGGCGGAGTCACCCTCAAGAACCTTCTAGTTCTTCTTCTTTGGGATCCACATCATCTTGATGGGAATCCTTGGTGTTGTAGTTGAGCTTGACGAAGTAGAACTTGATGTGTCCTTGGGAACCCACTTGACCATGGCTTGAGGTGCTTCAATGAATGCATCAATCTCCTCTTGAAGCTTGTCCTTGGCCTTTAGCTTGTGGTCTTGTGGTGGAAGGTCATCTTGAGCTTGTTCCACATTGGAAGAAGTAGGATCATACTTCTCCTTTTGAGAAACAAACTGTGGAGTAGGGTATTGACCTTCTTCCCACTCAACACCTTCGGCGTTGAACTTTCGCTCAAAACCAATCCCTTGATTCTTCCAGTGCCTTCCTTGTTTGCGAACAATTTCCTCAAAGTTCTTGCTTCCGGCAAGACTCTTGTAGACACCTTTCTCTATGATTTCCTTCAATAAGCTATTTTCTTGCTCAAGTGTAACTTGGCTTGAAACATTGTTAGTGGAATCAAGAGAACTACTAGAAGTAACAACATTAGATTTGACATTGTTATTGTTACTACTAGAGGAAGAATTTTTCTTATGCTTGTCATGCTTAGTCTTAATAGGTGGCAAGAAATTAGACAAGAGAAGTCGTTTGGCAAGATATGAAGAACTCTTCTTTCGAAGATCGTCATTGATCGCTTTTAGAAACTCATGTTCTTGCTCTAGAGTGAGCTTCTCGAAGCGTAGCTTCTCATGAGATCTTAGGAGCTCTCTATGATCTTCTTGAGTTGTTTCATGAGCTAACTTAAGAGTGTTTAGTTCTTTAGTTAGACGCTCAATCTCCTTCATAGCATTGTCATTCAACTCTTCTCGACTATAAAGACTACTAGCATTTTCATCATTACTAAGCTCACTAGATTTATCATGCAAGAGCTCATCTTCACCAAGTAAGTCATCCTCATCACTATCAAAGTCAATGAACTCAGGGTGTGTTACCTTGGGGCCTTTAGCCATGAAGCATCTTCCAATTCCCTCATTCGGTGAATCAAATAAGTCGTAGGAGTTGGAGTTGGAGGATACGAGTGCAAGTCCGGCAACACCTTCATCTTGACTATAGTCGGAGTCGGAGTGATAGCTTCCATCGGATTGACTGTCAGAGTCGGAGCCGGAGACCCATTCACCAACATGAGCTTGATGTCTTCTTCTTGTGTAGCTCCTTGATGACTTGTCTTTCCTCTCCGAATCCTTGCTTCTCCGAGGAGGTCTTCTTTCATAACGATCATCTCTACTCCTTCTCTCTTTCCGAGGTGACTCATCTCTTGCTCTTCTTCTTGGAGATTCTTCTCTTCTCTTGTGGGGAGCCGTACACTCATTTGAGAAGTGTCCGGGTCTTCCACAATTGTAGCAGTTTCGATCACGACTAGAAGATCTCTTTCCATCATATGATCTAGACTTTGAGCTTCTCTCTTTGCCTCTATTCTTGTAGAACTTGTTGAAGTTCCTGACCATTAGGCTTATGTCTTCATTGGAAACTAACTTGTCACTTGAGGTAGTAGGAGCATCACTTGTAGCTTTGTAAGCACCACTTGACTTGTTGTGAAGCTCTTCCTTATCCTTAAGTGTCATCTCATGAGCAACAATCCTTCCAATGACTTCAGTTGGCTTGAGAGTCTTGTAGTTTGGCATCATTTGGATCAAAGTGCACACGGTGTCATACTTTCCATCCAAAGCTCTGAGAATCTTCTTAATGATGAATCGGTCGGTCATTTCTTCGCTTCCTAAGCCAGCAATCTCATTTGTGATGAGAGCAAGCCTGGAGTACATTTCAGCGACTCCTTCACCATCCTTCATCTTGAACTTGTCAAGCTGACCTTGAAGAATATCTAGCTTTGATTCCTTCACAGATTTAGTACCTTCGTGCATTTCAACCAAAGTATCCCAAATCTCCTTAGCATTCTCAAGACGGCTGATTTTGTTGAACTCTTCGGGACACAAAGCATTGAAGAGAATGTCACAAGCTTGAGCATTGTTTTGCAACATCTTCAGTTCTTCGGGTGTAGCTTCGCGATCCGGAACTTTTCCTTCTTCAAAGAAGTCACCTTGCATGCCAACACAAATAATGCCCCATGCGGCTGGGTTATGACCAAGAATATGCATTTTCATTTTATGCTTCCAACTAGCAAAATTTGTACCATCAAAGTAAGGACCTCTACGATAATTACCCTCACTAGACGCCATACTCTCCTAGGTTGTGAAACCAAGCTTATGGAGTCCAATGCAATAGAAACCAAGGCAATGGAGACCAAAGCTCTGATACCACTTGTAGGATCGAAAGTAGGTCTAGAGGGGGGGTGATTAGACTACTTGACAATATAAAAAATCTGCCTTTAGATCATGCAAAGTTTTTGGCAGTTTCACAAACAAGATCAGTTCAAGTAACACCCTACACATGCAATTCTAGAGTTTATGCAGCGGAAAGTAAATTGCACATGTAAAAGAGAGGTGGAGAAGATCAAACGCAGTTTGGTGACACGGAGATTTTTGTCGTGGTTCCGATAGGTGGTGCTATCGTACATCCACGTTGATGGAGACTTCAACCCACGGAGGGTAACGGCTGCGCGAGTCCACGGAGGGCTCCACCCACGAAGGGTCCACGAAGAAGCAACCTTGTCTATTCCATCACGGCCTACGCCCACGGAGGACTAGCCTTACTCGGGGTAGATCTTCACGAAGTAGGCGATCTCCTTGCCCTTACAAACTTCTTGGTTCAACTCCACATCACGACGGAGGCTCCCAAGCGACACCTAACCAATCTAGGAGGCACCACCCCCCAAAAGGTAATAGACGGTGTTGATGGTGATGAACTCCTTGCTCTTGTGCTTCAAGTGATAAACTACCCAACACTCAACTCTCCTCACTGATATGGCTGTGGTGGAAGGAAGATTTGAGTGGAAAGCAACTTGGGAAGGCTAGAGATCAAGTTTCATATGGTAGGAATGGAATGGCTTGATCTCAACACAAGGGTAGGTGGTTCACTTCTCAGAAAGTGTGTGGTAGAAGTGGTGGTACTTTCTGATGGCTCTCCTCACGAATGAGGAGGGGGTGGAGGGGTATATATAGCCTCCACACAAAATCCAACCGTTACACACACATTTGACCAATCTCGGTCAGACCGAAGTGAAAACTCGGTTAGACCGAAAGTTCAAATATAGTGAACGTTGGGATTTTCGGTGGGACCGAAAATACCATCTCGGTGAGACCGAAGTGAGTCAAAGGTTAGGGTTTGCCATCTCGGTGAGACCGAAATATAAACTCGGATATTCCGAATTGATGTCAACTGATCACAGAAGGTTGGCAGCCCTTTTTCGGTGAGACCGAAACTCAGAATCGGTGTGACCGAGAATCTAGGGTTTGGAGAAACAACTGAAGTGGTTCATCTCGGTGGGACTGAGTTGGAGAAATCGGTGTGACCGAGATTACTTATGGGTGTGTGTTAAGTAGTGAATAGTGCTGATAGTTGAGGGAGTTAGATCACCAAGCACTTGAGCAACGAGAACATTAACACAACCTCATCCCCTTTTAATAGTATTGGCTTTCCTATGGACTCAATGTGATCTTTGATCACTAAACCAAAAATGGAGTCTTGAGCTTTTGCCAATGCTTGTCTTAGCATTTTGAGGGGTCCACTTCTTCAGACATTTCCATACCCACATCATCGAACTTTTCTGAAATGATTCTCAAGAGAATATTAGTTCAATGATATATATGTTGTTATTAATTACCAAAACCACCCGGGGATTAGTTGCACTTTCACCATGCGGTGAGGTGGAGACTCTGGGGCGGCAGCGGGCGAGGCTGATGAAGAGCCCGCTGCGGCCGAACTGTCCGAGGGCGCCGAAGAGACCGGCGCGGACCCGGATGACCCGGGTGCTGAGGAGGCCGACCCGGGCGTAGGGAAGGCCGGCGTGGTCGGCGCGGCCGAGGCCGCCGGAGAGGCCGGCGCGGTCGTTGCGGCTGAGGCCGCTGGAGAAGCCGGCGCGGGAGAGCCGGCGGAGGGTGATGCAGGCGCCGACGCAGCCGTCGCTGCGGAGGCGGACGTCGGGGACGCCAGAGTGTCGACCGAAGCCGCGGGGCTGGGCCTCGAGCTCGTAGCCGTCGAGCGGGGCAGCGGGCCAAAGCCGGGAGGCGGCCCAAGGTGGGCTCGAGGGCGCGCATGCACACCAAGAGAGCCCGATGTTGAAGGTCCAGGAGCCGGTGGTGTAGTCGTCGAGGAGTCAGACGGTGGCACCTGCTGAAACGGAAAAACCCTTTCATCAAAGTAAACGTGTCTAGATGTGAAAACACGATGGGAGATCGGGTCGTAGCATCGGTAGCCCTTGGTGTTGGGAGGGTAGCCCAAGAAGATGCATGCGAGAGAGCGTGGAGCTAGCTTATGAGGGGTGGAGGAGGCGATGCTAGGGTAGCAGAGGCACCCAAAGATGCGAAGATCGTCGTAAGATGGTGGGCTCCCAAAAAGCAGGTGGTGCGGTGCAAAGTTGCCGCGAACACGACATGGCCGAATGTTGATAAGAAGTGATGCGGTGGCGAGGGCGTCGGGCCAGAAACGGGGTGGCACATTAGCATGGAATAGTAGGGTGCGAACGCAATCGTTAAGAGTGCGTAGGACCCGTTCGGCCCGCCCGTTTTGTTGCGAGGTATAGGGGCAAGTGAGACGAAAAATCGTCCCATGTGTGGCGAGGAGATTGCGAACCGCAAGGTTATCGAATTCCTTCCCGTTATCGGTTTGGATGGCATGGATGGGGCGACCAAACTGTGTGATGACATATGAATAAAATGCGGTGAGAGTGGAAAGAACGTCGGATTTCCGCCGTAACGGGAAGGTCCACACATAGTGCGAAAAATCATCCAAAATGACGAGATAGTAAATATAGCCTGTATTACTCGCAACTGGAGAAGTCCACACATCACTATGAAGTAGTTCAAACGGATATGATGCAACCGAGGATGACGTGCCAAAAGGAAGACGAGTATGTTTGCCTAGACGACATGCATGACAAGTGTGACCGTCGGTCTTATTACAAGTGAAGGAAAAACTCCGAAGAATATGACGAAGAGTGGTGTCGTTGGGATGGCCCAACCGAGCGTGCCAGAGGTCCACACCGACGGAGAGGGCGACCGGAGAGGTGTTGGTGGAGGTGGGTGGGTGGACCGGGTAGAGCTCGTCGGGGCTATCACATCGGTGAAGCACCATCCGGGTACGGGCATCCTTGACAGAAAAACCACACATGTCAAATTCAACGGTAACGGGATTGTCACGAGTAAGAGAACGAACGGAAACAAGTTTTTTAATGAGATGGGGAGACACAAGTATGTTAGATAAAGATATAGGTGTGGATGTAGATGGAAAATAAGCATGGCCTATATGCGTAATGGGAAGTGATGATCCATCACCGAGAGTAATACGGTTGGAAGTGGCAACTGGATAGGAGGTATGAAGAGTACCAAGGTTGGCAGCCATATGAGCGGTGGCGCCGGTGTCCATATACCAGTCGCCGCCACCCGTATAGTTGGCCGGCGAGGGGGCGGAGTGAAGAGCCGCAAGCAGTGCGGGATCCCACGGAGCCGGCGGAAGAGGAGGCGCCGAAGGCTGGGCGGCGTATGGCGCCGCGGTGTAGGAAGCCGGCGGCAGTGTGGCGTAGGGCGCCGCGGCATGGGGCGCCGGAGGGGGCGCGACGTACGGCGCTGGCGGGAGCGCTGCGTACGGCGCCTGGGGAGCGGCGAACATCGCCTAATGAGAGGCCGGGTGCGGGCCCAGAAGGCCAGGAGCGGGCGGGCGGAGTACAGGCATGCTGTACGCATGGACCAGCCCCGTCCATGGGTTTTGGGCCGCGGCCCAGGGCGCGGCGGCCTGCTGCTGACGGGGCGGACCGCCCTGGCCGTTGCCCTTCCGACCGCGACGCCCACCACGGCGACGATCAGAGGGGGCAGGCTGGGGCGCCGGTGGCTGGGGAAAGCCTGCCGCGGGGTGCGGGTACTGGCCATAGGTGGCAGCCGGTGGAGGGAACCGCGGTGCCGGAGGCGCCTGGGAGGACGGCGGTGGCGGACCGCCGCGGGACGTCCCAGCGTGGAGGGCGGTGTGGGTGGCCCTGGCTTTGGCCATCTTCATGTGCCGCTCTTCCAACCGCAAATAAGCCACGACCTTCGGAAAAGTCGGCTCCGGGATCAAGGTGAGGTTTGAAGCGGCGTTGCCGAATTCCTCATTGAGCCCGGCGATGAGAGTGCTGAGGAGGAGTTCGTCGGAGATGATCTCGCCAAGGTCACGGAGCTCATCTGCAAGTTTCTTGAGACGCATGCAAAAATCATCGATAGACGAATCAAGTTGATGAGACCCAAAAAATTCTTGCTGAAGAAAAACCCGGCGTTGGAGTTGGTTGTCGGTGAAGAGCCCGTTGAGTTTGGTCCAAACAGCGAGGGCGTCATCCCCGTCGGTGACCACCGTGTGGAAGAGATCGCGGGAGATGGTGAGGTAGAACCAACGAATGAGTGTAGCATCGATGGTCATCCACTCAGCATCATCATGCATGCGGCTGGAATCAACGGAACCGTCGACGTGATCATGGAGATGATACTCGCGGAACACTAGATTGAAGTATGTCTTCCAGGCATAGTAGGCGGAGGTGGAGTGATCAAGGCACACGGGGACGCGGCGGTGGATGTCGATGTCGCGGATGATGACGGGATCGGGGCCGGCGAATGAGTTGGAGCCGGAGGCGGATGATCTTGGTGAGGCCATGGCGATGAAGGGAGGTGGTGGTGCGGCGGCTGAAAGAAAGCAGCGGCAGCGGGGAGGAGGTGCGGCGGCTGTATGGAGGCAGCGGCGGCGGGAGGAGTGTGGCGGCGGCGCGACTAGAGGCGCGGCGGCGGTGGTGCGGCGGCGGCGGCCTAGGGGCGCGGCGGCGGCAGGAGCGGAAGCTTTAGGAATAGGATCGTGGAAAGGAAACTGATACCATATTGTTTGGCAATGCAACTCTCAATTGATTTGGGTGCATACACGCACGTATATATATACAAGGAGTGGTCCACGGCCTCGGCTATACAAGGAAACTAGGGGCGGGACTAGGTAGGAAATGATCCTACATATACATGCGATATATTGCCTATACAAATATATTCAACACTCTGAAACGCCATTCTCGTTGTTGTCGGCCTTGGTGCAGCTGTCCGCGCGAGGAGGAGTTGAGCGCGTCCAGCACCTCCAGGTTATTGGTAGCCGTGGTAGATCCCGAAGGAATGTAGGGCGCGGCCTCCGCTTCAACTTAGTCCGGCAGCGGCCGCCATGGACCTCACGGCCCGGCCTCTGCCCCAGCACGGCAGCCACCACGACCCTCACGGCGCGGCGGCGTCTGCGACGATGGCCATTGGCCTGACTCGTCTGAACGCTACGGCACCGGTGGTTATCGCCTCTGCAGCAACGACAACATCCTGCTGAAGAGTCGTTCGTCTGACACCGACGGGGACGTTCCTCGACGAGCGACAGCTTCGCCTCGAGCTGTTGCACCTGCAGCGTGAGGCCGCACGCCCGCGGGGACGTGGTCGTGGCATGGCCATGCAGGCCGTGGAACACATCCACGGCGAGCCCGGAGTGTTAGATAATGTCTAGACGTAGCTTCTGTATATACCATGTATTATATTGTATTTATACACTACGTGTATCTTGTTAAACGAAAATATTGGGCAACTGCTCGACACCCTTGGGGTGCGGCTATCTCACTATATATAAGTACCATAGGGTACAAATACAAAGGTGTATATACAAGTCTACATATGAACAAGTCTACGTATACATATACAGTCTAACACCCCCCGCAATCTTAACTGTGGCCTGAAGTACAAACTCAGTTAAGATTGTGCCTGCAGCCTACAAACTGTGGTTGTGGAAGAGGCTTCGTGAAGATGTCAGCAAGTTGGTCCTTTGACGAGATGAACTTGATGCTAAGTAGCTTCTGTGCAACACGTTCTCGAACAAAGTGATAGTCAACCTCAATGTGTTTCGTCCGAGTATGGAATACCGGATTAGATGACAAGTATGTAGCACCAATGTTATCACACCAAAGTACCGGAGGATGAGCGGAAGAGACTCTCAACTCTCGCAAAGGACTGAACCCAAATGATCTCAGCCATCGCATCAGCAACTGCTTTGTACTCAGCTTCCGTACTGCTGCGAGACACCGTAGCCTGCTTGCGAGCATTCCAAGCAATCAAGTTAGAACCAAGAAACACTGCATACCCCCCCCCCGGTGGATCACCGGTCATCAAGACTACCAGCCCAGTCTGCATCTGAAAAGGCTGAGATCTCATAAGACGGCGCAGGTTGGAGGAGCAAACCATAAGACGCAGTGAGACAGATATAACGTAGGATATGCTTCACCGCTGACCAATGAGATGTCATGGGTGCATGGAGAAACTGACAAACACGGTTGACCGCATAAGAGACATCTGGTCTAGTGATAGTAAGATACTGCAGACCTCCAACAAGACTGCGGTACTCAGTAGCATCCTCTGGTGAGAGAGGATCTCCATCAAGAGCAGACAACCGATCACTAGCAGACATTGGAGTATTGGCAGGTTTACACTTCAGCATGCCAGCACGACGCAACAAGTCCAGAGAGTACTTCTTCTGAGTAAGAGTTAACCCAGCAGAAGACCGTGAAACCTCCAGTCCAAGGAAGAAGTGCAGAGCATCTAGATCCTTGACAGCAAAATCACCACTCAAAGCAGCCACAAGACGATCAGCAGCAGCATCTGAGGAACTGATGAGTATGATATCATCAACATAGACCAGTAAGTACATCGTAACCTCAGGACGCTGAAGAAGAAACAGTGACGTGTTAGCAGTGGAGGGAATAAACCCAAGCGCCCGCAGAACAGAGCCGAGACGTGCATGCCATGCACGGGGAGCTTGCTTGAGCCCATAAAGCGCCTTAACAAGACGACAGAGATGGTGAGGATGAGCAGGGTCCACAAACCCTGGCGGCTGACGCATATAAACCTCCTCCACAAGGACTCCATGCAAGAATGCATTCTGCACATCAAGTTGACGAAGGAACCATCCTCGAGTAACAGCAAGGGACAACAGCAAACGAATGGTAGTGGGTTTGATAACTGGACTGAATGTGTCTTCATAATCAAGACCATACCTCTGTTTGAAGCCTTTAGCAACTAGCCTTGCTTTGTAGTGTTCAATGGAACCATCAGCATGTCTCTTGACTTTAAACACCCAATTAGAATCAATGATGCTGACCCCAGATACTGGAGGAACAAGCTGCCAAGTGTCATTCTTCAGCAACGCCTGAAACTTATGTTCCATCGCAACACGCCAGTGAGGAATGCTCAGTGCAGCCTGAAAATGGCGAGGCTCAGCAGTAGGGTCCTCGGCAGCATGAGCCATGCAGGCGGCGAGCCAGGCGACAGTCCCATCGGTACGGATCTTAGGCTGAAAAACCCCTGTCTGGCTGCGTGTGCGAGGTCGAAGAGCAGCAGCAGGCTGTGGTTGCAATGTCGGGCTCGTCGCAGGCGAGACCGAGCCACCCTACTGCGGCCTGAGCGGCGGCGGCGGCCTGCTGGCGCCAGGCGGTAGCGAGCGGGTGTGAGGCAAGGAAGGGCAACGAGGGGCCGACCGGTGCGACAACATCGGAGGGAGCCGACGCGGCGGCGGCGTTGGAGGAGTCCATCGCGGCGGCGGCGGTAGGGTTTGCAACGGAAGACATAAAACCCTAGTCCGATACCATGTTAAACGAAAATATTGGGCAACTTCTTGACACCCTTGGGGGTGCGGCTATCTCATTATATATAAGTACCAAAGGGTACAAATACAAGGTCTATACACAATTCTACGTATGAATAAGTCTACGTATACATATATAGTCTAACATATCTTTATATATATGAGATAGCCACACCTGTATTGAGTGTCGAGCAGTTTCCCACAATTCTAAATCATAACATGGTATCCGATTATGTTACATCTGCTTCCGCACCTGCCCTTGATCGCCGCCGCCATGATGGCTTCTGCGGCCAACTCTGCCCAGGCCGCCGCCGTTGCTCAGGCTGCAGCTGCCCATGCCACTGCCGCCTCCCCATTTATATCATCGCATCCACTAGCCTCCATGGCAGGCGCCTCCCCGGCCATCTCTGCTTCGGCCCCCAGCGCTCCGGTCGCCGGCGCTCCGCTCGATGCCACGACGCCGGTGCCTCCTGGCTTCGGCCCGGTGCCGCCTTTCGCTTACGCGCCTCCCGCCGCCAACTCCTAGTCGGGGCATCACTAGCCCTACGGCCTCCCCGATGGTGGTCCGGCCCCTGCTCGCTATGGCACCACCAGTGGCCCCCCTACGGCGGTCCTGCCTCGGCCCCCTGCGGCGGCCTAGCTACCCCGCCGGTGGCTCCCTACGGCGGTCTAGTCCCGGTCCCCCATGGCAGTCTGGCCACCCCGCCAGTCTCCCATGGCGCGCCACCGTCCCACCCGCCGCCCTGTGGCGCTGCTGCGGCCACGTGGCTGCCTTACCCGACGCCGAGTGGTGCTCTAGCTGCGTCGCCAGCGCCCTATGATGCCTCTGCGCCTCCGGCCTGCTTACCCGTCGGCTGCGGCGCCTCCTAGCGTCTATTCGTTATACGGGGCGCCCTACGGTGGTTCCTCGATGGAGTTGGTGCCCTATTCGGTTCAACAAGGGGGTGCTCCCCGGGCTTCTATGCGCCGCCAGCGCCTTCAGATCATGTCGTCGTGTCTGCGCCGTTTTACTTTGCGCACCTCATCCCGGTGAAGCTCACGACGGATAATTACCCGTCGTGGTGTGCCCAAGTACCGCCGCTTCTTCGCATTCGCTATTTGGAGGTCTATGTTGATGGCACCACGCCGTGCCCTCCGCCATATCATCCGTTGTATCATACTTGGGTGGCTCGGGATCAGGCCATCCTCTCTACCATCCAGTCCTCTCTTATGGAGGGGGTCTCCTCGCTGGTCATCTTCGCCGCTACATCTCGGGACGTGTGGACGACTCTTCATACTAGGTTTGCTTCGCAGTCTCAAGCGCGGGCTCATGCCATCTGCACTGCGCTTGGGGAGGTGAAACTTCATGATCTCACTGTCACCGACTACTTCAATAAGGTGACGGGTATGGCTGACACACTCGCCTCCATTGGCAAGGAGCTTGGTCTGGAGGAGTTCACCTCCTACGTGCTCAACAGACTGAGTGACGTCTATGATAATTTGGTGGAGAATATCAATGGTCATGACACACCCATCCAGCTGCGTGAGTTGTACGCGTGTCTCCTTGCTACGGAAGAGCGCATGCAGACTCGTCGCTCTACGCCGAGTTTCCGTTCTGCCAATGCAGCAACGCGGGGGAAGGGCAAGCCCTAAAAGCCACCAACTGGTGGCAAACCTTCGCCGACCGCGCCTAGATCGCGGAACACCACTACCTCCACGGAGGTCGAGTCCATGCCTGTTGTCCTTCATGTGGTGCTTAGGTCCCCTGCCAGCTGTGTGGGCTTGATGGTCACCTTGTGATATGGGGCTAACCCGATCTAGGCCGATCTTTCACGATTGGAGGGATCCCCGAGGATTAACACGAAGAACACGAGGGGAAATCACGAGGGGAAATGAGAGAGAACACTCAAATTAACAAGAAACGATCACACATGTGCTAGATCCTCAACACAACGAGATACACGGTCCAAATCCAACGAAGGGGGATACAAGGTAACTAGTTCATCTCCGTGAGGTCTTGAATCCGCGAGGGATCTTCTTCACGCGGAGGTCTTGAATCCGTTGTGGATCTTCTCTGAAGAGGGGCCGCAGTCACTCCTAGGAGTAGAACCACTAGATGAGCAAAGCTCTAGGTATCAAATGAGCTAACACAAAGCTAACCCTATCTAGGAGGAGGAGGAGGTCTATTTGTATTCTACGGGAACGAAGGGGTAAGTTGGAGGGATACATGGGCCGGAGGCCCGGTACACTATGCTCAGACAGGGGCCGGATGTCCGAGCAGGGGATGGATGTCCGGGCCTTCCCGAGACGCCGGATGTCCGGGCTGGCATGGTCCAGCTTCTGTGATGGGCACCGGATTTCCGGGCTGGCGCCGGATGTCCGGTCCGTCGCAGGGCGCAGGATGTATGGGGGTCGACCGGATGTCCGGCCGCTGTAGAGTCGCCTGATGTCTGTTTCCCTGTGGGCTTCTTCTGGTTGATGGCACCGGATGTCTGGGCTCCTGCCGGATGTCCGGCCGCTGTAGCTCCGCGGCGACTCCACTTGAGGCACTTCTTGATCCGCTTCCGTGTGGACTTGTCCTATACTTCGAGCATCTCCTTGGTTGTCTCCTGGGTTCCTAAGCACATGTAGTGTCTTTGCATTAGGTAGCAACCATGTTTTACATGTGAGAAGGGAAGATTCGGAAAGGAGCGAGTTCACCTGAGGTCCAATCACGCATGCTCGAGGTCTCATCGTGTGGACACTTGGGGCTTCGGGAGTAGTCAGAGTGTACATGGGGATGATCATCGGATGCTCCGCATCATCTCCCCCCCCCCCCTTGGGAAAGATCAGACCTCGGATCGAGAACCTCATCACCATGGAAATGGTTGTCATGGATGGACTTGTAGTTGGACGGAGTGGAAGGCATGGCGCAATCCGAGTACTCCAAGGTGTCGCCAGAGTGGTATACATGCAATAAGAGCAAACACAAATGACACTCGGAAATACAACGGTTAGCGCACACAAAGTGTCCATCATGTAAGAATGAGTCCGTGCGACAAGGCACATGATGCTTATCCAAAAGATGTAGAATGATATGAAAAGCATTCATGGGGTAATTGGAATGGTGTACAAAGCTACAAATTCTACCGTTGTGCAAAATTATGTCATAGTGTGAGGTTTATCAAGAGCATGAACATGGCAATGGATGCTCAATATGTGTATGTTATCATGCAATTGATGGAGGACAATATGATCGTGATGTATGAATATGCCATCAATAAAGATCACAACAAATTTGCTAAGGAAATGCACAAGCTCATATATCATGGATGACACGGGAATACAAGATGCAACAAGGCAATCATAATGTGAGTCAATCCATGCATAAGATGCAAATTTGTTATGGGTATGGTATGTCCATGGAGCATTGCATGTGAGCACACAATCAACAAATATGAAGGTTTTGGTGCAATGTGTCAAAGGGGTGTCGATATACCAATGCTCCATGTCGTGGAATGAGTGGAGTTCCGAAGGTGCATCCAATAAGTCCGAGCGCTCCTCAACTTGAAGGTCCATAGGGTCCATCTCCAATGCCGGTCCTCCCTCCAATAGATGTATCATGTGGACAGGAAGAAGGAGACAACAATGAAAGAGTGACCCATCCAATATGCGTAATTGAGGATGGCTCAAAGGGAGGGAGTTCACCTTTAGGAGATTCTCGCAAATGTTGGTGTTGCACGTCGTATACGCCTTTGCATAAGCAATATGTCTCATGACGACACCGCCGTGTGAATCCTCCAAAAATGAAAGAACATGACAAACACTTGGAAAAACAAATGAGGTTAGCGGAAGTGCAAAACCTATCATTCATGTGGTGAAATACCCGACAAGTGTAGTCATCAAGCTTATCATATGAAGGTACAAGGGAATGTGGCATGGTATGTAAGCATATGATGTGATAACAACCAAAGGCATTAGGCTCAAACAAACAAGCATGCATCACAACTATGGTGCCCAAGTCTCCAATATCAATAGTCATAGCATGGTTGCACTCACTAGAAGTGATGAGAGATGCAACTATTGGAGGCAAGCGACAATAATCAAGATATATTACATGAGAGGCATGAACATATATGTCATCAACCCAAGAAAGCAAGTAAGAGTGGAATAGGGGTGATGCAACATAGCAAGCAATCATAGCGATCAAGTCAAACAATCTAGTAGTGCGAAGATGCAACATACTAGAGGTAATCAGGGCAAGCATGTCATGTGTGCAAATAATGAACATACATAATGCACATGACATATGACAAGCATGATAGCAAGATATGAGCAAAATATCATCAATATCATGGGACACAAAGAAATCATGACAATAGCTACAAGTATCTCCACCAAGCATGCAAATACACATAGGAGTATCATAATGGTGAATCAAATGCAAGCAAGGGTCACAATTGCATGGTAAAGTCATATCAAGATGTGTATCATGCAAAGTGAACACAATAGGATGGCCATAATGTGACAAATGGTAAATAGCTCATAGCCGTGTGAGAGACAAGTAAAAGAGATGCGCATAGTCGTTGCGCGAAGAGAACGGTGATGAGGACTATTCATGTGATCCCAAATCGTCGTTGCTCTCAAGAGCTCCTTTTGTCAAGTCATGGGATTGTGAGGTTGACAAGTATTCATGAGTACTTACACAAAACAAAGACAAACGAAAAATTGTGTGTGCGTGGTATATGTACACATCATCCATCATGATGTGCATGTGCGTGTGTTGGTTAGCACAAAAAATCCAATGCTCAAATAAATGAGATGCATGATATAGAAACATGTCATCCATCATGAGAGGTTTGTTGTTATGCATGGCATAATGGATACTTAAATTGTGTAATGCATCATGACAAGTAGGTAGAGCATTGTTATTCATGGAATGCATATGGTGCACACATTCATGGTAATCATGCAAGGTATGGAATGTATCAAGATCTCCTAGTATATATGAGGAAACTATAAGGGTCTCCTCATGAGAATTAGTGGGAATATCACATGGAAAATATTGACAACATCCAAAACAATGCATATCCAAAACAATGTGCTCATGGCATGGCACAGTATATTAATTGCACAAATCATGTAAAGGAAGCATGGCAATATCATCGCATGAAAAACAAAAGCCAATGACCATCATCTTGTCATCTATGCCATAAGTGCAAATGGGATTTACTGTAATGGGGCATGCATAGTTACTATGTTGAGATTGATATGAAGCAATATGGGATATCTCACTCATAGCATATGACAAGTTCAAAGGATTCTCGAAAATGATGTGACCAAAAGAATTTTCACAAGAAATCCTATGTAGCATAGCATCACAACTAGGCAACTCAACATGCTCATCATCATATTGATCATAAATTGGTAAGTCATTACATGATGAAGTTGCACTAGCATGATGAATGGTGAAAGGTGTGTCAACATCATGCAAGCAATCATTCTCAAGATAGTCCACTAGTGGGACGAGAGAAGCACCATCACCTATGTTACCTTTGGAGCGTCGCTCATGTGTTGTAGGTGAGGTGTTGAAGATCCAATCAATTTCATCTTCATCTTGATAGAACCATGTGGGTGGTGCATCTTCTTCCACCATGGCCATCGCTTTGTCCATTGGAGGGACGGACTCGTCGAGGGTAGGTATGTCCTCATGTAGGACTCCTAGCACCGAAGAAAACACACTCGGAGTAGAGGTTAAGTCGTTAGAAATCATAGTGGCCTCACATGCCCTACCAACTACCTCACTCACTAAGTGTTGTGGCTCACTCACTCCCTCGTGGATGCTCTCACACGTATGGTTGGTGGAGTCACTCAAATGGATCTCAACCTCACATAGGAGAAGTGGCATGCTCTCATGTGTGGGGCTAGTGGTGGTCACTCTCATCCTTTCAAAGGAAACACTCTCAATGTTACATATGGTGGAGTCACTCGTATCACTCATGTGGTGGTGTCTCTCCTCACATGGGAATTGGGACATCTCGTCATATGTGGATGTCGAAGAGGTGTAGGTGCAATTGTCTCCATGCTCAACTTCCTCATCTGTAACGCCTCCAAAGATGAAGGCCGTAGGGTATGGCAAGGCATCGCTCTCCTCCGAGGTCAAAGACTCGCATAGCTTGACCCGGAGTAGGAGTCCAATATGGATGTCGTCTTCATTGTGTCGAAGAGGTTCATGCTCTTCGCCTTAGTCAAAGGGGATGGCCCATGCTCAACCGTCTTGTCGCCATCGCTCGTAGATGATAGCGTTGATGATGAAGACATCGATGTAGGCGAACTCATGGGAAGTAGGCGAAGATGCTGTACGTCCGAAGGAAAAGATGCCTTGATAGCACTTGGCGAAGATGACGAAGTGGTGGTTGTAGCTGTAGCTCCTTCTTGGTGCTGCTTGTCTCACGGTCTTCTTATGTGCTCTTGAAGCTTGTCCTTGCTTGAGCTCTTGGTAGATGTCGTTCATCGTCGTCATGCACATGATGCTTGGAGGTGACTTACCCTTCATGACGATGTTGATGGTCGCCATGGCGGTGTGGACGTGGACGACTTGCGCTTGTGTCGTGTTTGCACTCCGAAGACTTGTGACTTGAACGTCGCCGTCGAGAAGATGACGAAGGGGAAGAAGACTTGTTATCGACCACCAAGTGTCAGAGCTCCGCCATGTGTTTGTTGAAGGAGTCGCACATGTCGTCAAAGGAAGCCATTCTCCTTGTCTCGGAGTGTCGTAGTTCGATGGCTCTGTTGTTCAAGCGCTTTTGCATTGCTCGTTGTAGTCTGATGGTTTGCGCGTGGATGTAGTTGTTCGCGCCGTCGATGTCGAAGACCGGAGATGAAATGCTTTGCCTATCCATCACAAGACTCAAGTAGCGGTGAGTGGTAGAAAGAGAAGAACTAGACCAATGTACCTTACCCGATGTGGTGAATGGATCAATGATCACTCAATATATATCAATGAAATAGCACAATTGGTCCCGATTCTCGTCAATTCTCACACCTACACAATAAGGCTTATGGAGTAGCTTGGTGAGGATAGTGGCACAAAATTTTGATGCAATAAGTTAGCAAGAGTCAATAATGTTGAAATAGATTCAAAAATTCGCAAGTGAAACAAGTATACCAATAGCAATATGGGTGGCACACAGAAACACACAGGCGAATAGATAGTTGGGGTCGTGCAACCAAGGAATGGGCACAAAATGTGGAATCCACGAGAAAGGCTCGTGTTGCAGAACTCAAGAGAGACGCTGATAACCCACAAGTGTAGGGGGTCGCAACAGTTTTCGAGGGTAGAGTATTCAAGCCAAATTTATTGATACGGCACAAGGGGAGCCAAAGAATACTCTCAAGTATTAGCAGTTGAGTTTTCAATTCTACCACACCTGCAAACTTAGTATCTACAGCAAGGTAGTTTAGTAGCAAGGTAATATAGAAGTAACGGTAAAGGTAACAAAAGTGGCGATAGTGTTTTTGTAGTGATTGTAAGAGTAGCAGCGGAAAAGTAAATAAGCAACAAGCAATAGGTGAAAAGCTCGTACGCATTGGGTCAGTGATGGATAATTATGTCGGATGCGATTCCTCATGTAATATAACCTAGGGTGACACATAACTAGCTCCAGTTTATCAATGTAATGTAGGCATGTATTCCGAATATAGTCATACGTGCTTATGGAAAAGAACTTGCATGACATCTTTTGTCCTACCCTCCCGTGGCAGCGGGGTCCTAATGGAAACTAAGGGATATTAAGGCCTCCTTTTAATAGAGTACCGAACCAAAGCATTAACACATAGTGAATACATGAACTCCTCAAACTATGGTCATCACCAGGAGTGGTCCCGATTATTGTCACTTCGGGGTTGCCGGATCATAACACATAGTAGGTGAGTATTGACTTCCAAGATAGGATCAAGAACACACATATATTCATGAAAACATAATAGGTTCAGATCTGAAATCATGGCACTCGGGCCCTAGTGACAAGCATTAAGCATAGCAAAGTCATAGCAACATCAATCTTAGAACATAGTGGATACTAGGGATCAAACCCTAACAAAACTAACTCGATTACATGGTAAATCTCATCCAACCCATCACCGTCCAGCAAGCCTACGATGGGATTACTCATGCACGGCGGTGAGCATCATGGAATTGGTGATGGAGGAAGGTTGATGATGACGATGGCGACGATCTCCCCTCTCCGGAGCCCCGAACGGACTCCAGATCAGCCCTCCCGATAGAGATTAGGGCTTGGCGGCGGCTCCGTATCATAAAACGCGATAATTCCTTCTCCTTGATTTTTTTCCCCAAAAGTGAATATATGGAGTCGGGGGATACGTCGGTGGAGCAAAAGGGGGCCCACGAGGCAGGGGCGCGCCCAGTGGGGGCGCCCCCACCCTCGTGGACAGGGTGTGGGCCCCCTGGTCTTGTTCTTTCCGCAGATTCTTTTAATATATTCCAAAATAATTCTCCGTTGAATTTCAGGTCATTCTGAGAACTTTTATTTCTGCACAAAAACAACACCATGGCATTTCTGCTGAAAATAGCGTCAGTCCGGGTTAGTTCCATTCAAATCACGCAAGTTAGAGTCCAAAACAAGGGCAAAAGTGTATGGAAAAGTAGATATGTTGGAGACGTATCAACTCCCCAAAGCTTAAACCTTTGCTTGTCCTCAAGCAATTCAGTTGATAAACTGAAAGTGATAAAGAAAAACTTTGACAAACTATGTTTGCTCTTGTTGTTGTAAATATGTAAAGCCAGCATTCAAGTTTTCAACAAAGATCATGAACTAACCACATTCACAATAACTTTCAGGTGTCATGTCTACTCATATCCATGGCATAATCAACTAGCGAGCAATAATAATAAACCTCGGATGACAACACTTTCTCAAAACAATCATAATATGATATAACAAGATGGTATCTCGCTACCCCTTTCTGAGACTGCAAAACATAAATACAGAGCATCTTTAAAGATCAAGGACTGACTAGACATTGTAATTCATGGTAAAAGAGATCCAGTCACAATTATACTCGAGGCAAATTAATAGCAATACATGAAAATGACTGAGGTGCTCTCCAACTGGTGCTCTTTAATAAGAGGATGATGACTCAACATAAAAGTAAATAGATAGGCCCTTCGCAGAGGGAAGCAGGGATTTGTAGAGGTGCCAGAGCTCGATTTCGAAATAGAGATGAATAATATTTTGAGCGATATACTTTCATTGTCAACATAACAACCAAGAATCTCGGTATATTCCATGCTACAGACATTATAGGCGGTTCCCAAACAGAATGGTAAAGTTTATACTCCCCAACTACCAACAAGCACACTCCACGGCTAGCCCGAAACAACGGGTACCGTCCAAACCAGCAACAGCCCTGGGGGAGTTTTGTTTAATTATTATGATTTGAGCATGGGACTAGGCATCACGGTTACCAGCCCTTTTCTCATGAATGATGAGCGGAGTCCACTCATCGTGAGAATAACCCACCTAGCATGGAAGATATAGACAACCCTAGTTGATACATGAGTTGTTCGAGCATACAAAACATAATTTTATTTGAAGGTTTAGAGTTTGGCACATACAAATTTACTTGGAACGGCAGGTAGATACCGCATATAGGAAGGTATGGTGGACTCATATGGAATAACTTTGGGGTTTATGGAAGTGGATGCACAAGCAGTATTCCCGCTTAGTACAGGTGAAGGCTAGAAAGAGACTGGGAAGCGACCAACTAGAGAGCGACAACAGTCATGAACATACATTAAAATTAATCAACAATGAATGCAAGCATGAGTAGGATATAAATCACCATGAACATAAATATCATGAAGGCCATGTTGATTTTGTTTCAACTACATGCGTGGACATGTGCCAAGTCAAATCACTTGAATCGTTTAAAGGAGGATACCACCCTATCATACCACATCACAACCATTTTAATATCATGTTGGCACGCAAGATAGACCATTATAAAATCTTAGCTAATTAAGTATGGCATGAGCAGCTATGATCTCTAATTGTCACTGCAAGCATGTTTCATTCATAGTAGGCTGAATCAGGAACGATGAACTATCATATTTACAAAAATAAGAGAGGTCGAGTTCATACCAGCTTTTCTCATCTCAATTAGTTCATCATATATCGTCATTGTTGCCTTTCACTCGCACGACCAAATGGTGTGGATAATAATAATAGTGCACGTGCATTGGACTAAGCTGGAATCTGGAAGCATTTAATACAAGAGAGAAGACAAAGTAATATGGCTCAAGGTCAAATCAATAATAAAGCATATGAGTGCCACTAAGCATTTTTATCATGGTCTTCTCCTATTGACCCCCAAAGAAAAGAAAAATAAACTATTTACACGGGAGAGCTCCCAACAAGCAAAAGAAGAACGAGAAATATTTTTGGGTTTTCTTTTAATTACTACTACTACAGGCATGGAAAGTAAACTAGCTAAAAAGTCTATAACTATATTTTTTTGTTTTTCTTAAGGTTTTTCTAACACACAAGAAAAAGACTAAGAAAAGAAATGAAACTAGCATGGATAGTACAATGAAAGAGTGTGAGCACCGACTAATGGAATAATTGTGTGAACATGAATGTAATTTCGGTGAGAAATACGTGCTCCCCCAAGCTTAGGCTTTTGGCCTAAGTTGGTCTATGGCCAATATTTGCCTGATGGATATCCAAAGTCGTAGTTGGGGTTGTACTGAGATGCAATGGCTACTGTCTGACGAGCTGCATCCTATAGACGAGCTGCCCTCATCGTCTCCTGATACTCATTTGCCTCCTCCCTAGTTATAGTATATCTCCCTTTTGCCTGAAAGTCAAAGAATGTAGGAGTAGGGAGAGCAATATGGGCAGTGCTATGCCTGTCAAAGATTAGTCGATACTGGAGGGATTGTTCATCCCTCTCTACAAACCGGTGGCTAGCCATAGCATTATAACCTAAATAAGCAGGCGGTAATTTTGCATCATTTTCATGTATAGGCACACCAAGACGATTAGCTATGCGAGTGGCATAAATTCCACCAAATAAATCTCCATTTAAGTAATTATGATGTAACCTATGTGCAACAATGGGTCCCAAGTTATATTGTCTATCTCCTAACACAGCACTTTTGAGGACACTGAGATCCGGTACACACATGTGGCAAGCTTCATCATTACCGTTGATGCATCTACCAATAAAGAGAGCAAAATAATGTATGGAAGGAAAGTGAATGCTCCCTATGGTAGCTTGTGTGATCTCTCTAGATTCCCCCACAGTGATACTAGCAAGGAAGTATTTATATTCAGATTTGCGAGGTTCACTAATATTGCCCCACTGCGGGAGCTTACAAGCATAATTAAAATCTTCTAAATCCATAGTATAAGATTTATCATAAAGATAAAATAGAACAGTGTGAGAATTACGTGAAGATGTAAATTTAAACCTTCTCACAAAGGAATCAGTTAAGTAACGGTACTGATGGCACTTATCCATCATGAAGCTCTCGAGGTCAGTGTTACGCAAATATGCATCAAACTCCTCCTTAATGCCTGCCTGAACCATAAACTCTTCTGATGGCCATTCACAAGGCCGCACTTGAGCTTTCCTCGGTAATTCATCGTCCGACTCATGTATCGCGAGCCTTGGTCCTTCCTTCCTTGAGGAACCACCTTGGAAGATTTTCCTATGCATTTTTCTGAAAATTTGCTGAAATATTTAGTAACTCAAAATAAAAGTGAACCAAACTCAACAAGATTAATAGAAACTACTCCCACAAGTGCCTAGAGACTATATCATGCATTAGAACTACTTGGGACCAAAGAAATTTAACATGCAAGCTCAAGAACAAGGTTACTACAGCAGCAAAAATTTGCAATAAATAAAGCACTAGAACAAAGACTAATTGGACCAATGGAGGAGTCACATACCAAGGAACAATCTCCCCAAACCGTTTTGTCAATGGAGCTTTGAGCAAGGAGATCGAAAATGACAGCAAGATGAGCTGGAACTCGTGCTTGAGCTGGATAGTGATTTTTTTGGGAGGAAGAAGGAGTGTGTGGGTGCAGGAGTAAGTGGAGGGGGCACGTGGGGCCCACAAGGCAGGGGGCGCGCCCAGGGGGTGTGGGCGCGCCCTGGACCCTCGTGGCGAGGTGCTGGCTCCCCCTGGTGTGTTCTCAGTGCCAAATATTCTCAAATATTCTAGAAAAAAAATCATATTTCATTTTCAGGGCATTTGGAGAACTTCTATTTTCTGGATATTTTTTTATTGCATGGATAACTCTGAAAACAGACATAAAATACTATTTTTACTTTATTTAATCTAATTAACAGAAAGTAAAAGGAGGGTATAGAAGGTTGTGCTATCTAAATTCACCCGTCTCATGCTCGTCAAAAGGAATCCATTAACAAGGTTGATCAAGTCTTGTTAATAAACTCTTTCCGAATAACATGAAATCGGAGAATTTTTTAATACCACTAGGTTACCTCAATGGGGATATGTATGTCCCCAACAATAAGAATATCATATGTCTTCTTGACAGCAGGAAGAGGAAATTCAAATCCTCCAATAGTAATAGTTGAAATTTTTCCAATTGAATTTATACTATGGACCTGAGGTTGTTTCCTCGGAAAGTGTATCGTATGCTCATTATCATAAACATGAAAAGTGACATTGCCCTTGTTGCAATCAATAACAACCCCTAGAGTATTCAAAAAGGGTCTACCAAGTATAATAGACATACTATCGTCCTCGGGAACATCAAGGATAACAAAGTTTGTTAGAATAGTAACATTTGCAACCACAACAGGCACATCCTCACAGATACCGATAGGTATAGCAGTTGATTTATCGGCCATTTGCAAAGATATTTCAATAGGTGTCAACTTATTCAAATCAAGTCTACGATATAAAGAAAGAGGCATAACACTAACACCTGCTCCAAGATCACACAAGGCAGTGTTAACATAATTTCTTTTAATGGAGCAAGGTATAGTTGGTACTCCTGGATCTCCTAGTTTCTTAGGTATTCCACCTTTAAAAGTATAATTGGCAAGCATGGTGGAAATTTAAACTTCAGGTATCTTTCTTTTATTTGTGATAATATCTTTCGTATCCTTAGCATAAGGATTTGTTTTAAGCATATCAGTCAAGCGCATACGCAAAAGGATAGGTCTAATCATTTCAGCAAAGCGCTCAAAATCCTCATCATCCTTTTTCTTGGATGGTTTAGGAGGAAAAGGCATGGGTTTCTGAACCCATGGTTCTCTTTCCTTACCGTGCTTCCTAGCAATAAAGTCTCTCTTATCATAATATTGATTCTTTGATTGTGGGTTATCAAGATCAACAGCAGGTTCAATCTCTACATCATTGTCCTTGCTAGGTTGAGCATCATCAGGAACATCATCATTAACATTATTACCAGGTTCATGTTCATTACCTGATTGTGCCTCAGCATCAGAGATAGAAATATCATTGGGATCCTCAGGTGTGTCAGCTACAGGTTCACTAGAAGCATGCAAAGTTCTATCATTTTTCTTTTTCTTCTTCTTAGAAGAACTAGGTGCATCTACATTGGCTCTCTGAGAATCTTGCTCAATTCTCTTAGTGTGGCCTTCAGGATATAGAGGTTCCTGAGTCATTTTACCACCTTTAGTCATAACTCTAGCAACATTATCATTTTTCTTACTATTTAACTCATTGAGCAAATCATTATGTGCTTTAAGTACTTGCTCTACTTGAGTGGTGATCATAGAAGCATGTTTACTAATGAGTTTCAATTCACCTTTAACTCTAGACATATAATCACTCAAGCGGCCAATCATATAAGCACTACGTTGCAATTGTCTACCAACATAAGCATTGAAGTTTTCTTGTTTCACAATAAAATTGTCAAACTCATCTAAGTATTGGCTAGCAAACTTATAACGAGAAATATCACCTTCATCAAATCTATAAAGAGAATTTACCTTTACTACTTGTGTCGGGTTATCAAGACCATGTATTTCTTCAATATGTGGTAAATTCTTAACATCTTCAGCTTTAATATCTTTTCCTTTGATAGATTTCTTGCCTCCTACATATCTTCAGGACCGAGAAATAGAGCACCTCTTTTCTTCGGAGTTGGCTTAGGGGGTGGTTCAGGAAGTGTCTAATTGTTTTCATTGGTCAACATATTATTCAATAGTAATTCAGCTTGATCCACAGTTCTTTCCCTGAAAACACAACCAACACAACTATCCAGGTGGTCTCTGGAAGCA
The DNA here is from genome assembly GCA_902687465.1 of Secale cereale. Classification (NCBI taxonomy): domain Eukaryota; kingdom Viridiplantae; phylum Streptophyta; class Magnoliopsida; order Poales; family Poaceae; genus Secale; species Secale cereale. Next base: position 833,054,812 of record LR738714.1, read on the forward strand.
TCGGTTAGTCCATTATAAAAGACATCAAGTATTTCATTCCTCTGAAGAGGATGATCAGTCAAAGCATTAAGTAATCGGAGAAGCCTCCCCCAAGCTTGTGGGAGACTCTCTTCTTCAATTTGCACAAAGTTATATATTTCCCGTAAGGCAGCTTGTTTCTTATGAGCAAGAAAATATTTAGCAGAGAAGTAATAAATCATGTCCTGGGGACTACGCACACAACCAGGATCAAGAGAATTATACCATGTCTTAGCATCACCCTTTAACGAGAACGGAAATAACTTAAGGATATAGTAGTAACAAATTTTTTCCTCGTTGGTGAACAGGGTGGCAATATCATTCAACTTAGTAAGATGTGCCACAACAGTTTCAGATTCATAGCAATGGAAAGGATCATATTCAACCAAAGTAATTAAAACATGATCAACAGAGAAATCATAATCCTTATCAGTAACAAAGATAGGTGAAGTAGCAAAAGCAGGGTCATATTTCATTCTAGCATTCAAAGACTTTTCTTTCAGCTTAGCTAATAATTTCTTAAGATCATATCTATCATTGCAAGCAATAAAGTCTCTAGCAATTTCTTCATCCATAACATAACCCTCAGGAATAACTGGCAATTCATATCTAGGGGGAGAATCTTCATCATCACTTTCATGAATATTATCAATTTCAATATTTGCATTCTCCCTAACCTTAGCAAAGAAATTCACCTAGTGGCACAATATTATCAAGCATGGAAGTAGTTTCATCATACAAAGCAGAAGTGGCATCATCAAGAACATGCGACATATCAGATTCAATAGCAGGAGTAGGTGTCACAAGTTTACTCAAGAACTTGCATGACATATTTTGTGCTACCCTCCCGTGGCAGCGGGGTCCTAGTGGAAACTAAGGGATATTAAGGCCTCCTTGTAATAGAGTACCAAACCAAAGCATTAACACATGGTGAATACATGAACTCCTCAAACTACGGTCATCATCGGGAGTGGTCCCAATTATTGTCACTTCGGGGTTGCCGGATCATAGCACATAGTAGGTGACTATTGGCTTGCAAGATAGGATCAAGAACACACATATATTCATGAAAACTTAATAGGTTCAGAGCTGAAATCATGGTACTCGGGCCCTAGTGACAAGCATTAAGCATATCAAAGTCATAGCAACATCAATCTTAGAACATAGTGGATACTAGGGATCAAACCCTAACAAAAATAACTCGGTTACATGGTGAATCTAATCCAACCCATCATCGTCCAGCAATCCTACGATGGGATTACTCACGCACGACGGTGAGTATCATGGAATTGGTGATGGAGGAAGGTTGATGATGATGATGGCGATGATCTCCCCTCTCCCGAGCCCCGAACGGACTCCAGATCAGCTCTCCCGAGAGAGATTAATTAGGGCTTGGCGGTGGCTCCGTATCATAAAACACGACAATTCCTTCTCCTTGATTTTTTTCTCCCCGAAATTGAGTATATGGAGTCGGGGGATACGTCGGTGGAGCAATTGGTGGCCCACGAGGTAGCGGGCGCGCCCAGGGGGGCGCCCCCACCCTCGTGGATAGGGTGTGGCCCCCTGGTCCAGTTTTTTCCGCAGATATTTTTATATATTCCAAAATAATTCTCCGTTGAATTTCAGGTCATTCTGAGAACTTTTATTTCTGCACAAAAACAATACCATGGCAGTTCTGCTGAAAACAGCGTCGGTCCGGGTTAGTTCCATTCAAATCATGCAAGTTAGAGTCCAAACAAGGGCAAAAGTGTTTGGAAAAGTAAATACGTTGGAGACGTATTGGACACTAGTACTATTGCTCTAAAGGCGGATACGACACTTGTGCACAACCTATAAGATGCAAAATGTATGAACTTTCTATCCCAAGTATGCTATGTGTATGATGTTCTTGTGCTTTTAGCACAAGATGATCCAAGATGATCAAGTATGATATGATATTTTGTGATACTATGGCTCTTGCTTACAAGCTTCTTTGTGACTCTTTTTTCTTAAAAGCTTATTGTTTTGTTTGTATGGCCACTATGCGAGATGCACAAACCAAGATAGCAATTATGTATATGCGGGAACAATCTTGTGACACAAGAGATGATATGATGATACCAAGATGATATGGTATGTATGCAATGGAAGCGCGTATCGATGATCACTAATGTGCACAAGTAACGTTGCCGGGAATACTCAAAGGCTAGTCTCGATAGACAAGTGACGCAAAATATGCTAGGGGTTAACAATGCAATTGCAAGGGGAATATACAATGATGTCGTCGAGGTTACCGTCTGTGGCGATGATGAGAGGCGGTGTTGTCGATGTCGACCCGTTCCTAATTAGCCGAAACACCTTAGGAAATGGAAAAACCACAACTCATAATCTCAAAGACAAATGTCAAATGGTGGTAGCAGAAAGCAGTGGTGGTTTTGTCGGGGTTTTGGGGCGACATATGCCAACGGGTGGCTTATCATGCATGGGGACAATAGAGCGTCGCCGGGCCCGGGAAGAGGGATTAGGCGGAACTTAGGACGCCTACGAATCTTACCCAGGTTTGGGCTCTCCGTGGAGATAACACCCCTAGTCTTGCTCTGCGGGGACTCCGCGTCATGACTAATGTCACTAGGGTAGCTACAAGGTTGCTCCTTGAGCTGTGTCGTCTAGAGGAGGAAGAAGAGCAAGGCTAGCTCACTACCTTCGCTCTAGGGTATTGGGATGGTAGCTAGGGTTTCTCTCTCTCTCTCTCTCTCTCTCTCTCTCTACGTGTCTCTCTTCCTTCTAGAGTTCAACGTTCCAGCACCTCCTCATGGAGGACCCTGGGGGGTTTATATAGGCCTACCCCCAGGGGTACAATTGTAATCTCGGCGGAGTGGCCCCCGGCTGTCAGCGTCTTCTGGTGCCGGCCTCGCCGCCTGCCTGCTGGGGCCCGCCGTCTGCGGGCCCATGTGATTGCCTTTCACAGTAGGCATGCTTCTGCTGACGGCAGCATCGTCAGGAGGGAAGTGGCTATAGTGCCGCCGTCTCCTGCCGTACACTGCCACCACGTCCTGTCTTGTCATCTTGATGGGGTTCAGACTCCTAGGGTAGGGTGAGCCGTCTGCTACCAGGCGGGCCACCTCCCCTGGCTGCCTGACAGGGGCGGCTTGTTACTGACTTACCCACTGGCCGGTGGGGCCAGCCTCCTGCTGGCCCCGCCGTTTGTGGATAGTGGGATCGTGGCTTCCTCTGACCGAAGCTTGGTCACTGGCAGCATGGCTACAGTGACACGCCGCTTAAGAGGCAGCCATAGGGTACACATTCTCTGTAGCCACGCCCTTATAGATTCTCTAAGGACGTGCTCAACTGTAGCCATGCCTCAGCTGCGCGGTGGCCCCCCTAGCACGCATCCCGAGGGAGAGGCATGGGACCGTCTGCTAGCTGCTGGCTGTGGGGCTGCCGCTTGTTTGGGCCCCTGCCGCCTGCTGGCAGCCGGCTCCTAGGGTAAGCTGTCCTAGGAAGCGGCCCGATGAGTAGACGGCTGGGGGGTAACAAGCAGCCCCAAATTGTCTTAAAATACCATGGGTGGTCGATGAGGACACCCGTGGTCAATATCTCCGACAGTAGTTCCCGAAGCTGGTGGAACTCTGCGGTTTGTGTTTGAGGGCTGCGGGGTTCCAGCAGCTTCCCCCCTAAGTAGGACCGGCGTCCTTCGTCCGTCTTCCGAAAAGAGGCGTCTCCTGGCAGCCGGACCTTTGCAAAGGGGGCCGGCTCCTGGCAGCAGGACCTCCCTCTTCGAATCTTCAAAGGGAAGACACCGCCTGGTTAGCAGGCAGCTGCGCAGGTCTGCCGACCATTGGCGGCTCTTCACGCGTCGTTGCCCCGTCGCGTCAGCCTGCCAGCCCACGCACGTGACGGACGTAGCAATGGGCCGGGGCACGCCAATATAGGGCCTCGGTCCGCACGCGGATCCGGTGTGGCAAGGGCAATCGATTGCCTTCCTCACGTGCAGTTAATGCGCGCGGATTAGGCGCACAAAAGATGGGGATCATGCGGGGCGTGGAGCAGTTAATCCCACGCCCCGCCCCCTCGGCTTCACCGCCCCGAGCCTATATGTAGGCCGGGGAGGGGGGTTAGCACCGTTCTCATGCCCGCCCCTCTCCGTTCCTCTTCTTCTTCCTTGCTCCCGTCCGCTCTTTTCGCCACCTCCGCAACGAGCCGCCGCCTCGAGCCATGGCCGCCGCAGCGCCGGTTCACCATCACGGTGAATGGGACGGCAACGACGTCCTTGAGGAGCACATTCACTACCTCCGCCGGATGAGGAAACTGCCTCCTGCCGACAAGGTCGCCGTGCGCCTAGCGCCGGCGGCGGAGATCAGGCCGGCGCCGCGGTTCGGCGAGCGGGTCATCTTCTACTCCTACTTCCCGTGCGGCTTCGGCCTCCCCGCTAGCGGCTTCTTTCGGTCTTTTCTAGAGTTCTTCAACATCCAACCCCACCACCTCACGCCGAACACGGTGGTGACGTTGTCCTCCTTCGTCGTCTTGTGCGAGGCGTACCTCGGCATCCTCCCCACGATGGAGCTATGGACCGAGCTTTTCTACATGAAGCTCGATGCCGCAGTCCAAAGCGTGCCGCCCAGTGCGGGGGATGTATCGGGGTGAAGCGCAGCAGGGCCAAAAACTATTTCCCGGCGCCGCGGCTTGTGGCGTCGGTGAAGTTGTGGCAGAAGACGTACTTCTACGTCTACAATGTCGACTCCGCCCAAGATTTCATCGGTCGGCCGGACTGGGCACCCGGCCCGCCTGCCGAGCCCCGCGCCTCCTGGAAGACCCGGCCCACCACCCTCACAGAAGGTGCCTCCATCTCCGTGCGACATCTCCGGGAGTTGAGGCACAGTGAAGGCTTGGTGTTTGCGGACTTCCTGCTCACGTTCGCAGAGCGCCGGGTGCTGCCGCTGCAGGCCCGCCCACACTTGATCTCCGATATGAGCGGGCACCGGGACCTGAGTCGGACGTGCACCAAGCTAATGCCATACAAGGAGGTGGCATACTTGGTGAACTATGTATCCAACTGCAAGGTCTCCGACTTCGGCTGGCCCTTTGGCAAGCCGCCGTACAGCTGCAGCAACCAGCCACCTGTGGTGAGCTTTCTTCTTTCTCAATTCTTCTTTCTTCTCTTTCCGTCTGTCACAGCCGTCTGATCTTGGTGCCGTCTGCAGATCTTCCCCGGCCAGCCGGCGCCGGGTTCTGACCAACCAGGCCGCACTCTGGAACCAGATCGCTCCCAGAGCGACACGAGCGACCCCGATCTTGCGGCCGCCACCATGGAGGAGGAAGAGGTGACAGGCGGCGGGGCTAGCCAGCAGGCGGCCTGCCAGAAATCGGCGTCGAGAGCTGGCCAGACGACGACGAGGAGGAGGAAGCGCCAATCCGCGTCCGAGAGGCGGATCCGCCTGGGCGTGGCAGCCAACAGGCGGGGCCGTCAGCCGCAGCCGGTGGCGTGAAGCGCCGGTCCTCTGTGGGGCCGTCTGGCACCCAGCCCAAGAGGCTCCGGCTATCGGCCGCCGCCACCAAGCGCCGGGAGGCGGCCGCCAAGGCGGTCCTTCCTAAGCTCCCCAAGCCTAGGCCGGGCGTATCAGGGTAAGTACTTTGTTTCTTCCTTTTCTTCGATGTTTATCTCATTCTGCCGTCCCCAACTCGGCTGACTTGCTGTCTTCCTTGGGATGCCCACGTAGCGCACCGCTCTCTCTCTCGCGGGCGCTAGTGGGCTCCATTGTTGGGAGTACGGATGTCCCCCCTGCGCCCCGCCGCATGGATCCCTCCGCCGCGCTCCGGGAATCAACGGAGAGAAATGCCCGTGAGGCGCGCGAGGAGCAGGATGCCGCGGACCGTGAGCGGGTGGTAGGTGATGCTGCTGCCAGGGCGGAGGCCGAGGCAGCCACTAAGGCTCAGGCGAACGCCGCCGCCCGAGCCTAGGAGCAGGTGGCGGGCTCTCAGCAGCCGGCGGGCCGCACCATCCCCCAAGAGACGGGCTCTCTGGAGCCGTCCGTCCGAGTGCCAACCGCTGACGAGCAGCCGGCTCTAAACAACGAGGGAGGCGGCCGCGTCGCCATGGAAACAGAAGTGTCGTCCCCCGCGCCGCGTGCTGGGACGCAGGGCAGCCGGTCTGCAGGAGTGGAGGTGCCGCCGGCAGAGGCGTGCTGGTGACAGGCCTGCAGCCGGCCCCACAAGCTCCTGCCCGCCCGTGCCCTGTGAGGGCAGTCTCCATGCCGCGGCGGGTAGAGGCCGGCGGTGCCAGCTCGTCCACGCCGGAGAGCGATTCTACTAGCGCGGCACCACCAGACTGGACGCCCGGAGGCGGAGGTGCACTGATTGTCGTGTCGCGAGACATCCTCGTCCGCTTCAACTCCCTGAGCGAGGTCGTGTAGTCGGTGATGCGGGAGTTCGTGGCTACGCGAACTTCTGTTCGGGTACATTGACTCCATGTTTTTTTGATTTTATTCCTTCAAGTTCTTCTGTGGGGGCGAGTCAGCGCACCCACTGGGTGTAGTCCCCGAGTTTCGAGCCTGCTGTTGAGCAGGCGGCTTGGAACTCCAAGGTGTATTTTGCGGGCTAACTTGTGTCTTGCTATTGGATTACCACAACCTCTGGGTGGCCTCCTTCAACGCCCAACGTCAAGAGCTGGCGCAACTGCGGACTGCTCTGGCAGACAGCTGTTGGGGAACGTAGTATTTTAAAATTTTCCTACGATCACACAAGATCTATCTACTAGATGTATATCAACGAGGGGAAGAGTGTGTTTACGTACCCTCGTAGACCGGGAGCGGAAGCGTCAAGTGACGCGGTTGATGTAGTCGAACTTCTTCGCGATCCAACCGATCAAGCACCGAACGTACGGCACCTCCGCGTTCAGCACACGTTCAGCTTGATGACGTCCCACGAGCTCTTGATCCAGTTGAGCTTCACGGGAGAGTTTCGTCCGCACGACGGCGTGGTGACGGATATGATGTATCTACCGACGCAGGGCTTCGCCTAAGCACTGCAACGGTATGACCGAGGTGTGTTTCTGTGGAGGGGGGGCACCGCACACGGCGAAAACAATTCACCTTGTGTGTCCTAGGGTGCCCCCTTGCCCCCGTATATAAAGGAGCAAGGGAGAGGCCGACCCTAGAGGGGGTGCGCCAAGTGTGTGGAGTCCTACTAGGACTCCCAAGTCCTAGTAGGATTCCCCTTTCCTTTCCGGAGTAGGAGAGAAGGAAAGAGGTGGAGAGGGAGAAGGAAAAGGGGGCTGCACCCCTTGTCCAATTCGGACCAGAGGAGGGCCGCGCACCTCCTTCCTTTTGGCCTTTCTCCTCTATTCCCGTATGGCCCAATAAGGCCCATATACTCCGAAAAACACCCGAATCACTCGGAACCTTTCCGATGTCCGAATATAGTCGTCCAATATATCGATTTTTACGTCTCGACCATTTCGAGACTCCTCGACATGTCCCCGGTCTCATCTGGGACTCCGAACTCCTTCGGTACATCAAAACTCATAAACTCATAATATCGATCGTCATCAAAGGTTAAGCGTGCGGACCCTACGGGTTCGAGAACTATGTAGACATGACCGAGACTCGTCTCCGGTCAATAACCAATAGCGGAACCTGGATGCTCATATTGGCTCCTACATATTCTACGAAGATCTTTATCGGTCAAACCGCATAACAACATACGTTGTTCCTTTTGTCATTGGTATGTTACTTGCCCGAGATTCGATCGTCGGTATCTCTATACCTAGTTCAATCTCGTTACCGGCAAGTCTCTTTACTCGTTCCATAATACATCATCTCGTGACTAACTCATTAGTCTTTTGCTTGCAAGGCTTATTATGATGTACATTACCGAGAGGGCCCAGAGATACCTCTCCGACACTCGGAGTGACAAATCCTAGTCTTGATCTATGCCAACACCACGAACACTTTTGGAGACACCTGTAGAGCATCTTTATGATCACCCGGTTACGTTGTGACGTTTGATAGCACACAAGGTGTTCCTACGGTATTCGGGAGTTGCATAATCTCATAGTCATAGGAACATGTATAAGTCATGAAGAAAGCAATAGCAGTAACACTAAACGATCATAGTGCTAAGCTAACGGATGGGTCCTGTTGATCAAATGACAACTCATGTCTATGGTTAGGAAACATAACCATCTTTGATCAATGAGCTAGTCTAGTAGAGGCATACTAGGGACACTCTGTTTTGTCTACGTATTCACACATGTACTAAGTTTCCGGTTAATACAATTCTAGCATGAATAATAAACATTTATCATGATATAAGGAAATATAAATAACAACTTTATTATTGCCTCTAGGGCATATTTCCTTCAACAGCTAGGGTGAGTGTTTCTCTCCTCCTTGCGGGTGCGCGTCAGGGCACCCGCTCGGTGTAGTCCCCGAGTTCCGAGCGGCTGCCGAGCATGCGGCTTGGAACTCCAAGGTTGTCTTTGTGCTGACGTGGGTGTTCTTATTCTTCTTCTCTTGCCAGCGGTAGCGACCAACCTCCGCAATCAGCTGGGCGAGGTCCAGTCAGAACTCGCCGCCAAGGAGCGGGAGCGCGATCTTGCCGCCCAGGACCATGGCCGCCTGGCCAAGGAACTGGCAGACCAGGCGGCAACGCACAAGGCGGAGCTCGGGAAGTTGTCGGATGCCGAGATGCTCCTTCGGGCAGAGTTCGAGACCGAGCGCTCGAACTAGGCCGAGAAGGAGGCGTCTTTGCAAGAAGGCTATGGGGCCATTGTAGACATGGTCGACGGTAAGACGCCTGCCCCTCTTTCTTGTGCTTGTCGTCTGTTACAGCCATCTCTGTTTCTTCTTATTCTTTATCTAGTTCTTGCAGAGTTCTTCCCGGGCCACTCTGTGGCCGCCAGTCAGGCCATCGAGGCCCAGCATGACGAGAGGCGCAAAGCGGGCCGGGTGATTGCGCCCAACACGCCCAGGACTCCGGACGGACAGTTTCTTGCTGTCAAGGCGCGTCTCCAGCCGGCCCATCCCCTGCTTCGTCGTCTGCAACGTGCTGGTGCTCAAGTGCTGGTCGCCCTCTGGCCATGCGTTCCACTAATCCACACTCCCGGCCGGACTGCCGACTGGTTGGAAGTGGCCGGCCACCGCTTCGAGGCCTGGAAGGACGCCGCAGCAAGGGCTGGTGCGCGGACCTCCCTGGAGTTTGCTAAGGGGTGGTACCCAGACCTGAACCTCGCCCAGTTGAAGACCTTCCGTGTGGAGGCTGAGCCCGAGCTAGTCGCGGTGCAAGGAGATCTCGCCGGGCGCGCCGCCGCCCTTGCTGAGTATGCCGACACCGCCATTTTCGTCCCAGAGCTCGATGAGAATGGTCATGTGGTGCCACCCAGCAACTTCGGGCTGGACTTAGTGGCGTCGGAGGAGCTGGACGAAGAGATCGCCTCCAGTGATGAAGGCGAGGAGGAGGGAGACATCGATGAGGAGGCCAGCTCCCAGGAGGCGGATCCGTCTGCTGGTCATCAGCCTAACCAAACCTCGACAAGCGGACCCAGCGGGGCGGCGCCGCCTGCTGCAGGAGGCAGCCAGGCCGAGACCCCTCAGGCGTCTTCCCCAGCAGCCTGCTCCGCCGTGCCACCCGCTCCGCCTGCTGCGCCTTAGGCGTCATTCTTGTATCGTTTGGTTCCTGTTTCTTCTTAAGACTTGGTAGGATTAGTCCGAACAATTCCACCCATTGGGTGTATTAGTAAGCTACTGCTAGAAGGCGACCCTTGAGGCCTTTTTGATGTAGACATTTTTAATGCTGCATGTGTTTATGCAATTGGCCAGGTTCTGGGATTTAGCACCGTCCTTTGTTCCTTAGGGCGATTTTCTTTTACTGTCTCCTTTAACCGCCGTCGTGCCAGCCAGACAACCACTCTATGGTTCTGCGGCTGGGTTAGGTACTTAGCTGTTTTCCGGATAGGCAAGTATCCTGCCCTCTAGAAGGCGGCGTAGCTAAGCCAAAAGCTGGGCGGCCGGCTGCATAACAGCCGGCTAATTTGTATGAAGGGCCGTCTTGCCCTATGTTTATTTTCCTTAGCCATTTTTCATGTGGGCATCACTTCTTGCCTTTAACTCCCGCCAGTCGGACAGCCGCGTTCTGCGAGTCTGTGACTGAAGGCGTGAGAGGGCTTGGATGCCATCACATTACTTGTCCGACTGTTTTAAGGAAAAGTTTTAAACATAGGGCTAGGCGGCTAGTCCCCGGGCCGTCTGCTGGGCTCCGGTGCCGGACAAAGGAATGAATAACACTCATTCACAAGCATAATTCTTATCATATAGATAAAGGGTGTGGCAGTCCCCGAGAACTCCTCGGGGGTCCCTTTGGTTCTCAAAATAAAGTAGATAGTGCGACACATACTGTCTTTTAGCTATAAAAGCGACGAAGTAGGTTTGCATTCCATGGGTGCTCCTACTCCTTTCCCGAGTCGTCTCTCTTGCGTGCTCTTGGCTTCTGGGCATCATTAAGGTAGTAGGCATCGTTGCCTAGTACCTTGCTGATGATGAACGGTCCTTCCCAAGGAGCCGAGAGCTTGTGCTGGTCGGCTGTTCGCTGGATCAGCCGGAGCACAAGGTCCCCCTCGCGGAAGGAGCGTGGCTTGACTTGCCGGCTGTGATAGTGGCGAAAACCCTGCTGATAGATGGTGGACCGGCTGAGTGCTACCAGCCGGGCCTCCTCCAGCAGGTCCACGTCGTCTTCTCGTGCCTCTTTGGCTTGTGCTTCTGTGTACATGGTGACGCGAGGCGAGTCAAACTCAACATCTGTTGGGATGACGGCCTCGGCCCCATAAACGATGAAGAAAGGTGTGAAGCCGGTTGACTTGTTCGGAGTTGTCCTGAGGCTCCAGAGGACAGACGGCAGCTCTTCGATCTAGCAGTCGGCTGATCGTTCCAAGGGTTCGACCAGTTGGGGCTTGATGTCGCACATGATAAGGCCGTTAGCGCGCTCAACTTGGCCGTTGGACTGTGGGTGAGCAACGGATGCTAGGTCCAGTCGGATGCCATGTGTAGGACAGAAATGGGCCAATGCGCCTTTGGCAAAATTTGTGCCGTTGTCGGTGATGATGCTGTGCGGTATGCCAAACCGGACTGTGATGTCTGCGATGAATGTCACATCAGTTGGGCCGTTGAGTTTCTTGATTGGCTTTGCTTCGATCCATGTGGTGAATTTGTCCACTGCCACGAGTAAATGCGTCAAGCCGCCTCAGGCTGTCTTGAAGGGGCCCACCATATCCAGCCCCCAGACGGCAAATGGCCAAGTGATCGGAATGGTCTTGAGTGCAGAAGCCGGCAAGTGTTGCTTGGAACTAAAGTGTTGGCAGCCCTTGCACTTTTTTACCAAGTCTTTGGCGTCGTCCAAAACAATCGGCCAGAAGAAACCGTGGCGGAAGGCTTTGGCAATGAGATATCTTGAGGCCGCGTGGTGGGCACATTCCCCTTGTTGAATGTCCTTCAGAATAGCCAGACCCTTTTCTGCTTCCACACAACGCTGGAAGACGCATGTTGAACTTCTTCTGACAAGCTTTTTGTTGACTATTGTGTATGCTGAAGCTCGGCGTTGAACTTGCCGTGCCAAAGTTTCGTCTACTGGCAGCTCTCTTCTGAGCAGGAAGCTGAGGATTGGCTATGCCCGAGACTACGCTGAGACTCGTGTTGTTTCTGCCAAGGAGACCAGGGCGGTTGGGCTGGGAGCCGGAGGGCTGGAATGAGCTGCCTGTTGTGCTTCTGAAGTCCCTAGGCCGGCTGCAGCAGTCCCCGAGCCATTTGCTGGATCTGGCGCTTCTTGGCCGCCTGCTGGAGCAGTTCCCGGGCCAGGAATCGGCGCTGCGATTGCTAGGTCTGCTAGAGTTGGAGTATCAAGGCCGCCTGCTGGAGCAGTCTCCGGGCCGGCTGCTGAAGTTGCCGGGCCGTCTGCTCCAGGATCGGCTAATATGAAGATTGACTCCGATTCCCTTGAAGGCTTGATAGACGGCTTGCGCTGGCATTGGAGGGACACACCGGCTGGTATTGCTTGGCAGGTGGAGCCGATTCGTGCCAAGGTGTCAGCTTGCATGTTGTCGGCTCGTGGCACGTGGAGGAACTCGCAGCCGTCAAAATGCCCACTGATCTGCTGGACAAGGAAACGATAACTTGCCATATTTGCGTCCTTGGCGTCCCAGTCCTCAGATCACTGCTGGACAACCAAGTCTGAGTCACCATAGCACAGCACTCGGGGGATGCCAATCTCTTTGGCCATCCGGAGCCCATGGATGAGTGCCTCATACTCGGCCACATTGTTAGAGGCGGCAAAGTGGATTTGCAGGGTGTACTTGAGCTTGTCACCCTTGGGAGAGGTGAGGACAACGCCGGCTCCCAAGCCAGTGCGCATCTTTGACACACCAAAGTTCATCTCTGGGGAGTGAGAAGCCCTTGGGGAAAGGCTCGTTACGGATGCGGGGGCCGAAGCAGGCCGGGCTGAGGTCATCTTCTTCTTCGACCGCCTGGGACCGAACCAGTCGGTCAAGGCGGTGGCGGGCGTCGTTCTCCCAAACTCCCTCGCGGCGGCCCAAGCGGCCTGCTACAGAGGGGTGGTCGACGGGCGGAGGAGACGATGCCTCTCCCATCGAGGAGGAGGCGGGTGTTCTGATACGTCTCCAACGTATCTATAATTTTTTTATTGTTCCATGCTATTATTTATGAAGTCTTGGATGTTTAATGGGCTTTATCATTCACTTTTATATAATTTTTGGGACTAACCTACTAACGCAAAGGCCCAGTCCAGATTGTTGTTTTTTTGCCTATTTCAGGGTTTTGCAGAAAAGGAATATCAAACGGAGTCCAAATGGAATGAAACCTTCGCAGGAGATATTTTTGGAGGAAATCACGCACGATAGACTTTGGGGCCAAGCGAGGAGACAAAAGGGCCACCCTCGAGGGTGGGGGGCGCACCCCCTTCCCAGGGCGCGCCCCCTGCCTCAAGGGCAATCCCTGTGGCCCCCGGTGCCCCTCTTCTTCCTATATATACCTACGTACCCCAGAAACTCCATACGCAGAGAAAAAACCCTAATTCCACCGCCGTAGCTGCTGTTCTCGTGGAGATCCCATCTTGGAGCCTGTTCCGGGAGGGGGATCCATCACGGAGGCCTTCATCATCATCATCATCGCCCTCACCATGAGTTGTGAGTAGTTTACCACATACCTTCAGTGCATAGCTAGTATCTAGATGGCTTCTTCTCTCTCTCTGGATCTCAATACAAAGTTCTCCTCGGTCTTCGAGGAGATCTATTCGATGTAATCTGTTTTTGCGGTGTGTTTGTCGAGATCCGATGAATTGTGAGTTTATGATCAAGATTATCTATGAGAAATATTTGGTTCTTCTCTGAACTCTTTATGTGTGCTCATACTATCCTTGCAAGTCTCTTCAAATTATTGGTTTGGTTTGGCCTACTAGATTTATAGTTCTTGCAATGGGAGACGTGCTTGGCTTTGGGTTCAATCTTGCGGTGTCCTTTCCCAGTGATAGTAGGGGCAGCAAGGCACGTGTTGTATTGTTGCCATCGAGAATAAAAAGATGGGGTTTATATCATAGTAGTAGATGCAGGCAGGAGTCGGTCTACTTGTCTCGGACGTGATGCCTATATACAATGATCATGCCTAGATAGTCTCATAATTATTCGCTTTTCTATCAATTGCTCGACAGTAATTTGTTTACCTGCCGTAGAATATCGCTATCATGAGAGAAGCCACTAGAGAAAACTATGGCCCCGGGTCTATCTTTATCATATTACTTTCCCGTCAATTTATATCTCCGTTGTTTATTTGCTGTTTTATTAATCCAAAACTACCAAAAATATGAACTATCATCTCTATCAGATCTCACTATCGTAAGTGACCGTAAAGGGATTGACAGCCCCTTATCGTGTTGGCTGCGATGTTCTTATTTGTTTGTGCAGGTGCGAGGGACTGGTGCGTGGTCTCCTACTAGATTGATACCTTGGTTCTAAAAAACTGAGGGAAATACTTACGTTACTGTGCTGCATCTCCCTTTCATCTTCGAGGGAATACAACGCAAGCTCAAGAGGTAGCAAGAAGAATTTCTGGCGCCGTTGCTGGGGAGGCTTACGCAAAAGTCATATACCAAGTACCTATCACAAACCCTTATCCTTCGCATTGCATTTATTTGCCTCTCGTTTTCCTCTCCCCCACTTCACCTTTGCCATTTTATTCGCCCTTCTTCCGCCGTGTGCTTCTTGTTCACTTGCTTCTTGTTTGCTTGTGTGTTGCGTGCTTGGTTGCCCTCATGTCTGAGATGGGGGACGATTTTAGCGAGAAGGGTAGCAATACCGAGGGCAACGCTCATGTTGACCCCCGGATGAAGCTACCACTTTGCATGTTAAGAAGTTCTGGGTCGGTAGTGGTAATATTATTGGAAAAGGGGTTCTTCAAGACTTCTTTACTTGTGCCGGTGCTTTGCCCACTATGGGTGGCTCTATTCTTCACAGAACTAGTAGCCTTGCAGATGTTGTATCTATGCTCATAGTAGAAATTGAAAGGCAATTTATCCATATGCATCCCTGTATTCAGAGAGTATTTTTGGAGTTCTCCAATATTCACCATTCTTTCGTTAAGCGTGGAGATACTATCTTTTTGGCTCATGAATTTAGATATATCATGAAAGAGGCCAGAGAAATTTTTTCTCATTACGGAGTAGATGTCGGTCGACCTCCTATAGAGGCTATCTTGTTCAATCAAGAAGACCTTATGCATTTGCAATCTCCTGATCATGTTGCTTTTAATGAAAACCTTAGAAAAAAGGTTTCTGTTGAGATCTTGAGTGATAGAATTTCTGAGATAAACAATGACTTTGCTGTTCAAAATAATGGGTTAGGCTTCTTCCTTGAACGAAGGCTTATGGCCTTCTGCCAAAAGAACGCCTATAATGATGAATTGGTCATCCACTACAAAGGGCCGAAGGAGGAACCTGTTCCTCCCGAGATTGATGTAGGGGACTTTTATCCCATTAAATTTAGCCTTTTGATTAATTTTTTTTGCCACAAAGAAAGCTTGCTGCTGAGCGTAGGGAATATGAGATGAGCTTTCGCGACATATCGTACCACTATGGTAATACCTAGATCTATCTTGTATCGTGCTTAGCTAGGGGCGTAAAACGATAGCGCTTGTTGGGAGGCAACCCAATTTTTTGTTTTTTGTTTTTGTTGCTGTTAGGGAATAAATATTATATCTAGCCTCTGATTAGATGTGTTTTCATGTTTTGTTTAGTGTTTGTGCCAAGTAGAACCTTTGGTAAGACTTGTGTGAAGTTTATTTGATCTTGCTGTGAAAAACAGAATCGTTAGCACTCGCTAAAGTAGACTTCAGATTTTACTGGAGCGTGCGTTTTAGTTGATTCTTTTTTATGCTGATTGGTAGACAAATTGTGCAAATTTAACAATTTAGTTTGAAGTTTTTGGAGTTCCAGAAGTAGGCGGACCCGGCAGATTACTACAAACTGATCTGTTTTTGACCGATTCTGTTTTTCGTGTGTTGTTTGCTTATTCCGATGCATCTATGAGTAATATTGGAGGATATGAACCATAGAGAACTTGGAGTACAGTAGTTTTAACACCAATATAAATAATGAATGATTTCCTTCCTGTACCTTTGAGTAGTGGTTTGCTTTCTCTTACTAACGAAGCTCACGAGAATTTTTGTCTAAGTTTTGTGTTGTGAAGTTTTCAAGTTTTGAGTATTGCTTTGATGGACTATGGAACAAGGAGTAGCAAAGGCCCAAGCTTGGGGATGCCCATGGCGCCCCAAGTAAATTCAAGATAATCAAAAGCCTAAGCTCGGGGATGCCTCGGGAAGGCATCCCCTCTTTCGTCTTCATCCATCGGTAACTATACTTGGAGCTATATTTTTATTCGCAACATGTTATGTGTTTTGCTTGGAGCGTATTGTATAATTTGAGTCTTTGATTGTTAGTTTGCCAAAATCATCCTTGCGGGACACACCTATTTGAGAGAGTTAAATATGGCCTAGAAATTATTAGAACACTCTATGTGCTTCACTTATATCTTTTGAGTTGAATAGTTTTTGCACTAGTGCTTCACTTATATCTTTTAGAGCATTGTGGTGGTAATATTTTGAAGAAATTTTTGAACTCTCATGCTTCACTTAGATCTATTTGAGAGTCTATTAAAACAGCATGGTAAAGTGTTTAGGCTAAAGAAACTAGTCTTCACATGATAAACATCCAATGTCAATGTAGTACAAAAATTCACATCAAGTGCATTGAATAGAAAGAGATGTTGGATGCTTGATAATTGTTTTGAGACGTGAGGATAGTGATATTAAAGTCATGCTAGTGGAGTAATTATGAAATTGAGAAATATTTGTGTTAAGGTTTGTGATTCCCGTAGCATGCACGTATGGTGAACCGTTGTGTGACTAAGTTAAAGCATGAGGTATTTGTAGAGTGTCAACCTTTGTGTGGAGGTCGGGGGCGCGCGATGGTTAACTCCTACCAACCTTCCCCCTAGGGGCATGTGTTGATTGCTTTGTTTTGATGACTCGTAGATTTTTGCAATAAGTATATGAGTTCTTATGACTAATGTTGAGTCCATGGATTATACGCACTCTCAACCTTCCTGATGAGGCACAAACTAGCGAGATGCTAATTCGCGCGTGTAGATGGCCCGATCTTTCACGATGATGCTTGATCAACTGTTCGTCCCCTTGTTTCTCCTCGCAACCTTCAAGAGAATTTCCACCTGTGTATGAAAATACACAAACGAAAATAATGACCCACTCGGATCAGCACGTAGGTGTCGATGTGATGATCAACCCTCCGTCGCTAGTAAATTTCCACAATGGAAAAAATCACAGATAATACACAAGATATGGCCGTCCTTAACTTGAATGTTTTTCTATATGTCTCATACTCGAAATAAAACTCAAAAGTGATCTCTACATCGGCCGTGGCTGAGCCCTCTTTATAGGCGATGCAAACTTGTGAAACCGACCCTTCCCTAATAAACTAACTAAGGATTTAACTAATTAATTATCCGGCCACATTGATTACCTTGCAACTAACCTTGACTCAAAACGTGTACGTAACTAGTAGTACAACTTGACTCTTACATCTGCCACGTACAAGGAAAACTACAAGTCTATGGAATTCACGTGACCTGCCTCTACTTGATTAAATAAAAGACAGAGACTTATCCCTTGACAGATCCTATCAATTGCATGCCTGTAGTTTAAACTGGAAACTGCCGATCCTTGTTATCTCCGGAGTCGTACAAAACATTGGAATTATATCTTCTGGCTTCGGTTCCTGTTCAACATCCGATCTGGACTTTTTGTTGTACATTCTGCTAGGTATTGGTACAAGCACTGTATGATGAGAATCAACATGCATTAATTCCTTCTAAATACAGGAGCAATTTTTGGTCCACAAAGCTGTCGCGCCCGACCATTGTTTCCTCGGCATAATCTGGTCGCATGCTTGGCATTATTTTCTGCAACTTTTTCATACCTTGACTCATCAAATGGCTCTGCTTTAATAGAACTATCGATCAATGGTGTCCTGCCCGCATCACTTCCACCATTGCTAGCCTCTCTTGTACCGCGCAACTTTCGCAGGTGCCATAAATCCACTATATATCCTTTCTCAAAACAGCCACCATATTGTTCCTCAAAACAGCCACCATACCTACCTATCATGTCATTTCCATAGCCATTCCGAGATATATTGCCATGCAACTTTTCACCGTTCCGTTTATATGGCACGCATCATATTGTCATATTGTCATTGCATGATCATGTAGTTGACATCGTATTTCTGGCAAGGCCACCATGCATAATTTTTATACATGTCAATCTTGTTTCATTGCACATACCGGTACACCGCCGGAGGCATTCATATAGAGTCATACTTTGTTGTTGTAGTGTCGAGTTGTAATCTTGTGTTGTAATGAAAGTGTGATGATCACCATTTTTAGAGCATTGTACCATGCGAGGAAAGGCTAAATCTATAAAGCCCCTCCGCAAAAAAAGGAAAAAAAGAAAGGTCAAAGAAAAAAAAAGGCCCAAAAAAGGGAAAAGAAAAAAAAGAAAAAGAAAAAAATGGGACAATTGCTACTATCTTTTTCCACACTTATGCTTCAAAGTAGCACCATGTTCTTCATTGTAGAGAGTCTCATGCTTAATCACTTTCATATAATAGTGGAAATTTTCGTTATAGAACTTGGCTTGTATATTCCAACGATGGGCTTCCTCAAATGCCCTAGGTCTTCATGAGCAAGCAAGTTGGATGCACAACCACTAGTTTCTTTTGTTGAGCTTTCATTCATATTTAGCTCTAGTGCATCTGTTGCATGGAAATCTCTACTCACTCACATTGGTATCTATTGATGGGCATCTCCATAGCCCGTTGATACGCTTAGTCGATGTGAGACTATCTCCCTCTTTTTGTCTTCTCCACAACCACCTCTATTCCACCCATAGTGCTATATCCATGGCTCACGCTCATGTATTGCGTGAAAGTTGAAAGGTTTGAAAAGATAGAGCATGAAAACAAATGCTTGCCTGAAATCGGGGTTGTGCATGATATGAATATTTTGTGTGATAGCAAGGGAGCATAGCCAACACTATATGATTTTGTAGGGATAACTTTCTTTAGCCATAGTATTTTTAGAAGACGTGATTGCTTTGTTAGTATTGCTTGAAGTATTGTTATTTATTATGTCGATATAGACTTTTATCTTGAATCTTTCATATCTGAACATTCATGCCACAATTAAGAGAATTACATTGAAAAACTATATTGGTTAGCATTCCACATCAAAAATTCTTTCTTTATCATTTACCTACTCGAGGACGAGCAGGAATTAAGCTTGGGGATGCTTGATACGTCTCCAACATATCTATAATTTTTTAATGTTCCATGCTATTATTTATGAAGTCTTGGATGTTTAATGGGCTTTATCATTCACTTTTATATCATTTTTGGGACTGACCTACTAACCGAAAGGCCCATTCCAGATTGCTGTTTTTTTGCCTATTTCAGGGTTTTGCAGAAGAGGAATATCAAACGGAGTACAAATGGAATGAAACCTTCGCGAGAGATATTTTTGGAGAAAATCACGCACGCGGAGCTTGAGGACCAAGTCATGATCAAGGTTAATAAACTCACAATTCATCGGATCTCGACAAATACACTGCAAAAAGAGATTACATCGAATAGATCTCCTCGAAGACCGAGGAATACTTTGTATTGAGATCCAAAGAGAGAGAAGAAGCCATCTAGATACTAGCTATGGACCCGAAGGTCTGTGGTAAACTACTCACAACTCATGGTGAGGGCGATGATGATGATGATGATGATGAAGGTCTCCGTGATGGATCCCCCTCCCGGAACAGGCTCCAAGATGGGATCTCCATAGGAACAGCTGCTACGGCGGTGGAATTAGGGTTTTCTCTCTGTGTATGGAGTTTCTGGGGTACGTAGGTATATATAGGAAGAAGAGGGGCACCGGGGTCCATAGGGGCTGCCCTCGAGGCAGGGGGCGCGCCCCCCACCCTCGAGGGTGGCCCTTCTGTCTCCTGGCTTGGCCCCGAAGTTTATCGTGCGTGATTTCCTCCAAAAATATCTCCTGCGAATGTTTCATTCTGTTTGGACTCCGTTTGATATTCCTTTTCTGGAAAACCATGAAATAGGCAAAAAAACAGCAATCTAGACTGGGCCTTTGGGTTAGTAGGTTAGTCCCAAAAATGGTATAAAAGTGAATGATAAAGCCCATTAAACATCCAAGACTTCATAAATAATAGCATGGAACAATAAAAACTATAGATACGTTGGAGACGTATCACTGGCCCCGCCGTCTCTGGGCAGTGGGATCGTGGCTTCTTTTGACCGAAGCTTGGTCACTCGCAGCGTGGCTACAGTAACACGCCGCTTAAGAGGCGGCCATAGGGTACACATTCTCTGTAGCCACGCCCTTATAGGACGTGCTCAACTGTAGCCATGCCTAAACGGCGCGGTGGCCCCCCAGCACGCATCCCGAGGGAGTGGCGTGGGACCGTCTGCTAGCTGCTGGCTGTGGGGCCGCCGCCTGTTTGGGCCCCTGCCACCTGCTGGCAGCCGGCTCCTAGGGTAAGCTGTCCTAGGAGGCGGCCCGATGAGCAGACAGCTGGGGGGTAACAGGCGGCTCCAAGTTGTCTTAAAATACCATGGGTGGTCGATGAGGACACCTGTGGTCAATATCTCCGACAGGTTTGCACTCGGCAAGTGGAATGATGGGGCTATACACATTGTCGGAGTTGGAGTCACGGTCCCTAAGTAGCCGAAACACCTTAGGAGACACGAGCCACAACTCAAACAAGCTCACACTAAATTGGGTTAAGTTTGGTTGGCTATGTATAGTCACTAGTGGAGAACCAGGCTATAGCACCGGTTCGGAGGGACCTTTAGTGCCGATTCTATGACCGGCACTAAAGGGTGGGGACTAAAGGTCCCCCCCTTAGTACCGGTTCAACACGAACCGCCACTAAAGGGCCACCATGTGGCAGGAGCCAGCGCCGGGGGCGGGGATCCCTTTAGTACCGGTTGGTAAAACCAACCGGTACTAAATGCTTTAGGTGGTTTTGGGTTCATGATTTCTTTTTTCTTTAATTTTGTGTTTTCCATTTAATTCTTTTTCGTGGTATTTTACGATGCTACATATTGTACACGTTATGCATATATATAAATAGAATTTCTCGTAGAACGGATAACATATATATATAGGGTGGGTCTATTCTCATAACACCCCTTAAGACCTTATTCTCATAACAAAAACCTTATTCTCATAACACCCCCACTTAAATATGTTTCTAGCGCGGAGCGCCCCGAGGACAGCAACCACTGCCCCGCCTCCTACTCCCGAGCTGCCGCCGCGCCTCCTTCCCCCAGCACCGTCGCGCCGGCTCCTACCCTGATGCAGTGCGGTTTTCTTGTGCAGTTCGGAAGCGCAAAAAACGCTCGCTGCCATTATTCGTCGATCGCACCGTTTTCAAAACTGCTCTTAAACCGTGCGGAATCTCGAAAAGTGTTTAACATGGCGAAGTTGCGTCTACTCCATAGCTTTTCAACGGTATATTACAGACATAATTCCGATAAACGGTTAAAAAACTAGAGCAAAAAAGGTACCGAAAAAACAACACGTACATTTTTTTCAAACATGCAGTTCACCAATTTCAAAACTGCTCTTAAACCGTGCGGAATCTCGAAAAGTGTTCAACATGGCGAAGTTGCGTCTACTCCATAGCTTTTCAATGGTATATTACACGCATAATTCCGATAAACGGTTAAAAAACTAGAGCAAAAAAGGTACCAAAAAAACAACACGTACAGTTTTTTCAAACATGCAGTTCACTGGTCTATGTGTTGCAGTAACATGCAGTTCGGAAGGGCAAAAAAACGTGTCGATTTGGGTGTCGCGAAAAACATAGTTTCCACGTTTTTGTAATTTCAAAACTGCTCTTAAACCGTAATGAATTAGAGGGGGTGTTCTACATGAAAAAGTAGCGTCTCGACGATATCTTTCCAACGGTGTATCATTTGGATCATTTCGACCAACGTTTTGTAAAAGAATCACGAAAAACGGCCACTGCCCTTCGTAGTGAGCCGCATGATTTTCAAATTTAACTAAAAACCGTAAGGAATCTAAAAAACATTTCAACATATAAAAGTTGCGCCTCGTTCGTAGCTTTCCAACGGTATATACAAACGGTTAGAAAACTGGAGTGAAAACAGTACCGAAAATTTGAAAAAATTCGAAAAACACAATTTCGCGATTTAGTAAATTCAAAACTGCTCTTAAACCGAAGCGAATTAGAAAAAATAATAGATATGAAAAAGATGCGCGTCGACGATACCTTTCCAACGGTGTATCATACGTTTCATTCCGACGAGCGGTTTAGAAAAAAAGGCAAAAAAAAAAACGCTCGCTGCCATTCGTTGTGAGCCGCACGATTTTCGAAACTGCTCTTAAACTATGATGAATTTTGAAAAGTGTTCAACATGGCGAAGTTGCGTCTACTCCATAGCTTTTCAACAGTATATTACACGCATAATTCCGATAAACGGTTAAAAAACTAGAGCAAAAAAGGTACCGAAAAAACAACACGTACCGTTTTTTCAAACATGAGGTTCTTTTGCAGTATCTGTGCAGTGCGCATAGCTTTCCAATACAGTAAAACAAAGCAGTTCGGAAGTGTTATGAGAATATTCTTCTCATAATGTTATATATATCTCCTACATGTTTCCTTCGGAGCCAGTGGCATTTGCCTTGGTGCCTTCAGAGTACGATGAAAATTGGGAGTGGTTCATTGGCGCGGTAGCGGGTAATGGTATTCTCCGTCAGGCTTTATGACCTGGTCGACCAAAATTCCCGCTATTTCCTCCTGAATTGCTCGTATCCGATCCTCCGGTAGGAGCTGATCCCGCATCTCATTGAACTTCAAAACAAGGAGATGAATATGCATGTGTTAGTTGTGTGATAGATATCGACAATGATGTAAAAATTGTGAGTAGTGTTCTGGCAAACATACCCATAGCTGTCTTTCAGATTTGGTCATTTCAGACACCATCATGCGAAAGTTCTCGCAAACATAGTATGCGCATAGTTCAGTCCCCTGCGCCTGCTTCAGGGCCTTTACGAGAATGGAATTTAATCAGATAATAAATAATCAAGCATGATAATTAATTGTATTGAAACAAGAATTAAAGAGATAGCTAGCTACTACTACTTAATTACTTACCTTAGGTCGAAACCAATTTAGCTTTTGCCGCCATTTTCCTGAAGTCACTTTGATGAACTTTTCCCAAGCCCTGCCCGCCGGCAAAGAAAATGAATAAAGGGGTTATTAAATAGTTGACATCAGGAAATGATGAACTAAATAGGCCGAGATATATATAGTTAATAATAATTGAAATTACCTGTCGACTATCCCCTTCATGATGGTGTAGTCACTTTGTTTTCTCCATAGTGAGTCCAGTACTTCAACTGTTCCTTCTTCAACTTTAATGACTAACAAGATCCAGTGGTAACTGCATGCGCACACGTTTGCATGTCTTAATTAAGCGGGTATGTGCATAACACTCATCAACTACCCTAAACCATATACACTTAATTATTAACATCTAGCTAGCTAGCTAAACAAAAACAAAATTTGTAGTATACAAGACAGTGTTACTCACAGGAAGTTGTAAGGAAGTAGTATATCTTCATTGGTATTGAGGCACATCAAGAACTCTAGCATGTTGTCCTCTACATATTTTTTACAATATTTCATATTCCATAAGTATTCATTAATGGTATTTGGGTCAATGAACCCAATGCTATAGCGTCCAGCTTTTTTCATTTCATACATCTTCATCCTGCATAATACCACAGAAAAGAATATAGTGAGGATAATTACAGGTAATGATAGATCAATGAGCACTACAGCTAACAATTGACACTTCAATTACAGAAAGAAATCACTTACAGGCAATAGCAACTGACGAGAGATTTGTCGAGTACGTCTTGATTGAATAACTGAAACATTTCTGAATACTCAACGGACAGAGCATTCCCATGGAAGTAATGCTCTTCCTTGACATTCGCCATTAGGGACTCTCGATTGGAACTCTTGGTAATTTTCATGTACCAGTCATGTAGTTCATACATTCTCGTTGGGAGGTTCTTGACCTCATCAGGCTCTACCATAGGTTGGCCGCGGGCATATTTCCGTTTTAGTTCCTCCTCTACAAAAGTATCCATGGGCTCGAGCCCTAGGAGTTGTTCTACAGTACATACGATCTCTCTAGCCTGCCTTCTATGATCGTCGGTTATTAGCACATCATCATCGGCGCCGGTACTCACATGTGGGGGGATCTTCGGTGGTACAACAAGCGGGGGGGGGGG
>LR738714.1:833078869-833091148 GCA_902687465.1 Secale cereale
GCCTGTTCTCCTAGTTGGGGAACGGTTTTCCCGCATTTTTTGCCAGCTGCTTGGCTCGATCTCGAGCTCGACTCCTTCTGTAGTCGTACTCGATGTGCTTTCTTGATTTGGCGCTCATAGTCTGAGTCAACGGGCTTGGGAGCTGGTTTTCTTGCCATATGAATAAAGTGGTCAACGACTTTCGCAGCCACTTTCTCCTTTGGCGGCGGTGGTGGTTTCGGTCCAAAATGGGCGTCCACTTGGGCCTTCACTATGGCTGTGGTTTCCTCATCGTTCATGTCGTAAGGCCTTTGAGGAAGAGGAGTGAGGCTTGGACCATATTGAACTCGCTTGCCTCCGCCTGTACCTCCTGTACTACCTTGAATTTTTGTGGTGGCTCTCTTTCGCGACTGCTGAGGCGGCGGAGACGGCTGACGTGGCTGAGTCAGAGCAGGAGGAGTGGCCGGACGCTGTGCCAGACTTGGAGGAGCGGGAGTCTGCTGACGCGATGGTGGACTTCGAGTAGGAGTCAGCTGACATTGTGCCGGACTTGGAGGAGGAGTCGGCTGACGCTGTGCCGGACTTGGAGGAGGAGTCGGCTGACGTGGTGGCGGACTTGGAGGAGCGCGAGTCTGCTGACACGGTGGCGGACTTCGAGGAGTCGACTGACGTGGTGTCGGTGGCCTTTGAAAGATGATGCAATCCTTTCTCCATAGGATGATACGATGTATGTCGGGACCCCGATCCTAAGTCACACAGGTCTAGCCTGTAACACACCATATCACTTTGCGGCCTCACGCACGGTATTCCCATGGGTGCCACCTTACCTGGCCCGGGACCGTTTGCGCATTTTGGCACACATATATGATAGTGTCACTAGCATCCATATGACAGAGAACCCGGGCCGACATTACCAGTTATAAACCAAAAGTGGCACTAAATTACAGAGACAGGCATACATGACCCAGCAACGAACGTGTCGGTCATCAACGTATGAACCCAAGTCGTAGCAAGCTACAAGGACTTAAAGGAACAACGCGTGACATTTCCCCTAAGGGACAGACACAGGAACGAAGAAGGACACATGCCGGCCAGCCTAAGTGTTCCGAAGCAGTAGTAAGCTACCAAGGCTCAGTGGAAGCACTAGGAGACATTTCCCTGTAAGGTAGGCTACCAAAGGTAAACAACTAGGTGTCGGATCCCACACATAGCAATACACATTACACGTACGCATAACATGCAAGTATGTGCTGTACAACAAGGTATCACAACATAACTCAACAACTCATATAGATAAGGCCCAGAAGAGCCAACATAGCATTTATTACAATCAGAGGTCACATGACCCAACATACAGAGCATACAGGCAACGGAATCATAACATGTGTGAGTATAGACAACTACAATGAAAAAGGCTGAGAAGCCTGACTATCTACCAGATCCTACAAGGGTACAAGATCGTAGCTGAGGTAACAAGCTAAACGTCGAAGTCCACGCGGAACCACTAGCGAGACTGAGGTCTCTCTGCAAAAACATAAATTAAGCAAACGTGAGTACAAAGGTACTCAGCAAGACTTACATCAGAACTAGCTACATATGCATCAGTATCAATAAAGGGGGTGGTGGAGTTTGACTGCAGCAGGCCAGCTTTGACACGGTGGCTATCCTGAACTACAACTGCAAGTAACTCTTTTGAGGTGGCGCACACGAGTCCACATATTCACCAATCAATACACCACTATGGATCCGCTCCCGTCTCCCTACGAGAAGGCCATCCATAGCACTCACGCTTATCTTGCGCGTTTTAGAGTATCCACTTTCACTTGTCTATGAACCGTTATAGGCAACCCAGAAATCCATTTTCGCGGACACGGCTATTCGAATAGATTATGTATAACCCTGCAGGGGTGTACTTCTTCACACATGTTTCCACCACTTAGCGTCTGCACACGACATGTGGTCGGCAGACTTCAAGCAAAAGCCGACGTGGGTGTAGACCACGACCTAACCGACCACTCTAATCTCTCGTCCAGGTTTATCGCCTATTTGGGTTCCATCCGTGGGGAGATCCGGCCGGGGTGTCGCTCACGGCCCCAAACGATGTGTACAGGGTTCCCGCGTCACCAAACGGGCGACCGGTACACCATGCCACGTACCTGCCGTGTCACAGCCCACCCCGAGGGTCAGCACTGCGCACGACCTCCAGTAAACTACAAACACCAGAAACTAGTTGCAACTCCTGGACAGAGAACAAGGGCAGTCAATAAGTCGAGCGGGGTCATATTTCAGGGCCCAATGTGTGGTAGTAGCTGTTTCATGGATCAACCAACACAAAACTCAGTTCCTGAGGACGGTTTCAATGAGACAACCCACCATGTACTCCTACATGGCTTCTCATCGCTACCTTTACCAAATCGTGTTCACACACTTAGCATCACACACAGTAGGACATGTTCATCACATTCCAATTCATCCCCGATGAATCAGACCTGACACAACTCTAAGCAATAGCAGGCATAACCGGAAAGCATCAATGAGTAGGCACAACATGGCTCAAACAACTCCTACTCATACTAGTAGGTTTCAACTATTTACTGTGGCAATGACCGGTCATGCAATGGAAAGGGGTTCAACTACCGCATCAGGTAACAGTTGAAGCGTTGTTGTCCTAATGCAGTAAAAGAGAGCAAGAGCGAGAGAGTGGGATTGTATCGGAATGCTCAATGGGGTTTTGCCTGCCTGGCACTTCTGAAGATAACATTGGGTCTTCATCGGTGTCATCGATCACATCGTCGGAACATCGTCTACTGAGAGGGGACAAAACCGACAAACAGAGAAAGAACACAATCAATGCAATGCGACAATATGATGCATGATCATGAAATGGCAATATGCTGTTGATTGAGCTAATGCAACTAGCAACACAATTAAATGAAGTTGGTTTGAACCCAAGGTTCAAATTCAAACTCCATATGTGATTATTTAAATGCCATTTAATTGATTTGACCTGATCAGCAGGTTTAACTTCTTCAAACATGCATGAAATTGCCATAAACAGATTCCTTGAATTTTTCTGATCATTTTTCATATATAACTTATTTTCATGTGACCTACGGTTGATTTTATATGATTTTTAGAAGTTTTAGCTATTTTCTGAAATAAGTAAATCATTTATGATTTATTTAAAATTCCAAAAAACACTTATTGCGTCAGCACTAGGTCATGCTGACACCAGCAAGTCAACAGGGGCTGGTTTAGTCAAACCTGACCAGTGGGGCCGACTGGTCAGTGACACTACTAGCTAATCCTATTAGTTAGTGCTAGTCTAATCCTAACTAAAGTGTCAGGGGGGATGTGGCCCACATGTCAGTCTCTCAGGGCCTAATTAAGTTTAGTTTTAAAATAAACTGAATTAACAGGGGCTGGCCCCACGTGTTAGTGACTCACAGAGCTAAGCACAGAGATTAGTACTTAATTAAAACTAAACGACGGCCGGCCCCACATGTCATGGACACAGGGGGGTCCAGCCGGAGTCAAACGGGGTCAAAACCACCGGCGGCTCGACGCCGGCGAGGCCAAACATGGCGGCGGTGCTCGAGAATCGCCCTCCGGTGACCATTTGGACGGCGGCTTGGTGCTACGCGTAGCTGGGGAGCTCGCGCATCTAATGGAGGCAACGGGAGGACACGGAGACGGCGGAGCTCGTCGGAACGGAGCTCGCGGCGGCGCCGGAGTTTGGGCTCCATCGAGCTAGGCGCTGCGGGGCTCGAGGAGATGAGCGAGAAGGTGCTACGGGCTTCTACGGGTGCGGTGAAGACGATGCCGTGCTTGGAATCAAACCAACGTGGCTGTGGCCACGACGGCGACATGCGGTGGCGGCGACGGGTACGGTAAGAAAGGGGGCGACGGCTACGGCGAGTTGCAGGCTACGGGGACAGGGGAAACGGCGGAGAAGCTCACTGCGATGCCGAAGAGGAGGTCATCGAGCCCGGGGAGGTCCTGGTGGTGCCGAATCGACGGCGAGGCCGTCGATGGCCGAAGGTTGAGGACGAGCACGGTGATGGCGAAGCAGAGCCTCCCGACCTCCCGTAGCTTGGTGGAGAGGACCAAGAGGACGCGGCGGAGCTCTCGGGCATGGCGCTGCAGCGAGGGGGCGATGGTGGCCGCGGTGGTGACGAACGGCGGCGACGGCTCCGTTCGGTCGCGAGAGGGAGAGAGAGCAGAGGAGAGGGGAAGAAGCACGGGGAGGGTCGTGGGGGTTCTAGGGTGTCGTGGCGTTCATCCAGGGCGTCGGGGAGGAGGCAGACAGGCTGGAGGTGGCCGGCGCGTGGCTGCGGGCGCCGGGCACACGCCCTCGTCCTTCTGTCATGAGGAAGACGACAGGGGGAGGGCCAGGTGGGCTGGGCCGCACAGTACCGGGCCGGCCAGGCTGGACAGGTAAGCCTTTCCTTCTATTTTAAATCTGTTTCTGTTTTCTATTTTGTTTCTGTTATTCTATTTTGTTATTTTGTTCTGGGCTTTATTAAAAATACTTAGACACACTTAAAAATCATGAAACCAAGCATGGCTACTGTTTAGGATAAACCCAACAGTAAACATTTTAGTTTACGATTATTTGAGCATTTAAAATAATATATAAAATTTAAATGCCCAAATGCAAGTAGGATATGATTTAATTCAAAAATCCAAAATGGTCCTAGAAATATGTGCAACATTTTTGGCAGAGGTTTTTAACCAATCCAAAAATGATGAACTTTTCCAAGGGGCATTTTGGGTTCATTGAAAAAGATTTTAATTTGACCCTAGTTAAATTCATTTAATGCTAGGGTTTGAGCATCCCCATTTTAGGTTTCCTTTGAAAATAAACATGATGCAACAGACAGGTGCTATCCTAAAGCAAGGTGAAGCTGGGGATGTGACAATGTATGGCCTCTCCCAGTGTGTGCTCACCGTCAGCTCCAGGAATGTCAAGCTCTAGCCCCGAATATTGGTCCACCACCTCATCAACCTGGACACAAGCATAGCCGGCTAGAATCGGGTTGCAATGGAAGCTTGCTTCGGGGGGATTTGTATAAGCAATGACGTCCGCCACCTTCATGGATATGCTCTTCATTTTGAAGTGTAGCTCACAGTTAGTGTTCTCAGCGATGTCATCCACAGGGTATCTATCCAGCAGTGCGTCGCTCGGGGCGGAACCCGCGCTGCTTCTCGGCATGGATGGGATGATGATATCCAAAGCTGGATCATCCGCTAGCTGGTGCCGCTGTTGAGACCCCCTTTCCTGGCTAAGTAAGTCGATTTGCTGCTCCCGCTGCTGCAATTTGAGCGCCAACTCCGCGTGCGCTGATTCTAGGCCTTTAAGGCGTTCTACTTCCTTCTTCCTCTGCTCCTCCTCCAGGTTCTTCCTTCTCACACTGCTTCTGTAGTCGGCCCTCCAGTCCGAAAAGCCCTCATACCACGGAATAACGCCCTTGCCTCGTGTTCTTCCCGGGTGTTCAGGATTTCCCAGGGCACGCGTAAGCTCATCGTTCTCTCTGTTGGGTGTGAATTCCCCATTTCGAGCTTCTTCTATTGCATCAAGTATCTTCTTTGCAGCTCCTTTAAGAGATGCCTTCTTCGAAACCTCGTCTGTCTTCGGGTCCAATGCCCCCCATGCGCATAGAACCAAGTCCTGCACCTGGGGGCCAGCTCATTGTAACTGGAGTGACCGCGTAGCCACCTGGCCCCAGCCTATGGAACTGCTCCTTTCTTGCGGCATCGGCCTTGTTTTTTTCGACCGTTCCTTAGATAATTCTGATTCCTTGAATTTCACGAAAGCGGGCCAGTGTTCTCTTTGTTTCTCTAGTGTTCCCTTGAATTCTGGAATCTTCTTTCCTCCTGTGACGTAGTTGGCCCATACAGTTTTCTTATGGTTGTTGAATGCAATTGCCATCTTCCTAAGAGCGGCGTCCTTGACTTTCTTCTGGTCATCCTCTGTGAAATGATTTGGTAGGCGATGGCGATGGCGACGGCGAGGTCGAGGTGATGGCGATGGCGATGGGGGAAGCGCGATAGGGGCGGCGACGGCGACGGCGACGGGGACGGGGCAGCGCGCGACGGGGCGGCGGCAGCGTCGACGGAGAGAAACAGGACAAGAACAGAGGGAAACTGATTTTTTTTGAAGTGTTGTATATATAGGAATGACTTTTAGTACCGGTTGGAGCCACCAACCGATACTAAAGGCCTGTTTTGGCCAGGCCAAGCGGCGGGAAGGGCTGGCCTTTAGTACCGGGACGTGGCTGCAACCGGTACTAAAGACCCCCCCCCTTTAGTACCGGTTGCAGCCATGACCCGGTACTAAAGGGTGTGCGCTGCCAGCCACGGTGCGCAAAGTTTAGTCCCACCTCGCTAGTTGAGGAGCCCCAGGACTAGTTTATAAGCCCCGGCGCGGGCACTGCTTTGAGCTCCTCTCTAATGCAGGCCTTCTGGGCCTAAAATTTGTACTCTGCCCTGTTGGGCCTACTGGTCTAGCGGGCTTGCATCCTGGCCCAACTACAGGTTGGGTTTCTAGTCGTATGCAGGCTCTTGTGGCCTAGTAGGTGGGTTTTTTTAGATTTTTCTATTTTCTCCTTTATTTGAATTATTTTATTTATTTCTAAGTTGTTTTTTGCTATATTTAGAGTTCCTTTGTGAGTATTTTTGCTCTAGGTACAAAAAATTACAAACTTTATGTTAGTGCTGGTAGTTTTTAAATTTGAATAGTTTAAATTTGAATTATTTCAAATTTGTGTGTATCACTAGTTTGTGAATAACTTAACTTTAAAAATAGATTTTTCAGTGATTCTTTTTTCTTATGTTTAATATTAGTGTGTTTTATCATTATATTCAACTTGGTAATACTTAGGTTATATAAAAAAATGAAATGCCTTTGTAACAGATAACTTATCGTCTGAGACCCTGATATATCGAAAGAGATTGTCCATTTTGTACACGAAGTGCATCCAGTTTTTGTCTTAACCCTCTCTACTTTTTTGAACATGGTATGTGGGTGAAATTATGATACCATGCCAACTTTCAACCTTTTCAGAGTTCATTTGAAGTGTTTTTAAATTTCAAGGTCATTTAGCTGAAAAATTCAGTAAATGCATGAAAGAATTTGTTTGCACATAAAATTTCTTCGCATTTCAAATGCCAAAACACATAAGTACCCTAACTATTACAAAGATTCCCTCCGGTTTGTTTGAAGCGGGACTTTCCAGATATATAAGTCCGGAAACTCACTAGAGAAGAAAGTGATGACAGTGAAGCCGATCACATCCCAGAGTGGGATCTTTGGGTGTGAAACTTTTTCTTTGCGTGTGTCCCTTTGCGCCGTAACCACGGACAATCTTCGTCATTTAACTGGATGCTCGGGTCAATATTCACTGTGAATGGAGCAATTTCATCTAACTTTTCATAATCTTCTGACATGTCTGTCTGGTCATCCACTCCCACGATGTTTCTTTTCCCAGAAAAAAACTATGTCGTGTTTTGGCTCATCGTATGATGCATTTGCTTCCTTATCATTTATTTTTCTCGGCTTGGTAGACATGTCCTTCACATAGAAAACCTGTGCCACATCATTGGCTAGGACGAATGGTTCGTCTGCATACGCAAGATTATTGAGATCCATTGTTGTCAATCCGTACTGCGGGTCTTCAGTTACCCCGCCTCGTTTCATATTGAACCATTTGCACCGAAACAAAGGGACCTTCAAACCACGTCCATAGTCAAGTTCCCATATATCCTCTATGTAACCATAATATGTTTCATTTCCCGTATTGGTTGCTGCATCAAAGCGGACACCACTGTTTAGGTTGGTGCTCTTCTTATCTTGGGCGATCGTGTAAAGTGTATTCCCATTTATCTCGTACCCTTTGAAAGTCATTATATTCGAAGATGGTAACTGGGACAGCAAGTACATGTCATCTTCAATAGCGGCGTCATGCATGGCACGTGTCTGCAACCAGTCGGCAAAAGTCGTCGTTTGTTCACGTGTAATCCAGTCGTCAGACTGCTCCGGGTATTTGGAGCGTAGAAAATTCTTGTGTTCATCCATATACAAAGCCACCAAGGCGGAGCTCTGTAGAACTGTGTAGTGTGCTTGATTGAGAGAATGCCCATCCATACATATTATTTGATCTACTCCTAGCGTGCCTTTTCCATCCAGTCTGCCCTTATGTCGTGATTCAGGAACACCAATCGGCTTAAGGTCAGGAATAAAGTCAATACAAAATTCAATGACCTCCTCATTTTCATGGCCTTTGGAGATGCTTCCTTCTGGCCTAGCACAGTTATGAACATATTTCTTTAAGACTCCCATGAACCTCTCAAAGGGGAACATATTGTGTAGAAATATAGGACCCAAAATGTTAATCTCTTCGCATAGGTGAACTAGGACGTGCGTCATGATGTTGAAGAAGGATGGTGGGAACACCAACTCGAAACTGACAAGACATTGCACCAAATCATTATGTAACGTTGGTATGATTTCTGGATCGATTACCTTCTGAGAGATTGCATTGAGGAATGCACATAGCTTCAGAATGGCTAATCGAACGTTTTCTGGTAGAAGCCCCCTCAATGCAATCGAAAGCAGTTGCGTCATAATCACGTGGCAGTCATGAGATTTTAGGTTCTGGAACTTTTTCTCTGCCATATTTATTATTCCCTTTATATTCGACGAGAAGCCAGACAGTACCGTAATACTGAGCAGGCATTCAAAGAAGATTTCCTTCTCTTCTTTGGTATGAGCGTAGCTGGCATGACCCTGATGTATGTCGTCTTTTCGGTGCATACGTCGCTGGTCCTCCCGTGCCTCTGGTGTATCTTTTGTCTTCCCATACACGCCCAAGAAGTCAAGCAGGGTCACCCAAAGATTCTTCGTCACGTGCATCACGTCGATTGCGGAGCGGAACTCTAGGTCTTTCCAATAGGGCAGGTCCCAAAATATATATTTCTTCTTCCACATGGGTGCGCGTTTGTCAGTGTCATTCGGAACAGGTTGTCCGCCAGGACCCTTTCTAAAGACTACCTTCAAATCCTTGACCATATCATGTACATCAGCACAAGTTCGGTGGCGAGGCTTCGTCCAGTGATCCGCCTCACCTTTGAAATGCTTGCCTTTCTTTCTTACGGGATGCCTGCTCGGAAGAAATCGATGATGTCCGAGGTACACATTCTTCCTACAATTATCCAAATATATACTGTCGGTATCTACCAAACAATGCGTGCATGCGCGGTATCCCTTGTTTGTCTGTCCTGAAAGGTTACTAAGAGCAGGCCAATCATTCATGGTAAGGAACATCAACGCCTTTAGATCAAATTCTTCTTGTCTGTGCTCATCCCATGCACGTAAACCTTTTCCATTCCACAGCTGTAAGAGTTCTTCAACTAATGGCCTTAGGTACACATCAATTTCGTTGCCGGGTTTCTTAGGGCCTTGGAAGAGCACTGGCATCATAATGAACTTTCGCTTCATGCACAACTAAGGAGGAAGGTTATACATACATAGAGTCACATGCCAGGTGCTATGGTTGCTGCTCTGCTCCCCAAAAGGATTAATGCCATCTGCGCTTAGACCAAACCATACGTCCCTTGCGTCACCTCCAAACTCCTCCCTGCTGTACTTTCTCTCGATTTTTCTCCACTGCGATCCGTCAGCGGGTACTCTCAACTTTCCGTCTTTCTTACGGTCTTCTCTGTGCCATCGCATCGCCTTGGCATGCTCTTTGTTTTGGAAGAAACGTTTCAACCATGGTATTATAGGAGCATACCACATCACCTTGGCAGGAATCTATTTCCTGGGGTGCCCGCCCTTGACATCACCATGGTCATCGCGGCTGATCTTATAGCGCAATGCACTGCATACCGGGCACGCGTTCAAATCCTCGTACTCACCCCGGTAGAGGTTGCAGTCATTAGGGCATGCATGTATCTTCTGCACCTCTAACCCTAGAGGGCAGATAGCCTTCTTTGCTTCGTACATACTCTCGGGCAATTCGTTGTCTTTTGAAAGCATCTTCTTTAACATTACCAGCAACTTTCCAAATCCCTTGTCAGATGCACCATTCTCTGCCTTCCATTGCAGCAATTACAGTGTGGTGCCCAGCTTTTTCTTGCCAGCTTCGCAATTTGGATAGAAACTCGGCAAAAGGGTGATTCTAGTAGTGGATAAACAAGAATATGATTAACTTTCCATTTTTAAGATTTCCACTTAACTCAACAAGGTTGGAAATGGACATGAAACACAAATTAACATACTTGTTGCCTAGGCAATGCACTGTATGAAGCTGGGCAAGCTAACTCAGTTACTTCAACTTATACATTATAACACAAAAACGATATTGTCAATAGCAAAGAGTACCAATTCAATTAATGACGTTCGCTTATGTTATTATGGAACACGGAAAACTGGATACAACATTTGCTCCGGGTATGTAAGATACATCTTAATAAGAACACATACGACATGTTTTTTGCCTGCAAAGAGTGGCGTTATGCATGCAAGAGCTGTGCGGAGCGGTTCAAACCATGATGGCGGCGCGGGCGATGCGGGATGGTTTAGAGCACAAGTAGAAGGAATTGTCCACCGACACTTCAAGAACATTGCCAAAAAAAGGCCCTTCGCACAACATAGACATCAACTAGGACATCCTACCTACCCAAGGATGTTTTTTTAAATGGTCACGAGGGTGTGGGGAGGCTCCCACCTGAATATATTTCAAATCTAGCAGTTTTACAGAGATCACACGTGGTGTTAGGATAGGAACTCATGCCACATACCGGCATGTTCCTTAAGGTTTTCGGATAGCCGATGAGACCATACAATCAGATCATCTAGAATAGCTCTAATGGAAACCGAAGCATGATGTTCTAGTGTCTACGAAACTTTCTTGCACCGAGCGTCCCAAATCGTCCAGAGAATAAGAAGTACCATGAACGGTTAAACCGAGGTGGGCAACGTATCTGGGAGAGTGGTGCTGAAGAGATCTCTATTTATAGGCGCAAAATGTTGTTGAATGCCGGTAGCCCTTGAAATCCTACGGGCTGCCAGGCAGGTGAAGAAAGGTTCTCACGGCCTTCCACCAGGTGAGAACATGTTTGACAGACTTCAGTGTCGAGGATGTTCTTCTTATACAGGGTCTCGAGGAGGAAGAACAATGGAAGGAAGAACGGATACAGATACTTTCGACATCGCCGTTCGTGATCCCAGCCAGGATGCTACCCACCACTTCCACGCACAGACTTACACATGTGTCCACTGATCAGTGGGCCCAAACATGAAGGAAACCAACTATGGCCTAGTGAACTTGTGGTTGGGCTTCCTTTTCTCTTGGGCCTGGCGTTGCTCTTCCCTTCATCTACTGATCAACGGGCACACTACATGAAGGAAACCCACATGGCTCGTTGTCGGGGTATTTGGATCGACACCTATGGGATCACAAGAATCCCTACTACGGTTGCGGGGCGCGGGGTTGAGAGAAGATCAGATATAACGACCAGGACACGGTTCTTTACCCAGGTTCGGGCCGCAAAGATGCGTAAAACCCTACTCCTGCTTTGGTGGATTATATGTTGGTGTTCTTTAGCTAACGAGGAGCTCCAAAAGAGTCGTGAGGGGTTCCGAAAAACCGAATCCTCCTCCTGGTCGCCTCGGGCCTCCTTTTATAGGGAAAAGGGGTCGCCACAGTGGCACACAGGAGGTGGAAAGGGTACAGTGATGCGAGGTTATCCCTCGTATTACAGGACAAGGTGCATTTAATGCGCCCTACTTAGGTGTCCTTGCTTTATCGGGGACGAGGGGAGACGCCCGTCCTGTCTGTCGCCGCTCCTCTTCGTGTCCCCACGCGCCCCGGCCAGCGGTGCCCGAGGTGCCATGTAGGCAGAAAGGCAGCTGTGGTGGCACAACGGCGGGCCTCCATGAAGATCTGTGGGTTGCCACGCAGGATCCTGTCCAGCTGGTTGGGTCGGCAGCTGCGTGGGTCGGTGGAGACCCAGTTGGTGCAGGCCTGATGGTGGCCCTGTGGGTGTCCTCGGCAAGGGCCTTGCCGGGGCCCCGCCAAGGGTCTTGCCGCGGCGCCTACTATCATCCCCGGCAAGGTGCTTGCCGGGGGCCTTGTGGATCCCCTTGGCTGGGATCCCGCCAAGGGTCGTCGTCTTCTTACCTTGTATTTGATCTTGGAGGTCT
Organism: Secale cereale; assembly: GCA_902687465.1. Lineage (NCBI taxonomy): Eukaryota > Viridiplantae > Streptophyta > Magnoliopsida > Poales > Poaceae > Secale > Secale cereale. Next base: position 833,091,057 of record LR738714.1, read on the forward strand.
TCACAAAGATCTGCATGCCACCACGGGGACATCTCCCGAATCCTCCCCCCATGGGGGTGGCGGACTCAAGGGTGACTCGCTCCGTAGGTGGG
>LR738714.1:833091185-833106984 GCA_902687465.1 Secale cereale
GGGGGCGAGCTGCCGTGGCAAGGGTCTTGCCGGGGCTGCCAGAGCCGGCCCCGGCAAGGATCTTGCCGGGGAAAGCCGCTTCGTCCCCTTGCTCTTTGTGGTCTTGTTCTTGGTGTCGCTCCAGTCTTCATCCAGCTTCAGTCTTGCCCCGGCTTGCCTCCCTTGCCATGCTTGGTGTGATGGCACCGTTGCTCAGACTGCCCGTGCACAGCCATAGGGGTACAAAAAGTGTACCCTCTTTTTGTACACCGACACTCGTCAGTTCCCTGACACCCGGCGTACCCTATTTGGCGCGTAGGGCGCGCGCCCTGGCGAGGTAGCATGTACCCCTCCAGCGTTAGATTCTCCTTTTTTGGGACGGCCCATTCGCGGATTTCCTCTCCACCGGTTTTGGGAAGGTTCTAGAACCTTCAACTTACCATTTTTTTTCCTTTCGTCTTTTTCTTTTTTCTTTTTTATTTCTTTTCGTTTTTTTTCTTCTTCATTTTTCATTTTGCATTTTCATTTTATTTTTTTCCGAATATGGAAACATATTTCTAACTCATCAACATTTGTTTTCAAATCGTGAGAAGTTTTAAAAGCATGACCTTTTTCAAATAAATAAACATTTTTATGAAATAGTGAACATCTTTTAAAATTAATGAACATCATATTAGAAATAGTGTACATAAGTTCTACAAATTTGTGAATATTGTTTGAAATCATGAACATTTTTTAGAATTCCTGAACAGTTTTTGAAATAGGGAACATTTTAAAATTCGTGAACGTTCTCTTCAACCATGAATAGTTTTTGAATTTGTGAACATTTTTTTAAATCATGAACCTTTTTAATTCATGAACATTTTTTCAAAATAGTAAACATATTTTCTTTACAAATAATAAATTCAAGATTTCATGTGATATCTAAGAGTTTATTGATACACTAGAGAGTTGTAGCTTTTAGTTCATCTACTTCAACCCCACATTATCTTCCCTACGCAACCATGCAACTATCAAGACGCAATGCTAATAAGCAACAAAAAGTAATATTATTTAGTTACATATGTAGAACTGAGCTACAAACTTCAGTTTTTCTTTTTTCTACTTTAATTGAGACTTCATAACAGTTCCAAAGATTTAAAAAGAGAACTTTGGAATAAATGTTTCATAAATCATAAAATGTTTGTGGATCAAAAAATATTCATGATTTTTTAAAGAAATATTGCTTATTTGAAATGTTTAAATCAAAAAAATGTTTGGGGAATGAACAAATGTTCATAATTTTTAAATAGTTCGTGTATTAATATTTTTCATGAAATTGAATAAAATTTCGCCAATTAAAAATGTGCATCAATGTAAAAATATCCTGATAATTCAAAACTGTCCATTACTTACAAAATAGTTTATTCATTCATTAAATGTTCACTGATTCAAAAAAAGATCATGCATTTAAGAAAATGTTCTTTAAGTAAAGAAACGTTTATGAATTTAAATAATTGTTCCACCAATTCCCAAAAAAATGTTTTTCGTTTCTAGAAATGACCGTCGATTCCTGAGAATTATTTTAAAAAGTGTTCACAATTTTTTTTGAAAAATGTTTGCAAACAGTATAATACATTCATTAATTCAAAAAAAGTTCTGGATTTAAAAAATGTTTGAAAATTTGTGAAGTTTTCATCAACTTCAAAAATGTTCACTATTTTATATACGAGTTTAAAAAAATATTCATGATTTCAAAACTTGTTCTGGATTTCATAAAATTGAGAGTAATAGTGTATCTCGGAGATGCAGCAAAATGTGGTCATGGCCATTAAACTTATGATTTTTTCTCCCGTTGCAACACATGGGCCTTTTGCTACTAACAATAATATACATATTACTATAACACAAGTACTTTACACGTCATATACCTATTCAAGAAAATAAAGGATCGATGGAAAGATAGAGATTCAGAGCAAGTCCAAGTGACCCTCAACTATCTTCTTCCTTAAATGTAGCTTACTGCTATATTTTTCTAAACTCTAGAAGAACGCGGATATGTTATCTCAAATATTTTCATAAGTTATGATAGGCATGAACAATAAACTATGGCAGTAACAACAAACAAAGAAGTGCTAGCACGTTGAGCAACATCTAGCAGTCGAGACCTCTCTCTCTCTCTCTCTCTCTCTCTAGTAGAAGCTATAGTAGTAGAACCCAAAACAAGGATATTTCTGAAAAATTCATTGTTTCTCACTTCATATATACGATAGCAAAGGAACCACACGCAGCACCACAAATTCAAAAATATATAGAAAAATAACAGCCACACGCAACACCATAGTGTAGCCTCTCCTCTCTTCGTATATATTTCTCCCAAATCGCTAGCAATCAGCAGTTAACAATTTCATCACAGTTCACTCCCCTCGCCACGGATGCCTTTCTCTCAGCTGCATTTGCATGCGCACTCCCGCATTAGGGTCAAAGCACAAGTGGTTCTCCCTGCTGCCAGGTAGCTCCTCCTCCCCCGACCTCCCCTTGGCGACCTCACCTCTCCCGACAGCCATGCGACCCGCCCGCAACTTCGTTTCCCCGCGGCATCGCCTCCCTGGCACCTTGTCTATTCATCTTGACATCATTTTCACGCGCGCACCTTCCCTTTGGCCGGAAACGTCGCCTCCCTCTAGGCACGAGCCGATAGTGGAACAAGCCTCTGCAATACCTCTGTATCATGGGCTTGCAACATAGTAAGCTGCATCCCAATCACAATATAGAAATAGTCAAATATAATCATATTATCATTTTATTCTTTATGCAAACAACTTATTGTTTTATTGTAACTCGGAATGTCCGACCGATCCTAAGTCATGCAGTTAGCTTGGAGTGAAATGATGTACCTTAGCTCGCTATTTATACCGATTTGAAGCTTATCCCCATCGATTTTTCCAGGTACAAAAACGGAATCCATGTGTAAACTAGAATTACCGGAACATGTATTATACCTTCCGAGCATATTTTTCTCATCGGGATGGGTGATATAGTAAGGGAAATTTAATGGGCCCTTTTTTTGATACATAAGGGAAATTCTGCTTTATGGATACACACAATGAGGTTGTGAATATATGTTGAACCAGTGCATTCCTTCTTCATGTAAGAGTTACTTTTAGTTCTTCATCAATTTTCTTCTATTGTCTACATCACAACCATATGATCTCAAGCCTTGGTATATATTGGTCTATGTAGTTCCTTTCTGGCAGTGTAAAATGATTTGCAATATTTTGAACATTTGTAGACCAAATTGGAAGCGATGTTGTATCTAGGCGTAACTAAATGTGCATACTGAACTTTAGCACTATATCCTTGCTATATACCTTTCCTCCAAAATCTATTTTTTGTTGGTGACTATGACATTGTACTACCAAGAAACACAACATAATATGACTGGTAATGAGGCAGATCACTGCAAGTCATCAATTTTTAGATTTTCTCGCTGAAAAATCCTAAAGGCATATTGGGTGGGAAGATTAATGAAATGAAAAAAAGCCAAATGGTGAAAGCTAGATTTGTACCAAAGCCTAAGGTAGTGAAAGAACATGGTGCCCCCATGTTCGGTTTTCATAATTAAGGGCAATCTCTATGGACTAATGGTTGCCTCAAGTTATATTTCAAGGGTTTGTCCATAGGCAATGCTTGAAGACCATTTGGTGGCTTCAAGGTTGAAAGAAGGAGATTATGTGTTGACCACGGTGCTATTCAAGGAGTTATTCAAAGATTGATCATATGAGAGTTGAGCCTTTTGCAAGCATGTCTTGAAGAAGAAGATTGTGTGAACATTCATGTTACCTTCAAGACATCATCTTTATGAAGAGATTAGGAAAGATTCATGGATTCATGGTTGGTCAAATTACAAAGAGTGAATTCAAGTTGACCAACACACAAAGCATAGAAGATGTACCGAGTGGGACCAAGTAATCTCACTATATGGTAAGCATTGTCCATTATGCTTGTTGTACTAGCCCATGATCTATTTGTGTGGTGGTTCTTCGTGGGGCTAGGTATTTTTTTCATTGGCTTGCAACAAGAGGAAGATCTCATATAACCCATCACTACCGGAATCAGCTAATTTGAAGGACCACAAAGCTGACGACAAAACTCTTTGCCATCAGCCGCGAACGACAAACGTTTCTGGCGTTGTAAACACTGGCAAAGAGACGGACGGCAAAGAAGGTAGACAACAAAGAATCGACGTCAGCCACGTTAGGTGGCTAACGGCAGGCTTTACCGTCAACCAGCAGACGGCAAAACGTGCTTCGACACGTCACCACGTACATGTCACCCACATACCCGGCGTGACGTCCGGTCAAACCGCTGCGCGTTGACCCGAGGAAAGCGCGCCGTGGGAAAGTGTGTCGTCTGCCACCCCGACGTCATGTCCCGTCGACGGCCGCCTCGTGATACGTCTCCAATGTATCTACTCTTCCAAACACGTTTAACCTTGTTTTGGACTCTAACTTGCATGATTTGAATGGAACTAACCTGGACTGACGCTCCTTTCAGCAGAACTGTCATGGTGTTATTTTTGTGCAGAAATAAAAGTTCTCGGAATGACCTGAAATTCAACGGAGATTTATTTTGGAATATATTAAAAATATGCGGAAAGAACCAGACCAAGGATCCCACACCCTGTCCACGAGGGTGGGGGCGCGCCCCCCTGGGCGCACCCCCTGCCTCGTGGGCCCCCTGTTGCTCCACCGACGTCTTCCCCGACTCCATATTCACTTTCGGGGAGAAAAAAATCAGAGAGAAGGAATTATCGCGTTTTACGATATGGAGCCGTCGCCAAGCCCTAATCTCTCTCGGGAGAGATGATCTGGAGTCCGTTCGGGGCTCCGGAGAGGGGAGATCGTCGCCATAGTCATCATCAACTTTCCTCCATCACCAATTCCATGATGCTCACCGCTGTGCGTGAGGAATCCCATCGTAGGCTTGCTGGACGGTGATGGGTTGGATGAGATTTACCATGTAGTAGATTTAGTTTTGTTAGCGTTTGATCCCTAGTATCCACTATGTTCTAAGATTGATGTTGCTATGACTTTGCTATGCTTAATGCTTGTCACTAGGGCCCAAGTGCCATGATTTCAGATCTGAACCTATTATGTTTTCATGAATATATGTGTGTTCTTGATCCTATCTTGCAAGTCAATAGTCACCTACTATGTGTTATGATCCGGCAACCCCGAAGTGACAATAATCGGGACCACTCCCGGTGATGACCGTAGTTTGAGGAGTTCATGTATTCACTATGTGTTAATGCTTTGGTCCGGTACTCTATTAAAAGGATGCCTTTATATCCCTTAGTTTCCATTAGGACCCCGTTGCCATGGGAGGGTAGGACAAAAGATGTCATGCAAGGTCTTTCCCATAAGCACGTATGACTATATTTGGAATACATGCCTACATTTCCTTGATGAACTGGAGCTAGTTCTGTGTCATCCTATGTTATAACAATTACATGAGGAATCGCAACTGACATAATTATCCAACACCGATCCAATGCCTAGGAGCTTTTCACATATTGCTTGTTGCTTATTTACTTTGCCGTTGCTACTATTACAATCACTACAAAAAATACTACCATTACTTTTAGCGTCGTTACCGTTACTTCCATATTACTTTTCTACTAAATAACCTTGCTGCAGATACTAAGTCTTCCAGGTGTGGTTGAATTGACAACTCAACTGCTAATACTTGAGAGTATTCTTTGGCTCCCCTTGTGTCGACTCAATAAATTTGGGTTAAATACTCTACCCTCAAAAACTGTTGCGATCCCCTACACTTGTGGGTTATCAAAACTATTTTCTTGCGCCATTGCCGGGGAGCATAGCTATATTCTTCAAGTCACTTGGGATTTATATCTGTTGATCACTATGAAGAACTTGAAAGACTCAAAAACCAATATTTATCGCTGAACTACGAGGGGAGGTAAGGAACTGCCATCTAGATCTGCACTTGATTCACCCTCTGTTATGAGTAAACTTGCGACACCTACTCCTGCTATTGAATCTGATATATCGCATGTTCTTGATGATGCCACTTCTACTATGTATGATGAAACTACTTCTATGCTTCATACTACTGTGCCACTAGGTGAATTTCTTGATGCACAAATTGCTAAGGTTAGGGAGAATGCAAATATTGAAACTGATAATATTGATGAAAGTGATGATGAAGATTCTCCCCTAGATATGAATTGCCTATTATTCCTAAGGGTTATGTTATGGATCAAGAAACTGCTAGAGACTTTCTTGCTCGCAGCGATAGATATGATCTTAAGAAATTATTAGCTAAGCTGAAAGAAAAGTCTTTGAATGCTAGAATGAAATATGACCCTGCTTTTGCTACTTCACCTATCTTTGTTACTGATAAGGATTATGATTTCTCTGTCGATCCTGAGTTAATTACTTTGGTTCAATATGATCCTTTCCATGGTTATGAATCTGAAACCGTTGTGGCACATCTTACTAAGTTGAACGATAGAGCCACGCTGTTTACCAACGAGGAAAAGATTCGTTATTACTATATCCTTCAGATATTTCCTTTCTCGTTAAAGGGTGATGCTAAGACATGGTTCAATTCTCTTGATCCTGGTTGTGTGCGTAGTCCCCAGGATATGATTTATTACTTCTCTGCTAAATATTTTCCCGCTCATAAGAAACAAGCTGCCTTATGGGAAATATATAATTTTGTGCAAATTTAAGAAGAGAGCCTCCCACAAGCTTGGGGAGGCTTCTCCAATTACTTAATGCTTTGCCTGATCATCCTATTCAGAGGAATGAAATACTTGATGACTTTTATAATGGACTAACCGATGCTTCCAGAGACCACCTGGATAGTTGTGCTAGTTGTGTTTTCAGGGAAAGAACTGTTGATCAAGCTGAATTACTATTGAATAATATGTTGACCAATGAAAATAATTGGAAACTTCCTGAACCAGCCCCTAAGCCAACTCGGAAGAAAAGGGGTGTCTATTTCTCAGTCCTGAAGATATGCAAGTGATACGTATCCGTCGTATCTATAATTTTTGATTGTTCCATGCCAATATTATACAACTTTCATATACTTTTGGCAACTCTTTTTTACTATTTTTGGGACTAACATATTGATCCAGTGCCCAGTGCCAGTTCATGTTTTTTGCATGTTTTTTGTTTCACATAACATCCATATCAAACGGAGTCCAAATGGGAACAAAACAGACGGAGATTTTTTTTGGAATATATGTGAATTTTGGGAAGTGGAATCAACGTGAGACGTTGCCCGAGTGGCCCACGAGGCAGGGGGTCATGTCTACTACACAACCTTCTTGTAGACGTTGTTGGGCCTCCAAGTGCAAAGGTTTGTAGGACAGTAGATAATTTCCCTCAAGTGGATGACCTAAGGTTTATCAATCCGTGGTAGGCGTAGGATGAAGATGGTCTCTCTCAAACAACCCTGCAACCAAATAACAAAGAGTCTCTTGTGTCCCCAACACACCCAACACAATGGTAAATTGTATAGGTGCACTAGTTCGGCGAAGAGATGGTGATACAAGTGCAATATGGATGGTAGATATAGGTTTTTGTAATCTAAAATATAAAAACAGCAAGGTAACTAATGGTAAACGTGAGCATAAACTGTGTTGCAATGGTAGGAAACAAGGCCTAGTGTTCATACTTTCACTAGTGCAAGTTCTCTCAACAATAATAACATACTTGAATCATATAACTATCCCTCAACATGCAACAAAGAGTCACTCCAAAGTCACTAATAGCGGAGAACAAACGAAGAGATTATGGTAGGGTACGAAACCACCTAAAAGTTATTCTTTCTGATCAATCTAATCAAGAACCAATAGTAAAATAGCACGAAGCTATTCTTTCCGTTCGATCTATCATAGAGTTCGTACTAGAATAACACCTTAAGACACAAATCAATCAAAACCCTAATGTCACCTAGATACTCCATTGTCACCTCAAGTATCCGTGGGCATGATTATACGATATGCATCACACAATCTCAGATTCATCTATTCAACCAACACAAAGAACTTCAAAGAGTGCCTGTCGGTGTACTAGAGTAGGGGTACCCTTAGTACCCCGAACTTGTGCCCGGGCAGTCGCAGCGTCCCACGGCAAGGCTTGCCAGGCGACCGCCAAGACCTCTCGTGGTTCCTTTGAAGCCATTCAAGAACAAAGTATCCAAGCCAAGGAGACAAGGCCCCAGCAAGAGGAGCTTGCCGGGAAGGCCGCTCAAGGAACGAAACCACTCAAGCCACAAGACCCCGGCAAGAGGAGCTTGCCGGGGAGGCCAACTAAGGCATCTCAAAGAACTTGCCGCGATGCGCCACGCGTCCCGGCAAGGCCCGGTGAGCGACAAGCTCCCAGAAGTGACAAGATAGCAACCGCGGCAAGGCACTTGCCGCGGCGAGCTTCCACGCAGTACCCGCGCTCCAGCGCATCCACCCACGCGTCGCCCGGGGACCCTTCCAGGCGCACGTGGCGGAAGGCTGTGCAGCCAGGGGTACACGATGGCAAGCGGCGATGACAAGGCTACCATCGTGGCGGATGGTGGCGCCCCTGACGGCCACTTTTTTCACTGTTTGGGCGACGGCGACGGGCATTTAATGCCCTTGTCCCCTGCCGTCAGGGTTAGGTATGGAACACTGTACAAACACTGTACCAACTACCACCCTTTTTACACTTTTACCCTCACCAGCGTTGCCACCTGTCGGTGACCCCTTGAGCCTATAAAAGGAGGCCCATGCGCAACGTAGAGGGGGGTGAGACATTCGAATACTCTCACGCTCGGTCTTGCTAGCCGCTGGAGAGTACTGTAGCTCCCTGCGCTCCCGAGCCAAGAACTCAATACAACCACCAAAGCAGGAGTAGGGTTTTACGCATCCGTGCGGCCCGAACCTGGGTAAACTGCTCGTGTGCTCGCCTCGATCCGCTCTTTGTGCTACCTCCGCCCCCTGCCGTACCGAAAAGGGGCTCCGGTCCCATAGGTGTTCGTGGGCGATCAGTTTCACCGACATCTTTGGCGCACCAGGTAGGGGTGCGTCGAGGTTGTGTGAACCCGATCCGGCGTCACACGAGCTAGATCTCTATCATCTTCATCAACATGCCGCCGAAGAAGAAGGCTTCCGAGGTAGCAGGCCCGTCCGCGTCGATCCCGCCACCGCCGGAGCCAACGGCTGGTGGGGTAGACACCGGCGGAAGAACGGACATCGACGAGGGAGACCACGGTGGCGCCAAGTCCAAAGACAAGGATGCGCTGCCCATCGGCGGCGTAGCCGGCTCCCACGACGACCGGGCGCACTCCAAGACCTCGGCGTCCGTACATGCACCGTGCCCATCTCAGGAGGCGCGGGACCGGCAGCGTCGTGGTACTCAAGGTACCATATGCTTGCTGGGCCAGGGTCAAGCTGGCGGATCTCGGGACGCTCAAGACCAGCATACGCGCCAACATGCTGGCACGAGCAAGGCGCGGTCGCCGGGACGGGATGCTGCTCCTTCTAATGTAGTTAGAAGTCCGAGCATATCCCGCTCCTCGCACCGTTCGCCACCGCTACCCGCCACTCCAGCAGAAGCACTAGCACGAGCTTAACTGCTCCTAGACTTCCCTCCAGCGGCAGACAAGGCCGACGACTAGAGGGCCACCATTCAGAGTCTCATCGCCTTCGCCAACGGCGACACTCCGCAGCAGCCGAGCACGTCGCGGCCACGGCAAGTCAGCCAGGCGCGGGCCGATGGCGACAAGACCGTTGGGGGTGCAACCACCGTGCACTCTCCGCCCCGAAGGCCAAGATCGCCAACTCGCCGGGTCAACCTCGACAGCGACTCCACCGCGTCGTCGGACCCGCGAGCTCGTCGCGATCAGCGCCAAGTTCTTCAAGATCGCCGACAAGAAGACGCTCGTACTCGCATCGAGCGCCGAAGAGAAGCGCGGCGTCAGTCAGACCAGCGCGCTGGGACCACTGTCGACATGTAGGCGCCAGGGGGACCAGGCGACTTGCCGTACGCGGTAGGTTGTCCTGCGTTCACACGTGAGCTGCGGCAAGTCCAGTGGACCAGCATGAAAAATTTCAAGCCAGACGTGCCGGAGAAGTACGACGGCAGGACGCACCCGTTGGAGTTCCTCAGCATCTACACCATCGCGGTTCAAGCTGCTGGGGGCGAGACGAGAAGATCCTTGCCAAATACTTCCCGCTGGCGCTCAAGCCAAATGTCAGATCCTGACTCATGCACTTGCCGGACAACTCCATTTCTTCTTGGGCCGACCTGTGCCATCCGTTTTTCGGCGCCTTCATAGGCGGCCACAAGCCTCATGGCCAGGAGAGTGACCTTCACCTGCTCGCCCAGAAGGAAGGAGAGCCCCTGCGCAAGTATATCCAGAGGTTCAGCCGTGTAGAGCACAACATCCCAGACGTACACCCTGCCGTGGTTATTAGTGCATTCCATCAGAACGTGCGTAACCGCAGGATGAGGGAGGAGATGGCGATGTGCAAGATTAGGGACGTCAGCGAGCTGTACGCCCTGGCCGACAAGTGTGCATGTGCTGAGGAGGGGAGGAAACTCCCCAGAGTGGATGCTGGAGCAGGAGGATCAGACAGCGAGGATGCCGCCCCGGCAAAGAAAAACCGGCGGCGGAACAAAAGGAAGAAGAAGAACAAAGAGGTGCTGGCCGTTGAGCAGTCCGGCAAGGAAGGTGGTGCCAAGAAAGCCCAAGTTGGTAGCTCCAGCAAGGAAACTGCCGCATGCACCAACTGCCAGGCTGTGGCGGCCGCCGACAAGCACGACGGCACCGACAAGCAGTACTGCAAGATCCACCGCAACAAGGGCCACGACCTCCAGAACTGCAAGAGAGTCGAGCAGCTTGTCGAGCAGCAGAAAGCTGAGTACGAGCGGCGCGACAAGGAGAAGGCCCAAGGAGGTGATGGAGGATCCGGCAAGAAGCGGCCATTCAATGGCCGGGGAGGATGCAGCGGCAAGGCCAAGCAGCGACAAGGAGACAGACCTCCCCGTGGCCGCGACAAGGATGAAGATGACGACGACGACGAAGACATGGATGATGGAGAGACCAGTGAGCAGGAGTTCCAGAAAGCTACAGAGGTTTTGTGCATTGATGACGGTGCTTCTCTGCATACTTCACACCGCCAACTCAAGCAGTGGGTGCGTGAAGTCAGTGGCGGAACCACCTGTCGAATCGCGCAAACTTTTGAAGTGGTCCAGCACGCCTATCATCTTTGATATTGAGGACCACCCTGATCGCACAACTGCGGTCGGGTGCTTGCCGATGTTGGTTTCGCCAACTATCCGCAACCTCAAGGTCACTAAGATGTTAGTTGACGGCGGGGCCGGCTTGAACTTGATCTCCTCCACTGTTGTCCGGAACTCCAGATCCCTAACAGCGAGCTCGAAGAGACCGGCACGTTCCAAGGAATCAACCCGGGAAGGAGCAAGCCGAAGGGGAAGAGCACGCTGCCAGTGACATTTGGCGGCGAGCTGAACTTCAGGACTGAGAGGGTCACCTTTGACGTTGCCGATTTCCCATTGCCTTACAATGGGATACTTGGCCGTCCAGCACTCGCCATGTTCATGGAAGCCTCCCACTATGCCTACAACATGCTCAAGATGCCAGGCCCGATAAGCGTCATCTCTGTCCCTGGCGACAAGAAGGACGCCCTTATCTGCGCCGACAAGATCTACCGGGAAGCAGCAGCTGCGACAGATCGCAAGACACTTGCCGCTGAAGCTCCCGAGGGGAAGAAGAAGACCAAGTCCGGCAAGAGCTCTGGGGCCCACTCCAGCAAGCGCACCTCTTCGGAGTGCTGCGCTACCGTCGAGGACGCACCATCGAGCTCCACCGACAAGTGCAAGAAGACGATGGCAGCTCCGCCAGAAACCAAGAAGGTGTCCACCAAGGAGGACGGCACTGGTGGTACTTTCACCATCAGTGCCGCGCTTGACCCTAAATAGGAAAGCGCGCTCGTTGCTTTCCTGCGGGCGAACGTCGACGTGTTTGCATGGCAACCGTCTGACATCCCCGGTGTTCCCAGGAAAGTGATTGAGCACAAGCTTGCCGTCTGTCCTCATGCGCGGCCCGTCAAGCAAAAAGTCAAGAAACAAGCAGTGGAGCGCCAAGAGTTCATAGCAGAAGAAATCAAGAAGCTGGAAGCAGCAGGCCTTGTCAGAGGTGTGCTCCATCCTACGTGGTTGGCCAATCCTGTTGTCGTGCGTAAGGCAAACGGGAAATGGAGGCTTTGTATCGACTTCACCGATGTGAATAAAGCTTGTCCCAAAGACCCATTTCCCTTGCCACGCATTGACCAGATTGTTGACTCCACGGCTGGATGTGATTTGCTTTCATTTCTTGACGCATACTCAGGATACCATCAAATCTTCATGGCTGAAGAGGATGAGGAGAAGACCGCATTCATCACTCCATGTGGCACGTACTGTTTCAAACGGATGCCTTTTGGTTTGAAGAATGCTGGTTGAACATTTGCAAGAGTTGTCCATACCGCTTTTGAGCCACAAATACACAGAAATGTGGAAGCCTACATGGATGACATAGTGGTCAAGAGCAAGGACAGGGCAACTCTAATCGAAGACTTAGACGAAACCTTTGCAAATCTGCACAAGATCCAGCTCAAGCTCAACCCCGAGAAGTGCGTGTTTGGAGTCCCTTCCGGCAAGCTTCTCGGGTTCTTTGTGTCTCAGAGGGGAATTGAAGCCAATCCCGACAAGATCAAGGCCATTGAGCAGATCGAAGCACCGAAGCGCGTCAAGGATGTACGAAGACTTGCCGGTTGCGTGGCTGCTCTCAGCAGGTTTATCTCTAAGTCTGCTGAGCGCGCCCTGCCATTTTTCAAAATTTTGAAAAAGGCAGGTCCGATGAAATGGACTCCGGAAGCGGAGGCTGTGCTGCAAGACTTGAAGAGGTACCTGTCCTCCACTCCAATACTTGTCGCACCTAAGCCACAAGAGAAGTTGCTGCTGTATCTAGCGGCAACCAATCAAGTGGTTAGTGCTGCGTTAGTAGCGGAGAGGGAGGCAGATGATGAGCCAGCAGCCGCGGCAAGCACATCCGGCGACAAGCAGGGGGCTTCTCCGACAAGATCTGGTCCCGACAAGGATGGATTTGCGCAGATGCAAGAGGAGATACGGAAGAAGATGGTACATCGACCAGTTTACTTTGTCAGCTCCCTTCTCCAGGGGGCTAGGTCAAGGTATTCTGGTGTGCAGAAACTGCTTTTCGGCCTTCTCATGGCCTCGAGAAAGCTGCGCCATTACTTCCAAGCACATGAGATAACAGTTGTCACTCGCTTTCCGCTGAAGAGGATACTGCAAAATCCAGAAGCGACAGGCAGGATTGTTGAGTGGGCACTGGAACTGTCAAGCTTTGATCTCAAGTTTGAAAGCACTTCAACTATCCAAAGCAGAGCATTGGCAGAGTTCATAGTAGAATGGACGCCGACACCAGATGAAGAAATTCCAGAGACGAGCATCCCCGTCAAAGAAGCAACCAAAGAGTGGCTGATGTACTTTGATGGTGCCTTCTCGCTGCAAGGCGCCGGTGCTGGCATGCTGCTTGTCGCACCCACCGGAGAACACCTCAAGTACGTGGTCCAGATGCACTTTCCCAAGGAGCAAGCAACAAACAATACTGCAGAGTATGAGGGTTTGCTTGCCGGTCTCAGGATCATGACAGACCTTGGGATTAAGAAGCTCGTTGTCAGGGGTGACTCGCAGCTTGTCGTCCGCCAAGTGAACAAGAATTATCAGAGCCCGTTGATGGAAGCCTACGTCGATGAAGTGAGAAAGCTTGAAGAGCACTTTGACGGCCTACAGATGGAGCATGTTCCAAGAGCTCAGAATGACATTGCTGACGGCTTGTCGAAGTGCGCTGCACTTAAGTTACCTGTGGAACCAGGGATCTTTGTGCTCAAGCTAACTCAGCCATCCGTAACACCGTCAACTGGACAAAGCAAAAAGAGGAAGTTGGTTTCCGGCGACTATATTCTGGCAGAGCTTCCCGAAGCCGCCGCCAAGAAGGTCCCCAAGATCAATGCCAAGAGTGCTGAGGAGCAATCTGCTCCGGCAAGCCCCAGGGTTTGTTCCGTTGAAGCAGAGGCTCCCGACAAGTTTTGCTCCGACAAGCTTGCCGGGGAACATCAAGCTCCGGCTGAGACGCAGTTTCTCGCCGTAGAAGCGGATGTTCCCGCAATAGCAGATGTGCCTTTAGTCCTTGTTGTCGAGCCACAAGCTCCATCATGGGCGCAGCAGATTGTCCATTTCCTTCAGACAGGAGAACTTCCCGAAGAGCAAGAAGAAGTGGAAAGAGTAGCCCGGCAGTCAAGTATGTATCAGTTTGTCGACAACAAGCTGTACAGAAGAAGACTCAATGGTGTGAAATTGAAGTGTATTCCACGGGAAGATGGACAAAAGCTATTGGCAGAGATACATGGATGCATATGTGGCCACCACATTGGCGCAAGAGCACTTGCTGGCAAGGCATTTCGGCAAGGTTTCTTTTGGCCAGAAGCCCTCCAGGATGCAACTGCACAAGTAACCAAGTGTGAAGCGTGCCAGTTCCATTCTAAGCAGATACACCAGCCAGCTCAAGCTCTTCAGACGATCCCTTTATCCTGGCCATTTTCGGTCTGGGGGATCGACATCCTCGGCCCCTTTCCCCGCGCAGCCGGGGGCTTTGAGTACTTTTACGTTGCAATCGACAAGTTCACAAAGTGGCCGGAAGTGGAACCGGTGAGAAAGGTGACCGCACAGTCAGCAGTCAAGTTCTTCAGATCGATTGTTTGCCATTTTGGGATCCCTAACAGGATCATCACCGACAATGGTACACAATTCACGAGCCGCACCTTCATGCAGTATGTCCAAGATCTTGGCGCCAAGGTCTGCTTCGCTTCTGTTGCTCACCTGAGAAGCAACGGTCAAGCGGAGAGGACGAATGCTGAAGTGCTGCGTGGCCTCAAGACCAGAACTTTCGACAGGCTGCACAAGTGCGGAAGAAACTGGATCGAGGAGCTGCCAGTGGTTCTTTGGTCGACCAGGACGACGCCAAATCGAGCCACCGGACAGACACCCTTTGCTCTAGTCTATGGAGCAGAGGCAGTTCTCCCCACGGAACTCATATACGGGTCACCTCGAGTGCTCGCTTATGATGAGCTTGAGCAAGAGCAGCTGCGGCAAGATGACGCGCTGCTCCTTGAGGAAGGCCGTCTTCAGGCTGCTGTACGAGCTGCTCGCTATCAGCAAGCTTTGCGCCGCTACCACAGTCGCAAAGTTAATGCCAGAAGTCTCGAGAAAGGCGACCTTGTTCTTCGGCGCATTCAGTCCGCCAAGAATTCCAATAAGTTGACACCAAAGCGGGAAGGCCCTTACCGGGTGAAACGAGTCACTAGGCCCGGCGCTGTCCGCCTTGAGACCGAAGATGGCTTTCCAGTGAGCAATTCCTGGAACATTGAGCATCTTCGCAAGTTTTACCCGTAAGGCGCGGTTGTCGTGATCCGCTCCGGCAACCACCTTTTGTACAAGTCTTGCCGCTGTTGCATGTAATCCTTTGTACAAAGCCGGGCGCAGACCCCATGCATCAGTAAAGCTTATGTGCCCCGCACATCTTGTCATTTCATGCTTTCTATTTTCTTGCATGAGTTATCTGACAGTTTGTGCAGCACCTACCCCCGGTAAGCAATAACGAGCCTTAAGGTTCCATATCTGTGTTTTCTCTTCTTTCCTTTTTCTCAAGCAAAGGAAGGTTCCCTCGCGCACAAGTTTGCCGGGGG
>LR738714.1:833118427-833366269 GCA_902687465.1 Secale cereale
GGTAACGTAGCATAATTCAAAAAATTTCTACGCTTTCACAAGATCCAACTATGGAGACATCTAGCAACGAGCAAGTAAGAGTGCATCTACATACCGTTATGTAGATCGCGTGCGGAAGCTTTCGAAGAAGCGTGGTTGAAATAGTCGTACTCTTCGCGTTCTCCATCACCGATGATTTAGCGCCGAACGGACGGCACCTCCGCGTTCTACACACGTTCGGTACAGCAGCGTCACCTCCTTCTTGATCCAGCAAGGGGGGGAGGAGAAGTCGTCAGAGATCCAGCAGCACAACGGTGTGGTGGTGGATGCAGTGGAGATCAGAGCAGGGCTTCGCCGGGCGCCCTGCGTTCGAGGAGACGGAGTTGTGACGGGAGGGGGAGAGGCGCCAGGGCCCTGCAGATCCAATCTGGAGGGGGGCGACGGCCAGGGGGGTGTCCTTGCGGCCTAGGGGCCCCACCGGGATGGGTGGCCCCACCCGGTGGACCCCCGGGGCCCCTCCGGTGGTCCCGGGACGCTCCCGGTGACCCCCGGAGCTCACCCGATGGCCGAAACTGGACTTCCTATATATCAATCTTTACCTCCGGACCATTCCGGAAATCCTCGTGACGTCCGGGATCTCATCCGGGACTCCTAACAACTTTCGGGTTTCCACGTGCATTTATCTCTATGACCCTAGCATTACCGAACCTTAAGTGTGTAGACCCTAGGGGTTCGGGAGACACGTAGACATGACCGTGACTACTCTCCGATCAATAACAAACAGCGGGATCTGGATACCCATGTTGGTTCCCATGTGTTCCTCGATGATCTTCATCGGATGAACCACCGTGTCAAGGATTCACTTAATCCCGTATGTTATTCCCTTTGTCCATCGGTACGGTACTTGCCCGAGAATCGATCGTCGGTATTCCCGATACCTTGTTCAATCTTGTCATGGCAAGTCTCTTTACTCGATCCGTAATCCATCATACCGTGACTAACTACTTAGTCACATTGAGCTCATTATGATGATGTCTTACCGAGTGGGCCCAGAGGTACCTCTCCGTCATACAGAGTGACAACATCCCAGTCTCGGTTCGTACCAAATCAACAGACACTTTCGGAGATACCCAATGCGTACCTTTATAGCCACCCAGTTACGTTGTGACGTTTGGCACACCCAAAGTATTCCTACGGCATCCGGGAGTTGTACAACCTCATGGTCTAAGGAATAAATACTTGACACCGAAAAGCTTATGCATTACGAACTATATGATCTCGTGCTATGCTCAGAATTGGGTCTTGTCCATCACATCATTCTCCTAATGATGTGATCCCGTTATCACTGACATCCCATGTCCGTGGTCAGGAAACCGTGACCATCTGTTGATCAACGAGCTGGTGACTAGAGGCTTACCAGGGACTCATTGTGATCTGTGTATTCACACATGTATCGCTGTTTCCGTACAATACAATTCAAGCATGAATAACAGACGATTATCATGAACAAGGAAATATAATAATAATACTTTTATTATTGCCTCTAGGGCATATTTCCAACAGTCTCCCACTTGCACTAGAGTCAATAATCTAGCTACATTGTGATGAATCGAACACCCATAGAGTTCTGGTCTTGATCATGTTTTGCCCGTGAAAGAGGTTTAGTCAACGGGTCTGCGACATTCAGATCCGTATGTACTTTACAAATATCTATATCTCCATCCTGAACATAATTCCGAATGGAGTTGAAACGGCGCTTGATATGCTTGGTCTTCTTGTGAAACCTGCGCTCCTTGGTAATAGCAATAGCACCAGTGTTGTCACAGAAGAGAGTCATCGGGCTTGACGCGCTTGGTATGACTCCTAGGTCGGTGATGTACTCCTTCATCCAGACTCCTTCCTGCGCTGCTTCAGAAGCAGCTATGCTTCACATGTAGACGCTGCCACCACGCTCTGTTTGCAACTGCACCAGCTGACTGCCCCTCCATTCAAAATATACACGTATCCGGTTTGAGACTTAGAGTCATCCAGATCTGTGTCGAAGCTAGCATCGACGTAACCCTTTACGACGAGCTCTTCGTCACCTCCATAAACGAGAAACATATCCTTTGTCCTTTTCAGGTACTTCAGGATGTTCTTGACCGCTGTCCAGTGTTCCGTACCGGGATCACTTTGGTACCTCCCTACCAAACTTATGGCAAGGTTCACATCAGGTCTGGTACACAGCATGGCATACATGATAGAACCTATGGCCGAGGCATAGGGGATGACACTCATCTTTTCTCTATCTTCTGCCGTGGTCGGCGACTGAGCCTTGCTCAATCTCATACCTTGCAAAACAGGCAAGAATCCTTTCTTTGACTGATCCATATTGAACTTCTTCAATATTTTGTCAAGGTATGTACTTTGTGAAAGACCAATGAGGTGTCTTGATCTATCTCTATAGATTTTGATGCCTAATATGTAAGCAGCTTCTCCAAGGTCCTTCATTGAAAAACTTTTATTCAAGTAGGCCTTTACATTTTCCAAGAATTCTATATCATTTCCCATCAGCAATATGTCATCCACATATAATATGAGAAATGCCACAGAGCTCCCACTCACTTTCTTGTAAATACAGGCTTCTCCATAAGTCTGTATAAAGCCAAACGCTTTGATCACTTCATCAAAGCGAATATTCCAACTCCGAGATGCTTGCAGCAGGCCGTAAATCGAGCGCTGGAGCTTGCATACCTTGTCAGCGTTCTCTGGATCGACAAAACCTTCCGGTTGCATCATATACAACTCTTCCTTGAGGAAGCCATTAAGGAATGCTGTTTTGACGTCCATTTGCCATATCTCATAATCATAGAATGCGGCAATAGCTAACATGATTCTGACTGACTTCAGCACCGCTACGGGAGAGAAAGTCTCGTCGTAGTCAATCCCTTGAACTTGTCGATAACCCTTAGCAACAAGCCGAGCCTTATAGATGGTCACATTACCATCCGCGTCTGTCTTCTTCTTAAATATCCATTTGTTTTCTATGGCGTGCCTGTCATCAGGCAAGTCCACCAAAGTCCATACTTTGTTTTCATACATGGATTCTATCTCGGATTTCATGGCTCCAAGCCATTTATTGGAATCCGGGCCCGCCATCGCTTCTTCATAGTTCGATGGTTCACCGTTGTCTAACAACATAATTTCCAGGACAGGGTTGCCGTACCACTCTGGTGCGGAACGTGCCCTTGTGGACCTTCGAAGTTCAGTAGTAACTTGGTCTGTTTCTTCATGATCATTATCATTAACTTCCTCCCTTGTCAGTGCAGGCACCTCAGGAACAGTTTCCTGCGCTGCGCTACTTTCCGGTACAGGAGGGGTGACTGTCACCTCATCAAGTTCTACTTTCCTCCCACTCACTTCTTTCGAGAGAAACTCTTTCTCCAGAAAGCATCCATTCTTGGCAACAAAAACTTTGCCTTCGGATCTGTGCTAGAAGGTGTACCCAATTGTTTCCTTTGGGTATCCTATGAAGACGCATTTTTCCGATTTGGGTTTGAGCTTTTCAGGTTGAAGTTTCTTGACATAAGCATCGCAACCCCAAACTTTTAGAAACGACAGCTTCGGTTTCTTGCCAAACCAAAGTTCATACGGAGTCGTCTCAACGGATTTCGACGGAGCCCTATTTAAAGTGAATGTGGTAGTCTCTAAAGCATAACCCCAAAAAGATAGCGGTAAATCGGTGAGGGACATCATAGATCGCACCATGTCTAATAGAGTACGATTTCGACGTTCAGACACACCGTTACGTTGAGGTGTTCCGGGCGGTGTCAATTGTGAAACAATTCCACAGCTCCTAAGGTGTGTGCCAAATTCATGACTTAAATATTCACCCCCACGATCCGATCGCAAGAACTTTATTTTTCTGTCACGTTGATTCTCAACCTCATTATGAAATTCCTTGAACTTTTCAAAGGTCTCAGACTTGTGTTTCATCAAATAGATATACCCGTATCTACTCAAGTCATCCGTGAGGGTGAGAACATAACGATAGCCTCCGCGAGCCTCAACACTCATTGGACCGCACACATCGGTATGTATGATTTCCAACAAGTTGGTCGCTCGCTCCATTGTTCCGGAGAACGGAGTCTTGGTCATCTTGCCCAAGAGGCATGGTTCACACGTGTCAAATGATTCATAATCAAGAGACTCTAGAAGTCCATCTGAATGGAGCTTCTTCATACGTTTGACACCAATATGACCAAGGCGGCAATGCCACAAGTATGTGGGACTATCATTATCAACTTTACATCTTTTGGCATCTACACTATGAATATGTGTATCACTACGTTCGAGATTCATGAAAAATAAACCATTGACCAGCGGGGCATGACCATAAAACATATCTCTCAAATAAATAGAACAACCATTATTCTCCGATTTGAAAGAGTAGCAATCTCGCATAAGACGAGATCCAGAAACAATGTTCATGCTCAAAGCTAGTACTAAATAACAATTATTAAGGTTTAAAACTAATCCCGAGGGTAGATGTAGAGGCAGCGTGCCGACAGTGATCACATCGACCTTGGAACCATTTCCGACGCGCATCGTCACCTCATCCTTCGCCAGTCTCCGTTTATTCCGCAGCTCCTGTTTTGAGTTACAAATGTGAGCAACTGCACTGGTATCGAATACCCAGGTGCTACTACGAGTGCTGGTAAGGTACACATCAATAACATGTATATCATATATACCTTTGATGTTGCCGGCCTTCTTGTCTGCTAAATATTTGGGGCAGTTCCGCTTCCAGTGAACCGTTCCCTTGCAATAAAAGCACTCTGTCTCAGGCTTGGGTCCATACTTTGGCTTCTTCCCGGCAATAGGCTTGCCAGGCGCGTCAACTCCCTTGCCGTCCTTCTTGAAGTTCTTCTTACCCTTGCCTTTCTTGAACTTAGTGGCTTTATTGACCATCAACACTTGATTTTCTTTCTTGATGTCCACCTCTGCTGATTTCAGCATCAAAAACACCTCGGGAATGGACTTCTCCATCCCCTGCATATTGAAGTTCAACACGAAGCTCTTGAAGCTTGGTGGGAGCGACTGGAGGATTCTGTCAACGACCGCTTCATCTGGGAGATTCATTCCCAGCTGAGACAAGCGGTTGTGCAATCCTGAAATCTTGAGGATGTGCTCACTGACAGAACTGTTCTCCTCCATCTTACAGCTGTAGAATGCGTCGGAGACATCATATCTGTCGACTCGGGCATGATCTTGGAAAACCATTTTCAGCTCTTCGAACATCTCATATGCTCCGTGGTGCTCAAAACGTTTTTGGAGCCCCGACTCTAAGCTGTAAAGCATGCCGCACTGAACCAGGGAGTAATCATCACAACGTGACTGCCAGGCGTTCATAACGTCTTGGGTCGCTGGGAAAACGGGTGCATCACCTAGCGGTGCTTCTAGGACATATGATCTCTTGGCAGCTATGAGAATAATCCTCAGGTTACGGACCCAATCCGTATAGTTGCTACCATCGTCTTTCAACTTGGTTTTCTCTAGGAACGCATTGAAGTTGAGGGAAACTGGAGCGTGGGCCATTTGATCTACAAGAGATATTGTAAAGAATTTAGACTAAGTTCATGATAATTAATTTCATCTTAATCAAATTTTAATGAACTCCCACTGAGAATGACATCTCTCTAGTCATCTAAGTGATACACGATCCGAATCGACTAACACGTGTCCGATCATCACGTGAGACGGACTAGTCATCAACGGTGAACATCTTCATGTTGATCGTATCTTCTATACGACTCGTGTTCGACCTTTCGGTCTTCCGTGTTCCGAGGCCATGTCTGTACATGCTAGGCTCGTCAAGTGAAACCTAAGTGTATCGCGTGTGTAAATCTGGCTTACACCCGTCGTATGTGAACATTAGAACCTATCACACCCAATCATCACGTGGTGCTTCGGAGCAACGAACTTTAGCAACGGTGCACCGTTAGGGGAAACACAATACTTGAAATTTTAGTGAGAGATCATCTTATTTACTACCGTCGTTCTAAGTAAACAAGATGCATAAACATGATAAACATCACATGCAATCAATTTAAAGTGACATGATATGGCCAATATCATCTTGCTCCTTGGATCTCCATCTTCGGGGCACCATGATCATCTTGTCACCGGCTCGACACCATGATCTTCATCATCATGATCTTCATCATCGTGTCTTGAAGAAGTCGTCACGCCAACTATTACTTCTACTACTATGGCTAACGTTTAGCAATGAAGTAAAGTAATTTACATGGCGTTATTCAGTGACACGCAGGTCATACAATAATTAAGACAACTCCTATGGCTCCTGCCGGTTGTCAAGTTCATCGACATGCAAGTCGTGATTCCCTATTACAAAAACATGATCAATCTCATAAATCACATATATCATTCATCACATCTTCGTTTTGGCCATACCACGTCACATAGCACATGCTGCAAAAACAAGTTAGACGTCCTCTAATTGTTGTTGCAAGTTTTTACGTGGCTTCTATAGGATTTCTAGCAAGAACGTTTCTTACCTACGCCAAAACCACAATGTGATTTGTCAATTTCTATTTACCCTTCATAAGGACCCTTTTCATCGAATCCAATCTGACTAAAGTAGGAGAGACAGACACACGCCAGCCACCTTATGCATCTAGTGCATGTCTCTCGGTGGAACTAGTCTCACGTAAGCGTACGTGTAAAGTCGGTCCGGGCCGCTTCATCCCACAATACCGCCGAATCAAGATTGACTAGTAACGGTAAGAAATTTGAACAAACTCAAACGCCCACAACTGCTTTGTGTTCTTCTCGTGCAAGATGCTACGCATAAAACCTAGCTCAGATGCCACTGTTGGGTAACGTAGCATAATTAAAAAAAATTATACGCTTTCACAAGATCCAACTATGGAGACATCTAGCAACGAGCAAGTAAGAGTGCATCTACATACCGTTATGTAGATCGCGTGCGGAAGCTTTCGAAGAAGCGTGGATGAAGTAGTCGTACTCTTCGCGTTCTTTGTCACCGATGATCTAGCGCCGAATGGACGGCACCTCCGCGTTCTACACACGTCCGGTACAGCAACGTCACCTCCTTCTTGATCCAGCAAGGGGGGAGGAGAAGTCGTCAGAGATCCAGCAGCACAACGGTCTGGTGGTGGATGCAGTGGAGATCGCAGCAGGGCTTCGCCGGGTGCCCTGCGTTCGAGGAGACGGAGTTATGACGGGAGGGGGAGAGGCACCAGGGCCCTGCAGATCCAATCTGTCGGGGGGCGGCGGCCAGGGGGGTGTCCTTGCCCCCCAAGGCAAGTGGGGCGCCCCCTCCCCCTTAAGGTTTCAACCCTAGGCGCATGGGGAGATGGGCCCCTAGTGGTGCGCCAGCCCATTAGGGCTGGACACTTCCCCTTGCGGCCTAGGGGCCCCACCGGGATGGGTGGCCCCACCCGGTGGACCCCCGGGGCCCCTCCGGTGGTCCCGGGACGCTCCCGGTGACCCCCGGAGATCACCCGATGGCCGAAACTGGACTTCCTATATATCAATCTTTACCTCCGGACCATTCCGGAACTCCTCGTGACGTCCGGGATCTCATCCGGGACTCCAAACAACTTTCGGGTTTCCACGTGCATTTATCTCTATGACCCTAGCGTTACCGAACCTTAAGTGTGTAGACCCTACGGGTTCGGGAGACACGTAGACATGACCGAGACTACTCTCCGGTCAATAACCAACAGCGGGATCTGGATACCCATGTTGGTTCCCATGTGTTCCTCGATGATCTTCATCGGATGAACCACCGTGTCAAGGATTCACTCAATCCCGTATGTTATTCCCTTTGTCCATCGGTACGGTACTTGCCCGAGATTCGATCATCGGTATTCCCGATACCTTGTTCAATCTCGTCATGGCAAGTCTCTTTACTCGATCCGTAATCCATCATCCCGTGACTAACTACTTAGTCACATTGAGCTCATTATGATGATGTCTTACCGAGTGGGCCCAGAGGTACCTCTCCGTCATACGGAGTGACAACATCCCAGTCTCGGTTCGTACCAACTCAACAGACACTTCCGGAGATACCCGATTCATACCTTTATAGCCACCCAGTTACGTTGTGACGTTTGGCACACCCAAAGTATTCCTACGGCAGCCGGGAGTTATAGAACCTCATGGTCTAAGGAATAAATACTTGACACCGAAAAGCTTATGCATTACGAACTATACGATCTCGTGCTATGCTCAGAATTGGGTCTTGTCCATCACATCATTCTCCTAATGATGTGATCCTGTTATCACTGACATCCCATGTCCATGGTCAGGAAACCGTGACCATCTGTTGATCAACGAGCTGGTGACTAGAGGCTTACCAGGGACTCATTGTGATCTGTGTATTCACACATGTATCGCTGTTTCCGTACAATACAATTCAAGCATGAATAACAGACGATTATCATGAACAATGAAATATAATAATAATACTTTTATTATTGCCTCTAGGGCATATTTCCAACAGTTACCGGAACCCCCCCGGGGAATGATGGGCCCTGGTGGGCCATATGGGAGAGAGAGGGCAGAAGCCAGGAGGTGGCGCGCCCCCTCCCTAGGGGCAGTCCGAATAGGACTAGGGGAGGGGGGCGCGGCCCCTCTTTCCCTCTCCCTCTCCCTCTCCTTCCTCCCCCCTCTCCTTCTTGGTGGACTCCTACTAGGAATATGATTCAATCCTATTCCTAGTAGCATTGCCTCCTTGGCGCGCCATAGAAGGGCTGGCCGGCCCCTCCCCTTGCTCCTTTATATACGAGGGCAGGGGGCACCCTAGGACACACAAGTTGAATTGTTTTAGCCGTGTGCGGTGCCCCCCTCCACGGAAACACACCTCGGTCATATCGTTGTAGTGCTTAGGCGAAGCCCTGCGCGGGTAGATACATCATATCCGTCACCACGCCGTCGTGCTGACGAAACTCTCCCGTGAAGCTCAACTGGATCAAGAGCTCGTGGGACGTCAACAAGCTGAACGTGTGCTGAACGCGGAGGTGCCGTACGTTCGGTGCTTGATCGGTTGGATCGCGAAGAAGTTGGACTACATCAACCGCGTCACTTGACGCTTCCGCTCCTGGTCTACGAGGGTACGTAGACACACTGTCCCCTCTCGTTGCTATGCATCTAGTAGATAGATGTTGCGTGATCGTAGGAAAATTTTAAAATACTACATTCCCCAACAAATATAATAGCATGGAACAATAAAAAATTATAGATACGTTGGAGATGTATCAAGCATCCCCAAGCTTAATTCCTGCTCGTCCTCGAGTAGGTAATTCATAAAAACAGAATTTTTGATGTGGAATGCTACCTAACATAATTCTCAATGTAATTTTCTTTATTGTGGCATGAATGTTCAGATCCAAAAGATTCAAGACGAAAGTTTAATATTGACATAAGAAATAATAATACTTCAAACATACTAACAAAGCAATCATGTCTTCTCAAAATAACATGGCCGAAGAAAGTTATCCCTACAAAATCATATAGTCTGGCTATGCTCCCTCTTCTTCATACTAAATATTTATATCATGCACAACCCCGGTTTCAGCCAAGCAATTGTTTCATACTCAAAAAATTTCAAACTTCTCAACTTTCATGCAATATATGAGCGTGAGCCATGAATATAACACTATGGGTGGAATAGAGTGGTGGTTGTGGAGAAGACAACAAGGAGGAAGATAGTCTCACATCAACTAGGAGTATCAATGGGCTATGGAGATGCCCATTAACAGATATCAATGTGAGTGAGTAGGGATTGCCATGCAACAGATGCACTAGAGCTAAAAATGTATGAAAGCTCAACAAAAGAAACTAAGTGGGTTTGCATCCAACTTGCTTGCTCATGAAGAACTAGGGCATTTGAGGAAGCCCATCATTGGAATATACAAGCCAAGTTCTATAATGAAAATTCCCACTAGCATATGAAAGTGACTAAGCATGAGACTCCCTATCATGAAGAACATGGTGCTACTTTGAAGCACAAGTGTGGAAAAAGATAGTAGCAATTGTCCCTTTTTCTTTTTCATTTTTTCATTTTTTTTTATTTTTTTGGCCTATTCTTTTTTCTTTAGCCTTTCCTTTTTTTCCTTTTTTTGGGACAATGCTCTAATAATGATGATCATCAGACTTATATTGATTTACAACTCGATATTACAACTCGATACTAGAACAAAGTATGACTCTATATGAATGCCTCCGGTGGTGTACCGGGATGTGCAATGAATCAAGAGTGACATGTATGAAAAATTATGCATGGTGGCCTAGCCACAAATACGATGTCAACTACATGATCATGCATGGCAATATGACAATGATGAAGTGTGTCATAACAAACGGAACAGTGGAAAGTTGCATGGCAATATATCTCGGAATGGCTATGGAAATGACATGATAGGTAGGTATGGTGGCTGTTTTGAGGAAGGTATATGGTAGGTGTATGGTACCGGCAAAAGTTGCGCGGTACAAGAGAGGCTAGCAATGGTGGAAGGGTGAGAGTGAGTATAATCCATGGACTCAACATTAGTCATAAAGAACTCATATACTTATTGCAAAAATTTACGAGTCATCAAAACAAAGTAATCAACGCATGCTCTTAGGGGGGAGGTTGGTAGGAGTTAGCCATCACGCCCACGACCTCCACACAAAGGATGACACTCAATAAATACCTCATGCTCTAACTTCGTCACACAGCGGTTCACCATACATGCATGCTACGGGAATCACAATCTTTAACATAAGTATTTCTCAATTTCACAACTACTCAACTAGCATGACTCTAATATCACCATCCTCATATCTCAAAACAATCATCAAGTATCAAACTTGTCATCATATTCAATGCACTTTATGAAAGTTTTTACTATACCCAACTTGGATGCCTATCATATTAGGAGTAGTTTTATAACCAAAGCTCATTACCATGCTGT
The DNA here is from genome assembly GCA_902687465.1 of Secale cereale. NCBI lineage: Eukaryota > Viridiplantae > Streptophyta > Magnoliopsida > Poales > Poaceae > Secale > Secale cereale. The sequence goes on from LR738714.1 coordinate 833,129,389, forward strand.
TCTAAAAGACTCTCAAAATGATATAAGTGAAGCATGAGAGATCAACAACTTCTTCAAAATAAAACCACCGCCGTGCTCTAAAATATATAAGTGAAGCACTTGAGCAAATAACAAACTACTCCGAAAGATATAAGTGAAGATCAATGAGTAGTTGAATAATTATGTAACTATGTGAAGACTCTCTAATATTTAAGAATTTCAGATCTTGGAATATTATTTTAACAGCAAACCAAACAAAATAAAACAAAATGACGCTCCAAGCAAAACACATATCATGTGGTGAATAAAAATATGGCCTCAAATAAAGTTACCGATAGACGAAGACGAAAGAGGGGATGCCTTCCCGGGGCATCCCCAAGCTTAGGCTCTTGGTTGTCCTTGAATTTTACCTTGGGGTGCCTTGGGCATCCCCAAGCTTAGGCTCTTGCCACTCTTTGTTCCATAGTCCATCAAAGCCATACTCAAAACTTGAAAACTTCACAACACAAAACTTAGCCAAAAATCTTGTGAGCTCCGTTAGTATAAGAAAACAAACCACCACTCAAATGTAATGCAATGGACTCATTCTTTGTTTACATTGGTGTTAAACCTACTGTATTCCAACTTCTCTATGGTTCATACCCTCCGATACTACTCATAGATTCATCAAAATAAGCAAACAACACATAGAAAACAGAATCTGTCAAAAACAGAACAGTCTGTATCAATCTGTAACTTTCGAATACTTCTGTAACTCTAAAAATTCTGAAATAAATTGGTAAACCTGAGGAATTTGTCTATTAATCATCTGCAAAAAGAATCAACTTAAAAGCACTCTTCTGTAAAAAATGGTAGCTAATCTCGTGAGCGCTAAAGTTTCTGTTTTTTATAGCATGATCACATAAACTTCGCACAAGTCTTCCCAAAGGTTCTACTTGGTACAAACACTAATTAAAACACAAAACCACATCTAAAGAGAAGCTAGAAGCAATATTTATTCCTAAACAGAAGCAAAATCAAATAACAAAAATAAAGTTGGGTTGCCTCCCAACAAGCGCTTTTCTTTAATGCCTTTTCGGTAGGTATGATGATGACAATGATGCTCGCATAAAAGATAAGAATTGAAACATAAGGAGAGCATCGTGAAGAATATACCTAGCACATTTAAGTGTAACCCTCTTCCTATGCATAGGGACTTTGTGAGCAAACAACTTATAGCAAGAATCAACTAGCATAGGAAGGGAAAACAAGCAAAACTTCTAGATTTTAAGCACATAGAGAGGACACTTCATATTATTGTAATTCCTACAAGCATATATTCCTCCCTCATGATAATTTTCAGTAGCATCATGAATGAATTCAACCATATAACCAGCACATAAAACATTCTATTCATGATCTACTTGCATAGAAATTTTACTACTCTCCACATAAGCAAATTCATTCTCATCAATAGTAGTGGGAGAAAACTCAACAAAATAACTATCATGTGAAGCATAATCCAATTGAAAACTAAAATCATGATGAAAAGTTTCATGGTTATCATTATTGTTAATAGCATACAAGTCATCACAATAATCATCATAGATAGCAACTTAGTTCTCAAAATCAATTGGAACCTGTTCCGAAATAGTGGATTCATCACTAAATAAAGTCATGACCTCTCCAAATCCACTTTCATCAATATAATGATCATAAATAGAAGGCATGCTTTCATCATAATAAATTTTCTCATCAAAACTTGCGGGACTAAAGATATCATCTTCATCAAACATAGCATCCCCAAGCTTGTGGCTTTGCATATCATTAGCATCATGGATATTCAAAGGATTAATACTAACAACATTGCAATCATGCTCATCATTCACATATTTTATGCCAAGCATTCTATGTAATTCTTCTTCTAGTACTTGAGCACAATTTTCCTTCCCATCATTTTCACGAAAGATATTAAAAAGATGAAGCATATGAGGTAACCTTAATTCCATTTTTTGTAGTTTTCTTTTATAAACTAAAGTAGTGATAAAACAAGAAACTAAAATATTCGATTGCAAGATCTAAAGATATACCTTCAAGCACTCACCTCCCCGGCAACGGCGCCAGAAAAGATCTTGATGTCTGATACGTCTCCAACGTATCTATAATTTTTTATTGTCCCATGCTATTATTTATGAAGTCTTGGATGTTTAATGGGCTTTATCATTCACTTTTACATCATTTTTGGGACTAACCTACTAACCCAAAGGCCCAGTCCATATTGCTGTTTTTTTGCCTATTTCAGGGTTTTGCAGAAAAGGAATATCAAACAGAGTCCAAACGTAATGAAACCTTCGCGAGAGATACTTTTGGAGAAAATCACGCACAGGAAACTTCAGGACCAAGTCAGGGGACAGAGGGGCTGCCCTCGAGGGTGGGGGCGCGCCCCCTCCCTCGAGGCTCCCTCGTGTGGCCCCCGGTGCCCTGTTTCTTCCTATATATATATATATATATATATATATCCACGTACCCCGGAAACTCCATAAGCAGAGAGAAAACCCTAATTCCACCGCCGTAGCTTCTGTTCCTATGGAGATCCCATCTTGGAGCCTGTTCCGGAGCTCCACCGGAGGGGGATCCATCACGGAGGCTTTCATCATCATCATCATCGCCCTCACCATGAGTTGTGAGTAGTTTACCACAGACCTTCGGGTCCATAGCTAGTATCTAGATGGCTTCTTCTCTCTCTCCGGATCTCAATACAAAGTTCTCCTCGATCTTTGAGGAGATCTAATCGATGTAAACTCTTTTTGCGGTGTGTTTGTCGAGATCCGATGAATTGTGAGTTTATGATCAAGGTTATCTATGAAAGATATTTGGTTCTTCTCTGAACTTTTTATGTGTGCTCATAATATCCTTGCAAGTCTCTTCGAATTATTGGTTTGGTTTGGCCTACTAGATCTATAGTTCTTGCAATGGGAGAAGTGCTTGTCTTTGGGTTCAATCTTGCGGTGTCCTTTCCCAGTGACAGTAGGGGCAGCAAGGCACATATTGTATTGTTGCCATCGAGGATAAAAAGATGGGGTTTACATCATATTTCTTGAGTTTATCCCTCTACATGATGTCATCTTGCTTAAGGCGTTACTCTGTTCTTCTGAACTCAATACACTAGATGCATGATGGATAGCGGTCGATGTGTGGAGTAATAGTAGTAGATGCAGGCAGGAGTCGGTCTACTTGTCTCGGACGTGATGCCTATATACAATGATCATGCCTAAATAGTCTCATAATTATTCGCTTTTCTATCAATTGCTCGACAGTAATTTGTTTACCCGTCGTAGAATAATCGCTATCATGAGAGAAGCCACTAGAGAAAACTATGGCCCCGGGGTCTATTCTCAACATATCAATCTACATCTACTTTACTTTTACCACTTTTATTTGCTGTTTTATTAAACCAAAAATACCAAAAATATACACTATCATCTCTATCAGATCTCACTCTCGTAAGTGACCGTAAAGGGATTGGCAACCCCTTATCGCGTTGGCTACGAAGTTCTTATTTGTTTGTGCAGGTGCGAGGGACTCGCGCATGGTCTCCTACTGGATTGATACCTTGGTTCTCAAAAACTGAGGGAAATACTTACGCTACTGTGCTGCATCTCTCTTTCCTCTTCGAGGGAATACAACGCAAGCTCAAGAGGTAGCAATGTCTACTACACAACCTTCTTCTTGTAGACGTTGTTGGGCCTCCAAGTGTAGAGGTTTGTAGGACAGTAGCAAATTTACCTCAAGTGGACGACCTAAGGTTTATCAATCCGTGGGAGGCGTAGGATGAAGATGGTCTCTCTCAAACAACCCTGCAACCAAATAACAAAGAGTCTCTTGTGTCCCCAACACACCCAATACAATGGTAAATTGTATAGGTGCACTAGTTCGGCGAAGTGATGGTGATACAAGTGCAATATGGATGGTAGATATAGGTTTTTGTAATCTGAAAAGATAAAAACAGCAAGGTAACTAATGGTAAACATGAGCATAAATGGTGTTTCAATGGTAGGAAACGAGGCCTAGGGTTCATACTTTCACTAGTGCAAGTTCTCTCAACAATAATAACATACTCGAATCATATAAATATCCCTCAACATGCAACAAAGAGTCACTCCAAAGTCACTAATAGCAGAGAACAAATGAAGAGATTATGGTAGGGTACTGAAAGTGCAGTATATCGACTAGAGGGGGGAGGGTGAATAGGAGATTTTTATGAAATTCTTCAAAATATGGTAGTTTTGAAGAAAAATGATAAACTCAATCCTATTAGTATGCAGCGGAAAGTAGACTACACTAGACAAGCCATAGTCATGTATTCAATGAAGTGAAAGCATGAAGACTAATAGCAGCTAGACAGTAGGGATCAAGATGGAAGAAGGAATGAAGCCAATCACAACAAGTAGGTACTAAGTGAAGTCAATCAGATAAGGCAAGCAGGCAATGACTTCACAACATAGAACAATAAGTAAAGGGAAGGAAAGGATAGAACCAGTAGCTCGGGGAGGACAGTGGTTTGTTAGACCAGTTCCAGTTGCTGTGATAACTGTACGTCTGGTTAGGGAGGCTGAGATTTAACTCAGAAGACCGCGTCTTCACCTTATTCCCCTTGAGCTAAGGACACCTAGTCCTCGTCCAATCACTCTGGTAAGTCTTCAAGGTAGACTTCCAAACCTTCACAGACTTCATTCACCGGCGATCCACAATGACTCTTGGATGCTCAGAACGCGACGCATAACCGGCTGGAGGAAACACAGTCCTCAAGTGTAATAAGTCTTCAGGTCACACAGACAGAAAGACTTCAGTGATGCCTAACACTCTTTGGCTCTGGGTGTTTTGGCTTTGTCCTCGCAAGGATTTCTCTCTCAAACGCTTTGGAGGTGGGTTGCTCTCAAACGACAAAAGCCGTGTAATAACTCTGAGCAGCTTACGCTTTATGGTGTAGGGGGTGGGCTATTTATAGCCACTGAGCAACACGACCTGATTTGTCCGAAGTGACCCTGGGTCACTAAGGAACTGACACGTGTTCCAACGGTAAGATTTCAAACGCTCACACGGCAACATTACTTGAGCTACAAGTAAGGCTGACTCATCCAACTCTGGATAAGATTTGCTCTCATAGTCTTCGCTTGAAGACATAGGATTTGGTTGAGCATCACTTCAGTACCTCTGACTTAGATCACTTGGACCCCACTTAACAGTACGGTGGTTCCTATGACTCAACAAAGAAGAAAAGGAAACAACGAAACATCTAAGTCTTCGCTCTCCATAGTCTTCACACAATGTCTTCTCATGTCATAGTCTTCAATATGATTATCTTCATATACCACCATTGATGTCAATGTCTTCATACATTTTTAGGGGTCATCTCCGATGGGTAAACCGAATCAATGAGGGACTACTACCTGTGTTATCCTGCAATTCTCACAAACACATTAGTTCCTCCACCAGGTTTGTCGTCAATACTCCAAAACCAACTAGGGGTGGCACTAGATGCACTTACAATCTCCCCCTTTTTGGTGATTGATGACAAACTGGTTGAAGTTTTCAACGGGGATAAAAGGTATGTGAAATTGTAAAGGATAAGGTATTGTCTTCGTAAGTAGAAAAAGGCTCCCCCTGAAGATGTGCATATAGTTGATTTGCCTTTGAATGCAAATGCACATGGCAGGTTGTACTTGTGGAGATCCTCTTCAACTTATGAAGACAATTCATCATGCACAATTGATATGTCGAATATAATGACATGCATAATGAAAAATGGACGTCTGTAATAATGACTAAGTGCTGAATATAAGGTAGCAGATGCGGAATTTATCATCGCATTACAGAGTAGCGGAAAGACATAGCAGAGGACCATCAGTTTAAGTGTTACAACTCAAAGAACCAAATGTAGCAAAAACGAGAGTTGTAATCACTCGGCAAAATATAAAGCACCCGCCCATATGGACCCGCTTGAAGACTATCAACTCATATGCTTCTCCCCCTTTTGTCAGTAAGGACCAAAAAGGTTTGAAGACAGAGAGCCTATACTCTTTCCCAGTTGGAGAAGAAGAGGATGCAGGGTCGGCGTTGGCGTTTGGCGCTGCATAAGTAGTTGGTGCAGTGTCGATACGCGCTGAAGTAGGAGGAGGTGAGGTAGCATCATCTTGATCATCTATCACCCTGGTGTCAATTGTTGCAGCGGAGGAGGAGTATTCAGTATCTTCAAGAGACGGAGTTCGACGCATAATAGCATTCCTTCGAGGAGTGTGGTCAAACTTGAATCTCTCTGTGAAGCCATCGTCTTGAAGATCCGCTTTAGCACTCAGCAAGGTTAAATTCTTCCAAGACCTCCGACAGGTTTCATGAGCAACAAAGGCATTCTTGGTGGCAAGATTGCGAATGCGATTTACATCCACCAAGAGGCTTTGCATCTGACGCTTTAGCCAGTAGTGATACTTATCATGTTTCTGATGGAGGGCAACCAGAAGCTCTCGGTTATTGAGAACACGAGATCGTTTCTGAGGCCTTTGGGCAATGGTGCTCTCAGTAGCTTCGGTTTCAGCGTGTCGAGGTAGATGAGTACGGCCAGCCAGAGGATAAATGCGAGAGACTGCTGGCACTCCTTCAATTTTCTGAGTGAAGCTCTGGTGATCAGCATTCTGAAGACTAACAGGCTCTTTGGCAGGCTCTTGGTATATAGCTTCAGCTGACATATCAACCTCAGGCAAGAATATATGATGGTTGCGAGCAGAGGGCTGATAGGTGATAGCTGAATGCAGCTTGATGAGGCGCATAATCCATGGGGCATAGAATTTCAGACCAAACAGATCAGAGCCATACATAGCCAATTGCCTAATGAAGAAATCTTGAGCATTGAAGCTGATGCCATTGAAGATATAGAAGACCAAGGTCTTTATGGTGCCTTCAAGCTTGGCTGATGAAGAATGTCCTTTGACGGGCCATAGAGTACACCTGATGATATGATAGATGGTGCGTGGAAGGTACTCTAGGTCTTCAACAAAGAATTCCTTAGGATATTCAGCATCACTTGGCAGAGGCTTCATCATGCTTAGCATTTGGCTCATGTTGGGCTTGCGCTTCTGAAAGATACTCTCCAAGGCTTCATTGTGCAATTGACAGCCAGGTTCATATAGATCTCCTGGAGTGGGCAGGCCAGTAAGCTCAATGAGATCAAAGGCTTTGGCTTCATGATGGACATTGCCTGTCATCCACTCAAGGGATCCATGTCTTCGGATCCCTGCTGTAGCCTCGAATGTGGAGGGTTGCATAGAATTGCAGAAGCAACTCTTCATTCCAATGCTCCTTGTCAGTTACAAAATTTAGCAGGCCAGCATCACGGAAGCAATCAAGAGCTTCCTCTAGACAGGGCAGACCAGCCATAGCTTCAGTGTCAAGACGCATATGAGGGAAAATGCGCCCTTGATCATAGAGTACTCTTGAGTAATAACTGCGCTGCTGATGGCTCCAGAACCTATCTGATGATATTCTTGGCTTGGAATATGGGTTCTTGGCGCTGTCGAAGAATGTGTTGCGCGCAGTGAAGCTATTGGCATTGAATGACCCTTGAGAGGTGGCAATACCTGGAAACCTTGGCAGTCTTGGCTTAGGCTTCTGAACTTGAGGCATGTGCTCAACATGATGATCAAACTGAGGACCAACAACATGCGGTCTAGTAGTAGGTGGTGGTGTCAGAATGGGCCACCGGACATTAATGAGCTGATCATCTTGGTTGTATGCTTGCTCAATTGTATGGGGCCTTGGAGGCGGAACAGGAGCAGAGGCATTGGTTTCAGGCTGCTGATTTGCTTCAGGTGCAGCACTTGCTTCAAGCGCCATCACTTCAGGCACCGCTATGTCTTCAGGTGCCACATTAGCTTCAGCCATGACCACGTCATTGGCTTCAGTGTTGGTGGTGGCATCCTCTGAGTTTGTAACCTCCACTTCAGGAGCTGGAGGGTTGGACACATTCTCCTCGAGAACAGGGGGTGTAGCAGTATGTGCTGCTTCTTCTTGGGGTTGTTCTTCTTCGGCTGATGCAGCCGGAATATCTTCAGCCGTTTTGGCTTCAGATTCTGAGGGGTTCACAGTAGGAGCAGCCTCAGGTACAGATGGTTGCTCTACTCCTTCTGGAACACTTGGGGTGACGACTTGAGGCCTTGGTCCTTTGCGAAGCCTGCGAAAAGCTGGCGACGCCTGAGGGGATGGAGGTTGTTGGGCCTCAAAGTCTTCATCTTCAAGCACCGAACTGGTGTCTTGAGTTGGCTGAGAAGTGGCTGGTGTATCTTGTGGGTGACCAGCCCACGAGTCATCCTGTGCAATTGGCGTCAATGGATGACCAATGCTGATGCATTCGCTGTTCGTAAGAACAGGCGAAGATTCAACGTTGTACTAGATCTGAGGAAGGACATCATCATCTTCAACATTGTCATGAGGACCAATGTCTTCAGCCGCGGTGGGGTCAACAGCTGGAATGTCTTCAGCCTCTATGGGAGCAGGCTCATGGACTGTCATGCAACGTTCTCTGTGGGCAAATGCAGGGTGAGCAACTGATATGGGATCAACAAAGATAGGCTCTTTGGAAGCAGCCTTATCCTTCTTTGTCTTGCGCTTCTTGGTGGGTGGAGCTTCATCAGTAGTTTGCTTGCGCTTGCGAGCTTCAGCTTCAGCCACCTTTGTCTTCTTGAGCTTGGAAGCAGTTGGGGTGACCTTAGGCTTCGTGCCAGTCATGCTGGCAGGGAAGACTATGCGAGGCATTTCCTGCTTGGATTCTTCAGCTTCGGGCACATGTTGCTTCTTCTTTTTCTTGGTAGCCATCCTTGGGTCAATGCCAGGACGCCCAAGGGCCTTGCGCTTTTTAGCTTCATTGAAAGCTTGAACGCATTTGGCAGCCAAGTCCTTGATTCTCTCACGAGAACCTTTAGCTTCATCACGCCTCTGGCGAAAGGCTTCCTTGAGCTCATGCATCATCACCTTGAAGTTCTGAATCTCTTGGACGCTGAGCTTGTCCACATGCTTCTTGAACTAAGCCTTTTCATAATCGATCTTTTGCTTCAGCTCAGCAATTCTCTGAGCCAGAGCTAGCTTAGAAGCAATGGCGCCATGGAAGGAGACGCTGAGGCCAACTGGAAGTTGAAGATCGTCGAAGCTGAGGTTGGGGGTGTCAAACCATTCATCAATGAAATTATTGAGCACTTCCACGTCAAAGAGCGGCAAACCATTGAAGATTTCATCATCTTGCTTGCTCTTGACCAGTTGCTCCAGAGCATCGTCACCAAGATCCTCATCGCTCGAGAGATTAAGGGCTTCATTGGCAGTCTTCAGAACAGCGTCAGGAGTGAGAGCTGGACTGGGGTTGTGCGAGGGCTTCTTCCTCAGCTGTCTGCTCTTGGAGATGCGAGAGTGCTCCTCAGAATGCACACTTGGTGCTGGTGGAGCAGTGGCCAAAGGCTTCACTCTAGAAGCAATTGGTGGAGTGGTCTTCGAAGCCTTGGATTTCTTCTTCTTGGGCTTCGGGGTTGCACGCGCTTCTTCAGAATCAGCGTCATCTGCAGATTGATCCACATCCGCCCCTTGAACCCTGATCTAAGTTGTAGAAGGGCCCAACCAGGTTTGGTTCAGCTTCGCGCGTGCCATCAGCCCAGGGCGTAGAGGGGCCAGGATTGAAGTCTAATCCCCAATTCTTCTTGTTCTCTTTGGCTGAGTTCTTGGCATATTGAAGATTTTTCTTGAACAAATTGTCGTCGCGACACCAGAGCAGAGAAGTAGGATCAGCATCAGTAGGTTGAGGCCCTCTGACCATGCAAGGGTAGAAGCCTTGAGCAATGGCTTCAGCACGAGTCTTGGGTGGAAGATTTTTATAGGTGATATCTCCCCATGGATGCTTGAAGGCGTTCTTTTTAGCATACTCTCGGGTCACGAACCTGTACTTCAACCACTGTTCAGCCCAATATCTTCGAATCCATTGGATTCGTGTCTTCCTATGTTTATAATCCTCCTCTGGATCAGTCTTGTACATTTCACTCAGATTAGGAGGCAAATCTTTCGAGGTGTTGCCACGGCGCTGTCTGCCACCCTTTCTAACTGTCTTGTCAGTTGCCATTGGCTTCAATCTGAAGGGTTTCAAATTGAATGGCTTCAATACTGGCAAATGCTTCGGTCTGCTGGTAAGACAGGAACTGTCTTCAGGGGAGTGAATGTGACGCTACAAGAATTCTGCAAATGAATGCAGACTATGAGAACCAAGGGATTCTCCCACGGACATGTACATGTGACAGCATTAGAGATGCAAGGTAAGGGGAAAAGGTCATATGCATTCTCAGAAGTTTTGAAGATAAAACAGTTTTGAAGACTTTGACCTCATAGCGCGAATACATCCACTCATATGATGAGAGTTGGTTCCAGATTTGTACGAATCCACGAATAGGTACAAGTGAGGAATCTAACTATGTTTGAAGCATATGTGAATGTACTAGGAAAGATATGAGATGTAGACATGATAGATCTATATATTTGTGTAGGCAGAAACCTCTTGTGGTAAAAGTGATGAATCTTTACGGATCAAGAAGATGGTAAAAGGAAAGTTTTATTTACCACACGATGAACTGCTTAGACGGAGAGGAGTTGGATGCCTAGGAGTTCGATCTTCCATGCCCTAACTTGGCAACGGAGGACAACTACGACGACTGCGGAGTAGATGATGTCCGCAGCCGGCGTGAAGACGTCGTTGACGAGGTTGCGGCAGCGAAGCGCTTCGTCGCCGGCGTCGTCGAGAGCTAGCGGAGGTGCTAGGGTTGGTCGAGGTGGAGAGGTGGTAGAAGAACTTTTGACCGTGATGGGACATGCATTTATAAGCATGGGAGACGGCACAGTGCAATTACGCAGGTGCCCCTGGCGGTTCACATACGAGGGACACGTGGCGGTCATGTAACGCACTGGGAGTTGTCCCACGATCCCACGTACACCACGACTGTCGGAGTGGTCATTCCGGCTTCTCCGAATTTCAGGCATAAAGGATGGAGCATTAAAATCAGATTTAAAGTTTGTCTCTGTATCTTCTGCTGACAAGGATGCAGAGAAGATATTCGACAGTTCCAACAGAATGCATATGATTTGGACAGACAGAGTGTGAGATGAGAAAGCATAGAGAGGTTAGGGTCCGATCACATTCACTTAGTTCAAAATATTCAAATAAGAAGACATAGCTATAAGTGAATGTTGTAAAGGACAGAACACAACTCTCTCTATATATATATATATGTCCTATACGAAGATAAACCAAGTGCGAAGACTTTGCAAATGTAATGCCACGAGAAACACTTCAAACAAGAATTTGGTGGTGGCATTACCCACCGTATAGGAAGTATTAGACCCAGACACGGCACACAATTATCGTGGCGCTCCGAAGTCGATTTCCATGTTTGTGTATTCACACTTAGAATGTAAGTCTTCATTGATTGAAGATATACTTTACTTCTTGTGTTGCACATCTAAGTCATCAATATGCATAAGTGTTAGGATGTGTGCCTGATTACAGGACATTTGAGGATTCTAAGATATTTAGCTCACACCGCAACTTGCAAAACCTTTTCTCATCCAAGGGCTTTGTGAAGATATCTGCCAGTTGCTCTTCAGTGTTGACGTGTATGATATCAATATCTTCCTTCATGACATGATCTCTGAGAAAGTGATGACGAATTTCAATGTGCTTTGTCTTCGAGTGCTGAACTGGGTTGTTGGCAATCTTGATAGCGCTTTCATTATCACAGTAGAGTGGCACATGCTTCAGATGGATGTCATAGTCCTTGAGCGTTTGCTTCATCCAGAGAAGCTAAGCGCATCAAGATCCAGCAGCAATGTATTCAGATTCAGGAGTGGAGAGTGATACACAGTTCTGCTTCTTTGAAGACCAACAGACAAGAGATCGTCCTAGAAAGTGACATGTGCCTGATGTAGACTTGCGATCAACTTTGTCACCAGCATAATCAGCATCTGAGAATCCAACTAGATCAAATTCTGAGCCCTTTGGATACCATAATCCTAGTGTTGGGGTGTAAGCCAAATATCGAAGTATTCGCTTCACAGCTAAGTGATGTGACTCCTTTGGTGCCGCTTGATATCGAGCACACATGCAAACACTAAGCATAATATCTGGCCTAGATGTACATAAATAAACCAAAGAACTAATCATGGAGCGGTATAGATGTTGATCAAACTCTTTACCATTGGCGTCGGGACCCAGATGGTGTTTAGCAGGAATTGGCGTCGAGTACCCTTTGCAGTCTTGCATTCCAAACTTTTTCAGGCAGTCTTTAAGGTACTTCTCTTGACATATGAATATGCTATTGCTTTGCTGATGAATTTGAAGACCAAGGAAGAAGTTCAGCTCACCCATCATGGACATCTGATATTGCTCTTGCATCATGTGACCAAACTCATCACTGTATTTTTTGTCAGTGCAGCCGAAGATAATGTCGTCCACATAGATTTGGCAGACAAATAGTTCATCATCATATGTCTTCGTGAAGAGTGTGGGATCTAGGGATCCAGGTTTGAAGCCTTTGCTCTTCAGGAAGTCTTTGAGTGTGTCATACCAAGCACGAGGCGCTTGTTTGAGGCCATACAGTGCCTTGTTGAGTTTCTATACCATATCAGGACGTTTTGGATCTTCAAAGCCAGGTGGTTGTGCAACATACACCTCTTCTTCAATCCTTCCATTGAGAAAGGCACTCTTTACATCCATTTGATACAGAAGTATGTTGTGATGATTTGCATAGGCTAGCAGTATACGAATAGCTTCAAGTCGAGCCACAGGAGCAAATGTTTCATCGAAGTCAATCCCTTCGACTTGAGTGTATCCTTGAGCAACGAGACGAGCTTTGTTTCTGACCACTTGACCATGCTCATCTTGCTTGTTGCGATAGATCCATTTTGTGCCTATTATGTTGTGCTTGCGAGGGTCAGGACACTTGACAAGTTCCCACACGTTGTTCAGCTCAAACTGTTGAAGCACTTCTTGCATTGCTAGAATCCATTAGGGTTCCATAAAAGCTTCAGCCACTTTCTTGGGTTCAGATATTGATACAAATGCAAAGTGCCCACAGAAATTTGCTAGTTGTGTTGCTCTTGAACGAGTAAGTGGACCAGGAGCATTTATGCTGTCAATTATCTTCTCAACTTGTACTTCATTTGCAACACGAGGATGAGCTGGACGAAGATTTTGCTCTTGCTGTACATTGTCATCGTCAGGAGTTTTGTCTTCAGGCTGAGCATTGTCGTCAGGTTGATTTGGAGCAGAGATGATGAGTTCCTCATCAGGTTGTGCTTCAGAAGGCATGATCTCACCGGTTCCCATTAGATTGATAGATTCATTTGGTGAAGCCTCATCTTGCACATTTGGCAGGGCCTCTCTTTGTGAACCATTTGTCTCATCAAACCGCACATCCACAGTTTCAACAGTTTTATAGAGAAAGATGTTGAAGACTCTGTGTCGGGGAAACTGGTCGCCCACGAGCACCTATGGGACCGGAGCCCCTTTTACGGTACGGCAAGGGAGCGGAGGGAGCACAAAGAGCGGATCGAGGGGCACAGGCGGGCAGTTTACCCAGGTTCAGGCCGTGCGGACGCGTAAAACCCTACTCCTGCCTTGGTTGTATTGAGTTCTTGAGCTCGGGAGCTTGAAGATCTACAGTACTAGATACACCGAGCATTGGAGTGATCAAGTTTCTGGACTCGAACCCCCTCTACGTTGTGCATGGGCCTCCTTTTATAGCTCAAAGGGGTCACCGACAGGTGTCAACGTAGATGAGGGTAAAAGCGTAAAATTGGAGGTAGATGGAACAATGCATGAACAGTGTATGCACAGTGATCTATACCTCACCGCGACGGTGGGGGACAAGAGCATTGAATGCCCGTCGCCGCACCCCAAAAGCGTCCGCCCGGGCGTCTCCGTTCGCCACGACGATGGCCACGTCGCCGCGGCTTGCCACCGTGTACCTCAGGCTGCACAGCCATCTGCCACGTGCCCCTGGAAGGGCCCCATGGCGACGCGTGGCCAGATGAGCTGGAGCGCAGGCACACAGGGTAAGCCTCCCCCGGCAAGCACCTTGCCGGGGTCACTATCTTGCCGGGCCCGGAAGCTTGTCGCTCTCCGGGTCCTTGCGGGGCGCGCGATGCGCCACGACAAATCTCCTGAGGTGCTGTTCTTTGGCCTTCCTGGCAAGCTCCTCTTGCCAGGGTCTTGTGCTGGAACGATAACCTTGAGCCTGGTGCGGCCTTCCCGGCAAGCTCCTCTTGCAGGGGTCTTGTCTCTTAACTTGAATACTTTGTTCTTGAATGGCTTCAAAGGGGTCCAGAGTGGGATTTGGCGAGCGCGTGGTGAGCGAGACCACGGGACGCTGCTACTGCCCGTGCACAAGTCGGGATACTAAGGTACCCCTACTTTAGTACACCGACAGGAGCCCCCGGGCCTGGGCCACACACGGTGCCGAGCGCTGTTGGGCCAGGCCCAAAACAGTGCACGGGCACACGCGGCCCACGGCGCGCTGTTTCCCACTCCGCATCTGCCGCATCCCTCCCTAACGGCACGCGTCGATTGCAGCGTCGTGGGAGAGATCGTGGCCTGTTTCTTTAATGGGAAAATGCGGAACGTCCCCCACTTCCCCCTTAAAAGCAGAGGAAGCAGGGGCAGTTTCCCCCCATCGCTTTCATTGTGTCTTGAATCTCCAGAAACCCCCGCCGCCCTCCGCCTCCCCAAAGGTTAACAGAGAGTCGAGCTCCACCCCTCCTCCGCCGTTTCCAGCATCTGCAATGCCGTCGACCCCCCTCGCCGCCCTCGCCATGGCCCCGAAGAGCGACAAGGCAAAGAAAGAGAAGTCCGACATGGCGGCGAAGCTGGAAGCCATGCGGAAGAGGATGGTGGTATTCCCGCCGAGGCTCGGCGCGAGGGAGATGCGGGACAAGTATTACTTGTTCTGGGCGAGGGAGACGAAGGCTCACCCGCGCACCAGAGTCCTCCCCGCCGAAGCCATCGACTTGTACCCGGGAGGTTACCACTACTTCGCTTTGTTCATCCACTGTGGTCTTTGTCCTCCGTACTCCGAGTTTTTCTGTGATGTGATGAACACGTACGGGTTCCACCTTCTCGATTTCACCCCGAATGCCGTCCTCACTCTGTCCGTTTTCGCACATCTGTGCGAAAACTATGTCGGGGTCCATCCAAACGTAGCTCTTTTCCGCCACTTCTTCACACCTAGAGTAGAGTCTGGATCCCCACTCTCCGGCGGTATCTCCTGCATCTTCAGGCTCAACAAGAAGGAGGCGTACTTGATTGGAGAGCTCCGTGGCAAGTGGGACGAATGGAGGGCTGATTGGTGCTGGGTTATGGAAGATGAACCCCAGCAGTTCACCTCGCCGCGCCGGACTGCGGTAGTGCACGACAAGGATTGGAGTGACTTGGCCCCGGAGGACGATAAGCTGCAGATTGCCCTTACTAGGATCCTTCGCATCCGGGCCGCCAACCTTACTGTAGGTGAAGTCGGGGCTGATTTCCTCCGCCGCCGCATTGCTCCCTTGTAGGAAAGGAAGAGGCTTGCTTGGGAGTTCGGTAACGCGGCAGACCGCATGAGGCTGCGCCCTGGGCTGAACTATAATTTCACCGTTTTGGAGCTCAAGGGAATGGTCCGCTCGCTGTTTAAGCACGACCCCAAGCACAAGGAATGGTTCACCCCGTCCTGGGGAGTAGTTCCATTGTGCAATAATACTTCCCTTAGTGCCATCCGTGCGGCAATGCCTGAGTATGACTCCCACGGGGTTGTTCCCACTTGGTTGACGCCTTCAGAGGAGACCGTGCAGACCTTCTTCGACTGCCTGGTTGAACGGCCACGCAACCCCGAGGAGAAGAAAGGGCTCACCCGCGCGACCACCGACCGGGATGTGGCATACATAGCCAGCAGGATGGAGGAGGCCGCCGCAGCGGCGGCCACGGGTGAGTTTGGGTATACTATGGATGAGGCAGAAGCAGCGGACGCGGTGAGCCAGGCCGAGGAGGAGGAAATCCTCAAACTGCCGAGGCCCGCCGGGAAGCTTGCCGGGGAGCCTGCCGGGGAGTCTGCCGGGACGAGCGAGGCTGCCGGGCAGGGCACCGAGTCCAGTGAGCCCGCCGAAGAGGACGCCGAATCTGGAGATTCTGACGAAGATTCTGGCGGGTCTCTGAATCTCGACGACGACGCCTCCTCATCCTCAGAGAACTCTCCGCCACCACCAAGTCCTCCGCCACAGCCGAAGAAGCGCCTCCGCAAGGCCACTGAGACGGCGAGGCAACCGGCGCCCCGACAGCAGCCGAAGCATCGTGCGACGCGTGCCACCACGACGAGCAAGGTCGTCAAGGAGGCGCCCTGTGCCCGAGCGACAAGCAGAGGGGGATCTTCCTGGAGTGGTTCTGGTGCTCCCTCTGCCCCTCCGTCCTCGGGGACGACCGGAGCGGGGTCTTCACACCCCACGGCTCCGGAGCCCGCCAAGCGCCCGAGGGAGCCTTCTCCTCCAGCTCCTCGCGCTGGAGCACGCGAGGCGGAGTTTGACTTCTCCGCCCTCAGCTCCGACGAAGAGGAGGAAGAGTAAGCACTTGCAATTTCTATTTCCTTTGATTTTTGTTGCTTTTGTCTTGATTTCTCTTGCTTGGTTCTGATCTTGTTTGGCTTCCAGGACCTTGACCCAGAGGATGGCGAAGAGGGCCAAAATCCCTGTGGTTGACCTCGAGGACGATGAGCCCGTCGCAGCGGCGGGTGACGCACCAGCGACAAGCTTGCCGGACCAGCCTGCTGCTCCGGAGAGCAGCCCCCAGCGCAGCCCCCAGCGTAAGTTTTGTGTTCACTTTTCTGCTTGACGGGCGCGCTTGAGCTTCTTGTCCTCGCTAACATCTTGTTCGCTTGTTGTCTTGTGCAGAAATGGAGCCGCAGCCGCAGGAGCACCAAGAGGCCGCCCCCGATGAGCCGCTTGTTCCACCATCCCTGCCAAGGAGGAGCTCCCCGGCGAGGGAGGGTGCCCCGCCAAGGGCGGGTACTCCGGCAAGGGCGAGTACCCCGCCAAGGGCGAGCACCCCGACAAGGGTGGACACCCCGCCAAGGGAAGGCGCCAGCGGCCCTCCGCCGGCGGGGGCTTCTACTACGCCGCTAAGGGAGAACTCCCCGGCGAGGGACCCCGCTACCGAAGAGGCCCGCGCAGGTAGCCCTTGTACTCTTCTTTTCTTGAATTCATCTTTTTGGATATTTGCTTGATGATTCTTTCTTTTCTTTTTCTTCTGTTAGATCCGCCTGCCCCGAAGTCGATGGAGACGGAGACCATCGCTGGGGAGGAAGTGCGCGGCGATGCTGGCGACGCCACCACCGCAGAAGGAATGGCCGGCACTGACAAGCCAGCCGCCGAGGAGACTGCCCCGACCGCTGAAGCGGCAGCTGGGGAAGGGACCGGCGACCACACTGCTGGCCCTGAGGCCGCAGGAGCGCCGGACACTGCGCCGGCCGCTGACCCCTCCGCCCCTGTGGCTGGGTCGGGTGTCTACCTGGAGGCCGCCAACG
Organism: Secale cereale; assembly: GCA_902687465.1. Classification (NCBI taxonomy): domain Eukaryota; kingdom Viridiplantae; phylum Streptophyta; class Magnoliopsida; order Poales; family Poaceae; genus Secale; species Secale cereale. Next base: position 833,146,968 of record LR738714.1, read on the forward strand.
GAGTCTTTATCCAAGTCCCGTGGGCGTCCTCATCAAGGGCACCCGCGGAGGGGGAGACCTTCGGCGGAGAAGTTCTCGCCTCCACCGGGATGAGGGTTGTCGACGCGCCCGGTAGCAGCAACGAGCCCGAAGAGGAGCAACTCCTACGTCGACTCCTGGGTTTATATCGGGCCAGGCAAGCCAAGCTGGAGTCCCGAGAGGCTCTGGCTGCCAAGGCCGATGCTGATCTGGAGAAGCGCGCCGCGGAACTCCGTGCCGCCAACCAGGCAGCCCTCCGGAACTTGGCGGAGGAGCGCAAAGAGCTTGCTGGAGCACACCAGGCGTTCCTCCTCGAGAAGGCCGAGGTGGAGGAGCAGCAGCGATTGGCCGCCGAGGATCTGTCTCGGCGGGAGGGGGAGCTCAACCAGCGGAAGGTCGACCTCGATAGCCACGAGGACGACCTCACCGCTGGCGAGCAAGCCATTGGCGGGGCTCTGCAGGAGGCGAAGGACGCCGCTGCTGTCGCAGAGACCGCCAAGAGGGATATGGAGGCCAAGGTGGCGCAGTTGGAGACGGGCTTGAAGGCGAGCGAGGACAGGGTTGCCGCGCTCAACGTGGCGCGGGAGAAGGACGCCCACACCAATTCGGAGCTGCAAGTCCGTCTCTCCGAGAAGGGCAAAGAGCTCAACGACGCCAAGGACTCCATTGCAGACTTGGAGGTGAAGGTTTCCACCCTCACCGACTCGCTTGACGCCGCCCGGGACCGCGAGACGAAGCTGAAGGACGATCTCCGTGCTGAGATGGCCTTGCTGGACAGCGCCGCCGTCTCGCAAAACAACTTCCAGTGGACGATGGAGCAGTGGACCGAGGAGCTCGTCGCCTCCGCTGCCAACATCGACAGGGAGATGGTGGCGCTGAGGGCGGAGCACCTTGTGTACTCCCCCGATGAGAGCCTCCCCCACAGCGCCAAGCTGAGCCTGTTCTTCAGAGGATTGGCGCCGGCTCTCGCGCAGCTACGGGAGAAGATCCCCACGCAGCTGGCTGACGAGGCGCGCCGGCTTTGCATGGGTACTATGGAGCGGGTGTTGTCGAAGATCGTCTACCGCAACCCCGGGATCAACCTCAACAACGTCCTGCGGACCCTGTCGCCCGAAGCTGACCAGCAGGCGTTGAAAGCACAAGTTGCCCATATCGTGGCCAAGGCGGGCAAGATCAAGAGGGTTGACGGAGACCGCGTAGACTAGGCTCCCTTCTTTCTGCTTCCCTTGCCGCTGCCGATTAAGTCATGGGTAGTAGTTGGTTAGAATAGCGGCAAGTTATCTTGTAATATAACTTTACTTTGGATAGTCAATGCAGTGTTATCTCCCTTGCTTAGTCCCTTCACTTTGTATGCCTTCCACCATACGCTTTTAGGGAACTTGCCGGCAAAGGGACCCTTGCCGCGAGCGCTGAGTGCGGGACTCTTAGCAGCCTGCTGGCAATGCTCTTGTCGGCAAGAAAACTTGCCGCAGCTAGTCGCAGCACACTTAGATTGTTGAGCGAACTCGAAAACGAAGTAAGGGTGCGACACTTGTCGCAGCTCACTTAAGCCGTTGAGCGTGCTCGAAACAAAGTAAGGGTGCGGCTAGCCACGGGTAGGTTCTTCCGCGCACAGGTTTTCCATACAAAGTGTGGTTGTTCAAGGAAAACAACTAAGAATTTTAAAAATTTGAATTGCTCAAACTTCTGCAACTTATCTCATGTGTGCTATTCGCTTCCCGGCGGGGCTTCCCTTTCTTGAACAGCACTTGGTCCATATCACTATCTCCTTCCCCCCTGGCAAACTTGTGTGCGAGGAACACTTCTTCTGCTTGAGAGAAAAAGGAAAAAGGGGAGGAAACACAAATATGGAGCTTTGCGGCTTGTTATTGCTTACCGGGATCGCGTGCTGCACAAAGTGTCACATAATACATGCAGTGAAAACAAAAATGCATGAAACGACAAGCTGTGCGAAGCACAAAAGTTTTACTGATGCACGGGGTCTGCGCCAGGCTTTGTACAAAGGTTTACATGCAACAGCGGCAAGACTTGTACAAAAGGTGGTTGCTGGAGCGGATCACGGCAACCGCGCCTCATGGGTGAAACTTGCGAAGATGTTTAATGTTCCAGGAGTTGCTCACCGGTAAGCCTTCTTCGGTCTCAAGGCGGACAGCGCCGGGCCTTGTGACTTGTCTCACCCGATAAGGGCCTTCCCACTTCGGCGTCAACTTGTTGGAATTCTTGGCGGACTGAACGCGCCGAAGAACAAGGTCGCCTTCCTCGAGACTCCTGGCCTTGACCTTGCGGCTATGATAGCGGCGCAAAGCTTGCTGGTATCGAGCAGCTCGTACAGCAGCCTAGAGACGGTCCTCCTCGAGAAGCAGTGCGTCATCTTGTCGCAGTTGCTCTTGCTCGAGCTCGTCGTAAGCGAGCAATCGAGGAGATCCGTATATGAGTTCCGTGGGGAGAACTGCCTCTGCTCCATAGACAAGAGCAAAGGGTGTCTGTCCGGTGGCTCGATTTGGTGTCGTCCTGATTGACCAAAGAGCCGCCGGCAACTCCTCTATCCATTTTCTTCCGCACTTGTGCAGCCTGTCGAAGGTTCTTGTCTTGAGCCCGCGCAGCACTTCAGCATTGGCCCTCTCCGCTTGACCATTGCTCCTCGGGTGAGCAACAGAAGCAAAGCAGACCCTGGCGCCAAGGTCTTGGACGTACTGCATGAAGGTGCGACTTGTGAACTATGTGCCGTTGTCGGTGATGATCCTGTTAGGGATTCCGAAACAGCAAACAATTGACCTAAAGAACTTCACTGCTGACTGTGCGGTCACCTTTCTCACTGGTTCCACTTCTGGCCACTTTGTGAACTTGTCGATTGCAACGTACAAGTACTCAAAGCCCCCGACAGCACGGGGAAAGGGGCCGAGGATGTCGAGCCCCAAGACCGAGAAGGGCCAGCACAAAGGGATCGTCTGGAGAGCTTGAGCTGGCTGGTGTATTTGCTTGGCATGGAACTGGCACGCTTCACACTTGGTTACTTGTGCAGTTGCATCTTGGAGGGCTTCTGGCCAGAAGAAACCTTTCCGGAATGCCTTCCTGGCAAGTGCTCTTGCGCCAATGTGGTGGCCACATATGCCTCCATGTATTTCTGCCAATAGTTTCTGTCCATCTTCCCGGGAAATGCACTTTAATCTGACAACATTGAGTCTTCTTCTGTATAGCTCGTTGCCGACGAACTGATACATACTTGACTGCCTGGTAATCCTCTCTATCTCTTCTGGTTCTTCGGGAAGTTCCCTAGTTTGAAGAAAGCGGACGATTTGATGTGCCCATGCTGGAGCCTGAGGCTCAACAACAAGGACAAAATGCATCAGTGCTGCTGCGGGAACGTCGGCTTCTACGGCAAGAACCAATGGCTCTGCCGGAGCTGAACGTCCCCCGACAAGCCTGTCGGGGCAAGACTTGTCGGGAACGCCTTCTTCAACTGTACAGACCCTTGGGTCTGCAGGAGCAGACTGTTCCTCAGCAACTTGGTCGTTGATCTTGGGGACTTTGGCGGCGGCTTCAGGGAGATCCGTCGGCAAGTAGTCGGCGGAGACCAACTTTCTCTTCTTGCTCTGCCCAACTGATGGTATAACGGAAGGTTGAGTTAGCTTGAGCATGAAGGTCCCTGGTTCCACAGGTAACTTCAATGCAGCACACTTTGACAGGCCGTCTGCAATATCATTCTGAGCTCTTGGAACGTGCTCCATCTACAGGCCTTCAAAGTGTTCTTCAAGCTTCCTCACTTCATCGACATAGGCTTCCATCAAAGGACTCTGGTAGCTCTTGTTTACTTGTCGGACCACCAACTGTGAGTCTCCCCGCACAATCAGCTTCTTGATCCCAAGTTCGGCCGCAATTCTGAGGCCGGCAAGCAATCCTTCATACTCAGCAGTATTGTTTGTCGCTTGCTCCTTGGGAAAGAGCATTTGGACAACATACTTGAGGTGCTCCCCGGTGGGCGCGACAAGCAGCACACCAGCACCGGCGCCTTGCAGCGAGAAGGCACCATCGAAGTACATTATCCATTCCTTGCTTGCTTCCTTGATGGGGATGTTTGTCTCTGGGACTTCTTTGTCTGGTGTTGGTGTCCATTCTGCTATAAACTCTGCCAAAGCTCTGCTCTGTATAGTTGAAGTACTTTCAAACTTGAGACCAAAGCTTGACAGCTCTAGTGCCCACTCGACGATCCTGCCTGTTGCTTCTAGATTTTGCAATATCCTCTTCAACGGAAAGCGAGTGACCACCGTTATCTCGTGTGCTTGGAAGTAATGGCGCAGCTTCCATGAGGCCATGAGGAGGCCGAAAAGCAACTTCTGCACCCCAGAGTATCTTGACCTAGCCCCCTGCAAGAGGGAACTTACAAAATAAACTGGGCGCTGGACCATCTTCTTTCGCACTTCTCCTAGCTCCTGCGCAGAATTGTCCTTGTCGGAGCCAGAGCTTGTCGGGGAAGCCCCCTGCTTGTCGCTGGATGCGCTTGCCGGGGATGTGGGTTCCTCATCTGCCTCCCTCTCCGCTACTAACGCATCACTAACCACTTGATTGGTTGCCGCTAGGTACAGCAGCAACTTCTCTTGTGGCCTAGGTGCGACAAGTATTGGAGTAGAGGACAGGTATCCTTTCAAGTCTTGTAGTGCTGCCTCCGCTTCCGGAGTCCATTTCATAGGACCTGCCTTTTTCAAGATTTTGAAGAAAGGCAGGGAGCGTTCCGCAGACTTTGAAATGAACCTGCCGAGGGCAGCCACACAACCAGCAAGTCTTCGTACATCCTTGACGCGCTTTGGTGCTTCGATCTGCTCGATGGCCTTGATCTTGTCGGGATTAGCTTATATCCCCCTCTGGGACACAAAGAACCCGAGAAGCTTGCCGGAGGGGACTCCGAAAACGCACTTCTCGGGGTTCAACTTGAGCTGTATCTTGTGCAGATTCTCAAAGGTTTCTTCTAGGTCTTGAACCAGGGTATTCTTGTCCTTGCTCTCGACCACTATGTCATCCATGTAGGCTTCTACATTCCTGTGTATCTGTGGTTCAAAAGCGGTGTGGACCACCCTTGCAAATGTTGAGCCCGCATTCTTCAATCCAAAGGGCATGCGTATGAAGCAATATGTGCCACATGGAGTAATGAATGCAGTCTTCTCTTCATCTTCCTCAGCCATGAATATCTGGTGGTAACCTGAGTATGCATCGAGAAACGAAAGCAACTCACATCCGGCCGTGGAGTCAACAATCTGGTCAATGCGCGGCAAGGGAAATGGATCCTTGGGACAAGCTTTATTCACATCAGTGAAGTCTATACAAAGTCTCCACTTCCCATTAGCTTTGCGCACGACAACTGGATTGGCCAGCCATGTGGGATGAAGTACACCTCTAACAAGGCCTGCTGCTTCCAACTTCTTGATCTACTCAGCTATGAACTCTTGGCGCTCCACTGCTTGCTTCCTGACCTTCTGCTTGACGGGCCGCGCATGAGGACAAACAGCAAGCTTGTGCTCAATTACCTTCCTGGGAACGCCGGGGACGTCAGACGGTTGCCATGCAAACACGTCGACATTCGCCCGCAGGAAGGCAACGAGCGCGCTTTCCTATTTGGGGTCGAGCGTAGCACTGATGGTGAAAGTACCACCAGTGTCGTACTCCATGGCGGGCACCTTCTTGGTTGCCGGTGGAGCTGCCATTCCTTTCTTGCACTTGCCGGTGGAGCTCGATGGTGCGTCCTCGACGGCAGCGCAGCACTCCGAAGAGGTGCGTTTGCCGGAGTGGGCCCCAGAGCTCTTGCCGGACTTGGTCTTCGTCTTCCCCCCGGGAGCTTCAGCGGCAAGTGTCTTGCTGTCTACCGCGGCTGCTGCGTCCCGGTAGATCTTGTCGGCGCAAATGAGCGCGTCCTTCTTGTCGCCGGGGACAGAGATGACGCTTATTGGCCCTGGCATCTTGAGCATGTTGTATGCATAGTGAGAGGCTGCCATCAACTTGGCGAGCGCAGGACGGCCAAGTATCCGATTGTATGGCAATGGGATATCGGCAACGTCAAACGTGATCCTCTCGGTCCTGAAGTTTAGCTCTCCGCCAAAGGTCACTGGCAGTGTGATCTTCCCCTTCGGCTTGCTCCTTCCCGGGTTGATTCCTTGGAAAGTCCCGGTTTCCTCGAGCTCGCTGTCGGGGATCTGCAGCTTCTTGATCACAGCGAAGGAGATCAAATTGAGGCCGGCCCCGTCGTCAACCAACATCTTGGTGACCTTGAGGTTGCGGATAGTCGGTGAAACCAACATTGGAAACACCCGACCGCAGTTGTGCGGTCAGGGTGGTCCTCAAGGTCGAAGATGATGGGCGTGCCGGACCATTTCAGCAGCCTGCGTGACTCGACGGGTGGCTCAGCAGCATTCACTTCCCTTACCCATTGCTTGAGCTGGCGGTGGGAAGTGTGCAGAGAGGCACCTCCATCGACGCACAGGACATCTGTGGCCTTCTAGAACTCCTGCTCGCTGTTATCTCCGTCATCCATGTCCTCGTCATCGTCTTTGTCTTCATCCTTGTCACGGCCCCGGGGAGGTCTGTCTCCTTGCCGCTGCTTGGCCTTGCCGCGGCGTCCTCCCTGGCCATTGAACGGCCGCTTCTTGCTGGGCTCTCCTCCGCCTCCTTGGGCCTTCTCCTTGTCGCGACGCTCGTATTCAGCCTTCTGCTGTTCTACGAGGTACTCTACTCTCTTGCAGTTCTAGAGATCGTGGCCCTTGGTGCGGTGGATCTTACAGTACTGCTTGTCGGAGCCGTCCTGCTTGTTGGTGGCCGCTACAGGGGCGGCCTCCTTGCCGGAGCCACCAGCCTGTGTCTTCTTGGCGACAGCCTCCTTGCCGGACTGCTCGACAACCAGTACCTCCTTGTTCTTCTTCTTCTTGTTGTTGTTCCGCCGCCGGTTTTTCCTTGCCGGGACGGCATCCTCGCTGTCCGTTCCCCGTGCTCCAGTATCCTCTCCGGGGAGTCTCCTCCCCTCTTCAGCACGGGCACACTTGTCAGCCAGAGCATAAAGCTCGCTAACATCCCGGATCTTGGTCATTGCCATCTCCTCCCTCATCCGGCGGTTACGCACGTTCTGATGGAACGCGCTGATAACCGCGGCAGGGTGGACATCCAGGATGTTGTGCTGAACACGGCTGAACCTCTGGATGTACTTTCGCAGGGACTCTCCCTCCTTCTGGGCAAGAATGTGGAGATCGCTCTCCTGGCCGTGGGGTTTGTTTCCGCCCGTGAAGGCGCCGACAAACTGGTGGCACAGATCTGCCCAAGAAGAGATGGAGTTCTCCGGCAAGTGCATAAGCCAAGATCTGACGTTTGGCTTAAGGACGAGCGGGAAGTAGTTCGCTAAGATCTTCTCGTCTCGTCCCCCGGCAGCCTGCACCGCAATGGTGCTAAGGAACTCCGAGGGGTGTGTCTTGCCGTCGTACTTCTCGGGTACGTCGGGCTTAAAGTTCTTCATGCTGGGCCACTGGACTTGCCGCAGCTCTCGGGTGAACGCAGGGCAACCTGCCGCGTACGGCAAGTCGCCTGGCTCACCGGGCGCGTGCATGTTGACAGCGGTCCCAGCGCACTGATCGGACTGTCTTCGGGCTTCTCTTCGACGCTCGATACGAGTTCGAGCGTCCTCTTGTCGCCTGTCGTCGAGGACTTGGCGCTGATCGCGGCGAGCTCGCGGGTCCGACGACGCCGTGGAGTCGTCGTCGACGTTGATCCGGCGAGTCGGCGATTTCTGCTTCCGCGGCGGGGAGTGCACGGTCGTCGCACCCCCGGCGGTCTTGTCTCCATCGGCCTTCGCTTGGCTCACTTGCCGCGGCCGTGATGTTGCCGGCTGCTGCGGTGTGTCGTTGTTGGCGAAGGCGATGAGGCTCTGGATGGTAGCCCTCCAGTCTTCGGCCTTGTCCGCCGCTGGAGGGAAGTCGAGAAGCAGCTGAGCTCTGGCTAGAGCTTCTGCTGGAGAGGAAGGAAGCGGTGGCGAGCGGTGTGAGGAGCGAGATATGCCCGGACTTCTAACCGCGTTAGAAGGAGCATGTTCTCGCCCCGGCGACCGTGCCCTGCTCGTGCCAGCACGCTGGCCTTGAGCGTCCCGCGACCCGCCGGCTTGGCCACGTCCCAGCAAGTGTATGGTACCCCCGGTACCACGTCGCTGCTGGTCCGGTACGTCCTGAGAAGGCTGTGGTGCGTGCACGGACACCGATGTCTTGGAGTGGGCTCGGTCGTCCGTCTTGTCCTTGGACTTGGCGGCGCCGTGAGTCTCCCCACCGGCGTCCACCCTTCCGCCGGCGTCTACCCCACCAACCGTTGGTTCTGGTGGTGGGATCGACGCGGACGGGCCTCCAACCTCCGATGCCTTCTTCTTCGGAGGCATGCTGATGTAGTTGATTAAGCTGATGAAGCTGGAAAAGTTGCTGAAGATTGCGCCCGCGTGAGCGCCGGATCAGGTTCGCACAACCTCGACGCCCCCTACCTGGCGCGCCAAAGATGTCGGGGAAACTGGTCGCCCACGAGCACCTATGGGACCGGAGCCCCTTTTACGGTACGGCAAGGGAGCGGAGGGAGCACAAAGAGCGGATCGAGGGGCACACGCGGGCAGTTTACCCAGGTTCGGGCCGCGCGGACACGTAAAACCCTACTCCTGCCTTGGTTGTATTGAGTTCTTGAGCAAGGAAGCTTGAAGATCTACAGTACTAGCTACACCGAGCGTGGGAGTGATCAAGTTTCTGGACTCGAACCCCCTCTACGTTGTGCATGGGCCTCCTTTTATAGCTCAAAGGGGTCACCGACAGGTGTCAACGTAGATGAGGGTAAAAGCGTAAAATTGGAGGTAGATGGAACAGTGCATGAACAGTGTATGCACAGTGATCTATACCTAACCCCGACGGTGGGCGACAAGGGCATTGAATGCCCGTCGCCGTCACCCCAAAAGCGTCCGCCCGGGCGTCTCCGTTCGCCACGACGATGGCCTCGTCGCCGCGGCTTGCCACCGTGTACCTCAGGCTGCATAGCCATCTGCCACGTGCCCCTGGAAGGGCCCCAGGGCGACGCGTGGCCAGATGAGCTGGAGCGCAGGCACACAACGTAAGCCTCCCCCGGCAAGCACCTTGCCGGGGTCGCTATCTTGCCGGGCCCGGAAGCTTGTCCCTCTCCGGGTCCTTCCGGGGCGCGCGATGCGCCACGACAAATCTCCTGAGGTGCTGTTCTTTGGCCTTCCTGGCAAGCTCCTCTTGCCAAGGTCTTGTGCTGGAACGATAACCTTGAGCCTGGTGCGGCCTTCCCGGCAAGCTCCTCTTGCCGGGGTCTTGTCTCTTAACTTGAATACTTTGTTCTTGAATGGCTTCAAAGGGGTCCAAAGTGGGCTTTGGCGGGCGCGTGGTGAGCCAGACCACGGGACGCTGCTACTGCCCGTGCACAAGTCGGGATACTAAGGTACCCCTACTTTAGTACACCGACACTCTGTAGGAGTGTGAGTCCTTTCCATATCCGAGCATGAAGCCTTCATGTGCTTAGGTGCAAACTTTGACTTGTGATGTGGATCCTTGATCCAGCACTTAGCTCCAAATACTCTGAAGTAACTTACGTTAGGCTTCTTTCCAGTGAGGAGTTCATAGGATGTTTTCTTCAGAAGCTTGTGAAGATAAACATGGTTGATGATATGGCATGCAGTATCAATAGCTTCGGGCCAGAACCTTCTTGGTGTCTTGTATTCATCGAGCATCGTTCGAGCCATCTCAATTAGAGTTCTGTTCTTACGCTCAATGATTCCATTTTGCTGAGGTGTATACGGGGCTGAGAATTCATGAGTGATTCCTATTGTAACCAGATAAAGATCAAGGCTAGTATTCTTGAACTCAATGCCATTGTCACTTTTGATATGCTTGATCTTGACGCCATAGTTGTTCATGGCATGATTGGCGAAGCGTCTGAAGACATCTTGCACTTCAGTCTTGTAGAGTATTATGTGCACCCATGTGTATCTTCAATAATCATCAACAATGACGAAGCCATAGAGACAGGCTGTGGTAGAGAATGTGGAGTAGTGAGTAGGGCCAAATAAGTCCATGTGAAGCAGCTCGAAGGGTTTGGATGTCGTCATGATTGTCTTAGAGGGATGCTTGGCTCTAGTCATCTTCCCAGCTTCATAGGCACCACATAGATGATCTTTCTTGAACTTGACTTCCTCGATGCCTACGACATGCTTCTTCTTTGCAAGAGTGTGCAAGTTCCTCATGCCAGCATGTCCCAGCCTCCGATGCCAGAGCCAGCACTCTGAAGCTTTTGCTAGAAGACATACGGCCATCTGCGGTCCAGCTGAGAAATCTACCATATACAGATCACCTTTTCTGTATCCTTCAAATACTAAAGACTTGTCAGATTCCATTAGTACAAGGCAACAAAATTTACCAAAGATCAGAATCATGTTTAAGTCACAAAGCATTGAGACAGACATTAATTTGAAGACAAGAGATTCAACAAGCATGACTTTATCCATGTGCTGATCTCTTGAGATTGCAACTCTACCTAGACCCAACACTTTGCTTTTACCAATATCAGCAAATGTGATGTGACTCTTGTTAGATGGACGTAAGGTTGAGTCCATGAGAAGATTTCGATCACCAGTTATATGATTTGTGCATCCGCTATCAATAATCCATTCTGAAGACTTTGGTGTCACTTCCTACAATGCAGTTAGGAGGATAGGCTTCACCAAAAGTCATTATGAAGCATAAAATTTTGACGTATAAGTGGATTATGAAAGCTTAGACGAAAGTTAGGACTGATAAGATGTTTAGCAAGTGATTCATGAGAAGTATGAGCAGTAAGTCATTTGGGCATTTGATCTTGTGCCCTACAAGTGTTTTAGGTCCCCAGCAATAGCATCAGACGCCTTTGATTTTTGGCTGGAGACCTTTCCCTGTAAGAGAAAGTTAGTTCTTCTTAACCACCCACATTTTCAGGGGTTGCTTAGAAGCAATGAGTCTAAGAGCAGCATCTGAGAATTTTGGCTTTGGAGCCCTAGCAAATAATCTTGCGGGAGGAGAATAATACTCATAAGAATAGGCAGAAAAATTCTTTGTTTTATGAATATAGCGGTATGAAGAAACACGCTCATATTCATGGATCTGAGTATGGTTTCCCTGCAAAACATCCGCGTTAGGGTGACTCAGGTGAGTCCTTTGTTTGTATGAAGCCTTAGGACCATATGAAACCTTTGGTCTGGGGTTTGTCTTCTTCCCAGGAGGTGTCCTGATAACATTTGCTGGAAGTTTCTCAAGACAACCTTTGGGTACCCAGATATTCTTCATAGGTGGCCCGTTCCTGCAGTTAGTACCAATATACCTGGCAAACACTTCAGCATTTTGATTCTTAAACAGTTTATAGTTTGCATCAAAGGATTCATCAATGATAACAGGATTAGCACAAGTGAAGCCAGATAGGGTAGATGGATCCACTGAAGGTTCCTTTGCAGCAACCCATGTGGTTTTGGGATACTACTCAGGCTTCCACTATGAACCATCAACATTCATTTTCCCGTCAAACCCAACACCCTCTTTCCTAGGGTTTCGGTTCGGTATCTGCTTTTTGAGGACGTCACATAGAGTCTGATGCCCTTTGAGGCTTTTGTACATCCCTGTTTCAAGCAAAGTCTTCAACCTAGCATTTTCATCAGCAATAGTAGTGGTATCCTCAGCAGAGGGGTTAGTTACCACATCAGTAGTTGAAGATATTGCAACAGTGGCAACAGTAGAACATTCAGCAACAGATGTAGCGTTATCACGCTCAATGCATTTTAGACATGGTGGTTCAAACTTTTCATGAGTGGAGCTGATCAGTTGTGCACGGAGTGACTCATTTTCTTTTTGAAGATCTTCATGAGCCGCTTTCAATTTCTCAACTTCTCGTTTCCTTTGAATGTAATCATGGGAAAGATTTTCATGAGTTTTTGAGAGCGATTCATAAAGACCTTCAAGTTCCTTGTACTTAACATGAAGATTTTATATGTCTTCAATTAAGGACTGAGAACGGGTCATTTCCGCGTCCAACAGGTCATCGCTTTTGTCTAACAATTTTTGAATATGTTCCATGGCTTTCTGCTGTTCAGTGGCAATTTTAGCAAGTGTTTTGTAGCTAGGTGTTTGAAAGTCATCTTCACCTTGGTACCGCGTGAAAGTAAGCATCGCATGATTTGAAAGTAAGCATCGCATGATTTTACCTTGGCACCGCGTGCCATGAAGCAGTAGGTGGGAGCAGAGTCGTCGTCCTCATCAACAATGTTGGGGGCGGGGCCATTGTCTTCAGTGTTGAAGATGGACTTGGCCACGCAGGCAGTGGCTAGAGCCAGACTCGTAGCACCAGAATTAGACTCCTCCTCCGACTCCACCTCCGCCTCTTCAGAAGCAGACTCCTCCTCAGAATCCATCTCCTTGCCAACAAACGCGCGAGCCTTGCCAGATGAATTCTTATTGTGTGATGAATACTTTGATGAAGACTTGGAAGAAGAATTTGAGTATTTCTTATTTTTCTTTTCAACAGAATCATATTCCTTGCTCTTCTTCTTCTTCTTCTCATTGTCCCACTGAGGACACTCAGAGATGTAGTGACCAGGTTTCTTGCACTTATGACATGTTCTCTTCTTGTAGTCATGGGTAGAAGCATCATCATTTCTTGAGCTAGATCGTGAAGACTTTCTGAAGCCTTTCTTCCTATTGAATTTCTGAAACTTCTTCACAAGCATGGCAAGCTCCTTTCCAATGTCTTCAGGATCATCAGAACTGCAGTCAGATTCTTCTTCAGATGAAGAAACAGACTTTGCCTTTAAGGCGCGAGATCGACCATAGTTGGGACCATAGATGTCACGTTTCTCAGATAGCTGGAACTCATGTGTGTTGAGCCCCTCAAGTATGTGAGACGGATCGAGAGTCTTGAAGTCAAGGCGTTCTTGAATCATCAGGGCAAGGATATCAAATGAGTTGTCGAGTGATCTTAGGAGAGTCTTGACGATTTCATGCTTGGTGATCTCAGTGTCACCAAGTGCTTGAAGCTCATTAGTGATGTCAGTGAGACGATCGAATGTGTGCTGGACATTCTCATTGTCATGTCTCTTGAAGCGATTGAAGAGATTGCGAAGGACGCTGATCCTTTGATCTCTCTGGGTAGCGACTCCTTCGTTGACCTTTGAGAGCCAGTCCCAGACTTCCTTTGACGTGTCCAGAGCACTTACACGACCATACTGTCCTTTGGTCAGATGACCACAGATGATGTTCTTGGCCGTTGAATCCAGTTGAACGAGCCTCTTGACATCAGCAGGGGTGATACCTTCACCAGTCTTGGGAACGCCATTCATGATGACAAACCAGAGGTCCACGTCAATGGCTTCAAGGTGCATGCGCATCTTGTTCTTCCAGTAGGGATATTCGGTGCCATCGAAGACGGGGCACGCATCGGAGACTTTAATTTCCCTGCAGTCGACATAGCTAAAACTCCAGGTGGTTAAACCGAATCACACAGAACAAGGGAGTACCTTGGTCTGATACCAATTGAAAGTGCAGTATATCGACTAGAGGGGGGTCAATAGGCGATTTTTATGAAATGCTTCAAAACATGGTAGTTTTGAAGACAAATGATAAACTCAATCCTATTAGTATGCAGCGGAAAGTAGACTACACTAGACAAGCCATATTCATGTATTCAATGAAGTGAAAGCATGAAGACTAATAGCAGTTAAGCAGTAGGGATCAAGATGGAAGAAGGAATGAAGCCAATCACAACAAGTAGATACTAAGTGAAGTCAATCAGATAAGGCAAGCATGCAATGACTTCACAACGTAGAACAGTAAGTAAAGGGAAGGAAAGGATAGAACTAGTAGCTCGGGGAGGACAGTGATTTGTTAGACCAGTTCTAGTTGCTGTGACAACTCTATGTCTGGTTAGGGAGGCTGAGATTTAACTCAGAAGACTGCATCTTCACCTTATTCCCCCTGAGATAAGGACACCTAGGCCTTGCTCAATCACTCTGGTAAGTCTTCAAGGTAGACTTCCAAACCTTCACAGACTTCATTCACCGGCGATCCACAATGACTCTTGGATGCTCAGAACGCGACGCCTAATCGGCTGGAGGAAACACAGTCCTCAAGTGTAATAAGTCTTCAGGTCACACAGACAGAAAGGCTTCAGTGCTGCCTAACACTCTTTGGCTCTGAGTGTTTTGGCTTTGTCCTCGCAAGGAATTCTCTCTCAAACGCTTCGAAGATGGGTTGCTCTCAAACGGCAAAAGCCGTGTAATAACTCTGAGCAGCCTATGATTTATGGTGTAGGGGGTGGGCTATTTATAGCCACTGTGCAACCCGACCTGAGTTGTCCGAAGTGACCCTGGGTCACTAAGGAACTGACACGTGTTCCAACGATCAGATTTCAAACACTCACACGACAACATTACTTGAGCTACAAGTAAGGCTGACTCATCCAACTCTCGATAAGATTTGCTCTCATAGTCTTCGCTCAAAGACATAGGATTTGGTTGAGCATCACTTCAGTCACTCTGACTTAGATCACTTGGACCCCACTTAACAGTACGGTGGTTCCTATGACTCAACAAAGAAGAAAAGGAAACAACAAAACATCTAAGTCTTCGCTCTCCATAGTCTTCACGCAATGTCTTCTCATGTCATAGTCTTCAATATGATTATCTTCATATACCACCACTGATGTCAATGTCTTCATACATTTTTAGGGGTCATCTCCGATGGGTAAACCGAATCAATGAGGGACTACTACCTGTGTTATCCTGCAATTCTCACAAACACATTAGTCCCTCCACCAGGTTTGTCGTCAATACTCCAAAACCAACTAGGGGTGGCACTAGATGCACTTAGAGGTACGAAACCACCTCAAAGTTATTCTTTCTGACCTATCAATTCAAGAGTTCGTAGTAAAATAGCACGAAGCTATTCTTTCCATTCGATCTATCATAGAGTTCGTACTAGAATAACACCTTAACACACAAATCAATCAAAACCCTAATGTCACCTAGATACTCCATTGTCACCTCAAGTATCCGTGGGCATGATTACACGATATGCATCACACAATCTCAGATTCATCTATTCAACCAACACAAAGAACTTCAAAGAGTGCCCCAAAGTTTCTACCGAAGAGTCAAGACGAAAACGTGTGCCAAACCCTATGCATAGATTCCCAAGGTCACGGAACCCGCAAGTTGATCACCAAAACATACATCAAGTGAATCAATAGAATACCCCAATGTCACCACAGGTATCCCACGCAAGACATACATCAAGTGTTCTCAAATCCTTAAAGACTCAATCCAATAAGATAACTTCAAAGGTAAAACTCAATCCATTACAAGAGAATAGAGGGGGAGAAACATCATAAGATCCAACTATAATAGCAAAGCTCGCAATACATCAAGATCGTGCCATCTCAAGAACACGAGAGAGAGAGAGAGAGAGAGAGAGATCAAACACATAGCTACTGATACATACCCCCCAGCCCCGAGGGTGGACTACTCCCTCCTCGTCATGGAGAGCGCCGGGGTGATGAAGATAGCCACCGGAGAGGGATCTCCCCCTTCGACAGGGTGCCAGAACGGGTCTAGATTGGTTATCGGTGGCAACAGAGGCTTGCGGTGGCGGAACTCCCGATCTAGGTTATTTTCTGGAGGTTTCAGTATATATAGGAGGCGTTGGAGTCGGGGGCAAGTAAAGGGGGTCTCCGGGCTGTCCACGAGGCAGGGGGGCGCGCCCAGTAGGGGGGTGTAACACTCCAAAAAAATTGGATTTGGTTTTTATCAAATTCTTTTTTTGTTGGAAGGAGATTATTTAAATTTTTCTTAAAACCTCTCCTTCTCAAATCTTTTATGACAAATAATTTTTTGTGTACTTCTCAACCTTGATCTTGGTCTTGAGGGTTTTCATCTTGTGTTGGCTCAACACAACTAATTTTGGAAGGTTTTGACAATTCCTTTTTATTAAAAAGCATTCCTATAAAATTATGGGCTTATCATTTCCCATTCAAAAGTTTCTCTTTTGCCATGACACCTATTGAAAATTTTCTTCCAAAATCCTCCTTCCCACTTTGGGTCAAGCCAAGAATCAAGACCAGCCAAGTTCAACTCCCCCTAGATTTTTATATCAAATTATTTCTCCCTCAAATCATTTTCTGTCATTTAATTTGGACCTTAGTGATTTACAAAGGGACTACTAGTTTTTCTTTGAGTTTTGGTTCCAAATAAATTCCTCTGGCTAGTCCTTAGTACCCTCAACCTAGATCCATCAAGATCTGCAGGTCCACAGTTCAAAATTTTCAAAATTTGCTTGCTGCAAGTTTGCACCAGATTTGCCATTTTGGTGAAATTTATTCTTTTTCTCTTCCTAAAAATCTGTGAAAATTTAGGCAGTCTCTAGATGCATCAAGACATCACTTCCCCAAGTCCCAGCTCCAGAAAAAATTTCCACATGTCAAAATCATTTCGTAAAACAGTTGGTGTGCACTATTACTGTCAAAGTTCAGAGTTTCAGTGTTTGCTTTCTGCCGTCAGTGTCGTTTCCGTCAGTTAGCAGCGTCAATCTCGCCAGTGCACGCGTTGGTGCCTTGCTCACTGCTCCCCCTTCTTATCCAGTGCGCCGCATGGTTACTTGGCCGGTTGCGAGCGTCGGTGGCGACGTGGCTCGCCAGCTCCGGCGTGTTCCGCCGTCGCAGAGCCACCCATGGCGGCTAGCAGGAGCCAGCCGTGCAGTACGGCGCCGTCCAGCACCGCCCACGCCACCAGAAGCCTCCGCGTGGACGTCCTCTCCAATGTGCGCACTGCAGAACAGTCACCGTGGCCTGAGAGGCGTAGAGCGCGCTCTCTGCCGCCGCCGAGCCCGTGAGGCCGTTCCGTCGAAACGTGGAGTATAGCCCAAGTTGAACCAAGGTTTACCGTTGAATGGAACCAGTGAACCAATCCGCAGACGCCCAGCCACCAAAAACCCCAGCCCGACCACTGCCTCGCCGTAATCGCTTGCCGGAGGAACCCCGTTCTCGGCAACCGCCTCGGGCCAGCTATAAATAGAGTCCCCGAGCTCGCCTTCGACCCAGCACCACTCCTCCACCTCACCAGAACCACGCCCAGCCAGTAGAAGGACCTCGACGAGGCCTTGTTCCCCAGCTCCGGCTGCCCCGACCCGCTTCGGGCTCCGGCAAGTTTCTCTCTGGTAACAGCACCCCCGCCTCCCAAATTGTGCCAGTAGCCTCCTAGTGCACCCACTCCCCTAACCCGTGCTTCAATTTGAGATTTGCAGCCCTCCCCGGCGAGATTCATCACCGCCCGAACCGCCGTCCGCCGGAGTGGAAGCCCCGTCGACGTGGTGCTCGCCGACGACCAAGTCCACCACCCACCGACGCGGAACCATCCCGTGAGTGCAAATGTATCCTCGCCCGCCTCTAGATCGCTGTCGATTGTCGCCGGCGATCGCCGTTTGCTTCGGTCGACGGTGAGATTTCAAACCTGACATGCGGGACCACCTTGTCAGCTTCTTCTCTTTTATTCGAACCGTTTTCAGAAAACGCCTTCGGGCAAAGTACGTGTTCCCCGTTGGTTGGCGTATTTCCGACCGAAGCGTTTTCTGTTTTTCTAAACTAGCCCCTGGAAAGTTTCCGTTCCATCATAGATTAGTCCCTGGGCTAAACCCTTAATAACTTTTAAACAGAAGATGATTTTGAGTTGATTCTTTTTCTGTCATCTTTATTTTTTTTGTCTAGTTTTTTATAATATTTACTTGAAAAATAGTTGGAACAATTTTTATGCCCACGCAGTATTTACGTTAGTATCCGATTTATTTTATACGTAGATACCGAAGGAGGTGACGGAGCCGCAAACTTCGCCGAGCTAGACTCTGACTACTCCGAACCGGGCAAGCATGTTTGAACCTTTGATATGATGAGTGCTTTGCATGTTTGCTTGAGTAGTTTTTCTCATGGCATGTTTATATAAGCATTTGTGAATGTTATATTGCAAGCAAGACAAGCTACTAGTGAGCTTCGAAAGTGATGTCTTTATAAGATGGTGAGACAACCTGATCATGTGGTGGCATGATAGGTGGTAAGCTGGTATTGTTGAAGCATGCCAGTCTTATGTCAACCATTTAACTCCGGTATTAACGTGGATCAAGTCACGTTCCCGTTTGTCTCCTTTCCGTGCTACCACATGTCTTCTGCAAGGAATACGGTCTAATCAGTTGCAAACCTCTTTCCTTGTACACACCAAATAGAGAGGTCGGGATGAGGGTTCCATGGCCCTGGATTAAAGCCCGTCATCTAGTCAGGGGGCATGGGTGTTTTCGGTTGGGACCGAGAGGGGGGCACCCCTCTGAGCGCGCGATATAAATTTGATCCCATGCTATTCGAGGTTGTGGCCTCCCCGTCTTAATGTTTTTCGTGAACGTTGCCTAGGGTGATTCCTGGCAGCGGTATGTGGAATGGGTGTGTGCTAGTTAGCTGTGTTTCTGCTAAAATACCGTAAACGGAACTAGTCCTTGTGACTACTGAAATCCGTTTCCTGTGGTTAAAGAGTACAAGCTCTTTAGAGTCAAAACCATTCGACTAACCATGTCCATGGTCAAAGACTTTGACCGTCATATCAATGTCAGTATCACCGTCAGTCTCAACGTCCGTAAGTCTCTGTGTCAGTATCAGTGACAGTCTCTGGTGTATAAACATAGAGCTAAGAGTGGTAAACCCGGCAGAATGTTATTCCTGTGGATGGACTAACCAGTTTATTATTATGTACTGAGTATTTTCTTGGGATGATTTACCTTCATGAACTACTTGAACTCGGATGATGAAATATAAGCCCTTTATGTGATGTCGCTCAGACATCCGACTGTGGCATTCTTGTTATTTAATTTTTCATATAAGCCCTTTATGTGATGTTGCTCAAACGTCCGACTATGGCATTCTTGTTATTTACTTTTGATATAAGCCCTTTATGTGATGTCGCTCAGATGTCCGACTGTGGCATTCTTGTTATTTACTTTTGATATAAGCCCTTTTATGTGATGTCGCTTAGACGTCCGAGTGTGGCATTCTTGTTATTTATTTTTGATATGAGCCCTTTATGTGATGTCACTCAGACGTCCGACTGTGGCACTCTTGTTATTTACTTTTCATATAAGCCCTTTATGCGATGTCGCTCAGACATCCGACTGTGGCATTCTTGTTATTTACTTCCAATACACGCCCTTTATGTGGTGTCGCCCAGACGCCCGACTGTGGCATGTTTATTAATTTTACCTTTCGAGGCGTCGCTTCAGACACCCGATCGGTCTTCAGTTATTTTTTTGGGGATTTCGGGAGGACTACCGCCTGACTTCCTTTTTAATTATCATACAGTGCAAATTTTTTATCTGAGTGCGCATTACTAGTCTGCTCATAGGCATCATGTTTGCATTTCTTATACCTTATGTCCAAACAGTCTTGCGAGTACATTCAAAGTACTCACCTGGCTTGTTGATTTGGCCAGATGTTGACGAAGGCGATCTTATGCATGAAGAGTACGATAGCGAGTCTGACGCCTAGAGGAGTCCTAGTCAGTCTCTTGCGATCCTGGAGTTGGTCACTTGTATTATATACGCTTCCGCTACCCAAATAAATTCATCGAGCATCACTCCGGCGCTCGAGGAGCTGTAAGATTTTGGAGTCATGTCACCCACTACACTGTGACATATCCACCACCACTTTTATTACAAGTCAGTAGTTATGCCACCATACCCTTCTGTCATATCCGCCTTTACGTATAATATCGGCGTTCTTGTAATAAATTGTTGAGCAACCTCAGCTCAACCTTGTATAATATTTAGTACTTCTGGATTTCTGTATCAAGGATTTGTCTACCAGTAAGATGGATTCTTCTATACTGGTCTTATAAAAAGGTCGGTTTCTCAATCATGTTTTATTGGAAAACCGGTCCTGACAACCTTGGTATCAGAGCCAGGCTGACTGTAGGAAGCCACTAGGTGCGATTGCTAATCGGTTATTAGCGTAATAAGTGCTATCTTAACATTTTGCAATTGTAGCAATTTTCTGTTGGTCATCATAAATTTATGAGTTGACTATTCGGAATTTTTGTCTACTTTTGTAGATGGCTAGCAGCGACTGTGAGTCACAGGTGTTCGCCAATGTACCTGAGGGGTTTATCAAGGTTCTCATCTCCATCACCAAGGTTGCGATCGGGCCATCGGCTTGTCCGGAGTTCACACTCTACCAGCACAAGATCAGCGACAGCGTGTCGATGCACCAGGCCGCGGTGCAATTCAAGGGAGGGTATTCTGAGTCACGCCACTTCCGACTTGTGGGAAGGGCCATGCCTACGGAGAGGCATGCCATGCAGATGACTGCCCGTGAGGCGATAGCTCGTCTCCGGGATGCTCTTCCTTCGATGAAGGCTCGTCACTACCGCTACCTCCCAAGCCACGTGCCTTACACATGTCACTATGCGTTCGCTTGCCCAAGGGGAGAGCAAGATGAGGCTATCAAAATGTTGGTTGAGTATCTCAAGGCTCTTGAGGCAGCTTTTGATAACCTTGTGGACGACTTGGTGGCTGCTCGTATGGACTTCGTTCAGGGCTGTTCCGCCAATCGGAGGGAGCTCCTCTATACAGAACCACCACTGACTTTCGTCTCATCCTCATCATCCTATACACCTGCCATCTTAGCCACTGCTCGCCGCCTGCCTACCACTGAGGAGTTTGACCAAGTCATTGCTCCTACTCCAATCAGAGCTGCACCACCTGCCGTGCCCGCACCAGCTCCTCAACCCAGTACTTCGCGCCTGGAGCCTATTAGTGAGGAGGAGTTTGAGTCTCCAGCACCACTGGGTCTTACCCTCGGCAGGCCGAGGGAAGTTTTCACCATCTCCGACTGAGTGCGCCTAGCCGTCGTGCGATGTATCAGCTTGTATGATATGTTTATATGTATATAGGTTTGGTGAGAAGTAGTCTGTGTGCGCATCATGTAGGAACTCGGAGAAGTGCACTAGCCTAAATAACATGTCAGGAGTGTGTACGCACACTGCGTGTAAGATATGTATGGAGCGGTCCTTCTCCATGCGCAAACTAGTATTTTCTTGAAAAAATATTGGAGTGCTTATATTTTCCGCTTTTGCAAAATTATATATTTATTTTTGCCACTCAGTTCTTCTCATGAGTTCTGCAAAAAAATACCTCAGAGTGGAAAATGCCTCGTCCTTGGACTCGTTCCATGCCAAGTCCGCCGGAAGAAAATTATGGTACCCAGACAAGTAACAATTTCACGCAGGGACAGTCAACTCAGCAAGGCAGTGAAACAACATTTTCCCAAGTATGCCACCTTTATGAGCAAAGCCATCAGCAGCATCAAGAAATGATGAACCATGTTATCAATATGGGAAATCAC
This sequence comes from Secale cereale, assembly GCA_902687465.1. Lineage (NCBI taxonomy): Eukaryota > Viridiplantae > Streptophyta > Magnoliopsida > Poales > Poaceae > Secale > Secale cereale. The sequence goes on from LR738714.1 coordinate 833,168,439, forward strand.
CATGAACTATATCAGCAGCATTCCAAATTGTCTGAACTACAAAAGACACGTCCTCCAACGTTCTCTCACACTGACAGACCTCTTGAGGCCGATGATTGGCTTCAAGACATTGAAAGGAAGTTAATTGTTGCACAATGTTCGGACCGTGAGAAGGTACTTTATGCACCGCACTACCTCACTGGAGCAGCTGCATCATGGTGGGAAACTTTCCTACACATGCACCCCAATGAAAATAATATCACCTGGGAAGAATTTAAAGAAGGTTTTCGTGGGGCGCACATTCCCAAAAGTATTATGAAGGTCAAGAAAAGGGAGTTTGATGACCTCAAGCAGAGAAGCATGACAGTGACTGAGTACAATAGTCACTTTACTCAATTATATCGTTATGCCAACGAAGAGCATATGACTGAAAACAAAAAGATGGAAAAAATTCTGGACGGTCTGGCACCAGCACTTAAATGCCAGCTGGTCGTACACACCTTTCCTGATTTCAAAAAGTTTGTGGACAAAGCTATTACATTGGAAAATGAGCGCCACAGCTTGGAGGATATTTGCAAGCACAAAAGGGACAAGACTACACATACTCGCAACAACCGGAACAAGACTGAATTTCAGACAAATGGAACAAACAAATCCACGACCAATGTCCCAAGCCCGAACAAAAAATTTCATGCAAGGGACAAGGATTTTACTTACCGCCTAGGTGTTACTTGCTACGCTTGTGGAGAAGAGGGACACTATGCCAAATAGTGCCCAAACCAAGAAACTCGGCCCCCAAGCCGAACCACAGTGGAAACAATTCAGCACCCAAGCGTAACAACCTCAACCCCAATAACAATTACAAGAAGGGTCACTTGAACCACGTGACCAAGGAGGAAGCACAGGATGCCCCGGATATCGTACTCGGTACTTTCCCTGTCAACACAATACCTGCCACGATTTTGTTTGATTCTGGAGCTTCTCACTCGTTCATTTCGCCACATGATTTTTCGATGCTTCCCTTGGGAAAATCCATGACCATCAAGTCCCCGAGATTAAGCAAATCACTCAAAGTTACTGCCAAGGTGTGATTATTGAGATTGAGGGACTAAAGTTTCAGTCAAACCTCATTGTATTGGAAAATAAGGGACTGGATGTTATCCTAGGAATGGACTGGTTAACCACCAACAAGGGATTTATCGACTGCTTCAATCGGACTGTAATTCTTACTCATCATCATAGAAAGACGATAAAGGTTGCAGCTCAAGAAAGACCAGTATCACGGCAACCAAGATTGAACAAGGTGGACACTTCAGAGTTAAGAAAAGTTCCAGTAGTGTGTGAGTTCCCGGACGTATTTCCCGAAGAACTGCCAGGCATGCCACCAGACCGGGAAATAGAGTTCATCATTGAACTAGCACCTGGAACCACCCCCATTTATAAGAAACCCTATAGAATGGCACCCTCCGAGTTGGTAGAATTAAAGAAGCAAATAAAAGAATTGTTGGACAAAGGATTTATACGGGCCAGCTCCTCGCCTTGGTGTTTACCAGTATTATTTGCCAGGAAAAAGGATGGGACACTAAGATTATGTATAGACTATCGAGCACTCAACATGGTCACCATCAAATACAAATATCCGATGCCACGGATAAATGACTTATTTGACCAGCTCGCACAAGCCAAGGTTTTCTCAAAAATTGGTTTAAGGTCGGAGTATCATCAATTAAAGGTACGGACAGAAGATATCCCTAAGACGGCATTCACCTCCAGATACGGACTATATTAATTTACAGTAATGCCGTTTGGACTGACAAACACCCCCGCATATTTTGTCCACCTCATGAACAATGTTTCTGAAATTTAAGGACAAATTTGTTGTGGTGTTTATTGATGATATCCTGGTATACTCTAAGACGCTAGAAGAACATGCTGAACATCTCCGAATTGTACTGGGAGAATTAAGGAAACATCAACTATACGCCAAATTCAGCAAATGTGAATTTTGGTTAAGACAGGTTTGTTTTCTAGGCCACGTATTGACCCAAGAAGGTGTTTCCGTGGACCCAGAAAAAATCAAGGCCGTACTTGGCTGGAAACCACCGGCCAACGTGACAGATGTACGAAGTTTCCTGGGAATGGCTGGATATTACCGAAGGTTTATCGAGGGGTTCTCCACCATAGCAAACCAATGACACAGTTACTCAAGAAGGATAAGAAATTTGTATGGACTGAAGTTTGCGTGAAAAGTTTCCAAGAACTCAAAAGGAAATTGACCACAGCACCAGTATTGGTTGTACCAGATATACACAAAAGTTTTGAAGTATATTCTGACGCATCCCGGAAGGGCCTCGGATGCGTACTAATGCAAGAAGGCAAAGTAGTCACCTACGCTTCCAGGCAACTACGACAGCATGAAGAAAATTATCCTACTCATGACTTGGAATTGGCAGCGGTTATTCATGCAGTCAAAGAGTGGAGGCACTTTCTGCTTGGAAATCGTTGTGAAATATATACGGACCATAAGAGCCTCAAATATATTTTCACGCAACCAGAACTCAATTTACGACAACGACGCCAGTTGGAATTAGTGAAAGATTATGATGTTGGCATTCACTACCATCCAGGAAAGGCGAATGTAGTGGCAGATGCTCTTAGTCGAAACTCCAGCTCAGGCAACGACAGTCTACAAAACTTGAGACCTGAATTTCGACAGGAGTTCGCCAAACTCAACTTGGTGATGGTCACCGAAGGCAATGTGTAGAATTTGGAAATACAACCCAACCTAATGGAACAGATTAAGAAGGCTCATCATGGACACCCCAGCATCGAAGGCATAAAAAGAAAAGTGAGTCTGGGCAAGGCCTCAGAATTCGTCATAGACGATAAGGGAATATTATAGTACAGAGACAGACTCTGCGTACCAAATATAGAGGACCTCAAACAGCAAATTCTAACCGAAGGCCGCACCGCTCCATATTCAATCCACCCAGGAGGAACCAAAATGTACAAGGATATTCAGGAATTTTTTTGGTGGCATGGTATGAAGAGGGATATAGCCACATTCATTGCATGTTGTGATTCATGTCAGCGCATTAAAGCCGAGCACCAAAAACCAGCAGGACTATTACAGCCAAACAAGATACCTGAGTGGAAATGGGACGAAATTGGAATGGATTTTATTGTCGGACTACCTCGGTCACAACACGGAAATGGTGCCATATGGGTCATCACAGATAGATTAACTAAGGTGGCACATTTCATCCCAGTAAAGACAACCCACACCACTCAGAAGCTTGCCAAACTTTACCTCTCCCGTATAGTTTGCCTGCATGGAGTTCCGAAGACTATAATATCCGACAGAGGCACTCAATTCGTCTCTAAATTTTGGGATCATTTACAACAGGCTCTGGGAACTCAACTAGTATTCAGTACAGCATACCAGCCCCAGACTGGAGGACAAACTGAACGTGTGAACCAAATTCTAGAAGACATGCTGAGAGCATGTGTCCTCACCTATGGGACCAATTGGGAAGGAAGCTTGTCGTATGCCGAGTTCGCATACAAGAACAGTTACCAAGCCAGTCTACAAATGGCACCTTTTGACGCCTTGTACGGGCAAAGATGATGTACCCCATTATATTAGTCAGAAACAGGAGACATGCGTATCTTCGGCCCAGACATGCTCAAGGAAGCTGAGGAGAAGGTTAGACTAATCAGGGATCGACTCAAGACAGCCTAGAGCCGACAAAAGAGTTATTACGATCAAAAACATCATGAAGTCAGCTTTTAACCCGGTGAAAATGTGTATCTACGTGTATCTCCTATGAGGGGCCTGCACCGATTCAAAGTTAAAGGAAAGCTAGCACCACGATTTATTGGACCCTTCTGTGTAGTTGCACGAAGAGGCACAGTAGCCTACCAGCTAGACCTACCCAAAGAACTGTCAGACGTCCACGATGTGTTCCACGTCTCACAGCTGAGGAAGTGTGTAAGCAACCCAGAGAAGCAGGTATCTCATGAGAGCATTGACGTGCAACCAGACCTCACCTACAGGGAACGTCCAATAAAAATATTGGAGGAGTCTGAAGGAGGACCCGTCAGAAAACAATTAGATTTCTGAAGGTTCAGTTGAGCAATCAAACCGAGGATGAAGTAACATGGGAAAGAGAGGATTTTCTTCGGACAGAGGACCCACACCTATTTGAGGATCAGTTGAAATCTCGGGGAGGAGATTTTTCCTAAGGGGGTAGGTGTTGTAACACTCCAAAAAATTTGGATTTGGTTTTCATCAAATTCTTTATTTTTTTTCTTGAAAGGAGGTTATTTAAATTTTTCTTAAAAACTCTCTTTCTCAAATCTTTTATGACAAATATTTTTTTTGTGTCCTTCTCAACCTTGATCTTTGGTCTTGAGGGTTTTCATCTTGTGTTGGCTCAACACAAATAATTTTGGAAGGTTTTGACAATTCCTTTTTATTAAAAAGCATTCCTATAAAATTATGGGCTTATCCTTTCCCATCCAACAGTTTCTCTTTTGCCATGACACCTATTGAAAACTTTCTTCCAAAACCCTCCTTCCCACTTTGTGTCAAGCCAAGCATCAAGACCAACCAAGTTCAACTCCCCCTAGATTTTTATTTCTAATTATTTCTCCCTCAAATCATTTTCCGTCATTTAATTTGGACCTTAGTGATTTACAAAGGGACTACTAGTTTTCCTTTGAGTTTTGGTTCCAAATAAATTCCCCTGGCTAGTCCTTAGTACCCTCAACCTAGATCCATCAAGATCTGTTGGTCCACAATTTAAAATTTTCAAAATTTGCTTACTGCAAGTTTGGACTAGATTTGCCATTTTTGGTGAAATTCATTCTTTTTCTCTTCCTAAAAATCTGTGAAAATTCAGGCAGTCTCTAGATGCATCAAGACATCACTTCACCAAGTCCCAGATCCACAAAAATTTTCCACATGTCAAAATCATTTCGTCGAACAGCTGGTGTGCACTGTTACTGTCAAAGTTCAGAGTTTCAGTGATTGCTTTCTACCATCAGTGTCGTTTTCGTCGGTCAGCAGCGTCAATCTCGCCAGTGCACGCGTTGGCGCCTTGCTCACTACTCCCCCTTCTTATCCAGTGTGCCGCATGGTCGCTTGGCCGGTTGCGAGCGTCGGTGGCGACGTGGCTCGCCAGCTCCGGCGTCTTCCGCGGTGGTAGAGCCACCCGTGGCGGCCAGCAGGAGCCAGCCCTGCAGTACGGCGTCGTCCAGCACCGCCCACGCCACCTGAAGCCTCCGCGTGGACGTCCTCTCCCCTGTGCGCACTGCGGAACAGTCGCCGTGGCCTGAGAGGCGCAGAGCGCACTCTCTGCCACCGATGAGACCGTGAGGCTGTTCCGTCGAAACGTGGAGTATAGCCCAAGTTGAACCAAGGTTTACCATTGAATGGAACCAGTGAACCAATCCGCAGACGGCCAGTCACCAAAAACCCCAGCCCGACCACTGCCTCGCTGTAATCGCTCGCCGGAGGAACCCCATTCTCGGCAACCGCCTCGGGCCAGCTATAAATAGAGGCCCCGAGCTCTCCTTCGACCCAGCACCACTCCTCCACCTCACCAGAACCACGCCCAGCCACTAGAAGGACCTCGAGGAGGCCTTCTTCCCCAGCTCCGGCCGCCCCGACCCGCTTCACGCTCCGGCAAGTTTCTCTCTGGTTAGAGCACCCCCGCCTCCCAAATTGTGCCAGTGGCCTCCTAGTGTACCCACTCCTCTAACACGCGCTTCAATTTGAGGTTTGCAGCCCTCCCCGGTGAGATCCATCACTGCCCGAACCGCCGTCCGCCGGAGTGGAAGCCACCGTCGACGTGGTGCTCGCCGACGACCAAGTCCACCACCCACCGACGCGAAACCATCCCATGAGTGCAACTGTATCCTCGCCCGCCTCTAGATCGCCGTCGATCGTCGCCGGCGATCGCCGTTTTCTTCGGTCGACGGTGAGATTTCAAACCTGACATGCGGGACCCCCTTGTCAGCTTCTTCTCTTTTATTCGAACCGTTTTCTGAAAACGCGTTCGGGCAAAGTATGTGTTCCCTGTTGGTTGGCGTATTTCCAACCGAAGTGTTTTCTGTTTTTCTAAACTAGCCCCTGGAAAGTTTCTGTTCCATCACATATTAGTCCGTGGGCTAAAACCATAATAACTTTTAAACAGAAGATGATTTTGAGTTGATTCTTTTTCTGTCATCTTTATTTTTCTGTCTAGTTTTTTATCATATTTATTTGAAAAATATTTGTTATAATTTTTATGCCCACACGGTATTTACATTAGTATCCGATTTATTTTATACGTAGATACCGAAGGAGGTGACGGAGCCGCAAACTTCGCCGAGCTAGACTCCGACTACTCCGAACCAGGCAAGCATGTTTGAACCTTTGATATGATGAGTGCTTTGCATGTTTGCTTGAGTAGTTTTTCTCATGGCATGTTTATATAAGCATTTGTGAATGTTATATTGCAAGCAAGACAAGCTACCAGTGTGCTTCGAAAGTGATGTGTTCATAAGATGGTGAGACAACCTGATCATGTGGTAGCATGATAGGTGGTAAGCTGGTATTGTTGAAGCATGCCAGTCTTATGTCAACCATTTAACTCCAATATTAACATGGATCAAGTCACGTTCCCGTTCGTCTCCTTTCCGTGCTGCCAAATGTCTTCTGCAAGGAATACGGTCTAGTCTGTTGCAAACCTCTTTCCTTGTACACACCAAATAGAGAGGCCGGGATGAGGGTTCCATGGCCCTGGATTAAAGCCCGTCATCCGGTCAGGGGGCAGGGGTGTTTCCAGTTGGGACCGAGAGCGGGGCACCCCTTAGAGCGTGTGATATAAATTTGATCCCATGCTATTTGAAGTTGTGGCCTCCGGGTCTTAAAGTTATTCTTGAACGTTGTCTAGGGTGATTCCTGGCAGCGGGATGTGCAATGGGTGTGTACTGGTTAGTTGTGTTTCTGCTAAAATACCGTAAACGGAACTAGTCCTTGTGACTACAGAAATCTGTTGGTTGTGGTTAAAGAGTACAAGCTCTGCAGAGTCAAAACCATTCGAGTAACCATGTCCATGGTCAAGGACTTTGACCGCCATATCAATGTCAGTGTCGCCGTCAGTCTCAACGTCCGTCAGTCTCTGTGTCAGTATCAGTGATAGTCTCTGGTGTATAAACATAGAGCTAAGAGTGGTAAACCCGGCAGAATGTTATTCATGTGGATGGACTAACCAGTTTATTATTATGTACTGAGTATTTTCTTGGGATGATTTACCTTCATGAACTACTTGAACTCGGATGATGAAATATAAGCCCTTTATGTGATGTCGCTCAGACATCCGACTGTGGCATCCTAGTTATTTACTTTTTGATAAAGCCTTTATGTGAAGTCGCTCAGACATTCGACTGTGGCATTCTTGTTATTTACTTTTGATATAAGCCCTTTATGTGATGTCGCTCAGACGTCCGACTATGGCATTCTTGTTATTTACTTTTGATATAAGCCCTTTATGTGATGTCGCTTAGACATCCGACTGTGGCATTCTTGTTTTTTATTTTTGATATGAGCCCTTTATGTGATGTCGCTCAGACGTCCGACTGTGGCACTCTTGTTATTTACTTTTCATATAAGCCCTTTATGCGATGTCGCTCAGACGTCCGACTGTGGCATTTTTGTTATTTACTTTGAATACAAGCCCTTTATGTGGTATCGCCCTGACGCCCGACTGTGGCATGTTTATTCATTTTACCTTTCGAGGCGTCGCTTCAGACAACCGATCGGTCTTCAGTTATTTTTTTGGGGATTTCGGGAGGACACTACCACCTGACATCCTTTTTAATTATCATACAGTGCAAATTTATTATCTGAGTGCGCATTAGTAGTCTGCTCATATGCATCATGTTTGCATTTGTTATATCTTATGCCAAAACTGTCTTGCGAGTACATTCAAAGTACTCACCTGGCTTGTTGATTTGGCCAGATGTTGACGAAGGCGATCTTATGGATGAAGAGTACGATAGCGAGTCCGACACCTAGAGGAGTCCCAGTCAGTCTCTTGCGATCCTGGAGTTGGTCACTTGTATTATATATGCTTCCGCTACCCAAATTAATTCATCGAGCCTCACTCCGGCGCTCGAGGAGCTGTAAGATTTTGGAGTCATGTCACCCACTACACTATGACATATCCACCACCACTTTTATTACAAGTCAGTAGTTATGCCACCATAGCCTTGTGTCGTATCCGCCTTTACGTATAATATCGACGTGCTTGTAATAAATTGTTGAGCAGCCTCAGCTCAACCTTGTGTAATATTTAGTACTTCTGGATTTCTGTATCAAGGATTTGTCTACCAGTAAGATGGATTCTTCTATACTGGTCTTATAAAAAGGTCGGTTTCTCAATAATGTTTTATTAGAAAATCGGTCTGACAGGGGGGGGGGCCAACCCTCGTGGGCAGCCCGTGCATCTCCTGGTCCTCCTCCGGTACTCCTGGGGCTTCTTCTTGTCCAAAAATTCACCTCCGTCGAATTTCAGGTAAATTGTGCTCCGTTTGATATTCCTTTTCCGCGATACCCTAAAACAGGTGAAAAACAGAAACTTGCACTGGGCTCTGGGTTAATAGGTTAGACCCAAAAATTATATAAAAGTGTATAATAAAGCCCATAAAACATCCTCGAAGGATAATATAATAGCATGGAACAATCAAAAAATATAGATACGTTGGAGACGTATCAGGGGGGCGCTCCCCAGGGGGGTGGGCGCGCCCCTGACCCTCGTGGCCACCCCGTAAGGTGGTTGGTTCCTGTCTTTCGCCGCAAGCAAGTTAATATCCAGATAAAATTGTGTCCAAAATTCAGCCCAATCGGAGTTATGGATCTCCGGGAATTTAAGAAACGGTGAAAGGCCAGAATCTGGGAATGCAGAAACAGAGAGACAAATCCAATCTCGGAGGGGCTCTCGCCCCTCCACCGCCATGGAGGCCATGGACCAGAGGGGAAACCCTTCACCAACATCTCCATCACCTTCCCCCATCTATCTACAGCGGTCCACTCTCCCGTAACCCGTTGTACCCTCTACTTGAACATCCTATGATGTCTGAGTAGATTATCGTTGTCCTATCGGTGATTGGTGAATTGCTATGATTGATTTAATTTGTTTGTGGTTATGTTGCTATCCTTTGGTGCCCATCATATGAGCGCGCGCGTGGATCACACCATAGGGTTAGTTGTATGTTGATAGGACTACGTATTGGAGGGTAAGTGTGACAGAAGCTTCAACCTAGCGTAGAAATTGATGCATACGGGATTGAAGGGGGGGGGGCAATATATCTTAATGCTATGTTCGGGTTTTACCTTAATGAATGTTAGTAGTTACGGATGCTTGCTAATAGTTCCAATCATAAGTGCATAGAATTCCAAGTCAGGGATGACATGCTAGCAGTGGCCTCTCCCACACAAAACTTGCTATCGGTCTAGTAACGTAGTCAATTGCTTAGGGGGAAATTTCACAACTCCTACCACCACTTTTCCTCACTCTCTATACTAACTTTATTGCTACTTTATCTAAACAGCCCCTAGTTTATATTTGTGTGCTCTTTATATTCTTACAAACCTATCCCACAAAAACTACAAAGTACTTCTAGTTTCATACTTGTTCTACGTAAAGTAAACGTCAAGCGTGCGTAGAGTTGTCTCGGTGGTCGATAGAACTTGAGTGAATATTTTTTCTAACTTTAGCTCCTTGTTGGGTTCGACACTCTTACTTATCGAAAGAGCCTACAACTGATCCCCTACACTTGTGGGTTATCAAGACCTTTTTCTGGCGCCGTTGCCGGGGAGCAATAGCGTGGGGTGAATATTCTCGTGTGTGCTTGTTTGCTTTATCACTAAGTAGATTTTATTTGCTGTTCTAAGTTGTTTTCTATCTTTAGTTATGGGTACGAAATGCAAAATACCAAAAAAAATTACTGGTACCTGCTAAACCAATGGTTGAAGAACCACTCAAAATCTATCACACTCCTGAAGCTTTTTACATGGATCATCTTCGATCCCTATGTGCTCGTGGTGAAACCCCAACTGGGCAAATCTTTAGATGAGCTTGCTTGTTTATCTCAAGAAGGGAAACTTTTACTGGATCAAATTCATTGTTTGCAATGCTATGCTTGGAATTTATGTGAAATATATGATTTTACTTGTTGTTCTGAAGACTCTAAGAAACACCTTCCCTAACAATGTGAGTTTAGTGATAATGGAATCGTATCTTCGTATGCTAAGGGTGTTTATAGTTACTATGATGTTCAACAAATTGAATAATTTGTTGCTTTTAAGGGTGCTTATGAAATTGCTTCTTTGATTGAAAAGTATGATGCTACTCTTTACAAATCTGAAATTTTTTCCATTGGATATTGTTACGATAATTATGCTTCTAATGCATATGTTAAACCATATATTGAGGCTCCTCCTCTATCCAAGAAGAGACTAATATTTCGCAGGAGTCTATGGAAGAAGAAACTAATCACATTGTGAGCTCATTGGATGAAAAAGATGAGGAGGATAGCGAATAACAAAAGGAGGAAGAGCGGATTGATCACCCGTTCCCACCTTCTAATGAGAGTAACTCTTTATCCCATACATTGTTTAATTTCCCTTTGTGCTTACCGAATGATGAATGCTATGATGATTGCTATGATCCCTTTGATTCATTCGAAATATCCCTTTTTGATGAACTTGATTCTTGCTATGCTTGTGGCCATGATGCCAATATGAATTATGCTTATGGATATAAACTTGCTATAGTCACTTATGTTAAACATGGAATTGTTGCTTTTGCATCCACACATGATAGTCCTATTATCTTTTTGAATTCTCCCAACTACACTATTTTGGAGAAGTTTGCTCTTATTAAGGATTATATTGATGGGTTGCGTTTTTCTAGTACACATGATGCTTTTAATAGATATAATATGCATGTCCTTGCTGCTCCTACTTGCAATTATTATGAGAGATGAACTACATCTCCGCCTCTCTATGTTTCCAATACGATAAAATTGCAAGAAACTGTTTATACTATGCATTAGCCTTTACTATGTGTGCATGAATTGTTCTTTTATGACATGCTGATGCATAGGAAGAGTGTTAGACTTCGTTGTTGCATGATATATGTTACATTGTTCTCACTACTAAATCACAAATCTTTGTTAATTAAAATTGGCTTTGATATACCTTGGGATCCGGGTGGATCAATTACTTGAGCACTATATGCCTAGCTGAATGGCTTTAAAGAAAGCGCTGCCAGGGAGACAACCCAGAAGTTTTAGAGAGTCATTTATTTCTGTTGTGCGCTTTTATAAAGTTGAAAAAATAGAGGGGAACCTAAAACTTTTTCAAAAAGAAAAGTGAAAGAAGAAGGACGAGCACCGTTGAAATGGGGGAGCTCCTTGAACTTTGTTCATGCCCATGGTAACTTTGCAAATCTTGAATTACAGAAACTTTTCAACAAAAATAATTATCCCCTTGTACAATTCCATTGTATTATAAAAATAATGTGCCAAGAGTTTCCTTTAGGATGATTAAACTGCTTGTTGGTTTGTGCGTTGCAAAAACAGAAACTTTGGCTGTAGTGCGCGGTTTTACATTTTTTACTGGAACGTCGAAAGGATGTGAAACTTTTTGCAAAGTCTTGCTATACAAATTGTTGATTTTCCTAATTTTTCCATAATTGTTAGGGTTACAGAAGTATGGTTAATGTTCATATTACTACAGACTGTCCTGTTTTCACAGATTGCTGTTATAGCTTCATTATTTGCATATGTTTGAATTCTTGTTGAAGCCTCCTGGACTTGGGGCCATAGAATTGTGATAGCATACAATGGGTAATGTTTGTTCATAATTATAAAATAATGTTAGAGCAGTACATGATGGGATTTCATTGATCATATGCACTAACCCTGCCACTAAAAGTTCGGTTAAGTTTTGTGTGGATGAAGTGTTCGAAGATCGAGGAGGTCTCGATGTGAGAAGAAGTAGGAGAGGCAAGAGCTCAAGCTTGGGGATGCCCAAGGCACCCCAAGTAAATATTCATGGAGACTCAAGCGTCTAAGCTTGGGGATGCCCCGAAAGGCATCCCGTCATTTGAGTATGGCTTTATAGAATGCTTCATGTGCTTCACTTATATCATTTGAAGTTTGGATTGCCTGTTTCTCCTCACATAGAAAACCGCCATTTGTAGAATGCTCTTCTGCTCCACTTATAATTGTTAGAGCGTGGGCATATATTTTGTAGAAAGAATTAAAACCCACTTGCTTCACTTATATCTATTTAGAGAGTTGACAGGAGTTGGTCATTCACATGGTTAGTCATAAAATCCTACATAAAACATGTAGATCACTGAATATGATATGTTTGATTCCTTGCAATAGTTTTGCGATATAGAGATGCTAATATGTGGGAGGTACTAGTGAATGATTGTGGTTTAGAAAAAATATTGGTGTTAAGGTTTGTGATTCCCGAAGCATGCATGTATGGTCTCCTAACTATGTAACCAAATTGGCGTGCATTATATTTTGATTGTTTATCTTTGCGTGAAGGTCGGGGGCATGCAATGGTTAACTCCTACCAACCTCCCCCCTAGGAGCATGCGTCGTAGTATTTTGGCTTCGAGGGCTAATAGATTTTTCGCAATAAGTATGTGAGTTCTTTATGACTACTGTTGAGTCCATGGATTATGCGCACTCTCACCCTTCCACCTTGCTAGCCACTCTAGTACCGCGCAACTTTCGCCGGTGCATCAAACCTCCTTATATCCTTCCTCAAAACAGCCACCATAACTACCTATTATGGCATTTCCATAGCCATTCCGAGATATATTGCCATGCAACTCCACCGTTCCATTTATTATGACACGCACCATCATTGTCATATTGCCTTGCATGATCGTAAGATAGCTAGCATGATGTTTCCATGGCTTGTCTGTTTTTTGATGTCATTGCTACGCTAGATCATTGCACATCCCGGCACACCACCGAAGGCATCCATATGGAGTCATATTTTTGTTCTAGCATCGAGTTGTAATATCGATGTGTAAGTAAATAGAAGTGTGATGATCATCATTATTAGACCATTGTCCCTTGAAACAAAAGGACAAATAAAAAAGGAGAAAGGCCAAATAAAAAAAGGAAGGCCCAAAAAAAGAAAAGAAAAAAGGGGATAATGCTACTAACTTTTTTCCACACTTGTGCTTCAAAGTAGCACCATAATCTTCATGATAGAGTCTCCTATGTTGTCACTTCCATATACTAGTGGGAATTTCCATTATAGAACTTGGCTTGTATATTCTAACGATGGGCTTCCTCAAATGCCCTAGGTCTTCATGAGCAAGCAAGTTGATGCACACCAACTAGTTTTCTTTTGAGCTTTCATACACTTATAGCTCTAGTGCATCTGTTACATGGAAATCCCTACTCACTCACATTGATATCTATGGATGGGCATCTCCATAGCCCATTGATACGCCTGGTCGATGTGAGACTTTCTCCCTACTTTTTCCTACTACCACCTTCTATTCCACCCATAGTGCTATGTCCATGGCTCACGCTCATGTATTGCGTGAAGAGTTGAAAAAGTTCGAAAAAGTAAATTATGAAAATAATTGCTTGGCTGACACCGAGATGGGCACGACGGGTACCTTTTGTTAAGAAAAGGGAGCATAAAAGACTATATGATTTTGTAGGGATAACGCTCCTTAGCATTGATATTTTGAAAGACTTGATTGTTTGTTGGGATGCCCGAGTATTAAATTCTTTTATGTCAAATGATAGACTATTGCTTTGAATCACTCGCGTCTTAATATTCATGCCCTGATTAGATTACATGATCAAGATTATGCTAGGTAGCATTCCACATCAAAAATTATCTTTTTTGTCATTTACCTACTAGAGGACGAGCAGGAATTAAGCTTGGGGATGCTGATACATCTCCATCGTATCTATAATTATTTATTGTTCCATGCCAAAATTATACAACTTTCATATACTTTTGGCAACTTTTTATACTATTTTTGGGACTAACATATTGATCCAGTGCCCAGTGCCAGTTCCTGTTTGTTCCATGTTTTTTGTTTCGCAGAATATCCATATCAAACGGAGTCCAAATGGGATAAAAACGGACGGAGATTTTTTTTGGAATATATGTGAATTTTGGGAAGTGGAATCAACGTGAGACGATGCCCGAGTGGCCCATGAGGCACGGGGCGCACCCCTGACCCTCGTGACCAACCCATAAGGCGGTTGGTGCCCTTCTTTCGCCGCAAGAAAGCTAATATTCAGATAAATATCTTGTCCAAAATTCAGCCCAATCGGAGTTACGGATCTCCGGGAATTTAAGAAATGGTGAAAGGTTAGAATCTGGGAACGCAGAAACAGAGAGAGAGAGACAGAGAGACAGATCCAATCTTGGTGGGGCTCTCGCCCCTCCGCCGCCATGGAGGCCATGGACCAGAGGGGAAACCCTTCTCCCATCTAGGGAGAAGGTCAAGGAAGAAGAATAAGGAGGGGGGTTCTCGCCCCTCCGCCGCCATGGAGGCCATGGACCAGAGGGGAAACCCTTCTCCCATCTAGGGAGAAGGTCAAGGAAGAAGAATAAGGAGGGGGTGGCGCCGGAGTGCCGCCGGGGCCATCATCGTGTGACGGCGATCTACACCAACACCTCCGTCATCTTTACCAACATCTCCATCACCTTCCACCATCTATCTACAACGGTCCACTCTCCCGCAACCCGCTGTACCCTCTACTTAATCATTGTGCTTTATGCTTCATATTATTATCCAATGATGTGTTGCCATCCTATGATGTCTGAGTAGATTATCGTTGTCCTATTGGTGATTGGTGAATTGCTATGATTGATTTAATTTGCTTGTGGTTATGTTGATGTCCTTTGGTGCCCATCATATGAGCGCACGCGTGGATCACACCATAGGGTTAGTTGTATCTTGATAGGACTATGTATTGGAGGGCAAGAGTGACAAAAGCTTCAACCTAGCGTAGAAATTGATGCATACGGGATTGAAGGGGGACCAATATATCTTAATGCTATGATTGGGTTTTACCTTAATGAATGTTAGTAGTTGCGGATGCTTGCTAATAGTTCCAATCATAAGTGCATAGAATTCCAAGTCAGGGATGTCATGCTAGCAGTGGCCTCTACCACATAAAACTTGCAATCGGTCTAGTAACCTAGTCAATTGCTTAGGGGCAATTTCACAACTCCTACCACCACTTTTCCACACTCGCTATACTAACTTTATTGCTTCTTTATCTAAACAGCCCCTAGTTTATATTTGGGTCCTCTTTATATTCTTGCAATCCTATCCCACAAAAACTACAAAGTACTTCTCGTTTCATAGTTGTTCTAGGTAAAGTAAGCGTCAAGCGTGCGTAGAGTTGTATCAGTGGTCGATAGAACTTGAGGGAATATTTGTTCTACCTTTAGTGTATCATCCCAAATTTTCAATTTGGAATGTTATACATAGATCATATTTGCATTTCATGCTTTTTGCATTTTTGTTGTGGCGTTCCTCGAAATTCTAAGCAACTCAAGGACCTACGGAGAGAGTTGTGAATTTTACCGTTTTCGTATTTGAGTTCGCTCGAATACCGATACGAGGACAGTGTGATTCTAACTATTTTTCTCTCCTAAAAATATTTCTAAATACAAAATATGAGCGGAGATAATATGACTTCTCCAAAATAATAGAAATATTGGAGGAAAAATGTTAAAATCACTTTTGGTATTTTCCTGGATTTATTTGCGATTTTATTTGCATAGGACAAATGCGCGTTTTTCAAAATTGCATTTAGGTCCGGGAAAAATGTTCACTTTGTCCTAAATATTATTATAGGACGGTGAAAATTTATTTCGGGATTTTTGAGTCCGTTTAGTATTTCTTTCCTTAGTTTTTCTGCGCCAGGACTCTTTTTAAAAAAAAAAGAGGAACCGACTTAGACTCGTATAGGATCGGGTCTCTGGGCTTTATAAGCGCCAGGCGCCGGCCCGACCTACCCACCAGCCGCCGCCCCGCCCGAAACCCTAAGCCGGCGGCCTGACCAGCGCCGCCACCGCCATGTTGCGCCGTCGTCGCATCCCGTAGTCGCGTCGCCGCCGCCCCACCGTGTCTCGCCGTCGTCGCCCCGCGCGCCTCGCCGTCGCCGCCCCGCGCGCCTCGCCGTCGCCACCCCGCCGCCCCACACCCGCAGCCCCACCGCGCTGGAGCCGCCGGACTTCCGCCGCCGCCGAGGTAGCAACCGCTGCCGCCATCAGTTTTTCTCCAAAAGGCGATCGGTTTTTTTAGGAAAACCCTAGATCTGTTTTTTATTAGATTAGATCGGTTCGGTTTTTCATCGGTTTAGTTATTTAGCGGACGTTCGTCCGTACGTTCGTTTTAATGAACGGTTGTCGTCAGTTAGCCGCAGACAGCAAACGTTCGTTCGTTAGTCTGTTCGTCCGTTTTTCTTTTTCGGGGTATTTATTTGCGATTATTCCGATCGTGATTTCTGCCCTGATCTTGTTTTTCGTTTTTCTTTTCGCTCGAGAGTCGGAATCAGGTGATTCAAAATCTCAGATGTTCGTCTCGATGCCCTCTTTACGTTTAATCAACTTCAACAAAGTTTTGGATACTGTAAAATTTGACTTTAGGCCAATTAGCAAACCGGAGCTCGTTTCTTTTGCAGTTTGAGTTTCGTTGCTTCTTTCGAGTTGATTCTTTTTGCAAACCGGAGTTCTTAAGTTGAACCTTCTGGTTAGATCTCTTAGTTGAGTTTTACCCGTGCATTAGTTAAGTACTTATTGTGTGCTTGTTTGATTGCGATAGAGTACCCGGAGTGCGCCACTTGCTACTTTGAGTCTCTAGGTTTTGCGGCTCATCAGCAAGGCAAGTAACACTTTGATCATACTTTCCAATTACCCAGTTTTCATTGCATTAGTCCGACCCTCACACATTGCATGAGTAGGATCAATTAACTTGTGGGATTGGGAAGTAGATTGAGGTAGTACCTATTACCTGCATTACATTCAAACCTTTGGGAGTTACTTCTACGTTTGCTATTAGGACATGATAAGCTCGTAGACGTGGATTGGGTGAGTGTATCCATGACAGATGTGAGTTTGTTAAATTAATGGTTCAACTTAAGGTGCCAACTTTAACACACATCTGGGTGGATTGAGGCATCTGGGTATTCCAGTGATTGCATGTTTTTCTTTTGGACCGCCACCCAGGCTCAAAGGGATCATGAGATTTTTCATACTAGAAACTTCCGTGTGCAGCCACATGCCAATATGGGCTCTGGCATAGTTGAGTAAGTTGTGGGAAACCTTTCCATGATGGGCTAGCAGATGTAGAGGGTTTATAGGTGTACCGGCCTATCTATCTGGTTAAGGGGACCTCTCCGGAAAGACTGTGTCTCGGTCATCCGTTTCTCAAACACCATGCAGTGCGAAAAACCAAACGGAGGCGATCGAGTCTTGTGGGGAAAAGTGCACAAACCTCTGCAGAGTGTACAAACTGATCATGATTAGCCGTGTCCCCGGTTACGGACGTCTTGAGTATCTAGTACTTGGATTATCATGTGAATCTCATCATGTTACTATAATTAATTTTGTTCGGTTTAATGATTATTTTTAATTGGGGTTGAGAGGATGTCTATCTTCTCAACGATGTTTCAACTACCATGATAGTTAATTAAAATCTATTCCTTTGAAGTAGGGAAAATTTGGCTTTACGCAAAACAGTAATCATCGAGCTTTCCACCAGCCATATTGCATATAGTATAAGCTTTATTTTCATTGCTCTCTTGTGTTACTTTGCCAGCATATTCCATGTGCTGACCCATTTTCGGGCTGCAACGTTTCATGTTGCAGACTTTTCAGACGACGAGTAAAGGTGCCTTTCAGGTCGTGGTTCTATACTCAGTGATGCCGTTGGAGTTGATGGAATCACTTATCTTCCAAGCCTTCCGCTGCTATCGTGTTAGATGGCCTTCGTAATAAGTTCATCGTTGGAACTATCGATGTAATAAGTGTGTGATTGCTACTCTGTTATAAATCCTTCAAGTACTGTGCGTGTCAGCATTACTGATCCAGGGATGACACTGATGCACAGTGATCAGACTGTTTGAGGTCTGGTCGCTACAAGATGGTATCAGAGCACACGCTGTCTGTAGGACACGACCACTAAGCTAAAACCCTGGAGCACTATTCACTCTTCTCTTTCTGACTCCTCATCTTTTCTACTCTTTTAGGATGGTGGATGCAAAGAACAAGTTCATGCAACCGGATGATGATACACCATTTGGACGACACCTGAAGGAAGTCACCAGAGATCTAAACATTGGACTACCAAGTTTCACCGGAACCTACAATGCCACTCTACCTGAGGAGGAGCGTTGGTTGATTCAAGCCCAAGTTCCAGGAAGGACGTTCGCGCCCGTCACCTCACTCATAGCATTTTCCTTCAATGCGCCTACATGGAGCCTAGGCAGGAGCATGGCAGCCCACATTGCTATGGGAAGGATTGGAGAAGTCTACAAGCAGGAGCTAAAGGACACCATCTACCAAATTTGTGGACGCCGAGATGAGAATTGGGATATGATCAGCACCCGGAAGGATAGGTCCATTGCAGCATTCATCCAGGAGTTGAACCATCACATTCGTCGCCAGGAGCACCAGATGTGTGCAGGGATGATAGACTTGAAGAAAGCCCTAAATAGGAATTTGGAGTTAGAGGAAGAACTCAAGAATACACGCGACGGATACGGGGAGGAGATGCTAATACTTGTGGAGAAGAATGATGACTTGACGCGGAAGTTAGGGATACTCGTGGGAGAAGAAGACAAGGAAGAAGAACCCAAGGAGATTCCACCGGAGGACTACATCATCATTGACGACACGAATTCGGAAGCTGGTGATAGCAAAGACGAAGACTATGAAGATGAAGCTGGAGCAGATATCATGGAATCCTCTTCCGATCGATATTTTTAGATGACCACCCTGTGACTACTAGTTTACCCCCATATATTAGCTTTAGAGCACTTTTGTAACGTTAGTTAGATTTGTAAGACCATGCTTGAAATTGATTGGTGTGATATGATTGTGTTTGTCTCATGTGCATATGGGTAGTGATTTTCCCTTAGACCTCTTTTCTATTCTAATCTCTTCCCTCTACACCCATCAGATGCCTCCAAGACGTGAATTTGAGTTTCCCCCTAAGCTCACCCAGTTGATCCAGCAGCATAACACCATGATGCAACTTCTTTTCCCGAACACTCAGAACAACAACAACAACCACCCTCCACCACCACCACCCGTGGAAAACCTGACACGTTTCTTAAGGTTGCAACCACCCGTGTTTGCTAGCAGCATCGAACCAATAGTGGCTGATGACTGGCTACGCAAGATTGGAAGGGATTTGACCACCGCTAACTACTCAGATGCTGAGAAGGTGCGATTTGCCGCACACCAGTTGTCTGGACCAGCCGCAGCATGGTGGGAGAATTACACAGCCACTTATGCCATAGCCAATGTGACTTGGGATCAGTTCCAACAAGCTTTTCGCACCGCCCATGTCTCAACTAGAGCTATGAGTATGAAGAAGAAGGAGTTTCGCAATTTGCGCCAAGGAACCGTACTGTGGCCCAGTACGTGGATGAGTTTAGTACCCTATCTCGTTATGCCCCAGATGATGTGGCCACAGATGCCACTAAGTAGGAGAGATTCATGGAAGGGTTGAACGATGAGATGAGTGTACAATTGATGGTGGCAACTTTCAATAACTACCAGGAGCTGGTTGATCGCGCACTAATGATTAAAAGGAAGCATCAATAGATTGAAAGTCGCAAAAGGAAGTATGGACAAGGAAAGTATAACTCTGGAGCTCAGCAGAAGCCTCGTTTTACACCTAAAACGGTAGGACAGTTTCAGCATATCCATGGAGGAGGTAGCTCGCACAATCACAATGGCACCAAGAATGGAAATGGAAATGGACCAAATGGTAACCAGAGCCGCCCTACACCGTCCACACCCACCAAGATGGATTTCAGCCATGTCACTTGTTACAAGTGTGGGAAGAATGGACATTATGCCAATGAATGCCCAGAAGTTAAGAATGGGAACGGAAATGGAAGCGCCGCAAAGAAGCCCAGCCCGTTCAACAAAGGACAAGTGAACCACGTGACTGTGGAGGAGGTAGAAGAGCAACCAGATGTTGTTGTCGGTAAGTTTTTGGTTAAGACATTTACCGCAATAGTTCTTTTCGATACTGGTGCATCGCATTCGTATATTTCAAGGGGATTCGTAAATAGACATAGGATGTCCACCCGAGTTCTTAAGACCCCCATGTTAGTAAGTTCACCTGGAGCAGATTATATGGCACACCAAGGATGTTTTCAGACGCCATTGATCATAGGACGCCATACTTTCCCCTCTAACCTAATAGTTCTGGAGTCACAAGGATTGTATGTGATATTAGGTATGGATTGGCTATCGAAGTATGGAGGTAACATTGACTGTGCCAGTAAGTCAGTTTTGCTCACCACCCCGGAGGCAAAAAGGATTAAGTATGTATCTAGGCATTCGCCTATAAGGACTCAAGTACATTCTCTCATGGGAGTTGTTCAGGACGAAGTGCCAGTAGTGAAGGATTATCCGGATGTGTTTCCACAGGAGTTACCTGGCATGCCACCGGATAGAGATATAGAGTTTTTGATTGAACTTTTGCCAGGCACTGGGCCAATTTCTAAGAGACCATATAGGATGCCCGCAAAGGATTTGGAGGAGATAAAGAAACAGATTAAAGAGTTACTGGATAAAGGATTCATACGCCAAAGTTCTTCGCCTTGGGGTTCGCCAGTAATTTTAGTGGAGAAGAAGGATGGATCGTTAAGAATGGTTGTTGATTACCGAGGACTGAACGAAGTAACGGTCAAGAACAAGTACTCATTGCCGATGATCAATGATCTGTTCGATAGATTGCAAGGAGCTAAGATATTTTCCAAGATCGATCTGCGATCAGGGTGCCATCAATTGAAGATCCGAGAGCAGGATATACCTAAGACGTCCTTTACCACCAGGTACGGGTTGTATGAGTATACCGTTATGTCTTTTGGTCTGACTAACGCACCAACATACTTTATGAACCTGATGAACAAAGTGTTTATGGAGTATTTGGATAAGTTTGTCGTAGTGTTCATAGATGATATATTGATCTTCTCGAAGGATGAAGAGGAGCATGCAGAGCATTTGCGTTTGGTATTGGAGAAGCTCAGAGAACATCAGTTATATGCCAAGTTTAGCAAATGCGAGTTTTGGTTGAAGGAAGTCGGATTTCTCGGACACGTTATATCTGGAGAAGGAATAGCAGTAGATCCCGCTAAGGTGGACACTGTGACCCATTGGGAAGCACCAACAACAGTTGGAGAGATCCGGAGTTTTCTTGGACTTGCAGGATACTACCGGAGATTTATTGAGAATTTCTCGAGGTTTGCAAAGCCAATGACGGAGTTGTTATAGAAGGACACCAAGTTCAGTTGGACAGAAGAATGTGAGGCCAGTTTCCAGGAATTAAAGAAAAGGTTGGTGTCATCCCCCGTGTTGATTCTGCCAGATTAACGTAAGGATTATGAGGTGTACTGCGACGCTTCACGTTGAGGACTTGGAGCAGTCCTTATGCAGGAAGGAAGAGTTGTTTCGTATGCTTCACGACAGCTAAAACCTCATGAGCTGAACTATGCCACCCACGATTTGGAGTTAGCAGCCGTAGTGCATGCATTGAAGACGTGGAGACATTTTATTATTGGAAACCATTGTGAAGTATATACGGATCACAAGAGTTTGAAGTATATATTCACCCAGAAGGAGCTGAATCTCAGGCAAAGGAGATGGCTGGAACTCATTAAGGATTACGGCATGAGATTGCATTATCATCCCGGAAAGGCTAACGTAGTAGCCGATGCGCTAAGCCGTAAGAGCCATGTCAATACCCTAATGATGGAGGAATTTCCAAAGGAATTAGCCGAGGACTTACGAGAACTACGTTTGGAGATAGTTCCGAGAGGTTATGTAGCAACACTAGAAATCCAGTCTACCCTAATGGATAAAATCAGAGAAGCTCAGAAAACTGACAAGGAGGTTGTCTCTATAAAGGAGAGGATGAGCGAAGGAAGAGCCAAAGGTTTTTGTGAGGATGAACACGACACCTTATGGTTTGAGGACCGCATTTATGTGCCTAATGACCCGGAGATCAGGAAGTTGATTCTACAGGAGGCCCATGATTCACCATACTCGATTCACCTAGAAAATACTAAGATGTATTTGGATTTGAAGGACATTTTCTGGTGGACCGGTATGAAGAAAGATATCGCGGAGTATGTAGTAGTTTGCGATGTATGTCAGAGAGTAAAGGCAGAACATCAAAATCCCACAGGATTATTACAACCTATGTCGATACCCGAATGGAAGTGGGAGAAGCTTGGCATGGATTTTATCACCGGATTGCCCAGGACAAAAGCAGGATATGATTCAATCTGGGTAGTAGTGGATCGATTGACGAAGGTAGCCCACTTTATCCCTGTGAAAACCACATATACCAGTGCAAAGTTGGCAAAGATATACATGACCAGAATTGTATGTTTGCATGGAGTTCCGAGGAGCATCGTATCAGATAGAGGAACCCAGTTTACCTCAAAGTTCTGGAATCAGTTACACGAAACTTTGGGTACTAGACTAGAGTTCAGCATAGCTTTTCACCCGTAGATAGATGGACAGACGAAGAGAGTCAATCAGATTTTGGAAGATATGCTGAGAGCCTGTGCATTAGACTATGGATCTAGTTGGGATGGCAATTTGCCCTACGTGGAGTTCTCATACAACAACAGTTACCAAGCCAGTTTGAAGATGGCACCGTTCGAGGCATTGTATGGAAGGAGATGCCGAACACCGTTAATGTGGGATGAAGTTGGAGACCGACAGTAGTTTGGACCAGACTTAATCAAAGAGTCTGAGGAGAAGGTGAAGTTGATTCGAGATAGACTAAAGGTAGCTCAGTCCAGGCAGAAGAGTTATGCAGACTCGAAGCGCAAGGAGATAGCCTATGAGATCGGAGATAGAGCGTACTTGAGAGTATCGCCTCTGCGAGGAGTTAAACGTTTCAGAGTTAAAGGGAAGCTAGCCCCAAGATTTGTGGGACCTTACCGTGTTTTGGAACGCATGGGAGAGGTTGCCTATAAGTTGGAATTGCCAGGAGGATTGTCAGGAGTGCACAACGTGTTTCATGTTTCGCAGCTTAAGAAGTGCCACGCGGAGATGGTCGATATACCGCTTAGAGACACAGTACCCCTGGAAGCAATTCAGTTGGACAGTGATCTGACTTACGAGGAGAAGCCTGTTAAGATTCTCGAATTTTCGAGCAGAGTCACCCGCAGTAAGGTTATCAAGTTTTGTAAAGTTCAGTGGAGTCACCACACCGAGGAAGAAGCCACCTGGGAACGAGAAGATGATCTACGCAAGGACCACCCACACCTGTTCTCTAGCCAAGTCGAATGTCGAGGGCGAGATTCATTCTAAGGGGGGTTGGTTTGTAACATCCCAAATTTTCAATTTGGAATGTTATACATAGATCATATTTTCATTTCATGCATTTAGGGCTGCGCCCCGCCCGAAACCCTAAGCCGCTGGCCCGAACAGCGTCGCCGCCGCCGAGTTACGCTGCCGCCGCGTTACGCCGCCGCCGCCGCATCCCACCGCCGCGCCGCGCCGCGCCGCCGCCGCCCCGCACGCCTCGTCGTTTCCGCCCCGCCGCCCCACCACGCCGGAGCCGCCGGACTTCCGACGCCGCCGAGATAGCAACCGCCGCCACCATCGGTTTTTCTCCAAAAGCCGATCGGTTTTTTTAGGAAAACCCTAGATCTGTTTTTTTATTAGATTAGATCGGATCGTTTTTTCGTCGGTTTAGTTATTTAGCGGACGTTCGTTCGTTACCCTATTCGTCCATTTTTCTTTTTCGGGGTATTTATCCGCGATTATTCCGATCGCGATTTCTGCCCTGATCTTGTTTTTCGTTTTTTTTTCGCTCGAGAGTCGGAATCAGGTGATTCAAAATCCCAGATCTTCGTCTCGATGCCCTCTTTATTTTTAATCAACTTGAACAAAGTTTTGGCTAATGTAAATTTTGACTTTAGGCCAATTAGAAAATCGGAGCTCGTTTCTTTTGCAGTTTGAGTTTCGTTGCTTCTTTCTAGTTGATTCTTTTTGCAAACCGGAGTTCTTAAGTTGAACCTTCTGGTTAGATCTCTTATTTGAGTTTTACCCGTACATTAGTTAAGTACTTATTGTGTACTTGTTTGATTGCGATAGAGTACCCAGAGTGTGCCGCTTGCTACTTTGAGTCTCTAGGTTTTGCGGATCATCAACAAGGCAAGTAACACTTTGATCATACTTTTCAATTACCCAGTTTTCATTGCATTAGTCCAACCCTCACACATTGCATGAGTAGGATCAATTAACTTGTGGGATTGGGAAGTAGATTGAGGTAGTACCTATTACCTGCATTACATTCAAACCTTTGGGAGTTACTTCTACGTTTTCTGTTAGGACATGCTATGCTCGTAGACGTGGATTGGGTGAGTGTATCCATGACAGATGTGAGTTTGTTAAATTAATGGTTCAACTTAAGGTGGCAACTTTAACACACATCAGGGTGGATTGAGGCATCTGGGTATTCCAGTGATTGCCTGTTTTTCTTTTGGACCGCCACCTAGGATCAAAGGGATCATGAGATTTTTCATACTAGAAACTTCCGTGTGCAGCCACATGCCAATATGGGTTGTGGCATAGTTGAGTAAGTTGTGGGAAACCTTTCCATGATGGGCTAGCAGATGTAGAGGGTTTATAGGTGTACCGGCCTATCTATCTGGTTAAGGGGACCTCTTCGGAAAGACTGTGTCTCGGTCATCCATTTCTCAAACACCATGCAGTGCGAGAAACCAAACGGAGGCGATCGAGTCTTGTGGGGAAAAGTGCACAAACCTCTGCAGAGTGTACAAACTGATCATGATTAGCCGTGTCCCCGGTTACGGACGTCTTGAGTATCTAGTACTTGGATTATCATGTGAATATCATCATGTTACTCTAATTAATTTTGTTGGGTTTAATGATTATTTTTAATTGGGGTTGAGAGGATGTCTATCTTCTCAACGATGTTTCAACTACCATGATAGTTAATTAAAATATATTCCTTTGAAGTAGGGAAAAATTGGCTTTACACAAAACAGTAACCATAGAGCTTTCCACCAGCCATATTGCATATAGTATAGCTTTATTTTAATTGCTCTCTTGTGTTACTTTGCTAGCATATTCCATGTGCTGGCCCGTTTTCGGGCTGCAACGTTTCATGTTGTAGACTTTTCAGACGATGAGTAAGGTGCCTTTTAGGTCGTGGTTCTATACTCAGTGATGCCGTTGGAGTTGATGGACTCACTTATCTTCCAAGCCTTCCGCTGTTATCGTGTTAGATGGCCTTCAGCCATATTTATTGTAATATGTTCATCGTTGGAACTATCGATGTAATAAGTGTGTGATTGTTATTCTGTTATAAATCCTTCAAGTACTATGCGTGTCAGCATTACTGATCCATGGATGACACTGATGCACAGAGATCAGACTGTTTGAGGTCTGGTCGCTACATTTAGCTCCTCGTTGGGTTCGACACTCTTACTTATCGAAAGTGGCTACAACTGATCCCCTACACTTGTGGGTTATCAGCAAGAGGCAAAGAAATCTATGAAAGAAAAAGGTATTAAAGTTGAAGATGTTAAGAATTTACCACCTATTGAAGAAATACATGGTCTTGATAACCCGACACAGGTAGTAAAGATAAATTCTCTTTATAGATTTGATGAAGGTGATATTCCTCGTTATAAGTCTGCTAGCCAATGCTTTGATGAGTTTGACAACTTCATTGTTAAACAAGAAAACTTCAATGCTTATGTTGGTAGACAATTGCAACGTAATGCTTATATGATTGAACACTTGAGTGATTATATGTCTAGAGTTACTAGTCGTCAACCCGTGCATTTGCACGGGCTAGTGTATTTTTATGTGGCTTTAAATTCGGTGTGATTTTTTTGAATGAAAAAGTTTATTTATTTAATACATGGTCCTATTTCATATTTTCATTCATGAATTTCACATGTTCACACATAGAAATTTGAAAAGTTAGATTCAGATGCCACATTACCAAAAATATATGTGAAAATTTGTCAATATGCAACAATTGGTCAATTGGCCATTATATATTTATAATAGGAATGTACATCGTATTTACTTTTTGCATGAAAACTGGAATAGACATTTTACTTATGATTCATAGAAATATAAATATATACATTTATAATAACATTTTAACAAACGAATTATGTTGAATACCATTAAGGCCTACAATAATCTCATATATTACATAATCATTAAGGCCTAGCTATTAAATGACAAACATGTATAACAAAATCATATTAGCATACAATAATCTCATATATAAGATGCGAAGCTAGAACTATTTTTTGTTTATGTTATGGTAAAATTCATATAGCTTATAAATCAGGAAGCGTCATTTATCTGAATAACTAATTTGGATAGAGATGTGTAGATCATTCAATTGCGAATTTCCATAGCACAAAACCGCGTTTCCGATATAGTGAAACCTAATTCCAGGTCAACTAATGTTACTCCTATAAATAAGAGACCGAGCAAATTGCATATACCAACCAAGGCACTGAAAATCGCTATGTAACTATATTAATTGTAATGTATAACATGTAGTGGTATATTGTCATCTTCGTATAAGCACTATCAAATACACACAGATGTAGTAGAATTGGGGCAAGTACATTATATATATCCAATAAACGGTGTCATTTCGACATGAAAACCCACGAACAGAACCTTACCGAATAATTTGCTCAATATCTATCAATATACTGAAATCGATCGGGTTTCAATTTCAAAAAATAAGCACTCCCCTTTATATAAATTAGGTGATGGCAAGCAAGACATTGCTTAAATTCTCGTATAATATTGCTACATGAGTGCATGTTAACAATTGCATAAAGTAAGAATTTGGCATTGCATGTGTAAGAATGTTCTGTCTAAATTTGAACGTACAATGCTGTTATAGGTAATGCTATTTTCATATACTGAACCTAAAGCACTTCACAATAGGTTTTGAGTAGATCGCCGAATAGTATTGTAGCAGGTTCAGTACTAAGCTAGCTCTATACATCTATGATTATAGTTACCTCATGATTAGTGCTGAACTAAAAGGAAAGAGGTTCCCTAGAAGCACGTAATAAATATGGAAAATTGGCTCTGCAGTCAACTTGGAATAAAATAAAACATATTTTTTTAATCGAATTAGAGATAGAAATAGAGTCGTTGCATATTATTGCATGTTTACTGGAACTCTCTGAAGTAAATAAAATATAATTTTCTTAATACGTTCAATCATTAAATTATGAATAGTAAATTGACATGGCAGATAAGATGTACGCAGTAAGAAATTGCAGGTTAGTAAAAAAGTACTGCAGTACTCTAAACATCATCTCCTTTCCAATAATTTTGCCCGTGTAGAAAGACAATGTGCATTATATAAGCAAAATTAAATCTTCACCTTACTCACCAGAGGGTTTCAGTTACGTACATGTTCTCGATATCATGGAACCTTCTCTTTTATTCTCATCATTGACTGAGAGAAATCAGTTTCTGCATGCTACGTGCAGTCCAATCTAATAACTTCCCCGGCGCTTGCGATCAAATGCTAGCTACAACCGAATCAAACATGGACTCCTCCACTCCTGCACTGTTTGAGATGTTGCAGCATGCGTGCTTGTTTACACACATGATATCGAAATATCAAATACATGCAGTACCACTTGACCTCCACCTTCCTCGATCACTGCATTGAAATCAACTACTATCATCCCACTGTGTTATTTAATGTGAACTAATTCAGCAAAGTTGTGCGATCAACCGTCTACCTTGCCACTGCTAGTTGTTGCCTTTTCCCTCGGTTGCCTTTCTGCTAAACTTCGTCACCACTGGATGCTGGCCCTGCAGCATAGAAGTTCATGTCTATCTCATTAGATGGCTTATCCTTCCTTGTGTCTAGGAGGAAACACTAAGACATTCCTATATCTCCTAATTTGGTTCACCATGCATGACTCCATGAGGTGTATTGATATTGAGAGAAGAGTCTCTATACATAAACCTTGCCGTGTGGGCGACATCCGTACATTAGTTTACCATCTAAGAGTTTAAGGATATAGTTACATAACCTCGCACCCGGCTAAGAAATTGATCCAAACACGATAATAAACTGGGGAAATATATACTGCATGCTCACCTTAATTACAACATACTTAACTTAGTACTTTTCCATCCTTGAACAGCATCTAGTGATCTGGGCGATCTATTCTCTAAAATTGCCAAAACTCGATATGTATAACAAAAGATAGCGAATAAAAACTCTGTGAGATTGCATGAGGACGCAAGGAGACCGGGAATAAACAAATACATGCATACGTACATCGACTCATGGTGGCAATTAGTACAATGGGAATTTTGAGTTGCAGGAAGTTCTAAGCGATGTGTGGATCTACAGCATAACACCCATGTGATAATCGTGAAACTGTGAGTACCTCAGACTTTGCAATTCCAACGACTGCGAGTTCCTTAGACTGCCCATGCATGGTGTCCTGTCGGATCAGCAACGCGAGCCTCAGTACATCGACATTCTGATGGAAGGAGGCATCGAGAGGGAAAGAGGGGTGAGGTATTTAGATTGAATGTCGAGATTGAGGGGAGGTGGAAGACGTGGAGGAGAAGACATAGGGGATCGACGGGGGTTGGAAGAGATCAGGAGAGGTATACGTGATGTTCAGTTGTTTTTTTCTCTATCAAAGAGATAGAGATTGCTTTTTTTAAACGTGGAGATTGCTTTGGTTAGGAGAGGAAGAAGCATAGATTTTTTTAACGTACAGATGGTTTAGTTTAGTAATGATAAGATGGGCACAATGATCGTGGCTTAGTTTTTCTTTAGAAATATGATCGTGGTCTTTTTTTGAGAATCTGATCGTGGCTTTGTTTGTTTATTAGAGGTTGATCGTGGCATTGGTGGAGTCTACTTGTAAAACCGATTTAATGACTGTGGGTCTTGGAGGAATGACCTTTTTTAGCAGTATTCTAGCCGAACATTCTATGGATAGATCTAGACCGTAATAACTTGGTCCCACCAGATCAACGGATCATAAATTCTAATTAACGTGGTAATTTCTTGGGAGTCTCTAATTAGTATAGGTATAGAAAGGTGAATTGAAACTCATTAGTAAACATGCTTCTATGGTTACCACTCAAGTAGAACAAGTACTTAAAGCACAAAATGATTTGCTCAACGAATTAAATAGTAAGAAAAATGATAATGTTGTTAGAGTTATGACTAGAGGTGGTAAAATGACTCAGGAACCTCTTTATCCTGAAGGCCACCCTAAGAGAATTGAGCAAGATTCTCAGAGACCTAATTTAGTTGCACCTAGTTCTTCTAAGAAGAAGAAAAAGAAAAATGATAGGACTTTGCATGCTTCTAGCGAACCTATAGCTGACACACCCGAGAATCCCAGTGATATCTCTATCTCTGATGCTGAAACACAATCTGGTAATGAACATGAACTTAGTGATAATGTTAATGATGATGTTCATGATGATGCTCAACCTAGCAATGATAATGATGTAGAGATTGGACCTTCTATTGATCTTGATAACCCACAATCAAATAATCAACATTATTATAAGAGAGACTTTGTTGCTAGGAAGCACGATAAGGAAAGTGAACCATGGGTTCAGAAACCCATGCCCTTTCCTCCTAAAACTTCCAAGAAAATGTATGATGAGGATTTTGAGCGCTTTGCTGAAATGATTAGACCTATCTTTATGCGTATGCATTTGACTGATATGCTTCAAACAAATCCTTATGCTAAGTATATTAAAGATATTATTACCAATAAAAGAAAGATACCTGAAGTTGAAATTTCCACCATGCTTGCCAATTACACTTTTAAAGGTGGAATACCAAAGAAACTAGGAGATCCAGGAGTACCAACTATACCTTGCTCCATTAAAAGAAACTATGTTAAAACTGCCTTATGTGATCTTGGAGGCGCTGTTAGTGTTATGCCTCTCTCTTTATATCGTAGACTTGACTTGAGTAAGTTGACACGTACTGAAATATCTTTGCAAATGGCCGATAAATCAACTGCTATACCTGTCGGTATGTGTGAGGATGTGCGTGTTGTTGTTGTGAATGTTACTATTCTAACGGACTTTTGCTATCCTTGATATTCCTAAGGATGATAGTATGTATATTATCCTTGGTAGACCATTTTCGAATACTGCAGGGGCTGTTATTGATTGCAACAAAGGCAATGTCACTTTTCATGTCAATGGTAATGAGCATACGTTACACTCTCCGAGGAGACAACCTTAGGTCCACAGTATCAATTCTATTGGAAAATTTTCAACGATTACTATTGGAGGTTTTGAATTTCCTCTTCCCTCTGTCAAGAAGAAATATGATATTCTTATTGTTGGGGACATGCATATCCCCATTGAGGTAACCTAGTGTTATTCGAGAATTCTCCGGTTTCATGTTATTCGGAAAGAGTTGATTAACCAGACTTGATCAACCTTGTTAATGGATTCCTTTTGATGAGCATGAGATGGGTAAATCTAGATAGCACAACTTTCTGTACCCTCCTTTTACTTTCTGTTAATTAGATTAAATAAAGCAAAATAGTGTTTTTTGTCTGTTTTCAGAGTTATCCGTGCAATAAAAAATACCCCAAAAATAAAAGTTTTCCAAATGCCCCGAGAATGAAATATGATTTTTTTACAGAATATTTAAGAATTTTTGGCACTGAGAACACAGCGGGGGTAGCCAGCACCTGGGCACGAGGGTCCAGGGCGCGCCCCCTGCCTCGCGGGCCCCACATGGCCCCCTCCACTTACTCCAGCACCCACACACTCCTTCTTCCTCCCAAAAAATCACTATCTAGCTCAAGCACAAGTTCTAGCTCATCTTGCTGCCATTTTCGATCTCCTTGCTCAAAGCTCCATTCACAAAACTATTTGGGGAGATTGTTCCTTGGTATGGGACTCCTCCATTGGTCCAATTAGTTTTTGTTCTAGTGCTTTATTTATTGCAAATTTTTGCTGCTTAGGTGACCCTGTTCTTGAGCTTGCATGTCAAATTATGTGGTTCCAAGTAGTTCTAATGCATGATATAGTCTGTAGGCACTTGTAGGAGTAATTGCTATCAATCTTGTTGAGTTTGGTTCAATTTTATTTTGAGTCTCTAATATTTTTAGAGAAATTTCAGAGGAAGAAAATGATGAGGAGATTGTTGAGAGGCTCTTCTAGTCAAAGTTCAAAGGATAAGTAGAAGGAAGAGAATAAGAAGGCCAAATACAATCTTCCTCGCACTACGGAAGTTCGCCCGTGTGAATGGCTTTGCAATGAGTTTTTGGAAGCCGATGGGATTTATAAAGACTTTTATTATTTGGCGGAGAATGCAGGCCCCGACTTCCTCCACGACCAGCGTGAACAGTATCTCTTGCTCAGTAATATTTTCACGCAAAACTTTCATTTTCATGCTAAGAAATCACCACCTTCAGTGGAGTTTCATTTAGATGATGAGGTTAAGGAGATGTCGCTCTATGAATTTTGTCAAGTATGTAAGATACCCTTTGCTGGTAGTCTTGTGGAACCACATCGTTAAGATGTTGAGGGGTTTATTGATATGATAGCCGTAGGGGAAACGAGGCAAGTTTCAGGGGCAAGAATTACTAGAATACATTTTCCTGTTCTAGGCTACTTCGCTATATTTGCTAGCAGATGCTTAATTGGTCGCGGGAACAGTGGGAATCTTAGTGTCCCTGATATTTTCATTTTGCGCCATGCTTTTTTTCAAGACAAAACTTTTAGCTTGGGTGCTGATGTTGCTAAGCGATTAAGTATGAACCGTAGAAAGGGTCCCATCTTTGGAGGCATCTTTGCTTCACGCCTTGCAGAACACTTTAGAATACCTATTAGGCATCATGAGAAGGAAGAAAAGTTGCTAGCCCCGGTTTTTCTAGATTATAAGAGTGTGATAGCACATGATTTTATTGTTAAAGACAAGAAGAAGTTGCTTAAGTATAAATTGAGGTTTGATGAAAAATATTGTGAGATTATTACCTTGCCTGCACCATCTCTGTTTGATCTATTTTCAGGCACATACCTCATTTTGCCAGAAGCCGTCTATAAATACTGGAGCCAGGAACAAGCTTCAGAGCCGGAGCCTGAACCACCACTTGACCCTTACTGGCAGTCGGTTTATCGGTGGGATCCAGATGAGCTTGCCAACCAGTGGCACCCAGAGGACGCTTCTCTATACACGAGAGAAAGTAGCTTTGACCCGTGGCCATAGACCAACTTAGGCCAAAAGCCTAAGCTTGGGGGAGTACGTATTTCTCACCGACATTACATTCATGTTCACACACTTATTCCAGTAGTCAGTGCTCACACTTTTTCATTGTACTATCCATGCTAGTTTCATTTCTTTTCTTAGTATTTTTCTTGTGTGTTAGAAAAACCTTAAGAAAAAAATATATAGTTGTAGCCTTTTAGCAAGTTTACTTTCCATGCATGTAGTAGTAGTAATTAAAAGAAAACCCAAAAATATTTTTCGTTCTTCTTTTGCTTGTTGGGAGCTTTCCTGTGTAAATAGTTTCATTTCTTTTCTTTGGGGGTCAAGAGGAGAAGACCATGATGAAGATGTTAAGTGGCTCTCATATGCTTTATTGTTGATTTAACCATGAGCCATATTACTTTGTCTTCTCTCTTGTATTAAATGCTTGCAGATTCCAGCTTAGTCCAATGAATGTGCACTATTATTATTATACACATTGTTCGGTCATGCGAGTGAAAGGCAATAATGATGATATATGATGAATTGATTGAGATGAGAAAAGGTGGTATGAACTCGACCTCTCTTGTTTTTCTAAATATGATAGTTCATCGTTCCTGATTCAACTTGTTATGAATGAAACATTCTTGCAATGACGATTAGAGATCATAACTGCTCATGACATGCTTAATTAGCTAAGAGTTTATAATGGTCTATCTTGCATGCCAACATGATATTAAAATAGTTGTGATGTGGTATGATAGGGTGGTATCCTCCTTTGAATGATTCAAGTGGTTTGACTTGGCACATGTTCATGCATGTAGTTGAAACAAAATCAACATAGCCTCCACGATATTTATGTTCATGGTGATTTATATCCTACTCATGCTTGCACACATTGTTGATTAATTTTAATGCATGTTCATGACTGTTGTCGCTCTCTAGTTGGTCGCTTCCTAGTCTCTTTCTAGCCTCCACCAGTACTAAGCGGGAATACTTCTTGTGCATCCACTTCCATAAACCCAAAGTTACTCCATATGAGTCCACCATACCTTCCTATATGCGGTATCTACCTGTCGTTCCAAGTAAATTTGTATGTGCCAAACTCTAAACCTTCAAATGAAATTCAGTTTTGTATGCTCGAACAGCTCATGTATCAACTAGGGTTGTCTATATCTTCCATGCTAGGTGGGTTATTCTCACGATGAGTGGACTCCGCTCATCATTCATGAGAAAATGGCTGGTAACCGGGATGCCCAGTCCCATGCTCAAATCATAATAGTTAAACAAAACTCCCCTAGGGTTGTTGCTTGTTTGGACGGTACCCCGTGGATTCGAATGGCCGTGGAGTGTGCTTGTTGGTGGTTGGGGGAGAATAAACTTTACAATTCTGTTTGGGAACCGTCTATAATGTGTGTAGCATGGAAGATATCGATATTCTTGGTTGCTATGTTGACAATGAAAGTATACCGCTCAAAATATTATTCATCTCTATTTCAAAATCGAGCTCTGGCACCTCTACAAATCCCTGCTTCCCTCTGCGAAGGGCCTATCTATTTACTTTAATGTTGAGTCATCATCCTATTATAAAAAAGCACCAGTTGGAGAGCACCGATGTCCTTTGCATGTATTGCTATTAATTTGCATTGAGTATGATTGTGACAGGATCTCTTTTACCATGATTTACAATGTCTAGTCAGTCCTTGATCTTCAAAGGTGCTCTGCATTTGTGTTTTGCGGTCTCAGAAAGGGCTAGCGAGATTCCATCTTATTATATCATATTATGATTGTTTTGAGAAAGTGTTGTCATCCGAGATTTATTATTATTGCTCGCTAGTTGATTATGCCATTGATATGAGTAGACATGAGACCTGAAAGTTATTGTGAATGTGGCTAGTTCATAATCTTTGTTGAAAACTTGAATGCTGGCTTTACATATTTACAACAACAAGAGCAAACAGAGTTTGTCAAAGTTTTTCTTATCACTTTCAGTTTATCACCTGAATTGCTTGAGGACAAGCAAAGGTTTAAGCTTGGGGGAGTTGATACGTCTCCAATGTATCTACTTTTCCCAACACTTTTG
Organism: Secale cereale; assembly: GCA_902687465.1. Lineage (NCBI taxonomy): Eukaryota > Viridiplantae > Streptophyta > Magnoliopsida > Poales > Poaceae > Secale > Secale cereale. The sequence goes on from LR738714.1 coordinate 833,203,059, forward strand.
CCCTTGTTTTGGCCTCTAACTTGCATGATTTGAATGGACCTAACCCAGACTGACGATGTTTTCAGCAGAACTGCCATGGTTTTATTTTTGTGCAGAAATAAAAGTTCTCGGAATGACCTGAAATTCGACGAAGATTTATTTTGGAATATATAAAAAATATCTGCGGAAAGAACCAGACCAGTGGGCCCACACCCTGTCCACGAGGGTGGGGGCGCCCCCCTAGGCGCGCCCCCTACCTCGTGGGCCCCCTGTTGCTCCACCGACGTCTTCCCCGCCTCCATATTTTCACTTTCTAGGAGAAAAAAACAGAGAGAAGGAATTATCGTATTTTACGATACGGAGCCGGCGCCAAGCCCTGATCTCTCTCGGGAGAGCTCATCTGGAGTCTGCTACTTCTCGAGCTTGCGTTGTATTCCCTCGAAGAGGAAAGGGAGATGCAGCACAGTAGCGTAAGTATTTCCCTCAATTTTTGAGAAGCAAGGTGTCAGTCCAGTAGGAGACCACGCGTGAGTCCCTCGCACCTGCACAAACAAATAAGAACTTCGCAGCCAACGTGATAAGGGGTTGTCAATCCCTTTACGATCACTTACGAAAGTGAGATCTAATAGAGATGATAGTTTGATATTTTTGGTATTTTTAGATATAAGAACAGAAAGTAAAAGTGGAAAAGTAAAGTAGATTGTAGATTGATATGTTGAGAATAGACCCGAGGGCCATAGTTTTCTCTAGTGGCTTTTCTCATGATAGCGATATTCTACGGTGGGTACACAAATTACTGTCGAGCAATTGATAGAAAAGCGAATAATTATGAGAATATCTAGGCATGATCATTATATATAGGCATCACGTCCGAGACAAGTAGACCGAAAGGATTTTGCATTTACTACTATTACTCCACACAGCAACCGCTATCCAGCATGCATCTAGAGTATTAAGTTCATAAGAATGGAGTAACGCCTTAGGCAGGATGACATGATGTAGAGGGATAAACTCAAACATAATGATATAAACCCCATATTTTTATCCTCGATGGCAACAATACAATACGTGCCTTCCTGCCCCTACTGTCACTGGGAAAGGACACCGCAAGATTGAACCCAAAGCCAAGCACTTCTCCCATTGCAAGAACTATAGATCTAGTAGGCCAAACCAAACCAATAACTTGAAGAGACTTGCAAGGATATTATAATCATACATAAAGAGTTCATAAAAGAATAAAATATTTCTCATAGATAATCTTGATCATAAACCCACAATTCATCGGATCTCGACAAACACACCGCAAAAAGAGATTACATCAAATAGATCTCCTCGAAGACCGAGGAGAAATTGGTATTTTGATCCAAAGAGAGAGAAGAAGCCATCTAGATACTAGCTATGGACCCGAAGGTCAGTGGTAAACTACTCACAACTCATGGTGAGCCGATGATGATGATGTAGAAGCACTCCCTGGAAGATCCCCCCTCCGGCGAAGCTCTGGAACAGGCCCCAAGATGGGATCTCACGGGAACAGAAGGTTGCGGCGGTGGAACTAGGGTTTTCTCTATTGTTCTGATAGTTTCGGGGTACGTAGGTATATATAGGAGGAAGGAGGGCACCGTGGGCCAGACGGGGTGCCCACGAGGCAGGGGAGCACACCCTATAGGGGGCGCGCCCCCCACCCTCGTGGACGCCACGTCAGCCCTATTCCGTGGTTCTCAAGTCTCCCGTGCGTATTTTGCTCCAAAAATATCTCTCTAGAAGTTTCATTCCGTTTGGACTCCATTTGATATTCCTTTTTGTAAAACCCTGAAATAGGCAATAAAAACAGCAATCTGGACTGTGCCTTTGGGTTAGTAGGTTAGTCCCAATAATAATATAAAAGTGTATAACAAAGCCCATTAAACATCCAAAACATCATAAATAATAGCATGGAACAATCAAAAGTTATAGATACGTTGGAGACGTATCAAGCATCCCCAAGCTTAATTCATGCTCGTCCTCGAGTAGGTAAATGATAAAAACAGAATTTTTGATGTGGAATGCTAACCAAAATAGCTTTTCAATGTAATTATCTTAATTGTGGCATGAATGTTCAGATCTGAAAGATTCAAGATAAAAAGTCTATATTGACATAAGAAATAATAATACTTCAAGCATACTAACAAAGCAATCATGTCTTCTCAAAATACTATGGCTAAAGAAAGTTATCCCTACAAAATCATATAGTCTGGCTATGCTCCCTCTTCATCAAACAATATATTCATATCATCCACAACCCGGTTTCAGCCAAGCACTTGTTTTCATACTCTATTCTTTCAAACCTTTCAACTTTCACGCAATACATGAGCATGAGCCATGGACATAGCACTATGTGGAATAGAGAGGTGGTTGTGGAAAAGACAAAAAGGAGAGAGATAGTCTCACATCGACTAGGCGTATCAATGGGCTATGGAGATGCCCATCAATAGATATCAATGTGAATGTGTAGGGATTGCCATGCAACGGATTCACTAGAGCTAAAAATGTATGAAAGCTCAACAAAAGAAACTAAGTGGCTGTGCATCCAACTTGCTTGCTCACGAAGACCTAAGGCATTTGAGGAAGCCCATCATTGGAATATACAAGCCAAGTTCTATAATGAAAATTCCCACTAGTATATGAAAGTGACTAAACATGAGACTCTCTATCATGAAGAACACGGTGCTACTTTGAAGCACAAGTGTGGAAAAAGATAGTAGAAATTGTCCCATTTTTCTTGTCCTTTTTTTCTTTTTTTGGGCCTTTCTTTTTTTTTCTTTGGCCTTTCTTTCTTTCTTTTTTCTTTGGAGGGGCTTTCTTGATTTAGCCTTTCCTCACATGGGACAATGCTCTAATAATGATGATCATCACACTTTCATTGAATTACAACTCGATATTACAACTCGATATTACAACAAAGTATGACCTATATGAATGCCTCCGGCGGTGTACCGCGATATGCTATGAATCTACAGTGACATGTATGAAAAATTATGCATAGTGGCTTTGCCACAAATACGATGTCAACTACATGATCATGCATGGCAATATGACAATATGAAGCGTGTCATATGAACGGAACGGTGGAAAGTTGCATGGCAATATATCTCGGAATGGCTATGGAAATGCCATGATAGGTAGGTATGGTGGTTCTTTTGAGGAAGATATAGGGTGGCTGTTTTGAGGAAGGATATATAGTGGGTGTATGGTACCAGAGAGAGTTGCGCGGTACAAGAGGATGGCAATGGTGGAAACGTGAGAGTGCGTAATATCCATGGACTCAACATTAGTCAAAAGAACTCATATACTTGTTGCAAAAAATTACGAGTCATCAAAACAAAGCAATCAACGCATGCTCCTAAGGGGGAGGTGATATGTCTCCAATGTATCTATAATTTTTGATTGTTCCATGCTATTATTTATGAAGTCTTGGATGTTTAATGGGCTTTATCATTCACTTTTATATCATTTTTGGGACTAACCTACTGTCGGGGGAAACTGTCCTCCCACGAGCACCTATGGGACCGGAGCCCCTTCTACGTTGCGGTAAAGGAGCGGAGGGAGCACGAAGAGCAGATCGAGGGACACACGCGTGCAGTTTACCCAGGTTCGGGCCGCGCGGACGCGTAAAACCCTACTCCTACTTAGATTGTATTGAGTTCTTGAGCTCGGGAGCTTGAAGAGCTAGCTACACCGAGCAAGAGAGCCGTCTAGGTTCTGAACCCTTTCTACGTTGTGCATGGGCCTTCTTTTATAGCTCAAGGGGTCACCGACAGGTGTCAACGTAGAGGAGGGTAAAAATGTTACTTTGGTGGTAGTTGTAACAGTGCGGGAACAGTGCATGAACAGTGGTCTTCACCTAACCTTGACAGTGGGGGACAAGGGCCTTAAATGCCCATCACCGTCAACCCCGAAAGCACCCGTCCATGCGTCTCCGTTCGCCACGGCGGTAGCCTTGTCACCGTGGTTTGCCACCGTGTCCCCCAGGCTGCACAGCCATCTGCCACGCATCCCTGGAAGGGCCCCAGGGTGACGCGTGGGCCGATGAGCTGGAGCGCGGGCACACAGCATAGTTATCCCCGGCAAGCACCTTGCCGGGGCCATGATCTTGCCGGGCCCGGAAGCTTGTCGCTCCCCGGATCCTGCCGGGGCGCAGGGCGCGCCGAGGCATGTCTTCTGAGATGCTGTCTTCTGGTCTCCCTGGCAAGCTCCTCTTGCCAGGGTCTTTTGTTAATGTCATAATCTTGAGCCTGGTGCGGCCTTCCCGGCAAGCTCCACTTGCCGGGGTCTTGATCTTCTGACAAGTATACTTTGTTCTTGAATGGCTTCATAGGGACCGAGAAGGTTTCCGGCGAGCACGTGGTGAGCCCTGCCGCGGGAAGCTGCTACTGCCCATGCACAAGTTGGGGTACTAAGGTACCCCTATCTTAGTACACCGACAGGAGTCCCCGGGCCTGGGCCACACACAGTGCCGAGCGCTGTTGGGCCAGGCCCAAAACAGTGCACGGGCACACGCGGCCCACGGCACGCCGTATCTCCTTCCGTATCCGCCGTGCCCCTCCCTAACGGCACGCGTCGATTGCGGCGTCGTGGGAGAGATCGTGGCCTCGTTATTTAGTGGGAAATGCGGAGCGTCCCCCACTTCCCCCTTAAAAGCAGAGGAAGCAGGGGCAGTTTCCCTCCTTCGTCTTCATTGCGTCTTCATCCTCCAGAAATCCTCCGCTGCTCTTTGCCTCCACCCCTCCTCCGCCGTCTTCCGCATCCGCGGCGCCGTCGAGCTCTTCGCCTCTTCCCTCGCCGCCTCCGCCATGGCTCCGAAGAGCGAGAAGGCGAAAGCGGACAAGGCCAAGATGGAGAAATCCGAGCAGGCGGCGAAACTTGCCGCCTTGCGGAAGAGGAACGTGGTCTTCGCGCCGAGGCTCAGCGCGAAGGAGCTGCGGAATAAGTACTATCTCTTCTGGTCCGGGGAGACCAAAGCTCATCCCCGCACCAGAGCCTTCCCTGCCGTCGCCAGAGATTTGTTCCCCGGCGGGTATTTCTTCTTCGCTGCTTTCTTTCACTGTGGATTGTGCCCTTCGTACTCGGAGTTTTTCTGTGACATTATGAACACATATGGCCTCCACCTCCTAGACTTTACCCCCAACGCCATCCTTACGATGGCTGTTTTCGCACATCTGTGCGAAAACTATGTTGGGATCCATCCAAACGTAGCACTCTTTCGCCATTTCTTTATGCCTAGAGTAGAGGCTGGCGCACCCCTCTCCGGCGGCATCTCCTGGATCTTCCGGTTGAACAAGAAGGATTCATACCTGAAGGGAGAACTCCGCGGCAAGTGGGAAGAATGGCGTGCAGATTGGTGCTGGGTAGTAGAGGACAAGCCGGAGCCTTTCACTGCGCCGCGCACAACAGCCATAGTGCGCGGTAGGAATTGGAGCGAATTAGCCCCGGAGGACAACAGACTCAGTATTGCCCTCGTCAGGATCATCCGTCTCCGGGTAGCTAACTTGACCATCGGAGAGGTTGGGGCAGATTTCCTCCGCCGCCGCATTGCCCCTTTACAAGAGAGGAAAAGGCCCGCCTGGGAATTTGGCAATGCGGCGGATATCATGAGGCTATGCCCAGGATTAAACTTCAATTTCACTGCTTTGGAGCTGAAAGGAATGGTCCGAGAGCTCTTCAAGCACGACCCGGCCCATCCGGAGTGGTTCAGACCCGCCAAGGGAGTAGTGCCACTGTGCAACAGCACCGCCTGCGACTCCTTGCGCGCAATGATGCCGGAGTGCGACTCCCACGGCATCGTCCCCACCTGGATCCAGCCTTCGCCGGATACAGTGCTGAGCTTCTTCGACAACTTAGTTAAGACGCCCAAGAACACCGAGGAGAACAGGGGCCTCACCCGGGCCACTAAGGCGCGGGACATAGCTTACATCGCTTCCCGGATGGAAGAGGCCGCCGCAGCTGCAGCGGCGGGAGATTTTGGATACACCGTGGACGATGCAGAGGCCGCCAACGTGTTGAGCCAAGCAGAGGAGGCCGAGATCCTCAGGTTGCTCAAGCTTCCGCCCGAAGAGTTTGCCGGGGTTCCTTCCCTGAGGCTTTCCGGGATAACCGGGATTGTGAGCGAGGCCGCCGCAGGGGGCGAGGTCGCCGGAGGGAGCAGGGCCGCCGGAGAGAGCGAAGCCGCCGGGCAAAGCGCTGGGCCCAACGGGCCTGCCGGGGAGGAGGAGGAGGAGGACGTCGAGGCCGATGAAGACACCGGCGGATCTCTGGGGCTAGACGACGACGCCTCCTCGTCCTCAGAGAACTCCCCGCCTCCGGCAAGTCCTAAGCAAACACCGAGGAAGCGCCTCCGCAAGGCGGCTACAGCGACGAGGACGCAGGCGCCTCGACAGCAGCCTGCTCGCCGGGCGACGCGCGCTACTAGGGCGAGCCAAGGCGCGACGGAGGAGGCGCCCCGTGCGCCAGCGCCAAGCGGAGGGGGATCCTCCCGGAGCGGAACGGCCGCTCCGCCTGCTCCTCGTGCCTCGGCGTCAACGGAGGCTGGGTCTTCGCAGCACCCAGCCCCGGAGACCGCCAAGCGCCCGAGGGAGCCTTCTCCTCCCGCTCCTCGCGCGGGAGCATCTCAGGTGGAGTTCGACTTCTCCGCCCTCAGCTCCAACGACGACGAGGAAGAGGAGTAAGTACCCGCAACTTGTAACTTCTTTTATTTTGTCTTGATTTTCCTTGTTGGTTCTGATCTCGTTTTTGCTTTGCTTTCAGGTCCCTGGCCCAGCGGATGGCGAAGAGGGCCAAGATCCCTGTGGTCGAGGTTGAAGACGACTCGCCCGCCGCGGCGACTGGGGACGCGCCAGCGGCGAACTTGCCGGATCAACCCGCTGCTCCGAGGAGCAGCCCCCAGCGCAGCCCCCAGCGTAAGTCTGGTCTTGAGTTTTCTGTTTGTCGGGCGCGCTCGAGGTTTTTGCTTGTACTAATGTCTTGTTGTCTTGTTTGTCTCGTGCAGAAGTGGAGCCGCAGTCGCAGGAGCGCCCGGAGGCTGCCCCCGACGAGCTGCATGCCTCACCATCCCCGCCAAGGGCGAGCTCCCCGGCGAGGGAGAGCGCTCCGCCAAGGACGGGCACCCCGCCAAGGGCGGGCACCCCGCCAAGGGTGGCCAGCCCAACAAGGGTGGCCACCCCGCCAAGGGAGGGCGCGGGCGGCCCTCCGCCAGCAGGGGCCACCGCTCCACCGCCAAGGGAGGACTCCCCGGCGAGGAAGCCTGTCGTCGAAGAAGTCCGCGAAGGTGAGTCTTGTAGCTTCTTCTTCTTGGACTCTTCTTTTTTTGGATATTTGCTTGACTTTTTCTTTTCTTTTTCTTCTGCTAGATCCTCCTGCACCGGAGCGGATGGAGACAGAGACCGCCGACGAGGAGGGCGCGTAAGGCGACGGCGGCAACGCCACTGCCGCTGAGGACATGACTGGAGCCGACGAGCCTGCCGCTGAGGAGACTGTCCCAACCGCAGATGCCGCGGCTGGGGAAGGGGGCGGCGACCACACTGCTGGCCCGGAGGCAGCAGGAGCGTCAAGAGCTGCACCGGCCACCGACCCCTCCGCCGCCACGGAGCAGCCAGGCATCTATCTTGAGGCCCCCAACGGAGTCTTCATACAAGTCCCGTGGGGGTCTTCGTCGCGAGCCCCCATGGAGAGAGAGACCTACAATGGAGAGGTCCTCGCCTCCACGGGGTTGAAGGTTGTTGAAGCACTTGGCGGTGGAGACGAGCCCGAAGAGGAGAAGCTCCTCCGCCGGCTCCTGGCCCTTTACCGAGCCAGGCAGGCGAAGCTGGACTCCCGGGAAGCTCTTGCCACCAAGGCTGGAGTTGACTTGGAGAAGCGCGCCGTGGAACTCCGCGCCGCCAACCAGGCAGCCCTCCGCAATTTGGCGGAGGAGCGAGAAGGGCTTGCCGAGGAGCAGCAAGCCTTCCTCCTGGAGAAGGCGGAGGCAGCAGAGCGGCAGCGGCTTGCCGCCGAGGAGCTGTCTCGGCGGGAGGGGTCGCTCAACCAGCGGAAGGTCGAGCTCGACGCCCATGACGACGAGCTCACCGCCCGGGAGCAGGCCATTGGCGGGGCCCTGAAGGAGGCAAAGGATGCCGCGGCCGCCGCGGAAACCGCCAAGAAGGACCTGGAGCTAAAGGTGGACCAGCTGGAGCGGTACCTGAAGGCGAGTGAGGACAGGGTCACCGCGCTCAACGTGGAGCGGGAGAAAGACGCCCACACCAACTCGGACTTGCAGGTACGACTCTCCAAGAAGGGCGACGAGCTTACTGCTGCCAAAGATTCAATCGCTGACTTGGAGTTGAAGGTCTCCACTCTGACCGATTCACTCGACGCTGCCCGGGATCGTGAGACGAAACTGAAGGACGAGCTCCGCAAGGAACGAGGCCTGGTGGAGAGCGCCGCCGTCTCGGCGAACCAGTTCAGCCAGGCAGTGGAGCAGTGGACCGACGATCTGGTCGCCTCCGCTGCGAACATTGACAAGGAGCTGATGGCGCTGAGGGTGGAGCACCATGTGTACTCTCCGGACGAGAATCTCCCCCACAGCGCCAAGTTAAGTCTCTTCTTCAGTGGAATCGCGCTGGCGCTTGCGCGGCTACAGGAGAAGCTCCCCGCGCAGCTGGCCGACGAGTCGCGTCAGCTCTGCGCGGGCACTCTGGAGCGCGTCTTCACGAAGATCGTCTACCGCAACCCCGGCATCAACCTCACCAACGTCCTCCGCTCCTTGCCGGACGACGCTGACCAGGAGGCGTTGAAGGCGCAGGTCGCCCACATCGTCGCCAAAGTGAACAAGATCTCAAGGCGTGAAGGCGACCGCGTAGATTAGGCTTCTTCATTTTTGTTTCCTTTGCCGCTGCAGATTCTGTTATGGACATGAATCGATTAGTTATCGCGGCAAGTTATCTTTGTAATATACAGTCTTATTTTGACCAGCTAATGCAGTGTTATCTCCCTTGCTTTGGTCCTTTACTTTGTATGCTTTTTACCCTACGCTTTTAGGGGACTCGCCGGCAAGGGGCCCTTGCCGCGAGCGCTGAGTGCTGGACTCTGAGCAGCCTGCTGGCAAAGGCCTTGTCGGCAAGCAACCTTGCCGCAGCTAGTCGCAACACATTTAGCTTGCTGAGCGAACTCGAAAATGAGGTAAGGGCGCGACACTTGTCGCAGCTCTCTTAAGTCGTTGAGCGTGCTCGGAAACAAAGTAAGGGTGCGGCTAGCCACGGGTAGGTTCCTCCGCGCACAGGTTTTCCATACAAAGTGTGGTTGTTCAAAGAAGACAACTAAAATTTAAAAATTTGAACTGCTCAAATTCTGGTGACTTAGCTTTCATAGATTGCTTGTCCTCCGACAAGGCTTTTCTTTCTTGAACAGCACTTGGTTCATCCTCCACCTCCTCCCCCCCCCCCCGGGCAAACTTGTGCGCGAGGAATGTTCCTTCTGCTTAGTAGGGAAAGAAAAAGAGGAGGGAAAACAAGTATATAGCCTCTTGGCCTGCTAATGCTTACCGGGTATGCGTGTTTGCACAAGATGCCAAACAATGCATGCAAATAACAAAGAAAAGCATGGAGATGGCAAATAGCGCGAAACACAAAAGCTTTACTGATGCACGGGATCTGCGCCCGGCTTTGTACAAAGGTTTACATGCAACAGCGGCAAGACTCGTACAAAAGGTGGTTGCCGGAGCGGATCACGGCAACCGCGCCTTATGGGTGAAACTTGCGAAGATGCTCTATGTTCCAGGAATTGCTCACCGGTAAGCCTTCTTCAGTCTCAAGGCGGACAGCGCCGGGCCTTGTGACTTGTCTCACCCGATAAGGGCCTTCCCACTTCGGCGTCAACTTGTTGGAATTCTTGGCGGACTGAACACGCCGAAGAACAAGGTCGCCTTCCTCGAGACTCCTGGCCTTAACCTTGCGGCTATGATAGCGGCGCAAGGCTTGCTGGTATCGAGCAGCTCGTACAGCAGCCTGGAGACGTTCCTCCTCAAGGAGCAGTGTATCATCTTGTCGCAGTTGCTCTTGCTCGAGCTCATCATAAGCGAGCACTCGAGGAGATCCGTATACGAGTTCCGTGGGGAGAAGTGCCTCTGCTCCATAGACAAGAGCAAAGGGTGTCTGTCCGGTGGCTCGACTTGGTGTCGTTCTGATTGACCAAAGAGCCGCCGGTAACTCCTCTATCCAGTTTCTTCCGCACTTGCGCAGCCTGTCGAAGGTTCTTGTCTTGAGTCCGCGCAGCACTTCAGCATTGGCCCTCTCCGCTTGACCATTGCTCCTCGGGTGAGCAACAGAAGCGAAACAGACCTTGGCGCCAAGATCTTGGACGTACTGCATATAGGTGCGACTTGTGAACTGTGTGCCGTTGTCGGTGATGATCCTGTTAGGGATTCCGAAGCGGCAAACAATTGACCTGAAGAACCTGACTGCTGACTGTGCTGTCACCTTTCTCACTGGTTCCACTTCTGGCCACTTTGTAAACTTGTCGATTGCAACGTACAAGTATTCAAAGCCCCCGACAGCGCGGGGAAAGGGGCCGAGGATATCGAGCCCCCAGACCGAGAAGGGCCAGGACAAAGGAATCGTCTGGAGAGCTTGAGCTGGCTGGTGAATTTGCTTGGCATGGAACTGGCACGCTTCACACTTGGTTACTTGTGCAGTTGCATCTTGGAGGGCTTCTTGCCAAAAGAACCCTTGCCGGAACGCCTTCCCGGCAAGTGCCCTTGCGCCAATGTGGTGGCCACATATGCCTCCATGTATCTCTGCCAACAGCTTCTGTCCATCTTCTCTGGAAATGCACTTCAACCTGACCCCATTGAGTCTTCTTCTGTACAGTTCGTTATCCACGAACTGGTACATACTTGACTGCCTGGTTATTTTCTCTATCTCTTCTGGCTTGTCGGGAAGTTCTCCAGTTTGCAGAAAACGGACGATCTGCTGCGCCCATGCCGGAGCACGAGGGTCAACGGCAAGGACTAAAGCCACGAGGGCCGCTGCGGGAACCCCAGCTTCTACGGCAAGAACCTCCGGTTCTGCCGGAGCTGATGGTCCCCCGGCAAGCCTGCCGGGGCAAGACTTGTCGGGAACGCTTGCTTCAACTGTACAGACCCTTGAATCAGCAGGAGCAAACTGTTCCTCAGCGTTCTGACTGTTGATCTTGGGGACCTTGGCGGCGGCTTCAGGAAGATCCGCCGGTAAGTAGTCGCCGGAGACCAACTTTCTCTTGTTGTTCTGCCCAACTGATGGTGTAACGGATGGCTGAGTTAGCTTGAGCAGGAAGGTCCCTGGTTCCACAGGTAACTTCATTGCAGCACACTTTGAGAGGCCATCTGTGATATCATTCTGAGCTCTCGGGACGTGCTCCATTTGCAGACCTTCAAAGTGCTCTTCAAGCTTCCTCACTTCATCTACATAAGCTTCCATCAAAGGGCTCTGGTAACTCTTATTTACTTGTCGGACCACCAACTGTGAATCTCCCCGCACAATCAACTTCTTGATCCCAAACTCGGCTGCAATCCTGAGGCCGGCAAGCAAGCCTTCATACTCTGCAGTATTGTTTGTCGCTTGTTCCTTGGGAAAGTGCATCTGGACAACGTACTTGAGGTGCTCTCCGGTGGGTGCTATGAGTACCACGCCGGCACCGGCGCCTTGCAGCGAGAACGCACCATCAAAGTACATTACCCATTCGCTGGTCGCTTCTTGTACGGGGACGCTTGTCTCTTGGAGTTCTTCATCTGGTGTTGGGGTCCATTCAGCTATGAATTCTGCCAAAGCTCTTCTCTGTATAGTTGAAGTACTCTCAAACTTGAGACCAAAGCTCGACAGCTCCAGTGCCCACTCGACGATCCTGCATGTTGCTTATGGATTCTGCAATATCCTTTTTAACGGAAAGCGAGTGACCACTGTTATCTCATGTGCTTGAAAGTAATGGCGCAGCTTTCTCGAGGCCATGAGGAGACCGAAAAGCAACTTCTGCACCCCAGAGTATCTCGATCTAGCCCCCTGCAAGAGGGAACTTACAAAATACACTGGGCGCTGCACCATCTTCCTTCGCACTTCTCCTTGCTCCTGCGCAGAGTTGTCCTTGTCGGGGCCAGAGCTTGCCGGTGGAGCCCCCTGCTTGTCGCTGGATTCGCTTGCCAGAGGTGTGGGCTCTTCCTCTGCCTTCCTTTCCACTACCAACGCAGCACTAACCACTTGATTGGTTGCCGCTAAGTACAGCAGCAACTTCTCTTGTGGTTTAGGTGCGACAAGTATTGGAGTGGAGGACAGGTATCCTTTCAAATCCTGCAGCGCTGCCTCCGCTTCCGGAGTCCATTTCATAGTACCTGCCTTTTTCAAGATTTTGAAGAAAGGCAGGGCGCGTTCTGCAGATTTTGAAATGAACCTGCCGAGGGCAGCCACACAACCAGCAAGTCTCCTTACGTCCTTGAAGCGCTTCGGGGCTTCAATCTGCTCGATGGCTTTTATCTTGTCGGGATTGGCTTCAATCCCCCTCTGGGACACAAAGAACCCGAGAAGCTTGCCGGAGGGGACTCCGAAGACGCACTTCTCGGGGTTCAACATGAGCTGGATCTTGCGCAGATTTGCAAATGTTTCTTCCAAGTCTTGGATCAGGGTATCTTTGCTCTTGCTTTTGACCACTATGTCATCCATGTAAGCTTCTACATTTCTGTGAATCCGTGGCTCAAAAGTAGTGTGCACCACCCTTGCAAATGTTGAGTCTGCATTCTTCAATCCAAAGGGCATGCGTATGAAACAATATGTGCCACATGGAGTAATGAATGCAGTCTTCTCTTCATCTTCCTTGGCCATGAATATCTTGTGGTAGCCTGAGTATGCATCAAGGAAGGAAAGCAGCTCACAACCAGCGGTTGAGTCAACAATCTGATCGATGCGCGGCAAGGGAAATTGATCTTTGGGACATGCTTTATTCACATCAGTGAAGTCTATACACAGTCTCCACTTCCCGTTGGCCTTACGCACGACAACTGGATTTGCTAACCATGTGGGATGGATCACGCCTCTAACCAGGCCTGCTGCTTCTAGCTTCTTTATCTCTTCGGTGATGAATTCTTGGCGCTCCACGGCTTGCTTCCTGACCTTCTGCTTGACGGGCCGCGCATGAGGACAAACAGCAAGCTTGTGCTCAATTACCTTCCTGGGAACGACGGGGATGTCGGATGGTTGCCATGCAAACACATCGACATTCGCCCGCAGGAAGGCAATGAGCGCGCTTTCCTATTTGTTGCCAAGTGTAGCACTGATGGTGAAGGTACCACCAGTGCCGTCCTCCTTGGCGGACACCTTCTTGGTTGCCGGTGGAGCGGCCATCCCTTTCTTGCACTTGCCGGTGGAGCTCGATGGAACGTCCTCGACGGCAGCGCAGCACTCCGAAGAGGTGCGTTTGCCGGAGTGGGCCCCAGAGCTCTTGCCGGACTTGGTCTTGGTCTTCCCCCCGGGAGCTTCAGCGGCAAGTGCGTTGCTTTCTGCTGTGGCTGCTGCATCCCGGTATATCTTGTCGGCGCAGATAAGCGCGTCCTTCTTGTCGCCAGTAGGGATGGCAACGGGGCCCCATACCCGCCAAACCCATGGGGATTTCATCTATTAGGGGGTGGGGATGGGCAAAAAACATCCCCATGGGGATATTGACCAAAGTAATTTATTCCCCATAGGGTACAATGGGGATGGGGAAGATATCCTATTCCCTAGACCCAATACCCATCGGGGACCCGGTTAGTAACTGTGACACTGCGGTCAACCTTAAAATATTCATAAACACACTTGCGGAAAAAAAAAACTCTGGAAAATAACCTTAACCCTATCTCACGTCCTCATCTCAGATGCCACCATGACCAAGAAGTTAGTACGACCTAGATATGCATTAGCAGGACAAGGACAACAACATTTATGTATGTTGATTATAGGGTGTCATATTATGTATATGAGTATTTGTTTATGGGGATGGGGACCCTAATGGGGCCCCGTTCCCCAGTGGGGCATGGGTATGGGGAAACTTCATCCCTAGTCATGTAAACGGGGATGGGGATGGGATGATAGGGAATAGATGGGGATGGGGATGTTGTTGGTATCCCCATAGGGGATTGTCCCCATTGCCATCCCTAGTCGCCAGGGACAGAGATGACGCTTATCGGCCTCGGCATCTTGAGTACGTTGTAGGCATAGTGGGAAGCTGCCATGAACTTGGCGAGGGCAGGACGTCCAAGTATCCCATTGTATGGCAATGGGATATCGGCCACGTCGAAGGTTATCCTCTCCGTCCTGAAGTTGAGCTCCCCGCCAAAGGTCACTGGCAGAGTAATCTTCCCCTCTGGCTTGCTCCTCCCCGGGTTTATTCCTTGGAACGACCCGGTTTCTTCGAGCTCGCTGTCTGGGATCTGGAGTTTCTTGATCACAGCCGAGGAGATCAAGTTCAGGCCGGCCCCGCCGTCAACCAACATTTTGGTGACCTTGAGGTTGCGGATGGTTGGTGAGACCAACATCGGCAAGCACCCGACCGCCGTTGTGCGGTCAGGGTGATCCTCAAGATCAAAAATGATGGGCGTGCTGGACCAGTTCAGCAGCCTGCGTGACTCGACGGGCGGCTCAGCTGCGTTCACTTCCCGCACCCATTGCTTGAGTTGGCGGTGGGAAGCATGCAGAGAGGCGCCTCCGTCGACAAACAGAACTTCTGTGGCCTTCTGGAACTCCTGCTCGCTGTTATCTCCTTCCTCCATGTCGTCGTCGTCTTCTTCCTCATCCTTGTCGCGGCCCCGGGGAGGTCGATCACCCTGCCGCTGCTTGGCCTTGCCGCCGCGTCCTCCCCGGCCATTGAATGGCCGCTTCTTGCTAGGCTCTCCTCCGCCACCTTGGGCCTTCTCCTTGTCGCGCCGCTCGTATTCAGCTTTCTGCTGCTCTACGAGGTACTCGACTCGTTTGCAGTTCTAAAGGTCGTGGCCTTTGGTGTGGTGGATCTTGCAATATTGCTTGTCGGAGCCGTCCTGCTTGTCAGCTGCCGCCACAGGGGCAGGCTCCTTGCCGGAGCCGCCAGCCTGTGCCTTCTTGGCGGGAGCCTCCTTGCCTGACTGCTCGACGACTAGCACTTCCTTGCTCTTCTTCTTTCTATTGTTCCGCCGCCGGCTCTTCCTTGCCGGGGCGGCATCCTCGCTGTCGCTTCCCCCTGCGCCAGCATCCTCTCCGGGGAGTTTCCTCCCCTCTTCGGTGCGCGCGCACTTGTCAGCCAGAGCGTAGAGCTCGCTGACATCCCGTATCTTGGTCATGGCCATCTCTTCCCGCATGCGGCGATTACGCACGTTCTGGTGGAACACGCTGATAACCGCGGCGGGGTGGACGTCGGGAATATTGTGCTGCACGCGGCTGAATCGTTGAATGTACTTGCGCAGGGGTTCTCCTTCCTTCTGGGCGAAGATATGGAGATCACTCTCCTGGCCGTGGGGTTTGTGGCCGCCCGTGAAGGCGCCAACAAATTGGTGGCACAGATCTGCCCACGAAGAAATGGAGCCTTCCGGCAAGTGCATAAGCCAAGAGCGGACGTTTGGCTTAAGCACCAGCGGGAAGTAGTTAGCCAATATCTTCTCGTCGCGTCCCCCGGCAGCCTGCACTGCGATGGTGTAGATGCTGAGGAACTCCGAGGGGTGCGTCTTGCCGTCGTACTTCTCGGGTACGTCGGGCTTGAAGTTTTTCATGCTGGGCCACTGGACGCGCCACAGCTCACGGGTGAACGCAGGGCAACCTGCCGCGTACGGCGAGTCGCCTGGTTCACCGGGCGCGTGCGTGTCGACAGCGGTCCCAGCGCGCTGATCCGATTGTCGCGGGCTTCTCGTCGGCGCTCGATTGTCGTCCGAGCATCTTCTTGTCGCCGATCGTCAAGGACTTGGCGCTGGTCCCGACGAGCCCGCGGATCCGACGACGCCGTGGAGTCGTCGTCGACGTTGATCCGGCGGGGAGGCGTCTTCTGCTTCCGCGGTGGGGAGTGCACGGTGGTTGCACCCCCGGCGGTCTTGTCGCCATCGGCCTTCGTCTGGTCGGCTTGCCGTGGCCGCGATGTCGCCGGCTGCTGCGGCGTGTCGTTGTTGGCGAAGGCGATGAGGCTTTGGATCGTCGCCCTCCAGTCCTCGGCCTGGTCTGCCGCTGGAGGGAAATCGAGAAGTAGATGTGCTCTTGCTAGAGCTTCTGCTGGAGAGGAGGGGAGCGGCGGCGAGCGGTGCGAGGAGCGAGATATGCTCGGACTTCTAACAGGGTTAGAAGGAGCAGTCTCTCGCCCCGGTGACCGTGCCTTGCTCGTGCCAGGACGATGGCCTTGAGCGTCCCGCGATCCTCCGGTTTATCCTTGGCGCAGCAAGCGAATGGTACCTCCTGTACCACGGCGCTGCTGGCCTGGCGTCTGCTGGGAAAGACGCGGTGCATCCACGGACACCGAGGCTTTGGAATTTTTCCGGTTATACGTCTTGTCCTTGGACTTGGTGGCGCCGTGACTTTCCTCGCCAGCGACCACTCTTCCGCCGGCATCTCCTCCACCAACCGTTGGTTCTGGTGGTGGTGGGATCGATGCAGACGGGCCTGCGACCTCCGAAGCCTTCTTCTTCGGGGCCATGTTGTTGCTGATGAAGTTGATGAAGCTTGTGAGGTTGATGAAGAATGCGCCCGCGTGAGCGCCGGATCAGGTTCGCACAACCTCGACGCCCCCTACCTGGCGCGCCAAAGATGTCGGGGGAAACTGTCCTCCCACGAGCACCTATGGGACCGGAGCCCCTTCTACGTTGCGGTAAAGGAGCGGAGGGAGCACGAAGAGCAGATCGAGGGACACACGGGGGCAGTTTACCCAGGTTCGGGCCGCGCGGAAGCGTAAAACCCTACTCCTGCTTAGATTGTATTGAGTTCTTGAGCTCGGGAGCTTGAAGAGCTAGCTACACCAAGCAAGAGAGCCGTCTAGGTTCCGAACCCTTTCTACGTTGTGCATGGGCCTCCTTTTATAGCTCAAGGGGTCACCGATAGGTGTCAACGTAGAGGAGGGTAAAAATGTAACTTTGGTGGTAGTTGTAACAGTGCGGGAACAGTGCATGAACAGTGGTCTTCACCTAACCTTGACAGTGGGGGACAAGGGCCTTAAATGCCCGTCACCGTCGACCCCGAAAGCACCCGTCCATGCGTCTCCGTTCGCCACGGCGGTAGCCTTGTCACAGTGGTTTGCCACCGTGTCCCCCAGGCTGCACAGCCATCCGCCACGCGTCCCTGGAAGGGCCCCAGGGCGACGCGTGGGCCGATGAGCTGGAGCGCGGGCACACAGCATAGTTCTCCCCGGCAAGCACCTTGCCGGGGCCATGATCTTGCCGGGCCCGGAAGCTTGTCGCTCCCCGGGTCCTGCCGGGGCGCAGGGTGCGCCGAGGCATGTCTTCTGAGATGCTGTCTTCTGGTCTCCCTGGCAAGCTCCTCTTGCCAGGGTCTTGTGTTAATATGATAATCTTGAGCCTGGTGCGGCCTTCCCGGCAAGCTCCACTTGCCGGGGTCTTGATCTTCTGACAAGTATACTTTGTTCTTGAATGGCTTCATAGGGACCGAGAAGGTTTCCGGCGAGCACGTGGTGAGCCGTGCCGCGGGAAGCTGCTACTGCCCGTGCACAAGTTGGGGTACTGAGGTACCCCTATCTTAGTACACCGACACCTACTAACCCTAAGGCCCAGTCCAGATTGCTGTTTTTTTGCCTATTTCAGGATTTTGAAGAAAAAGAATATCAAACGGAGTCCAAACGGAATGAAACCTTCGCGAGAGATATTTTTGGAGAAAATCACGGACGCGGAGCTTGAGGACCAAGTCAGGGGACAGAGAGGTGGCCCTCGAGGGTGGGGGGCGCGCCCCCTGCCTCGAGGCCCCCTCAAGTGGCCTCCGGTGCCCTCCTTCTTCCTATATAAGTCCACGTACCCCAGAAACTCCGTAGACAGAGAGAAACCCCTAATTCCACCGCCGTAGCTTCTGTTCCCGTGGAGATCCCATCTTGGAGCCTGTTCCGGAGCTCCACCAGAGGGGGATCCGTCACGAAGGCCTTCATCATCATCATCATCGCCCTCACCATGAGTTGTGAGTAGTTTACCACAGACCTTCGGGTCCATAGCTAGTATCTAGATGGCTTCTTCTCTCTCTCCGGATCTCAATACAAAGTACTCCTCGGTCTTCGAGGAGATTTATTCGATGTAATCTCTTTTTGCGGTGTGTTTGTCGAGATCCGATGAATTGTGAGTTTATGATCAAGGTTATCTATGAAAGATATTTGGTTCTTCTCTGAACTTTTTATGTGTGCTCATAATATCCTTGCAAGTCTCTTCGAATTATTGGTTTGGTTTGGCCTACTAGATCTATAGTTCTTGCAATGGGAGAAGTGCTTGGCTTTGGGTTCAATCTTGCGGTGTCCTTTCCCAGTGACAGTAGGGGCAGCAAGGCACATATTGTATTGTTGCCATCGAGGATAAAAAGATGGGGTTTACATCATATTGCTTGAGTTTATCCCTCTACATCATGTCATCTTGCTTAAGGCATTACTCTGTTCGTCTGAACTCAATACACTAGATGCATGCTGGATAGCGGTCGATGGGTGGAGTAATAGTAGTAGATGCAGGCAGGAGTCGGTCCACTTGTCTCGAACGTAATGCCTATATACAATGATCATGCCTAGATAGTCTCATAATTATTCGCTTTTCAATCAATTGCTCGATAGTAATTTGTTTACCCGCCGTAGAATATCGCTATCATGAGAGAAGCCACTAGAGAAAACTATGGCCCCCGGGTCTATTCTCAACATATCAATCTACATCTACTTTAGTTTTACCGCTTTTATTTTCTATTTTATTGAACTAAAAATACCAAAAATATGAACTATCATCTCTATCAGATCTCACTTTCGTAAGTGACCGTAAAGGGATTGACAACCCCTTATAGCGTTGGCTACGAAGTTCTTATTTGTTTGTGCAGGTGCGAGGGACTCGCGCGTGGTCTCCAACTGGGTTGATACATTGGTTCTCAAAAACTGAGGGAAATACTTACGCTACTATGTTGCATCTCCCTTTCCTCTTCGAGGGAATACAACGGAAGCTCAAGAGGTAGCAAGAAGAATTTCTGGCGCCGTTGCCGAGGAGGCTTACGCAAAAGTCATATACCAAGTACCTATCACAAACCCTTATCCTTTGCATTACATTTTTGCCTCTCGATTTCCTCTCCCCCACTTCACCCTTGCCTTTTTATTTGCCCTTCTTCCGCCGTGTGTTTATCGTCCGCTTGCTTCTTGTTAGCTTGTGTGTGTTGGATTGCTTGCTTGTCACTATGGCTCAGAACAATACCAAATTGTGTGACTTCTCCAATACAAACAACAATGACTTTATTAGCACTCCGATTGCTCCTATTACCGATGTTGCATCTTGTGAGCTCAATGCTGCTTTGTTGAATCTTGTCATGAAAGATCAATTCTCCGGCCTTCCTAGTGAAGATGTCGCTACCCATCTAAACAACTTTGTTGATTTGTGTGATATGCAAAAGAAAAGGGATACGGATAACGATATTGTTAAATTGAAGTTATTTCCGTTTTCACTTAGAGATCATGCTAAAACTTGGTTTTCATCTTTGCCTAGAAATAGTATTGATTCGTTGAATAAGTCCAAAGATGCTTTTATCTCTAAGTATTTCCCTCCTGCTAAGATCATCTCTCTTAGAAACGATATTATGAATTTTAAGCAACTAGATCATGAGCATGTTGCACAAGCTTGGGAGAGAATGAAATTGATGATACGTAATTGCCCTATACATGGTTTGAATCTATGGATGATTATTTAGAACTTTTATGCTGGCTTGAATTTTGCTTCTAGAAATCTTTTAGATTCGGCCGCCTGAGGCACTTTCATGGAAACTACCTTAGGAGAAGCTACCAAACTCCTAAATAATATTATGGTTAATTATTCTCAATGGCACACCGAAAGATCTATTAGTAAAAAAGTGCATGCTATCGAAGAAATTAGTGTTTTGAGTGGAAAGATGGATGAACTTCTGAAATTGTTTGCTGCTAAGAGTGCTTCTTCTGATCCTAATGATATGCCTTTGTCCACTTTGATTGAGAATAACAATGAATCTTTGGATGTGAATTTTGTTGGTAGGAATAATTTTGGTAACAATGCTTATAGAGGTAATTTTAATCCTAGGCCTTTTCCTAGTAATTCCTCTAATAATTATGGCAATTCCTACAAAAACTCTTATGGAAAGATGCCTTCTGAATTTGAAACTAGTGTTAAGGAGTTTATGATCTCGCAAAAGAATTGCAATGCTATGCTTGAAAAGAAATTGCTTAAGGTTGATGAATTGTCTAGAAGTGTGGATAGAATTACTCTTGATGTTGATTCTTTGAAACTTAGATCTATCCCACCTAAGCATGATATCAATGAGTCTCTCAAAGCCATGAGAATTTCCATTGCTGAATGCAAAGAAAGAACCGCTAGAATGCGTGCTAAAAGAGAAGATTATATTAAATCGTGTTCTTCTAGTTATCATGAAAATAAAGATGAAGATCTGAAAGTTACTGATGTGTCTCCTATTAGATCCTTGTTTTCTAGTATTAATCTTGATGAAAATAGGATTGGAGATGATTCTGCTTTAAGGTGTCCCAATGATTCAGAGTTTTTAGATCTTGATGCTAAAATTGCTAAAAGTGGGAATGAAGAGATTAAAACTTTGCATAGTGATGAACCCACTACATTGGATTTCAAGGGATTCAATTATGATAATTGCTCTTTGATTGATTGTATTTCCTTGTTGCAATCCGTGCTAAATTCTCCGCATGCTTATAGTCAAAATAAAGCTTTCACTAAACATATAGTTGATGCTTTGATGCAATCTTATGAAGAATAACTTGAGTTGGAAGTTTCTATACCTAGAAAGCTTTATGATGAATGGGAACCTACTATCAAAATCAAAATAAAAGATCATTAATGCTATGCTTTGTGTGATTTGGGTGCTAGTGTCTCCACTATCTCAAAAACTTTGTGTGATTTGCTAGGGTTCCATGAGCTTGATGATTGTTCTTTAAATTTGCATCTTGTAGATTCCACTATTAAGAAACCTATGGGAAGAATTAATGATGTTCTTATTGTTGCCAATAGGAATTATGTGCCCGTAGATTTCATTGTTCTTGATATAGATTGCAATCCTTCATGTCCTATTATTCTTGGTAGACCTTTCCTTAGAACGATTGGTGTCATTATTGATATGAAGGAAGGAAATATTCGATTCCAATTTCCATTAAGGAAAGGCATGGAACAATTTCCTAGAAACAAAATCAAATTACCATATGAATCTATCATGAGAGCCACTTATGGATTGCCTTCCAAGGATGGCAATACCTAGATCTATCTTGTATCGTGCCTAGCTAGGGGCGTAAAACGATAGCGCTTGTTGGGAGGCAACCCAATTTTTTGTTTTTTTGTTTTTGTTGCTGTTAGGGAATAAATATTGCATCTAGCCTCTGATTATATGTGGTTTCATGTTTTGTTTACTGTTTGTGCCAAGTAGAACCTTTGGGAAGACTTGTAAAAAGTTTATATGATCTTGCTGTGAAAAACAGAATCATTAGCGCTTGCTAAAGTAGTCGTGGGATTTCACTGGAGCGTTCTTTTTAGTTGATTCCTTTTGAAGATGATTGGTAGACAAATTGCGCAAATTTAACAATTTAGTTTGAATTTTTTGGAGTTCCAGAAGTAGGCGAATCCTGCAGATTACTAAAGACTGTTCTGTCTTTGACAGATTCTGTTTTTCGTGTGTTGTTTACTTATTCCGATGCATCTATGAGTAGTATTGGAGGATATGAACCATAGAGAAGTTTCAGTACAGTAGGTTTAAAACAAAGAATGAATTCATTGCTGTACCTTTGAGTAGTGGTTTGCTTTCTTATACTAACGGAGCTCATGAGAATTTTTGTCTAAGTTTTGTGTTGTGAAGTTTTCAAGTTTTGAGTATTGCTTTGATGGCCTATGGAACAAGGAGTAGCAAAGGCCTAAGCTTGGGTATGCCCATGGCACCCCAAGTAAATTCAAGATAATCAAAAGCCTAAGCTTAGGGATGCCCCGGGAAGGCATCCCCTCTTTCGTCTTCATTCATCGGTAACTATACTTGGAGCTATATTTTTATTCGCAACATGATAGGTGTTTTGCTTGGAGCGTCTTGTATAATTTGAGTCTTTGCTTTTTAGTTTGCCACAATCATCCTTGCTGGACACACCTATTTGAGAGAGTTAAATATGGCCTAGAAATTGTTAGAACACTCTATGTGCTTCACTTATATATTTTGAGTTGAATAGTTTTGCTTTAGTGCTTCACTTATATCTTTTAGAGCACGGTGGTGGTAATATGTTGTAGAAATTGTTGAACTCTCATGCTTCACTTATATATATTAGAGAGTCTATTAAAACAGCATGGTAATGTGTTTAGGCTAAAGAAACTAGTCTTCACATGATAGACATCCAATGTTAATGTAGTAAAAAAAATCACACTAAGTGCATTGAATAGAATGAGATATTGGATGCTTGATAATTGTTTTGAGATATGGGGATAGTGATATTAGAGCCATGCTAGTGTAGTTATTATGAAATTGATAAATATTTTTGTTAAGGTTAGTGATTCCCGTATCATGCACGTATGGTGAACCGCTATGTGACGAAGTTAGAGCATGGGGTATTTGTAGAGTGCCATCCTTTGTGTGGCGGTCGGGGGCGCGCGATGGTTAACTTCTACCAACCTCCCCCATAGGAGCATGCGTTGATTGCTTTGTTTTGATGACTCGTAGATTTTCGCAATAAGTATATGAGTTTTTATGACTAATGTTGAGTCCATGGATTATACGCACTCTCACCCTTCCACCATTGCTAGCCTCTCTTGTACCGCGCAACTTTCGCCGGTGTCATAAACCCACTATATATCCTTCCTCAAAACAGCCACCATATTGTTCCTCAAAACAGCCACCATACCTACCTATTATAGCATTTACATAGCCATTCCGAGATATATTGCCATGCAACTTTCCACCATTCCGTTTATATGACACGCATCATATTGTCATATTGCCATGCATGATCATGTAGTTGACAACGTATTCGTGGCAAAGCCACCATGCATAACTTCATACATGTCACTCTTGTTTCATTGCACATACCGGTACACCGCCGGAGGCATTCATATAGAGTCATACTTTGTTGTTGTAGTATCGAGTTGTAATGAAAGTGTGATGATCATCATTATTAGAGCATTGTCCCATGGGAGGAAAGGATAAATCTATAAAGCCCCTCCGCAAAAAAATGAACAAAAAACAAAAAAAGGCCAAAGAAAAAAAGAAAGGCCCAAAAAAAGGGGAAAAAGAAAAAAAGGAAAAAAGGGACAATTGCTACTATCTTTTTCCACACTTCTGCTTCAAAGTAGCACCATGTTCTTCATTGTAGAGAGTCTCATGTTTAGTCACTTTCATATACTAGTGGGAATTTTCATTATAGAACTTGGCTTGTATATTCCAACGATGGGCTTCCTCAAATGCCCTAGGTCTTCGTGAGCAAGCAAGTTGGATGCACACCCACTAGTTTCTTTTGTTGAGCTTTCATTCATATTTAGCTCTAGTGCATCCGTTCCATGGCAATCCCTACTCACTCACATTGATATCTATTGATGGGCATCTCCATAGCCCGTTGATACGCCTAGTCGCTGTGAGACTATCTCCCTCCTTTTTGTCTTCTCCACAACCACCTCTATTCCACCCATAGTGCTATATCCATGGCTCACGCTCTTGTATTGCGTGAAAGTTGAAAGGTTTGAAAAGATAGAGTATGAAAACAAATGCTTGGCTGAAATTAGGGTTGTGCATGATATGAATATTTTGTGTGATGAAGAGGGAGCATTGCTAGACTATATGATTTTGTAGGGATAACTTTCTTTAGCCATAGTATTTTGAGAAGACATGATTGCTTTGTTAGTATTGCTTGAAGTCTTATTATTTCTTATGTCAATATAGACTTTTATCTTGAATCTTTCAGACCTGAACATTCATGCCACAATTAAGAGAATTACTTTGAAACACTATATTGGTTAGCATTACACATAAAAATTTCTTTCTTTATCATTTACCTACTCGAGGACGGGCAGGATTTAAGCTTGGGGATGCTTGATACGTCTCCAACGTATCTATAATTTTTTATTATTCCATGCTATTATTTATGAAGTCTTGGATGCTTAATGGGCTTTATCATTCACTTTTATATCATTTTTGGGACTAACCTACTAACCCAAAGGTCCAGTCCAGATTTTTGTTTTTTGCCTATTTCAGGGTTTTGCAGAAAAAGAATATCAAACGGAGTCCAAACGGAATGAAACCTTCGCGAGAGATATTTTTGGAGAAAATCACACACGCGGAGCTTGAGGACCAAGTTAGGGGACAGAGAGGTGGCCCTCGAGGGTGGGGGGCGTGCCCACCTTCCCAGGGCACGCCCCCCGGCCCCGAGGCCTCCTCAACTGGCCCCCGGTGCCCTCCTTCTTCCTATATAAGTCCACATACCCCAGAAACTTCGTAGACAGAGAGAAAACCCGAATTCCACCGCCGTAGCTTCTGTTCCCGTGGACATCCCATCTTGGAGCTTGTTCCGGATCTCTACCGGAGGGGGATCCGTCACAGAGGCCTTCATTATCATCATCATCGCCCTCACCGTGACTTGTGAGTAGTTTACCACAGACCTTCAGGTCCATAGCTAGTATCTAGATGGCTTCTTCTCTCTCTCCAGATCTCAATACAAAGTTCTCCTCGGTCTTCGAGGAGATCTATTCGATGTAATCTATTTTTGCGGTGTGTTTGTCGTGATCTGATGAATTGTGAGTTTATGATCAAGGTTATCTATGAAAGATATTTGGTTCTTCTTTGAACTTTTTATGTGTGCTCATAATATCCTTGCAAGTCTCTTCGAATTATTGGTTTGGTTTGGCCTACTAGATCTATAGTTCTTGCAATGGGAGAAGTGCTTGGCTTTGGGTTCAATCTTGCGGTGTCCTTTCCTAGTGACAGTAGGGGCATCAGGGCACGTATTGTATTGTTGCCATCGAGGATAAAAGGATGTGGTTTACATCATATTGCTTGAGTTTATCCCTCTACATCATGTCATCTTGCTTAAGGCGTTACTCTGTTCGTCTGAACTCAATACACTAATTGCATGCTGGATAGCGGTCGATGGGTGGATTAATAGTAGTAGATGCAGGCAGGAGTCGGTCCACTTGTCTCGGACGTGATGCCTATATACAACGATCATGCCTAGATAGTCTCATAATTATTCGCTTTTCTATCAATTGCTCGATAGTAATTTGTTTACCCGCCGTAGAATATCGCTCTCATGAGAGAAGCCACTAGAGAAAACTATGGCCCCCGGGTCTATTCTCAACATATCAATCTACATCTACTTTACTTTTACCGCTTTTATTTGCTGTTTTATTGAACTAAAAATACCAAAAATATGAACTATCATCTCTATCAGATCTCACTTTGGTAAGTGACCGTAAAAGGATTGACAACCCCTTATCACGTTGGCTGCGAAGTTCTTATTTGTTTGTGCAGGTGCGAGGGACTCGCGCGTGGTCTCCAACTGGATTGATACATTGGTTCTCAAAAACTGAGGGAAATACTTACGCTACTGTGCTGCATCTCCCTTTCCTCTTCGAGGGAATACAACGCAAGCTCAAGAGGTAGCAAGAAGAATTTCTGGCGCCGTTGCCGAGGATGCTTACGCAAAAGTCATATACCAAGTACCTATCACAAACCCTTATCCTTTGCATTACATTTTTGCCTCTCGATTTCCTCTCCCCCACTTCACCCTTGCCGTTTTATTTGCCCTTCTTCCGCCGTGTGTTTATCGTCCGCTTGCTTCTTGTTTGCTTGTGTGTGTTGGATTGCTTGCTTGTCACTATGGCTCAGAACAATACCAAATTGTGTGACTTCTCCAATACCAACAACAATGACTTTATTAGCACTCCAATTGCTCCTATTACCGATGTTGCATCTTGTGAGATCAATGTTGCTTTGTTGTATCTTGTCATGAAAGATCAATTCTTCGGCCTTCCTAGTGAAGATGTCGCTACCCATCTAAACAACTTTGTTGATTTGTGTGATATGCAAAAGAAAAGGGATACGGATAACAATATTGTTAAATTGAAGTTATTTCCATTCTCACTTAGAGGTCGTGCTAAAACTTGGTTTTCCTCTTTGCCTAGAAATAGTATTGATTCGTTGAATAAGTGCAAAGATGCTTTTATCTCTAAGTATTTCCCTCCTGCTAAGATCATCTCTCTTAGAAACGATATTATGAATTTTAAGCAACTAGATCATGAGCATGTTGCACAAGCTTGGGAGAGAATGAAATTGATGATACGTAATTGCCCTATACATGGTTTGAATCTATGGATGATTATTCAGAATTTTTATGCTGGCTTGAATTTTGCTTCTAGAAATCTGTTAGATTCGGCCGCCGGAGGCACTTTCATGGAAACTACCTTAGGAGAAGCTACCAAACTCCTAGATAATATTATGGTTAGTTATTCTCAATGGCACACCAAAAGATCTACTAGTAAAAAAGTGCATGCTATCGAAGAAATTAGTGTTTTGAGTGGAAAGATGGATGAACTTCTGAAATTGTTTGCTGCTAAGAGTGTTTCTTCTGATCCTAATGATATGCCTTTGTCCGCTTTGATTGAGAATAACAATGAATCTTTGGATGTGAATTTTGTTGGTAGGAATAATTTTGGTAACAATGCTTATATAGGTAATTTTAATCCTAGGCCTTTTCCTAGTAATTCCTCTAATAATTATGGTAATTCCTACAACAACTCTTATGGAAAGATGCCTTCTGAATTTGAAACTAGTGTTAAGGAGTTTATGATCTCGCAAAAGAATTTCAATGCTATGCTTGAAGAGAAATTGCTTAAGGTTGATGAATTGGCTAGAAGTGTGGATAGAATTACTCTTGATGTTGATTCTTTGAAACTTAGATCTATCCCACCTAAGCATGATATCAATGAGTCTCTCAAAGCCATGAGTATTTCCATTGATGAATGCAAAGAAAGAACCGCTAGAATGCGTGCTAAAAGAGAAGATTATATTAAATCATGTTCTTCTAGTTATCATGAAAATAAAGATGAAGATCTGAAAGTTATTGATGTGTCTCCTATTAGATCCTTGTTTTCTAGTACTAATCTTGATGAAAATAGGATTGGAGATGATTCTGCTTTAAGGTGTCCCAATGATTCGGAGTTTTTAGATCTTGATGCTAAAATTGCTAAAAGTGGGAATGAAGAGATTAAAACTTTGCATAGTGATGAACCCACTACATTGGATTTCAAGGGATTCAATTATGATAATTGCTCTTTGATTGATTGTATTTCCTTGTTGCAATCCGTGCTAAATTCTCCGCATGCTTATAGTCAAAATAAAGCTTTCACTAAACATATAGTTGATGCTTTGATGCAATCTTATGAAGAAAAACTTGATTTGGAAGTTTCTATACCTAGAAAGCTTTATGATGAATGGGAACCTACTATCAAAATAAAAATAAAAGATCATGAATGCTATGCTTTGTGTGATTTGGGTGCTAGTGTCTCCACTATCTCAAAAACTTTGTGTGACTTGCTAGGGTTCCATGAGCTTGATGATTGTTCTTTAAATTTGCATCTTGCAGATTCCACTATTAAGAAACCTATGGGAAGAATTAATGATGTTCTTATTGTTGCCAATAGGAATTATGTGCCCGTAGATTGCATTGTTCTTGATATAGATTGCAATCCTTCATGTCCTATTATTCTTGGTAGACCTTTCCTTAGAACGATTGGTGCAATTATTGATATGAAGGAAGGAAATATTAGATTCCAATTTCCGTTAAGGAAAGGCATGGAACACTTTCGTAGAAAGAAAATCAAATTACCATATGAATCTATCATGAGAGCCACTTATGGATTGCCTTCCAAGGATGGCAATACCTAGATCTATCTTGTATCGTGCCTAGCTAGGGGCGTAAAACGATAGCGCTTGTTGGGAGGCAACCCAATTTTTTGTTTTTTTGTTTTTGTTGCTGTCAGGGAATAAATATTGCATCTAGCATCTGATTATAAGTTGTTTCATGTTTTGTTTAGTGTTTGTGCCAAGTAGAACCTTTGGGAATACTTGTAAAAAATTTATATGATCTTGCTATGAAAAACAAAATCATTAGCGCTTGCTATAGTAGTCATGGGATTTCACTGGAGCGTGCTTTTTAGTTGATTCCTTTTGCAGATGATTGGTAGACAAATTGCGCAAATTCAACAATTTAGTTTGAATTTTTTTGAGTTCCAGAAGTAGGCGAATCCTGCAGATTACTACAGACTGTTCTGTCTTTGACAGATTCTGTTTTTCGTGTGTTGTTTACTTATTCCGATGCATCTATGAGTAGTATTGGAGGATATGAACCATAGATAAGTTGGAGTACAGTAGGTTTAAAACAAAGAATGAATTCATTGCTGTACCTTTGAGTAGTGGTTTGCTTTCTTATACTAACGGAGCTCACGAGAATTTTTGTCTAAGTTTTGTGTTGTGAAGTTTTCAAGTTTTGAGTATTGCTTTGATGGACTATGGAACAAGGAGTAGCAAAGGCCTAAGCTTGGGTATGCCCATGTCAGCCCAAGTAAATTCAAGATAATCAAAAGCCTAAGCTTAGGGATGCCCCGGGAAGGCATCCCCTCTTTCGTCTTCATCCATCGGTAACTATACTTGGAGCTATATTTTTATTCGCAACATGATATGTGTTTTGCTTGGAGCGTCTTGTATAATTTGAGTCTTTGCTTGTTAGTTTGCCACAATCATCCTTTCTGGACACACCTATTTGACAGAGTTAAATATGGCCTAGAAATTGTTAGAACACTCTATGTGCTTCACTTATATCTATTGAGTTGAATAGTTTTGCTTCAGTGCTTCACTTATATCTTGTAGAGCACGGTGGTGGTAATATGTTGTAGAAATTGTTGAACTCTCATGATTCACTTATATCTATTTGAGAGTCTATTAAAACAGCATGGTAATGTGTTTAGGCTAAAGAAACTAGTCTTCACATGATAGACATCCAATGTTAATGTAGTAAAAAAATCACACTAAGTGCATTGAATAGAATGAGATATTGGATGCTTGATAATTGTTTTTAGATACGGGGATAGTGATATTAGAGTCATGCTAGTGTAGTTATTATGAAATTGAGAAATATTTGTGTTAAGGTTAGTGATTCCCGTATCATGCACATATGGTGAACCGCTATGTGACGAAGTTAGAGCATGGGGTATTTGTAGAGTGCCAAACTTTGTGTGGCGGTCAGGGCCGCGCGATGGTTAACTCCAACCAACCTCCCCCCTAGGAGCATGCGTTGATTGCTTTGTTTTGATGACTCGTAGATTTTTGCAATAAGTATATGAGTTCTTATGACTAATGTTGAGTCCATGGATTATACGCACTCTCACCCTTCCACCATTGCTAGCCTCTCTTATACCGCGCAACTTTCGCCGGTGTCATAAACCCACTATATATCCTTCCACAAAATAGCCACCATATTGTTCCTCAAAACAGCCACCATACCTACCTATTGTGGCATTTACATAGCCATTCCGAGATATATTGCCATGCAACTTTCCACCGTTCCGTTTATATGACACGCATCATATTGTCATATTGCCATGCATGATCATGTAGTTGACAACGTATTCGTGGCAAAGCCAGCATGCATAACTTCATACATGTCACTCTTGTTTCATTGCACATACCGGTACACCGCCGAAGGCATTAATATAGAGTCATACTTTGTTGTTGTAGTATCGAGTTGTAATGAAAGTGTGATGATCATCATTATTGGAGCATTGTCCCATAGGAGGAAAGGATAAATCTATAAAGCCCCTCCGCAAAAAAATGAACAAAAAAGAAAAAAAAGGCCAAAGAAAAAAAGAAAGGCCCAAAAATAGGGGAAAAGGAAAAAATAGGAAAAAGGGACAATTCTGCTTCAAAGTAGCACCATGTTCTTCATTGTAGAGAGTCTCATGTTTAGTCACTTTCATATACTAGTGGGAATTTTCATTATAGAACTTGGCTTGTATATTCCAACGATGGGCTTCCTCAAATGCCCTAGGTCTTCGTGATCAAGCAAGTTGGATGCACACCCACTAGTTTCTTTTGTTGAGCTTACATTCATATTTAGCTCTAGTGCATTCGTTCCATGGAAATCCCTACTCACTCACATTGATATCTATTGATGGGCATCTCCATAGCCCGTTGATACGCTGATGGCTTCTCGCCCCTCGTTGGTTACCCCAAGTGGAAGGCTTGAGATGCAGTGTAGCGGAAGTTTTCCCGTGGCAATACCAAGGATCGATTTCCCTGAGACTCCCAGTTTCAACAAGAAGGTGTCAACTGCTAACGGCGCCAGATATTAGCAATCAACGTGGACCTGCACACAGATACAAATAACTTTGCTCCCAACGAGTACAGAGATGTTGTCAATCCCTCCGGCCTTGTAGTTTACAAAGGATCAAACGCAAGTGATAATAGTGATAGATATAATTGCAATAGTAAGTAAAAGCGGAAAGTAAATAGTGGATGTGATCAATGAAGGTAATATGGACCGGAGTCTCATGATGTTCACTAGTGATGTCTCTCTCCCAAAAGACGATAAAACAGCTATGTGAGGTAAACGAATTACAGCTGGGCAATTGACAGGACCATGTGCGCAAACCAATGCTGACTAAGTTGCAAGAAAGGTAGAGGTTCAAAGCATGGGCGGTACGCCGAGGTAAGTAGACCGAAATCCATCTGCATCTACTGCTAATCATCCACCTTGAGATATCTATCCAGAACATCTCGCTGGTATTAAGTTGCGAGTCCCACCCATAGTGTAAACTCAAAGCAACAGACAACTGCATTAAAAGAACTTTGCGTAAAGTAAACAATCCTTGCACCCGCGGGCACAAGCACCGTTGTTTTCCCCCTTGTGGCAACAGCACATCCCCTAGACTCATGTTTCTGTCACTCAAACTAGTCATCGAGGGGCATGAACCCACAATCAAGCATAACGTTCCCTCTTGGAGTCACTACCTACTACTTGGCCAAAGCAATAAGTAACAACGGAGAACATGCAAGAATTACTTACAAACATAAATATAAAAGAGGTGAATCAAATATATTACTCAAACACAATCTGAACATAATCTCATAATCCATCGGATCCTAGCAAACTCATCATAGCAACAGCATAAGGATTACATATGTGCCTCGATCATGTAGGGCAGCTCACGAGGACTAATTAGTGAAGCACAAGAACGGGAGGAGAACATCACATAGCTACTGGTCATGGACCCATGGTCCAAGGGAGACTACTCACAACTCATCCGGGAGGCGTCCATGGTGGTGGAGAAGCTCCCGGTGGTGATCCTCCCCTCTGGCAGGGTGCCGAGAAGAGTTCTCCTGGTGCTCCCGATCTTGGAAGCGGTGGCGGAACAGAGATGAGATCGCGAAAAAGAGTTCCCGTCTCGAGGGTTTCGGGAGACGCTTTAAATATATGCCAAAGGGGGGCATCAGACGGGGCTCGGGGGGCCCAGGCGCCCCCCCGGCGCGGCCCAGGGGGGTGCGCCACCAGGGCGCCTAGGGCCCTGGTGGTCCCCCTCCGGCTGTGCTTCAGGTGCCTTGTAGCTTCTGGAACGCTGATTTTTTATATAATTTTTCTGGATTTTTTCTGGCAGTTCTCGTAATGTGAAAACCTGAAATACAAAAACAGCCGAAAACAGAAACTGGCACTGGGGTGCACTGAGTTAATAGGTTAGTCCAAATATGATCAAAAGTGTATGGAAGTGTATAAATAACATAGCAATATCACCCAAAAGAGGCATGGAGCAAGCAGAAATTATAGATACGTTTTGGACGTATCAACATCCCCAAGCTTAATTCGTCCTCGAGTAGGTAAATGATAACAAGAATAATTTCTGTGGTGACATGCTATTAACCATATAGGACTTTTTTGTAGTCATATGACAAAAGCTTACTGAGACAATGAATCTATAGTTATTAAGTTGCCTCATGAGAAAATCACAAAGAACTGAAAGTTTTACAATATGATATTGAAGCATCAAATAGATTTGTAATGAACATGATGTGCAAATATGATAAAGTGATATCTCGCTTGCCCCCTTTAGTGAAGCAAAACATAAATGCAGGGGCACCTCCAAGGTTTAAGTGATGACTAGATACAATGATTTCAAAATAAACGATATCACAATCATGCAAAAGACAATGCTACTTTGGGACAATGCACATTACACTCAGAATGACAATCATGCTCTCAGTAGTTGGTGCTTTAAAAAGAAGGTGGAGACTCTCGAACCGTGGCTTTTGTTGGCAAGGTTGAAAACCCGTAATCGGAAACAAAGACAAAACATGTACCAGAGCTCTTGGTTTTAAAACAGAGGTAATAAATTTTTTTAGATCATGCATGTTTCGTCAACGAATGCTAGCAGACAACTCAATCACTTCTTGAGATGGACAAGTTTCGAGGAACGGCTCCCGAATGAGGACGATCACATCCTCTTAATCTCCTTTGTTTATCACTGCCAAAGTTTTCTGATTTCTCATGAACAAAGCGTGAAGGAGGGTTTGTTTGTTATATTATCTTTTTGAGCCGGGCGCACTCAATGCCAGTTCCTTCTCGTATTATGGGTTTGCACATTATACATGCAATCCCGGGGTGAAGCTTGTCGAACTTAAAAAGATCATGAATTAACCACTACTTCCTCATGAACTTACAACAGAGGCACAAAATAGGAATGCTTTTCTTTGGATAATTTTGAGATGGTATATGCAAGTCTCTGTTAGGAATGGCAGGTAAATACCATGTAGGAAGGTATGGTGGACTCATATGGCATAACTGGTATATATGAATTTGGATGCACAAGCAGTCAGTCCGCTTAGTACAGGCGAAGGTCAGCAAAAGACTGGGAGCGACCAACTAAGAGAGCAATGACGGTCATAATCATGCGGAGCGACAAAGCAACATTGAATCAGGCATGGAAGTTATATCGCTACTCAGAAACAAAAGATCATCAAGGCTTGACAGACTTTCTTTACAATCTTAAATATGCGTGAGCATACGCCAAGTCAATCAAAATAAATTCTTTGAAGGAAGATATTACTAAACCATACCACATCATAGGCAAACAAACCATGTTGGTACTCCAATAACACATTGGGAACCCCCCAGCTATTTGAGACTAACCATAAGAAAACATGAACTACTAAGCGCCATTATGCACGTAGCATCTTTATCATAGACATATCAACCAATGCAACGGAAGCAAACTCTCTTAATAAGATAAGCATGATAACTAAAGAGAGTTCAAGCAACCAACTAAATGAAAGCTCTTTCAAAAGATAAGCATGAAACTGAGAGCTGAACATGATAGTAGCTATTAAAAGACAGAGAACACACACAGCAAGGATAGACATGAAAATTCTATGTTATGTTCTAGGTAGAAGTGGAGCGTGTTTCTCTCCCACATAAAGAAAGCTGAGTTTCGACTCGTTATGAAAAAGAAAACTAAAAAGGAAACTAAAAGCAAGACGCTCCAAGCATAGCACATAACACATGAAGTGATTAAAATATAGTGGAACGAAAGACGAACTGATAATGTTGATGGAGAAGGGGATGCACGGGGGAATCCCCAAGCTTAGACGCTTGAGTCTCCTTGAATATTTCTTGGGGGTGCATGGGGGCATCCCCAAGCTTGAGCGTTTGACACTCCTGGATCTTTTTATCATCTTCCCTCGCACACTTGAAAACTCCCTTCATACATAACTCATCATAATCTGATTAGCGAGGTTAGTACCCATAATAAAATAATTGTTCCTTGCTGGAAATAAAGATATTCTTGAAGTTCTACTATTTCTCAAGATTGCCAAAACGTTTTTGCAAAGAAAAAGCAAGCTCTTGGTTTGCAAAATGAAGGAAAGGCAAAACAGGACAGAATCTGTGAAAAACAGAACAGCAGGCAGTAAATGATTTTTCCGGGGCACTTCTGCAACTCTAATCAAAAAACTCAAAACAGACGCACGAAAGAAAATTATATAGAGCACACTGTCGAAACAATTCAGACCAAAAAGATGATCTGGTGATTTTATACGAATTTTTCTATCCAAGGACAGAATATGTTTCCTCGACAGCACGTCACAACTTTTGAACTTTCTTGCAATCAGAGGCTATACTTGGCACAAAATTGAAAAGCAAAGATACAATGATGATGCTACAGTAGTAACAACATCAAGACAAAACAAAAGAAAAATAAAATTTATTCATTGGGCTGCCTCCCAAAAGCGCTTTCTTTTATGCCTTTAAGCTAGGCATAATGCATAGAGATCAAGTCTTATCAAGATTAAAAGAATAGCTAGCCGTATAACGGACTCAAAAGGTAACTTAATCTTCTTTCGAGGGAAGTGTTCCATCCCTTTCTTGAGAGGAAACTGGAATTTAATATTTCCCTCTTCAATGTCAATGATAGCACCAACGGTGCGTAGAAAAGGACGTCCCAAAATAATTGGACACGAAGGTTCACATTCAATATCCATAATAGTAAAATCAACGGGAACATAGTTGCAATTGACAATGATAAGAACATCGTCGATCCTCCCCAAAGGTTTCTTTACGGAAGAATCAACGAGACGAACACCAAAAGAACAAGAATCAAAAGGTTTCAATTTAAGCATATCATATATTCTTTTGGGCATAATGGAGGTACTAGCTACAATATCACTTAAGCATAGCAAGAGAAGTTGTTTATTTTAATTTTAATCATAGGGTCACAACCATCTTCTAGCTTTCTAGGTATGGAGGCTTCTACTCTAAGTTTCTCCTCCCTAGCTTTGATGAGAGCATTAGTTATATGCTCTGTGAAGGCAAGGTTAATCGTGCTAGTGCGGGGATCTCTAGACATCTTGTGAAGGAAATCAATAACTTCAGTAAGAGTGCAATTGTCAAAATCAAGGTCACTACCATCAAGTAAGGTGGTAGTGGTGTCCTTTAGGTTCACTTGTTTGGTAGTTTCTATAGTCATAGCATCACCATTAATAGGTCCATCGGGACCAGGAGTGCATTGGGTGCTAAGAGTTTGGATATCCTCAACAACTTGGATAGTAGCAATAGTGTGGTGGGTAGGAAGGCTCTTAATTCTATCTTCTTCCTCCCTTAGGGGTGCAACCACTTCGGGTTTAGCTGCCATTTGGTTTATCAAAGTGGCTTGTGTGTGGGACATGTTGGAAACTTGGGTCTCAGTGATAGTGAGCCTAGTCTGGAGGGTAGAAATCTCAATATTTATGCTTTCTAATTGTCTACTAATGTATTGCAAGATAGCAGTATGCTCATTTAATTGACTCGAGAAGGTTTTGTTTTGTTCATATTGGGTGTGCATGTAATTCTTAGTGGCCTTCTCTATTTCTAGAAGTTTCTCATAGCCAGACAAGTCTCTATCTTTTTGGGTGGAGTTCTTGGTGATAGGATAAGCATTGTTGTTCCCATAGGAATTAGAAGGGAACGGTCTAGGATTGCTACCAAAGTTACTCCTATAAGCATGAGCAATCACAAAATCTAAAGGATCATAACTAGGATCAATAGAAGATTGCTTGGAAAGTAGGGACATGATCAAGTCAGCTTTTTCATTTAGGGAGGAAATCTCCTCGACAGAGTTTACCTTCCTACCTGTTGGAGCGCGTTCGGTGTGCCATTGGGAATAGTTGGTCATCATCTCATCGAGAAGCTTCGTGGCAGCACCAAGTGTAGTTGACATAAAGGTTCCTCCTGTGGCCGAATCTAACAAGTTCCGCGAGGTAAAGTTCAAGCCTGCATAAAAAGTTTGGATAACCATCCAAGTAGTCAAACCATGAGTAGGGCAGTTCTTGATCAGAGATTTCATACGTTCCCAAGCTTGGGCAACGTGTTCATTGTCCAATTGTTTAAAATTCATTATGTTACTTCTTAGTTGGATAATTTTAGCAGGTGGATAGTATTTTCCAATAAAAGCATCTTTGCACTTGTCCCATGAATCTATGCTATTTCTAGGCAAAGACTGAAACAAATTTTAGCTCCTCCTCTCAAAGAGAAAGGAAAAAGCTTAAGCTTAACAATATTACCATCTATTTCTTGGTACTTTTGCATATCACAAAGTTCAACAAAGTTGTTTAAGTGTAAAGCAGCATCATCTCCAGCACCGGAGAATTGATCTTTCATGACTAAGTTCAGTAAAGCAGGTTTAATTTCATATGAAGGTGCTGAAGTGGCAGGTGTAGTGATAGGTGTGCAGATAAAGTCATCGTTGTTGTGACTAGTGAAGTCACACAACTTGGTGTTCTCGGTGGAACCCATAGTAGCAAGCAAGCAAGAGAACTATTTTTGTGATTTTCGATAAAAGATACTAAAGCAAAACTGAAAGGTAAACTAATAAGACTAAAAGAAAAGGTAAAAGATAGCGTGCAACTCCCCTATCCTGAAGAGTGGAGTCCCCGGTAACGGCGCCAGAAAACTTTGCTTGATGGCTTCTCGCCCCTCGTTGGTTACCCCAAGTGGAAGGTTTGAGATGCAGTGTAGCGGAAGTTTTCCCTTGGCAATACCAAGGATCGATTTTCCTGAGACTCCCAGTTTCAACAAGAAGGTGTCAACTGCTAACGGCGCCAGATATTAGCAATCAACGTGAACCTGCACACAGATACAAATAACTTTGCTCCCAACGAGTACAGAGAGGTTGTCAATCCCTCCGGCCTTGTAGTTTACAAAGGATCAAACGCAAGTGATAATAGTGATAGATATAACTGCAATAGTAAGTAAAAGTGGAAACTAAATAGTGGATGTGATCAATGATGGTAATATGGACCGGAGTCTCATGATGTTCACTAGTGATGTCTCTCTCCCAAAAGACGATAAAACAGCTATGTGAGGTAAACGAATTACAGCTGGGCAATTGACAGGACCATGTGCGCAAACCAATGCTGACTAAGTTGCAAGAAAGGTAGAGGTTCAAAGCATGGGCGGTACGCCGAGGTAAGTAGACCGAAATCCATCTACATCTACTACTAATCATCCACCTTGAGATATCTATCCAGAACATCTCGCTGGTATTAAGTTGCGAGTCCCACCCATAGTGTAAACTCAAAGCAACAGACAACTGCATTAAAAGAACTTTGCGTAAAGTAAACAATCCTTGCACCCACGGGCACAAGCACCGTTGTTTTCCCCCTTGTGGCAACAGCACATCCCCTAGACTCATGTTTCTGTCACTCAAACTAGTCATCGAGGGGCATGAACCCACAATCAAGCATAACGTTCCCTCTTGGAGTCACTACCTACTACTTGGCCAAAGCAATAAGTAACAATGGAGAACATGCAAGAATTACTTACGAACATAAATATAAAAGAGGTGAATCAAATATATTACTCAAACACAATCTGAACATAATCTCATAATCCATCGGATCCCAGCAAACTCATCATAGCAACAGCATAAGGATTACATATGTGCCTCGATCATGTAGGGCAGCTCACAAGGACTAATTAGTGAAGCACAAGAACGGGAGGAGAACATCACATAGCTACTGGTCATGGACCCATGGTCCAAGGGAGACTACTCACAACTCATCCGGGAGGCGTCCATGGTGGTGGAGAAGCTCCCGGTGGTGATCCTAACCTCCGGCAGGGTGCCGGGAAGAGTTCTCCTGGTGCTCCCGATCTTGGAAGCGGCGTCGGCGGCGGAACAGAGATGAGATCGCAAAAAAGAGTTCCCGTCTCGAGGGTTTCGGGAGACGCTTTAAATATATGCCAAAGGGGGGCATCAGACGAGGCTCGGGGGGCCCAGGCGCCCCCCAGCGCGGCGTAGGGGGGGGCGCGCCGCCAGGGCGCCTGGAGCCCTGGTGCCCCCCCC
This sequence comes from Secale cereale, assembly GCA_902687465.1. Taxonomy (NCBI): domain Eukaryota; kingdom Viridiplantae; phylum Streptophyta; class Magnoliopsida; order Poales; family Poaceae; genus Secale; species Secale cereale. The sequence goes on from LR738714.1 coordinate 833,241,094, forward strand.
CCCGGCTGTACTTTGGCTACGTGGAACCTTCCGGAACGCTGATTTTTTATATAATTTTTCTGGATTTTGTTTGGCAGTTCTCGTAATGTGAAAACCTGAAATACAAAAACAGCCGAAAACAGAAACTGGCACTGGGGTGCACTGAGTTAATAGGTTAGTCCAAATATGATCAAAAGTGTATGGAAGTGTATAAATAACATAGCAATATCACCCAAAAGAGGCATGTAGCAAGCAGAAATTATAGATACGTTTTAAACGTATCATACGCCTAGTCGATGTGAGACTATCTCCCTCCTTTTTGTCTTCTCCACAACCACCTCTATTCCACCCATAGTGCTATATCCATGGCTCACGCTCATGTATTGTGTGAAAGTTGAAAGGTTTAAAAAGATAGAGTATGAAAACAAATGCTTGGCTGAAATTAGGGTTGTGCATGATATGAATATTTTGTGTGATGAAGAGGGAGCATTGCCAGACTATATGATTTTGTAGGGATAACTTTCTTTAGCCATAGTATTTTGAGAAGACATGATTGCTTTGTTAGTATTGCTTGAAGTCTTATTATTTCTTATGTCAATATAGACTTTTATCTTGAATCTTTCAGATCTGAACATTCATGCCACAATTAAGAGAATTACATTGAAACACTATATTGGTTAGCATTCCACATAAAAAATTCTTTCTTTATCATTTACCTACTCGAGGACGGGCAGGAATTAAGCTTGGGGATGCTTGATACGTCTCCAACGTAACTATAATTTTTTATTGTTCCATGCTATTATTTATGAAGTCTTGGATGCTTAATGGGCTTTATCATTCACTTTTATATCATTTTTGGGACTAACCTACTAACCCAAAGGTCCAGTCCAGATTGTTGTTTTTTGCCTATTTCATGGTTTTGTAGAAAAAGAATATCAAACGGAGTCCAAACGGAATGAAACCTTCGCGAAAGATATTTTTGGAGAAAATCACACACGCGGAGCTTGAGGACCAAGTTAGGGGACAGAGAGGTGGCCCTCGAGGGTGGGGGGCGCGCCCCCTTCTCAGGGCGCGCCCCCCTGCCTCGAGGCCTCCTCAACTGGCCCCCGGTGCCCTCCTTCTTCCTATATAAGTCCACGTACCCCAAAAACTCCGTAGACAGAGAGAAAACCCTAATTCCACCGCCGTAGCTTCTGTTCCAGTGGAGATACCATCTTGGAGCTTGTTCCGGAGCTCCACCGGAGGGGGATCCGTCACAGAGGCCCTCATTATCATCATCATCGCCCTCACCATGAGTTGTGAGTAGTTTACCACAGACCTCATCATCATCGCCCTCATTATCGAGATGGCTTCTTCTCTCTCTCCGGATCACAATACAAAGTTCTTCTTCGTCTTCGAGGATATCTATTCGATGTAATCTATTTTTGCGGCGTGTTTGTCGAGATCTGATGAATTGTGAGTTTATGATCAAGGTTATCTATGAAAGATATCTGGTTCTTCTCTGAACTTTTTATGTGTACTCATAATATCCTGGCAAGTCTCTTCGAATTATTGATTTGGTTTGGCCTACTAGATCTATAGTTCTTGCAATGGGAGAAGTGCTTGGCTTTGGGTTCAATCTTGCGGTGTCCTTTCCCAGTGACAGTAGGGGCATCAAGGCACCTATTGTATTGTTGCCATCGAGGATAAAAGGATGGGGTTTACATCATATTGCTTGAGTTTATCCCTCTACATCATGTCATCTTGCTTAAGGCATTACTCTGTTCGTCTGAACTCAATACACTAGATGCATGCTGGATAGGGGTCGATGGGTGGAGTAATAGTAGTAGATGCAGGCAGGAGTCGGTCCACTTGTCTCGGACGTGATGCCTATATACAATGATCATGCCTAGATAGTCTCATAATTATTCGCTTTTCTATCAATTGCTCGACAGTAATTGTTTACCCGCCGTAGAATATTGCTATCATGAGAGAAGCTACTAGAGAAAACTATGGCCCCGGGTCTATTCTCAACATATCAATCTACATCTACTTTACTTTTACCGCTTTTATTTGTTGTTTTATTATACTAAAAATACCAAAAATATAAACTATCATCTCTATCAGATCTCACTTTCGTAAGTGACCGTAAAAGGATTGACAACCCCTTATCGCGTTGGCTGCGAAGTTCTTATTTGTTTGTGCAGGTGCGAGGTGCTCGCGCGTGGTCTCCAACTAGATTGATACATTGGTTCTCAAAAACTGAGGGAAATACTTACGCTACTATGCTGCATCTCCCTTTCCTCTTCGAGGGAATACAACGCAAGCTCAAGAGGTAGCAGGAGGTTGGTAGGAGTTAACCATCGCGCGCCCCCGACCTCCAGACAAAGGATGACACTCTACAAATACCTCATGCTCTAACTTCGTCACATAGCGGTTCACCATACGTGCATGCTACGGGAATCACTAACCTTAACACAAGTATTTCTTAATTTCATAATAACTCCACTAGCATGACTCTAATATCACTATCCTCATATCTCAAAACAATTATCAAGTATCCAACTTCTCATCATATTCAATGCACTTAGTGTGAACGTTTTTACTACATTGATATTGGATGTCTATCATGTGAATCCTAGTTTTATAGCCAAAGCACATTACCATGTTGTTTTAATAGACTCTCAAAGGGATATAAGTGAAGCATGAGAGATCAACAATTTCTACAAAATATAATCACCACCGTGCTCTAAAAGATATAAGTGAAGCACTAGAGCAAAAACTATTGAACTCAAAAGATATAAGTGAAGCACATAGAGTGTTCTATCAATTCCTAGGCCATATTTAACTCTCTCAGATAGGTGTGTCTAGCAAGTATAATTGTGGCAAACTAACAAGCAAAGACTCAAATAATACATGACGCTCCAAGTAAAACACATATCATGTGGTGAATAAAAATATAGCTCCAAGTATAGTTACCGATAGATGAATGTAGTGACCCGACCCAAATGGATCGAAGTCTCTGTGCTTAAGTGTCATCCCTGGATCGGTATGCTGACACACACAGTACTCGATGAATTATAACAGAGTTCAATCACACACTTTATTACATCTTCATACCTGTCCACCAGAAACTTTCCTTCAAGTCCAAATACATCTTGGTGTTGCCTGGGTGTATCGAATAAGGCGAATCATGAGCCTCCTGGAGAATCAACTTCATGATCTCTGTGTCATTTGGCACATAAATACGCTGCTCAAACCATAAGGTTCCGTGTTCATCCTCACGAAATCCTTCTTCCTTTCCTTGGTTCATCCTTTCCTTTATTTCTGCAATACCTTTATCTAACTTCTGGGCTTCTCGGCTCTTTCCCAACAAGGTGGATTGAATTTCCATTGCGGTAACAAAACCTTGTGGTACTATCTCCAATCAGAGATCTCTGAGATCATCAATTAACTCTTGAGGTAATCCTCCTGCAGTGAGGGTATTGACATAACTCTAGCGGCTCAATGCATCTGCCACAACATTTGCGTTTCCTGGGTGATAGTGCAATTTCATGTCATAATCTTTTATGAGCTCCAACCATCTTCTCTGCCTGAGGTTCAACTCCTTCTGCGTGAAGATGTATTTCAAACTCTTGTGATCCATGTAAACATCACAATGATTTCCAATAAGAAAATGCCTCCATGTCTTGAGCGCATGCACTACGGCTGCTAACTCCAAATCATGCGTGGCATAATTCCGCTCATGGGGTCGAAGTTGACGTGAGGCATATGAAACAACTCTTCCTTCTTGCATAAGAACACCTCCAAGTCCTTGACGAGAAGCGTCGCAATATACCTGAAAATCCTTGCGTATATTCGGAAGAATTAGCACTCGGTCATGGGCTTTGCAATCTTGGAGAAATTCTAAATAAATCTTCGGTAATATCCTGCAAGTCCAAGGAAACTGTGAATCTCTCCGACTGAGGTGGGTGCCTTCCATTCGGTGACGGCTTCAACTTTCGAAGGTTCCACTGCTATTCCTTCCCCTGATATAACATGTCCGAGAAATCCAACTTCCTTCAACCAGAATTCACACTTGCTGAACTTTGCATATAAGTGATGTTCTCTGAGCTTCTCAAGAACCAAGCGCAAATGTTCCTTGTGTTCTTCTTCATTCTTCGAGTAAATCAATATGTCATTAATGAATACCACAACAAACTTATCCAAGAACTCAATGAATACCTTATTCATCATACTCATAAAATAGGCAGGGGCATTAGTCAAACCAAAAGACATGACCGTATACTCATAAAGCCCATATCTCGTGGTAAAGGCTGTCTTGGGTATATCATGTTCTCGAATCTTCAGCTGGTGATATCCAGATCGAAGATCGATTTTTGAGAAAACTTTTGCTCCTTGTAGCTGGTCAAACAAATCAATGAGCATTGGCAGAGGGTACTTGTTCTTGATCGTCACCTCATTCAACGCACGGTAATCCACAACCATTCTCAAGGATCTATCCTTCTTCTCAACTAGAAGCACTGGGGCTCCCCAAGGTGATGAACTTGGTCGAATATAACCTTTCCCCAATAATTCCTTAATTTGCTTCTTAATTTCCTCCAGATCATTTGCGGGCATCCGGTACGGTTTAGAGTGGATGAGAAATTAGAATAGAATAAGGGCCTAATGAGAGAAATCACTACCCATATGCTAATGATAGTAATAACACTTCAAATCAAGCAATTCACACAAAATCACACCACACAAGCAAAACCTACAGGTAAGGTCATATCCACAAGAGATATGATCTCTTCATACTACCGCAATCATTCGTTGGACTCCATTTGGTAGTGGTGGTCTGAACTAAATTTTCTCAAATCAAAGTCAATTCTAGCTTCTTCTTCTTCGTCAATGATGTCTTCATGGATCTTGGTCACATCAGCTGAGCAACTTGGTCATGGGGTTCAACAACTATTGAATTGAAGTAGAGAGGAGATAGAAATGAATAGAGAAGAGTACAGACCAACGGATATATAAGGAAGTGGTAAAATAGAGTTTTCTTCCTATGGTTTTCCATTTCCTAGTGGTCGCGTCCTACAGTCAGTGTGTGCTCTGATACCATCTTGTAGCGACCCGACCCAAATGGATTGAAGTCTCTGTGCTTAAGTGTCATCCCTGGATCGGTATGCTGGCACACATAGTACTCGATGAATTATAACAGAGTTCAATCACACACTTTATTATATCGAGGTCATAAAAGAGTATTTATTACAATAATATGGCCAAAGGCCATCTGGATAAAATAACTGCGGAAGCATCAAAAGTAAAATGAGTCCATCAACTCCACGGCAAACTGAGTGCAGAACAATGACCTATCGCACCTTTACTCCTCGTCGGAAAACTCTGCAACATGAGACGTTGCAGCCGTGTAGGTCAGCACATGGAATATGCTGGCACTTTCACACCATAGAATAATAATAATATTGAAAAAAACTATCTCTATATGCAAATTTAGCTAGTGGAGGCTCTAAGTTTAATTTTTGCATAAAGCCAATTTTACCCTAAAACAAAGGAATAAATTTTTATTTACTACAAAATTAAAATGCCATTATTGAGAACATTCCTCCAACTCAATCCCAAAATTCCCAAGTTATTAGTAACCCAATAATTTCATTAAATAGAGTGATGAGATCAACCAATAATTCACTTCTAGATACTCAAGTTGTCCATAACTGGGGACACGGCTAATCATGATTAGTTTGTACACTCTGTAGAGGTTTTCGCACTTTTCCCCACAAGACTCGACCACCTCCATGATCGGAAGATCGAGACATAGTCTTTCTGAAGTATTTCCTCCAAACCCTGGGTAGACCGGTACACCTACTTTCCCCTACATCAGCTAGTCTACCACGGAAAGAGGTCACATAACTTACTCAACTATGCCAGAGCCCATAATGGCTTGTGGCTGCACACGGAAGTTTCTAGGCATGAAATATCTTATGATCCCTTTGAGCCTGGGTGGCGGACCTAGGGTAATCACTCGGGTACTCCGGGATTCCCCTTGGGCAAGCACTGGTTTCTCCAGGTGCCCCAAACAATCCACCCAGATTTGTATTAAAGTTTCCACCTTATGTTGTCCCGATAAATTATTATCTCCCGCAACTTGCATGTATCACACATACCAATCCCCGTCTACGAGCATGACTAAGCAATATATGACATAACGAATATATCCCGGGGTGATAAAAGGTCATAGGTTCCTACCACATAAACTATAAAGCATAACGACATGTTCCCGATCCTACTCATGCAATCTTTGAGGGTGAAACTAATGCATAGTAAAAACTGGGTATTGAAAATTATGATCAAAGTGTGAACTTGCCTTGCTGACGTTCGTTGAACTCTAGAGATTCGTAGTAAGCTTCACACTCCGGATGATCTAGCGTAAGCAAGAAATAATATACATAAGCATACAAGCAAAGATCCAAAAAGAAAACAAATAAAAGACTTCGAAAACTCCAAAAATACCAAAATAAAGTTTATGTACAGAATATAATTTTCATAGCAACAAAAATAAATGATTTTGGTTTTAACAGAAGGTACATGTCACAAGCTTCGATTTGCAAAAAGAATCACCCAAAACGGAGTTACGAAACTCAAGTTATGGCCTAACGAAGTTTGAAGTCAGATCTGCTTGAATTCAAATTTTAAAATTTTCAAAAATATATTTCGTTTGGTTCTCTGGATATAGGATATTTCTACGAAACCGTAGGAAAAATAATCAACTAAATCGGATCTATAGACTAAAAAATATACTAGAAATAAGATTTGGTATAGAATCTGAATTGGAAAATATACTGGTAAAAGAGAAAAAAATCGGCGAGGGTGCTCACCGGACTTGTCGCCGGAGACGAGGAAGAAGGCGGCTCCGGTGTGCTTCGGTGAAGGACGCGTGCGGGACGGTGTAGAGGATGATGAGATGAACCACTTGATCAAGTTATGGTTGTAGATAGCTTCATGTACACACGGTGAGAGGTCGCCGGAATTCACGAACTCCGGCGAGCAATTGACGAGGTTAGGGAGGGGGAAAAGCTCCAGAAGGAGAGGGCTTCGGACGAGGGGTGAGAGGGAAATGCGCAGAGGGTTTTATAGGGATCAGGTGAGTATATACGACGAGATCCACCGCGAGCTTAGTGCAACCATTAATGGCTATTTGTGCAAGAACGTTTCCGGATCAGTTCGGCGATTTAAGGCAATAAAGTTGGGTTTTAATTCTCTGAATGGGTTCAACTTACATTCCTCTGTAAGTTTCGTGTTGGTGGAGAGTCGAAACGGTGAAAGAATTTAGTGGGAGGAGGAGAGGAAAAGGTGGTGTCATGGCTGTTTCAAAGTTTTGTAAGCGTACGTGCACGGAGGGGGAAGATGACCGAGTTGGGTCGTGGAGAGACCGGGCCTTCCATGGCCCATGGATGTCCGTTTTTTTTTCTTTTTTAACACAGGAAAAAAATAGATAGAAAATAAAAATATTTTTATATAGAACATATATATATAAAAACATTCAAAAAAAATAAATCCTACAAGATGAACTATTTTTCAGAGGCTAAATAAAAACTTTATAAAAAAACATTTTTCTAAACAAAATCCAAATGACACTTAAATTTGAATTCAAAACTTTCGGCATCGATTTCTTCTGACTTTTTGGAGTGTCATGTTAGCTCCTCTCACACTTTTGAACAAGTGTTTGTGAGGGATTTTTGAAATAAATTTCAGATGCCAAGTTGAATCCAAAGTCAGATAAAACTCAAATGCCTCTGAAACTTCCAAATGACACTCAAATAAAAAAAATGCATAGATGCTTAGCTAATAATTGTAAAACATTCCAAATTGAAAATTTGGGATGTTACAAACCTACCCCCCTTAAGATGAATCTCGCCCTCGAGATTCGGGTTGGCTAGCAAAAAGGTGTGGGTGATCCTGTCGAAGATCTTCTTCGCGTTCCCAGGTGGCTTCTTCCTCAGTATGATGACTCCACTGAACCTTGCAAAATTTGAGGACCTTGCTGCGGGTAACTCTGTTGGAAAACTCGAGAATCTTTACAGGCTTCTCCTCATAGGTCAGATCACTATCCAACTGTATGGCTTCTAGTGGCACTGTATCTCTCAAAGGAATATCGGCCATCTCCGCATGGCACTTCTTCAACTGGGAAACATGAAACACATTATGAACTCCAGACAAGGCTTCGGGTAATTCCAACTTGTAGGCTACTTCACCCATGCGTTCCAAAATTCTGTATGGCCCCACAAATCGTGGTGCTAGTTTGCCTTTAACTCCAAACCGTTTAACACCTCGAAGTGGCGACACACGAAGATATGCTCTATCTCCAACTTCATGAGTTACTTCCTTGCGTTTATGTCATATCCCTAGCCTCTGTGACTGTCTAGTCCTAGCTTCTGGTGTTGCATCATGTTTACTTTCACAGAAAGTTGAAATGGGGATGTTCAAACCCTATCACCAAATGAATTCAACTAGGGTCAATTAAAATCTTTTTCAATGAACACAAAATGCCCTTTGGAAAAGTTCATCATTTTGGGATTGATTAAAAACCTCTGCCAAAAATGTTGCACATATTTCTAGGACCATTCTGGATTTTTGATTTAAATCTTAAAGTATTTGCATTTGGGCATTTAAATATTATATATTATTTTAAATGCTCAAATAATCATAATCTAAAATGTTTACTGTTGGATTTATTCTAAACAGTAGCCATGCTTGGTTTCATGATTTTTGAAAATGCTCTGGCATTTTTAATAAATCCAAAACAAATGTCAAAATTAGAAAACAGTAACAGAATTAGAAAAGTAGAGAGAGAGAGAACACCTACCTGGGCTAACTTACCTGGTGGCCCAGCACGACCCAGCCCAACTGGCCGACGCCAGTCATCTCCCACCTCTCGCCAGGAGGACGAGGGGCGCGTGGCCGCCGCGCGCCGGCACACGCCGTGGCCACCTCCTACCTCTCTGCATGTCTCCTCGTCGCCCTGAGGTTGCCACGCACCTCCCTGCCTCTCTCTGTCACTCCTCCTCGCTCTCACTCCCTCTCACTGGATCCCCTCCCCCTCCTCTGCAACCTCACGCCATGGCCGAAGCGTCGCAGCCGCTCCACTGCGCCCACCGGCCACCCCTCGCCCTGCTGTGGAGCTCAGAAGCACCGCCACGTCCTTCTCATCCTCTCCACCGAGCTACGGGACGCCGGGAGGGTCTGCTTCACCGTCACCGCGCTCGTCTTCAACCTCCGGCCGACGACGGCCTCGCCATCGATTCGGCACCACCAGGACCTCCCCGGGTTCGATGACCTCCTCCTCGGCATCGATGTGAGCTCCCGCTCCGAACCCCTCTCTTCCCCGCTTCTTTTGCACCGCGTAGCCCCAGTTCCACCGGAGCCGATAGCTCCTCGCCGCCGGCCATGCCGCCACCGCGGCTACGGCCGTGCAAGCTCGCCTCCGAGCACGTCAACACACTCAGGGAGGCTCCAGGATCTCAAATCACCTGCCCGTTATGCCTGCCCCACAGCATAGCCGCAACCCCGTGCACCTCCGAGCTCCGGCGGCCGCCTCCGTCGTCGCTGCCGTCTCTGTAGGCCACCCCGGCTCCTCGCGTTTGCGCCAGAAGATGCGTCGCACCGCCATCTCGGCGTAGCCGCAAACCACGCACGAAACGGAGCTCCGTAGCGCCGTCCTGAGCAAGTTCGGCGACCCTCCGCCGTCGGCTTTGGTCGCCGGCGTTAAGCCGCCGACGTGGCTCACTTAGTTAGCGCTAATGACCCCGCTAAACACCCTAGTGCCACTGACATGTGGGCCCTGTGCCTGTTTAGGTTAGTTTAATCTTCTGTTTAGTTTAGTTTTAAATCCGACGGGACCCACACGTCAGAGTTGACTTTGCTGACGTGGCTGTTGACTGGGCCCAACTGTCTGTGACTCAGGCAGCACTGTCACACTAACCTGTGGGACCCACAGGTCAGGTTTGACCTGGACCAGCCTCTGTTGACTGCTGACATCATAGTGACGTCATGCTGACGCAGTAAGTGTTTTCTGGAATTTTAAATAAATCAGAAATGATTTATTTATTTCAGAAAATATTCAAAACTTCTAAAAATCATATAAAATCAACCGTAGCTCAGATGAAAATAATTTATATATGAAAAATGATCAGAAAAATATGAGGAATCTGTTTATGGAATTTTCATGCATGTTTGAACAAGTTAAACCTGCTGATCAGGGCAAATCAATTAAATGACAATTAAATAATCACATATGGAGTTTGAATTTAAACCTTTGGTTCAAATCAACTTCATTTAATATCGTTGCTAGTTGCATTAGCTCAATCAACAGCATATTGACATGTCATGATCATGCATCATATTGTCGCATTGCATTGATTGTGTTCTCTCTTGTTTGCCGATGTTTGTCCCCTCTCAGTAGACGATGTTCCGATGATGTGATCGATGACACCGATGAAGACTCATTGATATCTTCAGAAGTGCCAGGCAAGCAAAAAAAAACCTTTGAGCATTCCGATACAATCCCACTCTCTCGCCCCAGCTCTCTTTTACTGCATTAGGACAACAACGCTTCAACTGTTACCTGCTGCGGTAGTTGAACCCCTTTCCACTGCATGACCTATCATTGCCACAGTAAATAGTTGAAACCCACTAGTATGAGTAGGAGTTGTTTGAGCCATGTTGTGCCTACTCATTCATGTTCTCTGGTTATGCCTGCTATTGCTTAGAGTTGTGTCAGGTCTGATTCATCGGGGATGAATTGGAAGGGTGATGAACATGTCCTACTGTGTGTGAGCTAAGTGTGTGAACACTATTTGGTAAAGGTAGCGATGAGAGGCCATGTAGGAGTACATGGTGGGTTGTCTCATTGCAGCCGTCCTCAAGAACTGAGTTATGTGTTTGTGATCCATGAAACAGCTACTACGACACATTGGGATCCTTAATTGACTCTCTCGACTTATTAATCAACATGATCTGTGTCCAGGAGATGCAATTAGTTTTTGGTGTTTGTAGTTTACTAGAGGTCGTGAGCAGCGCTGACCCTCGGGGTGGGCTGTGACGCGGCAGGTACATGGCACGGTGTACCGGTCGCCCGTTTGGTGATGCGGGAACCCTGTACACATCGTTTGGGGCCGTGAGCGACACCCCGGCCAGATCTCCCCACGGATGGAACCCAAATAGGCGATAAACCTGGACGGGAGACTTGTGTGGTTAGTCAGGTCGTGGCCGACACCCTCGCCAGGCTTCCGCTTGAAGGTTGCCGAGATACATGACGTGTACATGGCGGTAAGTGGCGAGAGCGTGTGTGAAGAAGTACACCCCTGCAGGGTTATATATGATCTATTCGAATAGTCGTGTCCGCGGAAATGGACTTCTGGGTTACCTGTACAGTTCATAGACAAGTGGAAGTGGATACTCTAAAACGCGCAAGATAAGCGTGAGTGATATGGATGGCCTAGGTAGACGGAAGCGGATCCATAGTGGTGTATTGTTTGGTGAATATGTGGACTCGTGTGCGCCACCTCAAAAGAGTTACTTGCAGTCGTAGTTTAGGATAGCCACCGAGTCAAAGTTGGCTTGCTACAGTCAAACTCCACCACCCTTTTGTTGATACTGATGCATATGTAGATTGTTCTGATGTAAGTCTTGCTAAGTACCTTTGTACTCACGTTTGCTTAATTTATGTTTTTGCAGAGAGACTTCAGTCTCGCTAGTGCTTCCGTGTGGACTTCGACGTTTAGCTTGTTACCTCAGCTACGATCTTGTACCCTTGGGAGGGTCTTGTAGATAGTCAGGCTTCTCAGCCTTTTTCATTTGTAGTTGTCTGTACTCAGACAAGTTATGCTTCCATTGCCTGTATGCTCTGTATGTTGGGTCATGTGACCTCTGTTTGTAATAAACGCTATGATGGCTCTTCTGGGCCTTTATCTATATGAGTTGTTGAGTTATGTTGTGATGCCATGTTGTACAGCACATACTTGCATGTTATGCGTACGTGTAATGTGTATTGCTATGTGTGGGATCCGACCCCTAGTTGTTTACCCTTGGTAGCCTATCTTACACGGAAATGTCTCCTAGTGCTTCCACTGAGCCTTGGTAGCTTGCTACTGCTCCGGAACACTTAGGCTCGCAGGCATGTGTCCTTCTTCGTTCCTGTGTCTGTCCCTTAGGGGAAATGTCACGCGTTGTTCCTTTAAGTCCTTGTAGCTTGCTACGACTTGGGTTCATACGTTGATGACCGACACGTTCGTTGCTGGGTCATGTATGCATGTCTCCGTAATTTAGTGCCACTTTTGGTTTATAACTAGTCATGTCGGCCCGGGTTCTCTGTCATATGGATGCTAGCGATAATATCATATACGTGTGCCAAAATGCGCAAATGGTCCCGGGCCAGGTAAGGTGGCACCCGTGGGGATACCGTGCGTGAGGCCGCAAAGTGATATGATGTGTTACAGGCTAGACCTATGTGACTTAGGATCGGGGTCTTGACAGCTTTGGTATCACAGCCTGACTGCCTATAGGATTAGTAAGCCAAACTGGTCGAAGTCGTGTCTAGAAACTCTTTAGTTATATAAGGGAATTGATTGTGGAAGGGAACGTAAGGCTCTTTTTACTCCTTTGCCCTATGACCTTCTGATCTGAGTCACCTTCTTCTTCTACGGGGATTAAGAACTAGGATTCTCATTCTATTTATCAGGATCACGTTAATGGTGGATTCAACTCCTAGTTCAGTCTCAAGTACTTCTGTTTGTTAAACTGTTGGTCTGAGAACCTTGACATTATGATGTTGAGTGGTTATGCTATCTTTGTACATGAGTCTCGAAAGTATTTTCGAGCATTTACAGCCGTTCTGTTGTCCGAGTTATCCCAGGTTTCTAATAGTCTGATGCATTTGCAAATCCCTTCTTCCTGTCCCGATGCTCCTTTGGGCCAGATTAACCACACTAGTCGTTGTGTTGAGGTACTTTGTTACCTCGACAAATAGGTTGGACTTATTATTATGACCCTAGGTGTCTTAGAAGATTACCCAGTAATGCAGCAATGCTTTATATTCCCAGTGTGATGATTCTGGCCATTATTCTCGAAAGCATCCCGTGATGCCATTTAGTTGGTAGGCATTCTATTTCTGGGTTCCTAAACCCAAGGTTCATTCTACTTACTTCCTGTTGATAGTGTTTGCTCGTTCTTTTAGGATATTAGTAACCTTGTGATAGTCCTCGAGGTGCGTGGTTATCGTTCTTTCAATACCATGAACCATCATGGCAGAAGTTCTTCTGAACCAAAAGATCACAACCAGAGTGCTCTTGAGTAGTACTCCATTCATACTGTGACTCTGCCAATTCTACCTTTCTGCATGGGTTATCCGGAAGAAATATGTTGAACTAGTTCGACATGCTAATCTATGCATCCACCACTCACAAAGTTATATGTTCCTTTGAGTTGCCCCGTTTTAGCTGTATTATGACCCTCGTGTGTCAGTTGATAGTCAGGAGTAGTTGTGCACTCGTGGTCATCGATGCCTTTTACTCTTGTGGTCCGTCAAGCCATTCTATTCTGGAATGACTAGGAGAAACAAACTCCAGTACCTTATCCATATCCAGGATTGGGTCAAAGAAGTTGTACTTCGCAGGTGAAGAATGCTAATCAAGCTTCTAATCTGTTCTATCCTGGAGTATTACCATCCTTATGTCAAGAATGTCATGGGAATTGCACAACCTCCTATGAACTCTTGATACAGTGATACTTCTTGCCATTATCGCTCATTCCTCGGTCTCCGTGTTATTGTAACTGGAATACCGACAAATAAATTGTGATCTGTGAAATCAATACTCCTAGCAACTCCGTTGCTTGGTAGTTAAATGGACAATAACCTCATCCTTAGTGAGTTGATTATTGAATCATCACCCTAAGGTTGATCGTGCTACCTAGTCCACTTTCCTGGTGCACTCCTTGATTGATGAGTTGGGATTTTGTTAAGTCCTCGCTCATTTGATCATATCATCTTGCCCTGAAAAGCAAGGTTGTTCTCGAGCTTAGTAACATATCGGTGGTTCGTGATTTTCCGAATATCTTCTCGGGAGTATTACCAGGTTGTTCCCTGATCGCTATGTTGAGTTCGTGATCAAGTTGGTTTTCTTATAAACCACCCCTTCTCCGAGAATCTGTGTTGGATACCCTGAACTAGTCGGTTAAGCTAAACGACAACTTGGAGAGTTGGAAGATAAAAGCTTGTCTAACTTAGTTCCTTCCAAGGGATATCTTTTGTGTGTTTGTTGGAGAAAGATGATATCTTCATCGATTGATCCTTGTGATGAGTTGTTGGATCCATTTTCTTGACAAAACTTTGATTTGAGTGTGGGCTATCATCAAATAAAATCAGAACCAATGATGTTCGTAACGTTGTCTTACTCGTGGATATCCCTCGAGCATACCTCATTATATATCTTGGTCTGACCAATGCTACCACTTTGTTCACATGGTTATGAAATTCCATTTTATGGAAACCTGGATGAATTGTTGATGAGCCCATCAGCAACATTGTTATCTTCTCCATGATCTGTGTTAAACATACAGTTGGTATTGGAAACTTTTGTAAGCATTATCTTCATGATCCGTTCGTGAGGTATATGTTTGGATGAGAGAAGTGATCTCCCCTAATTCACGTGTAATTGATGAAAGATGCCACCGTGAATTTGAGAAAGCTTGTTTTACTTCCTCTGGAGACATCCCAAGTCAGTCATGCATATGTGCGAAGTATTCTATGGTCTGATAGACTGATCATCTTCATCCTGTATGTATCCCTAGCACACCAAGCCACTGATTGATTTGTTAAGGATAAGAAGTTCAAATGCTATTCCCGAAGAACCCGGACGGACATGCACAAGACTTCGTTATCTTCAATGATGATAACCAATCTGAGCTCGGTAGTATTGTATTATAAGACTACTATGTGGTCATGCTTGTCTGGGATAACGGGTTCACAGGTACGTAGCAGAACTAGCTCATGTTTTGGAGCTTGCTATCGTAGTTCACTCCTCGAGAATCTCGCAACGCCGTCTCGTCGAATTGTGTTGCAAACTTTATTTATTTTTTTTCTAGACTCGATGAGTCTGGAATATCCTGACACCAACCAGAACTGAATCTCAGGCAGATATGATGGTTAGAGCATTTTCCAAGAACTATAATATTGGTCTCTCGATAACCGGTAAAGTGGATGTCGTGGCCAACACACCCAGCCGGAAGACCTATTGTTGTAGTATCTTGATTGAAGAAGTTGGCCACCTCCCCATAAGGACTTCGTAGGAATTACTCCCTAATTGTTCCTTATGGACTTTTTGTGCTCCCGAAGTCCGATCTTTACTTGATGGCCATGTTGATGCTTTTAAGCATTGACCGTGGTACCTATTACACCAAGGAGAACATTAGAAGCGGAGTGCTAAATGTCTCTCGGTCGATCATCTAGATTTTGTCCCTTGACTCCGCTAGGTGAAATCTGAGAAAGTGGTATCTTCCTTTGCATCTGCATCGTCCATCGCTATTCATCATGGTGGTATGTTGTGTTGCCAGGATCCTTGACACGGATATTGGTAAAACCTTGATGGATATGGGAATTCTCAAATTCTTGAGAGCACGCGCAAGCACTAGGTGTTATCACTTGCACTAACCGGGATTGCTCCCAGTGTTCTTGGTTATGTTATAAACTCTCAAAGAGTAGATTTACTCTCTACTGTTGGGTTTCTTCCTAGTTACCAGAATCATTCCCAGCATTTGCATTTTGTTCCCAGCTTGCACCACCATTGTGCCATTTTTTTCATGGGTTGCCTTTCTCAGCCACTACTGTTCAGGATTATCTTCAGAAGTGGACTTGCCATGGGTCCCATCCACTTCCGATGATAACTAAAATCATCCCTTGTGTTGTCTTCAACAAGGTAGTCCACATCATCCATTCTGGCCCGAGAATGTCGTTCTCTCAGACTCTGTCAAACCATCGATTGTGATTTGCCTTAGGCTGGTATAGAGAATTTCAATGATCTCTATATCAAACGTAATTCTTTTTGCCACTTAAGGGAATGACTCTATGAGTCACCTTCTCTAAGGTACCCCGTCTGGTGACATCGATCACTATCTTCTTAATGTGGAATTATTGCCTATCAAGTGAAACCTTCATCATTTGCTTCACTCCATCCCCCTGGATGTGTACTCCGTGTCTCAGCTCAAGAGATGTTTCAACGTCTCACTCCATGAGTTGATATTGAGTTGCTCGATCTTTCTGGAGATCAATTTTGTAGAGTTCTTTCGTCGTCATCGTGTTGTACAACGACCTCGAAAGCAAGGATGTCAAGATCAACATGATGCAAGCAATCAACATTCATATGAAGGGCACTTGGATCATGAAAATTGTGTTAGTTAGTGTCCCCTCTGATTTCTTACCCTACGCTTGAATCTCGGGACGAGATTCTTGTTTAGTGGGGGTGAGTTGTCACATCCCTAGACTCTGTGAATGTCTAGTGCTAGCTTCTGGTGTTGCATCATGTTTACTTTCACAGAAAGTTGAAATGGGGATGTTCAAACCCTAGCACCAAATGAATTCAACTAGGTCAATTAAAATCTTTTTCAATGAACCAAAAATGCCCTTTGGAAAAGTTCATCATTTTGGGATTGATTAAAAACCTCTGCCAAAAATGTTGCACATATTTCTAGGACCATTCTGGATTTTTGATTTAAATCTTAAAGTATTTGCATTTGGGCATTTAAATATTATATATTATTTTAAATGCTCAAATAATCATAAACTAAAATGGTTACTGTTGGATTTATTCTAAACAGTAGCCATGCTTGGTTTCATGATTTTTGAAAATGCTCTGGCATTTTTAATAAAGCCAAAACAAATGTCAAAATTAGAAAACAGTAACAGAATTAGAAAAGTAGAGAGAGTGTCGGTGTACTAAGGTAGGGGTACCTCAGTACCCCAACTTGTGCACGGGCAGTTGCAGCTTCCCGCGGCAGGGTTTACTGCGTGCTCGCCGGAGACCTTCCTGCTCCCTATTAAACCATTCAAAAACAAAGTATACAAGACGTAAGACCGAGACCCCGGCAAGAGGAGCTTGCCGGGAAGGCCGTACCAGGCTCAAGACTGCCCCGCTAACACAAGACCCTGGCAAGAGGAGCTTGCCAGGAAGACTAGAAGACAACGCCTCGGCGCTATATGCGCCCCGGCAAGGGCCCGGGGAGCGGCAAGCTCCCGGGCCCGGCAAGATCAAGGCCCCGGCAAGGTGCTTGTCGGGAAGGCTGCGCTGTGTGCCCACGCTCCAGCTCATCGGCCCATGCGTCGCCCTGGGGCCTATCCAGGGACGCGTGGCGGATGGCTGTGCAGCCTGGGGTACACGGTGGCACTCCACGGTGATGGATCCATCGCCGTGGCAGACGGAGACGCTAAGGCGGGAGCTTTTGGGGTCGACGGCGACGGGCATTAAATGCCCTTGTCCCCCACTGTTAAAGTAGGTATAGACCACTGTTCTGTACTGTAGCTCCACTGTTCCCGCACTGTTACAACTACCACCTCTTTTACGTTTTTACCCCTTTTCTCCTACGTTGACACCTGTCGGTGACCCCTTGCACTATAAAAGGAGGCCCATGCACAACGTGGAGGGGGTTCGGAACCTAGATCACTCTCGCGCTTGGTGTAGCTGCTTCTTCAAGCTCCCGAGCGCTCAAACTCAATACACAACCAAGCAGGAGTAGGGTTTTACGCGTCTACCGCGGCCCGAACCTGGGTAAAACTGCCCGCGTGCTCGCCACGATCTGCTCTTTGTGCTCCCTCCGCCCTCGTACCGCACAGACAAGGGGCTCCGGTCCCATAGGTGTTCGTGGCGGACAGTTTCCCCCGACATCTTTGGCGCGCCAGGTAGGGGGCGTCGAGGTTGTGCGAACCTGATCCGGCGTTCGCGCGGGCGCATTCTTCATCAACCTCTCCGAATTCATCAACTTCACCAGCGACAACTCCATGGCCCCGAAGAAGAAGGCTTCGGAGGTCGGAGGCCCGTCTGCGTCTCACCCGCCGCCACCAGAGCCAACGGTGGGTGGGGGAGATGCCGTCGGAAGGGTGGCCGCCGGTGAGGACACTCACGGCGCCACCAGATCCAAGAACAGGACGGACGACCGAACCTCGGTCTCCGTGGACGCGCCGCATCCATCTCAGCACACGACGACCCAGCAGCGCCATACCACGGGAGGTGGTATCCGCTTGCTGGGGCAAGGCCAAACCGGAGGCTCGCGGGACGCCCCGGACCCCCGTCCGGGCACAAGCAAAGCGAAGGCGCCGGCGCGGGACCCCGCTCCTTCTAACGTTGTTAGAAGTCCGAGCGTATCCCGCTCCTCGCACCGCTCGCCCGCGTTCCCCTCCACTCCAGCGGAAGCGCTCGCAAGAGCGCAACTGCTCCTCGACTTTCCTCCAGCGGCCGACAAGGCCGAATAATGGAGGGCCACTATACGGAGCCTGATAGACTTCGCCAACAACGATTCTCCACAGCAGCCGTCGACCTCACGGCCGCGGCAAGCTGAGAAGACGAAGGCTGACGGCAACAAGACTGCCGGGGGTGCGACAAGCGTGCATTCCCCGCCGCAGAAGCAGAAGACGCCGCCCCGCCGGAACAACGCCGACGACGACTCCACGGCCTCGTCGGACCCGCGGGCTCGTCGGGACCAGCGCCAAGTCCTCGACGACCGGCGAGAAGAAGATGCTCGGACCACGATCGAGCGCCGCCGAGAAGCTCGGCGGCAATCAGACAAGAGAGCTGGAAACACTGTCGACGCGCACGCGCCCGGTGAGCCAGGCGACTTGCCGTACGCGGCAGGCTGCCCTGCGTTTACCCGCGAGCTGCGGCGCGTCCAGTGGCCCAGCATGAAGAATTTCAAGCCCGACGTACCGGAGAAGTACGACGGCAAGACGCACCCCTCGGAGTTTCTCAGCGTCTACACCATCGCAGTGCAAGCTGCCGGGGGGCGCGACGAGAAGATCTTAGCAAACTACTTCCCGCTCGTGCTTAAGCCGAACGTTCGTTCGTGGCTTATGCACTTGCCGGAAGGATCCATCTCTTCTTGGGCCGACCTCTGCCACCAGTTTGTTGGCGCCTTCACCGGCGGCCACAAACCCCACGGCCAGGAGAGCGATCTCCACATTTTGGCCCAGAAGGAAGGCGAGACCCTGCGCAAGTATATCCAACGCTTCAGCCGGGTGCAGCACAACATCCCTGACGTTCACCCTGCCGCGGTTATCAGCGCGTTCCATCAGAACGTGCGTAACCGCCGCATGCGTGAAGAGATGGCGATGACGAAGATTCGGGATGTCAGCGAGCTCTATGCTCTAGCTGACAAGTGCGCACGCGCAGAAGAGGGGAGGAGACTCCCCGGGGAGGATACTGGCGCGGGAGGAAGCGACAGCGACGACGCCGCCCCGGCAAAGAAGAGCCGGTGGCGGAACAACAGAAGGAAGGGCAAGAAAGAGGTGCTTGCCGTCGAGAAGTCCGGCAAGGAGGCCCCCGCCAAGCAAGCGCAGGCTGGCGGTTCCGGCAAGGAGCCTGCCCCTGCAGCGGCGGCCGACAAGCCGGGTACCTCCGACAAGCAATACTGTAAGATCCACCGCACCAAGGGTCACGATCTCTCCAATTGCAAGCGCGTCGAGTACCTCGTCGAGCAGCAGAAAGCTGAGTACGAGAGGCGCGACAAGGAGAAGGCCCAAGGTGGCGGGGAAGAGCCCAGCAAGAAGCGGCCGTTCAACGGCCGGGGAGGACGCCGCGGCAAGGCTAAGCAGCGGCAAGGAGATCGACCTCCCCGGGGCCGCGACAACGACGAAGAAGATGACGACGAAGACATGGAGGACGAGGAGAACAGCGAGCAGGAGTTCCAGAAGGCCACGGAGGTCCTGTGCGTCGACGGTGGCGCCTCCCTGCATACCTCCCACCGCCAACTCAAGCAGTGGGTGCGTGAGGTAAACGCAGCGGAGCCGCCCGTGGAGACGCGCAGGCTCCTCAAATGGTCCAGCACGCCCATCGTTTTTGATCTTGAGGATCACCCTGACCGCACCACTGCGGTCGGGTGCTTGCCGATGCTGGTTTCTCCCACCATCCGCAACCTCAAGGTCACCAAAATGTTGGTTGACGGCGGGGCCGGGCTGAACTTGATCTCCTCTGCTGTGATCAAGAAACTCCAGATTCAAGATGGCGAGCTCGAAGAGACCGGTTCATTCCAAGGAATCAACCCGGGAAGGAGCAAGCCCAAGGGAAAGATCACTCTGCCGGTGACCTTTGGCGGGGAGCTCAACTTCAGGACTGAGCGCATCACTTTCGACGTCGCCGATATTCCATTGCCTTACAATGGAATACTCGGCCGTCCTGCCCTCGCCAAGTTCATGGCAGCTTCCCATTATGCCTACAACGTGCTGAAGATGCCGGGGCCGATAAGCGTCATCACTGTCCACGGCGACAAGAAGGATGCGCTTGTCTGCGCCGACAAGATCTACCAGGATGCGGCAGCTGCGGCCGAGAAGGATACTCTTGCCGCTGAAGCTCCCGGGGGGAAGAAGACGAAGACCAAGTCCGGCAAGTGCTCTGGGACCCACTCCGGCAACCGCACCTCCTCGGAGTGCTGCGCTGCCGTCGAGGACGTTCCATCGAGCTCCACCGGCAAGAGTAAGAAAGGAATGGCTGCTCCTCCGGCAACCAAGAAAGTGTCCGCAAAGGAGGACGGCACTGGTGGTACCTTCACCATCAGCGCCACCCTTGACAGCAAATAGGAAAGCGCGCTCGTTGCCTTCCTGCGGGCGAATGTCGATGTGTTTGCCTGGCAACCGTCTGACATCCCCGGTGTTCCCAGGAAGGTAATTGAGCACAAGCTTGCTGTCTGTCCTCATGCGCGGCCCATCAAGCAGAAAGTGAGGAAGCAAGCCGTGGAGCGCCAAGAGTTCATCAACGAAGAAATCAAGAAGCTAGAGGCAGCAGGCCTAGTTAGAGGTGTGATCCATCCGACGTGGTTGGCAAACCCAGTCGTCGTGCGCAAGGCCAACGGGAAGTGGAGACTGTGTATAGACTTCACCGATGTCAATAAAGCAAGTCCCAAGGATCCATTCCCTTTGCCGCGCATTGACCAGATCGTTGACTCCACTGCCGGATGTGAGCTACTCTGTTTTCTTGATGCATACTCAGGCTATCATCAGATTTTCATGGCCAAGGAAGATGAAGAGAAGACTGCATTTATCACTCCATGTGGCACTTATTGCTTTATTCGCATGCCATTTGGATTGAAGAATGCAGGCTCAACCTTTGCAAGGGTAGTGTACACTGCTTTTGAGCCACAGATCCACAGAAATGTAGAAGCTTACATGGATGACATCGTGGTGAAGAGCAAGAGCAAGGAAACCCTGATTCAAGACTTGGAAGAAACGTTTCAGAACCTGCGCAGGATACAGCTCAAGTTGAACCCCGAGAAGTGCGTCTTTGGAGTCCCCTCCGGCAAGCTTCTCGGGTTCTTTGTATCGCAGAGGGGGATTGAAGCCAATCCCGACAAGATTAAGGCCATTGAGCAGATAGAGGCCCCAAAGCGCGTCAAGGATGTCAGAAGGCTTGCAGGTTGCGTGGCTGCCCTCAGTAGGTTCATTTCAAAGTCTGCAGAACGCGCCCTACCTTTCTTCAAAATCTTGAAGAAGGCAGGTCCCATGAAGTGGACTCCGGAAGCGGAGGCGGCGTTGCAGGATTTGAAACGGTACCTGTCCTCCACTCCTATACTTGTCGCACCTAGACCACAGGAAAAGTTGTTGCTATACTTAGCAGCAACCAACCAGGTGGTTAGTGCTGCGTTAGTAGCGGAGAGGGAGTCCGACGAGGAGTCAGCACCACCGGCAAGCGAATCCAGCGACAAGCAGGGGGCTGTCCCGACAAGATCTGGTCCCGACAAGGAAGACTCTGCGCAGGAACAGGATGAGGTGCGGAAGAAGATGGTGCAGCGCCCAGTGTATTTTGTAAGTTCCCTTCTCCAGGGGGCTAGATCAAGATACTCTGGCGTGCAAAAATTGCTTTTCGGCCTCCTCATGGCCTCGAGAAAGCTGCGCCATTACTTCCAAGCCCATGAGATAACAGTGGTCACTCGCTTTCCGCTGAAGAGGATATTGCACAATCCGGAAGCAACAGGCAGGATCGTTGAGTGGGCACTGGAGCTGTCGAGCTTTGGACTCAAATTTGAAAGTACTTCAACCATACAGAGCCGAGCTTTGGCAGAATTCATAGCTGAGTGGACCCCAACACCAGATGAAGATGTTCAAGAAACAAGCGCACCCGTACAAGAAGCGGCAAGTGAATGGGTAATGTATTTTGACGGTGCCTTCTCGCTGCAAGGCGCCGGTGCTGGCGTGGTACTCATCGCGCCCACCGGAGAGCACCTCAAATATGTTATCCAGATGCACTTTCCCAGGGAGCAAGCGACAAACAACACTGCAGAATATGAAGGCTTGCTTGCCGGCCTCAGGATTGCGGCCGAACTTGGGATCAGAAAGCTGATTGTGCGGGGAGATTCTCAGTTGGTGGTCCGACAAGTTAACAAGAGCTATCAGAGCCCTTTGATGGAAGCATATGTCGATGAAGTGAGAAAGCTTGAAGAGCACTTTGAAGGTTTGCAGATGGAGCACGTTCCGAGAGCTCAAAATGAAATTGCAGACGGCCTTTCAAAGTGTGCTTCGATGAAGTTACCTGTGGAACCAGGGACCTTCTTGCTCAAGCTGACCCAGCCATCCGTTACACCATCAATTGGGCAGTCCAAGAAGAGAAAGTTGGTCTCCGGCAACTACTTGCCGGCGGATCTTCCTGAAACCGCCGCCAAGGTCCCCAAGATCAACAACCAGAACGCTGAGGAACAGTTTGCTCCTGCAAGTCCTCGGGCTTGTACAGTTGAAGCAAGCGTTCCCGGCAACCCTTGCCCCGGCAAGCTTGCCGGGGGACCATCAGCTCCGGCAGAACCAGAGGTCCTTGCCGTAGAAGCTGAGGTTCCCGCAGCGGCCCTCGAGCCTTTAGTCCTTGCCGTCGAGCCTCGGGCTCCGGCATGGGCACAGCAGATAGTCCGTTTTCTGCAAACTGGAGAACTTCCCGACGACCCTCAAGAGATAGAGACAAGGAAGATAACATTGCACTAATTGATCAAAATAAAGTAAATATCTTACAAAAGATAACTTGTCGCAATGAACTAATAAGTTCATGACATAATGTGCAGCAACAAAAAGATAAAGATAATGGAGCCCTAATCTACGCGGTCGCCCTCCTTCCTGCCGAGCCTAGCCACCTTGGCAATGATGTGGCCGGCCTGCTCCTTCAGGGCCTCCGTGTCTGCATCAGCCGGCAAGCTGCGAAGAACGTTGGTGAGATTGATCCCCGGGTTGCGGTACACGATCTTCGTCAGCACCCGCTCCAGAGTTCCCGCGCAGAGCAGGCGCGACTCCTCGGCCAGCTGCGCGGGGATGCGGTTCCGGAGACCTGCAAGGGCCGGCGCGATCCCTCTGAAGAAGAGGCTGAGCTTGGCGCTGTGCGGGAGGTCCGGGTCCGGCGAGTAGATGAGGTGTTCGACCTTCAGCGCCAGCAGCTCCTGGTCAATGTTGGACGCAGAAGAAACCAAGTCTTCGGTCCATACCTCGATGGTCTGGCGGAAGAGCTCGGATGCCTTGTTGACGCTGTCCACCAAGGTCCGCTCCTTGCGGAGCTCCTCCTTCAGCTTGTTCTCCTGAGCCCGGGCAGCGTCGAGCGAATCCTTCAGAGTGGTGACCTTCAGTTCCAAGTCCTCGATGGAGTCCTTGGCGGCCTTCAACTCGTCGCCTCTCTTGGAGAGACTCACCTGAAGCTCGGAGTTTGTGTGAGCGTCCTTCTCCCGCTCCAGGATGAGCGCGGCAACCTTCTCTGCGCTCACCTTCAGCGCCTTCTCCAACTGCTCAACCTTGGCGGCAAGCTCCTTCTTGGCGTCTTCCGCGGCAACCGCGGCGGCTTTCGCCTCCTTCAGCTCCCCGCCAAGGGCTGCCTCGCGAGCGGCAAGGTCCTCCTCGTGGGAGTCGAGCTCGACCTTCCGCTGCGCGAGCTCTCCCTCTCGCCGGGACATCTCCACCCCAGCGAGCCGCTGCTGTTCTTCAGCTTCAGCCTTCTCGAGCACCCACTCCTGGTACTCGCCGGCGAGACGCTCACGCTCCTCCGTCACCTCGCGGAGGGCTGCCTAGTTGGCGGCGCTGAGCTCCGCCGCGCGCTTCTCCATTTCTGCGGCGGCCTTGGGGGCAAGGGCCTCCCGGGAGGCGAGCTTCGCCTGCCTGGCCCGGTAAAGGGCCAGGAGCTGGTGGAGCAACCTCTCCTCCTCGGGCCCCTCACTCCCGCCGGGCGCCTCGACAATCTTCAGGCCTGCGGAGGCGAGGATTTCTCCGTCGAACGCCTCGCCCTCCGCAGGAGCTCGCGATGAAGACCCCCAAGGCATCTGGATGAAGACGCCGTTGGGGGCCTCAAGATAGTACCCCTGCTCCTTGCTGGCGGAGGGGTCGGCGGCCGGTGCAGCATCCGATGCTCCCGCCACCTCCGGGTCGGCGGTGCGGTCGCCGTCCCCCTCCCCAGCCGCTGCGTCCGCAGCCGGGGCAGTCTCCTGCGCGGCCGGCTCGGCGGCCTCGGCCATCTCCTCGACGACAGGGTCGTCGCCGCCGCCGCCCTGCGCGCCCTCCTCCTCGAGGTTGATAACCTCCGCCTCCATGGGCTCAGGAGGAGGAAGATCTAAAAAGAAGAAGAAGAAAAAGAAGTTCAAGATTCAAGCAAATATCCAAAAAGAGGCAGGCCAAGAAGACAAGTCACAAAACATACCTTGGCGGACGTCCTCGGCGGCGGGCTCCCTCGCCGGGGAGCTCGGCCTTGGCGGAGTGGCCACCCTCGCCGGGCTGCTCGCCCTTGGCGGGGTACTCTGCCTTGGCGGAGTACCCGCCCTTGGCGGAGCACTCTCCCTTGCCGGAGAGTTCTGCCTTGGCGGGGACGGCGGGGCCTGCGGCTCTTCAGCGACGGTCTCCGGGCGCTCCTCTCGCTGTGGCTCCACCTCTGCACAAAACAAGACAAGAAACATCAAGGCATGAAGACAAGACCAAATCCTCAGGCGTACCCCGACAAGCGAAAAGAGTAAACCCCAGACTTACGCTGGGGGCTGCGCTGCGGGCTGCGCTGGGGGCTGCTCCTCGGAGCAGCGCTCGGGTCCGGCAGGCTCGGCTCCGGCACACCCCCTGTTGCCGCAGCTGCTGAGTCTTCCGTGACCTCGACCTCGGGCGCCTTGGCCTTCTTCGCCGCGCGATGGGCCAGGGTCCTGAAATCAGAACAATGAACAGAGTCAGCATTAACAAAAAACCAAGACAGAAATCGAGAAGATGTAAGGTCCTGGATCCTTACTCCTGGTCCTCCTCGTCGTCCTCGCTCAGGGCGGAGAAATCATACTCCACCGTGGGCGCGTCGGCGCGAGGAGCGGAAGACGAAGACTCCCTCGCGCGCTTGGTGTTCACCGGGGCTGGGGGCTGCGAAGACCCAGCCCCTGTGGTAGCCGGCGCCCGAGGGGCGGGCGGAGCCGCTGCTCCGCTCCGCGAAGACCCCTGCCGGCTCGCTGCCGGCCTGCGAGGCGCCTCCGTCGTGGTCCGCGCACGGGCCGCCTCCGCTGTGGCTGGTGCGCCGGACGGCCTTGGCGCGGCTTGGCTCCCCCGGGGAGCTGCCCGGCGAGCTGGCTGTTGCCGGGGCGCCTGCGCCCTCTCCCCCGTCGCCGCCTTGCGGAGACGCTTCGCCGGGGACTGCCTTGGGCTTGCCGGGGGCGGGGAGCTCTCCGATGAAGAGAGGTCGTCGGCGTAGAGCTCCGTAGATCCGCCGGAGTCCTCGGCCTCCTCCTCCTCCTCCTCTTCCCCGGCCGGCTCACTGGGCCCAGCGTCCTGCGCTGCGGCCCCCTTTCCCTTGGCGCCTCCGCCCCTCGCGGCGCCTCTGCTCCCTCCGGCGGTACCCTCCATTGCCGCAGCCTCGGCCGCGATCCCGTGGATCCCGGAGTGCCTCAGCGAGGGGACCCCGGCGAGCGCGTCGGGAGGAAGCTTCAGCAACCTGCGGATCTCCGCCTCCTCCGCCTGGGTGGACACGTCCGCAGCCTCCGCCTCTTCCGGCGAGTATCCGAAAATTCCTGCCGCCGCGGCTGCGGCGGCCTCTTCAGCCCGAGAAGCTATGTAGGTGATCTCCTGGTCGGTGGTGTCCCGCGTGTGCTGCTTGAGGTCGTCCTTGTTCTTCGCCACCTCTGCGAGGTTGTCGTAGAAGTTGAGGACGTCGATGGGCTTCGGAGCGATCCACGTGCGGTCCACGCCGTGCGAGTCACACATGGGCATCATGGCGAGGATGCGATCCCTGACGATGTTGTTGCAGAGCGGCACCACTTCCCGGGGAGTCCTGAACCACTCGGGGTGTGCCGGGTCGTACTTGAAGAGTTCCCGGACCATTCCCCTCAGCTCCAGCGTGGTGAAGTTGAAGTTGAGCCCGGGGCGCAGCCTCATTATGTCTGCCGGGCCGCCGTACTCCCAGGCCGGCCTCTTCCGGTCTTGGAGAGGGGCGATGCGCCGGCAGAGGAAATCTGCGCCCACCTCGGCAACTGACAGCTTGGCCATCCGAAGACGAAGAATCCGGACGAGGGCGATGTCGAGCTTGATGTCGTCCGAATCTAGCTCACTCCAGTCCCTGACGCGCACGATGGGCGTTGTGCGCGGCGTGGTGAAGGCTTGCGGCTGGTCTTCGACGATCCAGCACCACTCCGCTCGCCATTCCTCCCACTTGCCGCGGAGCTCCCCCGGCAAGTACGCACCCTTTTTATTCAGACGAAAGACCCAAGAAATTCCTCCGGAGAGGGGGGCATCGGCCTCGGCTCTAGGAGTGAAGAAGTGCCTAAAGAGCGCTACATTGGGGTGGACTCCTATGAAGTTTTCACACATGTGTGCGAAAACCGCCATGGTGAGGATGGCGTTGGGGGTGAAGTCAAGCAGATGGAGGCCGTATGTGTTCATAATGTCGCAGAAGAAGTTTGAGAAAGGAGGACAGAGACCACAATGAAAGAAGGCAGCAAAAAAGTAGTACCCGCCGGGATAGCTGTCCTTGGCGGCGGCCGGATATGCTCGCGTGCGGGGATGCGCGTCGGTCTCCTTGGCCCAGAACAAGTAATACTTGTTCCAGAGCTCCCGCACGCCGAGTTTCGGCGGGAAGACGAGATGCTGCTTCCGGTACGCGATGAGCTTGGCCGCTTGTTCCGATTTCTCCCGCTTGGACTTCTCCGCCTTCGCCTTGTCGGTCTTTGGGGCCATGGCGGACGCGGCGGAAGGAGGGGAACGAAGAGCTCGGCGGCGGCGGAGATGTGGAGGCAGAGCACAAGAGAGAATCTTTGGAGGAGGAAGACGATGCAATGAAAGCGCAAGGAGGGGAACCGCGCCCGCTTCCTCTGCTTTTATGGGGGAGTGGGGGGCGTTTCGCCCTTTCCATTAAGAGATCGTGGGCACGTCCCATCCCACGGCGCCGCGATCGACGCGTGCCGTTACAGTGGGGTGCGGCGGATACGGAAGTGGATTCGGCGCGCCGCGGGCCGCGGGTGCCCGTGCACTGTTTTGGGCCTGGCCCAACAGCGCTCGGCACCGTGTGTGGCCCAGGCCCGGGGGCTCCTGTCGGTGTACTAAGGTAGGGGTACCTCAGTACCCCAACTTGTGCACGGGCAGTTGCAGCTTCCCGCGGCAGGGTTTACTGCGTGCTCGCCGGAGACCTTCCTGCTCCCTATTAAACCATTCAAAAACAAAGTATACAAGACGTAAGACCGAGACCCCGGCAAGAGGAGCTTGCCGGGAAGGCCGTACCAGGCTCAAGACTGCCCCGCTAACACAAGACCCTGGCAAGAGGAGCTTGCCAGGAAGACTAGAAGACAACGCCTCGGCGCTATATGCGCCCCGGCAAGGGCCCGGGGAGCAGCAAGCTCCCGGGCCCGGCAAGATCAAGGCCCCGGCAAGGTGCTTGTCGGGAAGGCTGCGCTGTGTGCCCACGCTCCAGCTCATCGGCCCACGCGTCGCCCTGGGGCCTATCCAGGGACGCGTGGCGGATGGCTGTGCAGCCTGGGGTACACGGTGGCACTCCACGGTGATGGATCCATCGCCGTGGCAGACGGAGACGCTAAGGCGGGAGCTTTTGGGGTCGACGGCGACGGGCATTAAATGCCCTTGTCCCCCACTGTTAAAGTAGGTATAGACCACTGTTCTGTACTGTAGCTCCACTGTTCCCGCACTGTTACAACTACCACCTCTTTTACGTTTTTACCCCTTTTCTCCTACGTTGACACCTGTCGGTGACCCCTTGCACTATAAAAGGAGGCCCATGCACAACGTGGAGGGGGTTCGGAACCTAGATCACTCTCGCGCTTGGTGTAGCTGCTTCTTCAAGCTCCCGAGCGCTCAAACTCAATACACAACCAAGCAGGAGTAGGGTTTTACGCGTCTACCGCGGCCCGAACCTGGGTAAAACTGCCCGCGTGCTCGCCACGATCTGCTCTTTGTGCTCCCTCCGCCCTCGTACCGCACAGACAAGGGGCTCCGGTCCCATAGGTGTTCGTGGCGGACAGTTTCCCCCGACAAGAACACCTACCTGGGCTAACTTACCTGGTGGCCCAGCACGGCCCAGCCCAACTGGCCGACGCCAGTCATCTCCCACCTCTCGCCAGGAGGACGAGGGGCGCGTGGCCGCCGCGCGCCGGCACACGCCGTAGCCACCTCCTACCTCTCTGCATGTCTCCTCATCGCCCTGAGGTTGCCACACACCTCCCTGCCTCTCTCTGTCACTCCTCCTCGCTCTCACTCCCTCTCACTGGATCCCCTCCCCCTCCTCTGCTCCCTCACGCCATGGCCGAAGCGCCGCAGCCGCTCCACCGCGCCCACCGGCCACCCCTCGCCCTGCTGTGGAGCTTAGAAGCACCGCCACGTCCTTCTCATCCTCTCCACCGAGCTACGGGACGCCGAGAGGGTCTGCTTCACCGTCACCGCGCTCGTCTTCAACCTCCGGCCGACGACGGCCTCGCCGTTGATTCGGCACCACCAGGACCTCCCCGGGTTCGATGACCTCCTCCTCGGCATCGATGTGAGCTCCCGCTCCGAACCCCTCTCTTCCCCGCTTCTTTTGCACCGCGTAGCCCCAGTTCCACCGGAGCCGATAGCTCCTCGCCGCCGGCCATGCCGCCTCCGCGGCTACGGCCGTGCGAGCTCGCCTCCGAGCACGTCAACACACTCAGGGAGGCTCCAGGATCTCAAATCACCTGCCCGTTAGGCCTGCCCCACAGCATAGCCACAACCCCGTGCACCTCCGATCTCTGGCGGCCGCCTCCGTCGTCGCTGCCATCTCTGTAGGCCACCCCGGTTCCTCGCGTTTGCGCCAGAAGATGCGCCGCAACGCCAGCTCGCCGTAGCCGCAAACCACGCACGAAACGGAGCTCCGTAGCGCCGTCACGAGCAAGTCCGGCGACCCTCCGCCGTCGGCTTTGGTCGCCGGCGTTAAGCCGCCGACGTGGCTCACTTAGTTAGTGCTAATGACCCTGCTAAACACCCTAGTGCCACTGACATGTGGGCCCTGTGCCTGTTTAGGTTAGTTTAATCTTCTGTTTAGTTTAATTTTAAATCCGACAGGACCCACACGTTAGAGTTGACTTTGCTGACGTGTCTGTTGACTGGGCCCACCTGTGTGTGACTCAGGCAGCACTATCACACTAACCTATGGGACCCACAGGTCAGGTTTGACCTGGACCAGCCTCTGTTGACTGCTGACATCACAGTGACGTCATGCTGACACAGTAAGTGTATTCTGGAATTTTAAATAAATCAGAAATGATTTACTTATTTCAGAAAATATTCAAAACTTCTAAAAATCATATAAAATCAACCGTAGCTCAGATGAAAATAATTTATATATGAAAAATGATCAGAAAAATACGAGGAATCTGTTTATGGCATTTTCATGCATGTTTGAACAAGTTAAACCTGCTAATCAGGTCAAATCGATTAAATGACAATTAAATAATCACATATGGAGTTTGAATTTGAACCTTTGGTTCAAATCAACTTCATTTAATGTGGTTGCTAGTTGCATTAGCTCAATCAACAGCATATTGCCATGTCATGATCATGCATCATATTGTCGCATTGCATTGATTGTGTTCTCTCTTGTTTGCCGATGTTTGTCCCCTCTCAGTAGACGTTGTTCCGACGATGTGATCGGTGACACCGATGAAGACTCATTGATATCTTCAGAAGTGCCAGGCAAGCAAAAAAAACCTTTGAGCATTCCGATACAATCCCACTCTGTCGCTCCTTCTCTCTTTTACTGCATTAGGACAACAACGCTTCAACTGTTACTTGTTGGGGTAGTTGAACCCCTTTCCACTGCATGACCTATCATTGCCACAGTAAATAGTTGAAACCCACTAGTATGAGTAGGAGTTGTTTGAGCCATGTTGTGCCTACTCATTCATGTTCTCTGGTTATGCCTGTGATGTCTACACACGCTTCTACTCTTGTAGACTATGTTGGGCCTCCAAGCGCAGAGGTTTGTAGGACAGCAGCAATTTCCCTCAAGTGGATGACCTAAGGTTTATCGAACTCAAGGAAGTAGAGGTTGAAGATGGTCTCTCTCAAGCAAACCTCAACTAAGATACAAGAAGTCTCTTGTGTCCCCAACACACCTAATACAACTAGGAGTTGTGTAGGTGCACTAGTTCGGCGAAGAGATGTTAAATGGCAAGTGATATGGATGGCAAAACAAAGTAATATAAATCTGTAATAAAAAGTGCAGCAAGCAAACAAGTGGTAAACGTGAGCACAAATGGTATTGCAATGGTGGAAACAAGTCCTAGGCTTCATACTTTCACTAGTGGCAACTCCCAACAACATTAACATAATCGAATCACATGATATTTCCCATAAAACATGCAAAGGGGACACACTCGGAGGTCATTCCTTCGTGGTCAAGAGAGGACGAGAATTATGTAGGGCTACAAAAGCACACCTCAAAGTTCGTAGTTCTCAATCTAAGGATTTCCCAATGTCACCGCGGCCATCCAAAGAGAGTCCCACAATCACCACAACATATCTAAAGGATAGTCAAAGACAAGCACCAAGAGACTCTCAATCTTCAATCAACACACAAGAGAGGAAATCACTCAAGAAAATACTTTTCTAATCCATGTCCAATAGACCGCTGTCACCTTGGTCTCGGGGATTATACTAGATAAAGACAAGTGAGTACATCAATCCAATACATAGAGGAAGGGGAAATATCATGGGATCACCCTAGATTAACATAGCCTATGATCACAACGAAGATCACATCATGGGAGAGAGAATTGACCACATAGCTACTGGTAAGAACCTCAGCCCCGAGGAGGAACTACTCCCGCATCATGGAGGGAGGAAGCAACGTCGATGGAGATGAATCCGGGGGCACTTCCCCGTCCCGGCAGGGTGCCGGCGCAGGAATTCCGGTCCCCCGAAGCTTGATGGCGATGGCGGCGGAGATCGGAATCGCGTCTGGAGAAAAGGGGTCTGGAATCAGGGTTTCCGCGACACGGTGTAAATATATGCCAAAGGGGGGCATCAGAGGGGGTCAGGGGTGCCCAGGCGCCCCCCCGGCGCGGCCAGGGGGGCCGTGTGGGCAGGCCGCCTGGAACCCCTGTGGGTCCCCTCCGGCCCTACTTTGGCCGCATGGAAGCTTCCGGAACGCTGATTTTTTATATATTTTTCTCGGAATTTTTCTGGCAATTTACGTAATGGGAAAATCTGAAATACAAAAACAGCAGAAAACAGAAACTGGCACTGGGGTGCACTAAGTTAATAGGTTAGTCCAAATATGATCAAAAGTGTATGGAAGTGTATAAATAACATAGCAATATCACACAAAGGAGGCATGGAGCAAGCAGAAATTATAGATACGTTTTGGACGTATCAACATCCCCAAGCTTAATTCTTGCTCGTCCTCGAGTAGGTAAATGATAACAAGCATAATTTCTGTGGTGACATGCTATTAACCATATGAGGACTTTTCATAGTCACATGAAAAAAGCTTACTGAGACAAGGAATCTGTAGTAATTAAGTTGCCTCATGAGAAAATCACAAAGAACTGAAAGTTTTACAATATGATACTGAAACACTCAATAGATTTGTAGTGAGCATGGTGTGCAAATATGACAAAGTGATATCTCGCTTGCCCCCATTAGTGAAGCAAAACATAAATGCAGGGGCACCTCCAAGGTTTAAGTGACGACTAGATACAATGATTTCAGAATAAACGATATCATAATCATGCAAAAGACAATGGTACTTTGGGACAATGCACATTACACTCAGAATGACAATCATGCTCTCAATAGTAAGAAGGTGGAGACTCTCGAACCATGGCTTTTGTTGGCAAGGTTGAAAACCCGAAGTCGGAAACAAAGACAAAACATGTACCAGAGCTCTTGGTTTTAAAAACAGAGGTAATAATATATTTTTTTAGATTATGCATGTTCCGTCAACGAATGCTAGCAGATAACTCAATTACTTCTTGAGATGGACAAGTTTCGAGGAACGGCTCCCGAATGAGGACGTTCACATCCTCTTAATCTCCTTTGTTTATAACTGCCAAAGTTTTCTGATTTCTCATGAACAAAGCGTGAAGGAGGGTTTGTTTGTTATATTAATTTTGAACCGGGCGCACTCAATGCCAGTTCCTTCTCGTATTATGGGTTTGCACATTATACATGCAATCCCGGGGTGAAGCTTGTCCAACTTAAAAAGATCATGAATTAACTACTACTTCCTCATGAACT
The DNA here is from genome assembly GCA_902687465.1 of Secale cereale. NCBI lineage: Eukaryota > Viridiplantae > Streptophyta > Magnoliopsida > Poales > Poaceae > Secale > Secale cereale. Next base: position 833,273,975 of record LR738714.1, read on the forward strand.
TAAAACAGAGGCACAAAATAGGAATGCGTTTTTTTTTTTGAATAATTTCGAGATGGTACATGAAAGTCTTCGTTAGGAATGGCAGGTAAATACCATGTATAGGAAGGTATGGTGGACTCATATGGCATAACTGGTTTAAAAGATTTTGGATGCACAAGCAGTCAGTCCGCTTAGTACAGGTGGAGGTTAGTAATAGACTGGCAGCGACCAACTAAAAGAGCAATGACGGTCATAATCATGCAGAGCAACAAAGCAATATTGAATCAGGCATGGAAGTTATATCGCTACTCAGAAACAAAAGATCATCAAGGCTTGACAGACTTTCTTTACAGTCTTAAATATGCGTGAGCATGCGCCAAGTCAATCAAAATAAATTCTTGAAGGAAGATATTACTAAACCATACCACATCATAGGCAAACAAATCATGTTGGTACTCCAATAACACATTGGGAACCCCCCCAGCTATTTGAGACTAACTATAAGAAAACATGAACTACTAAGCACCATTATGCACGTAGCATTTTTATCATAGACATATCAACCAATGCAATATAAGCAAACTCTCTTAATAAGATAAGCATGATAACTGAAGAGAGTTCAAGCAAACAACTAAAAAAAAGCTCTTTAAAAAGATAAGCATGAAAACTAAAAGCTAAACATGATAGTAGCTATTGAAAGACAAAGAACACACACAGCATAGATAGACATGAAAATTCTATGTTATGTTCTAGGTAGAAGTGGAGCGTGTTTCTCTCCCACATAAAGAAAGCTGAGTTCCGACTCGTTATGAAAAGCTAAAGAAAACTAAAAAGGAACTAAAAGCAAGACGCTCCAAGCATAGCACGTAACACATGAAGTGATAAAAATATAGTGGAACAAAAGACGAACTGATAATGTTGATGGAGAAGGGGATGCACGGGGGCATCCCCAAGCTTAGAAGCTTGAGTCTCCTTGAATATTTCTTGGGGGTGCATGGGGGCATCCCCAAGCTTGAGCGTTTGACACTCCTGAATCTTTTTATCATCTTCCCTCGCACACTTGAAAACTCCCTTCATACATAACTCATCATAATCTGATTAGCGAGGTTAGTACCCTTAATAAAATAATTGTTCCTTGCTGGAAATAAGGATATTCTTGAAGGTCTACTGTTTCTCAAGATTGCCAAAAGGTTTTTGCAAAGAAAAAGCAAGCTCAAGATTTGCAAAATGAAGGAAAGGCAAAACAGGACAGAATCTGTGAAAAACAGAACAGCAGGTAGTAAATGATTTGTTCGGGGCACTTCTGCAACTCTAATCAAAAAACTAAGAACAGATGCACGAAAGACGATTATATAGAGCACGCTGTCGAAAAAATTCAGACCAAAAAGATGATCTGGTGATTTTATACGAATTTTTCTGTCCAAGGATAGAATCTGTTTCCTGGACAGCACGTCACAACTTTTGAACTTTCTTGCAGTCAGAGGCTACACTTGGCACAAAATTGAAAAATAAAGATACAATGATGTTGCTACAGTAGTAACAAACATCAGGACCACTAAAACTGAAAGCAAAGATAACAAGGGTTGTCTCCCTAGAGCTCTTTCTTTATAGCCATAAAGATAGGCTTAAGACTTTAATGATGCTCTCGTAGGAATAAGAGCTGAAGAACAAAAGAGAGCATCAAGAAGTAAATACCAAACACATTTAAGCCTAACATGCTTCCTATGCATAGGAATATTGCAATAGAATAATTCATTGAAGCACAAAGCAACTAGCATAGGAAGGCAAAACAAGCATAACTTCAAAATATTCACCATAAAGAGAGGAAACTTCTTATTATTAAGATATTTAGAACCAAGTCTCCCTCTCTCATTATAAATTTCAGTGGCATCATGGATGAACTCAACAATATAAGCATCACATAAAGCATTGTTACCATGATCCACATGCAAAAAGGTACTCTTACTCTCCACATAAGCATAATCTTTCTCATTGGCACTAGTGGGAGTAGGACTATCATAAACAACTTGAACACTATAGATTAATTGTGTATTAGGAGGGTGGTGTTCAACAAGGGAGTAATTCCCTCCATGATTATGACAAGTTTCATAAGGATAATTTCTCCTTATGTCATAGGTGCCTTTATAATCACTATAGATTGGAGTTATAACATCATCATAGTAGAGAAGAGCATTATCATTGCTAGCAACTATATTTGTAATCATGTTGTCTTTATTCTTAATAGAAAAAGAATTATCAATTATCACATCACTAGTGGGTAAAGGATTTGCAATCCTATCATCCCCAAGCTTAGAGCTTCCCATATCATCACTTTCAGAGTTGGTACCAAAAAGATTTTCAAGATCATAAGTAGCATTATCATCATTTTCCCAATCACAATAAGTAACATGCATATCATAATCCAAATCATCTTCAATAGTACCTACAGACGTATCATCAAGATGATAATTAAGGCAATAAACTTCACCTTCTTCTTTAAACTTACAACCGTTAGGATAAAAGTTGATGGGAGGAATATGCTCAGGCCAGGTTGATACCCATTCTTCTTCCTTCTTGCTCCTCTTCCTCCTCCTCTTCTTTTTCTTCTTCTTCACCTTAGGAGGGAGTGGTTTGAGATGAAGCTTCTCCACATATCCTGGTTTATCATTAGGAACAATAGGGGAAACTTGGGAGATACTCTCCTTTTTATTAGCAGAAATATAAGAGACATTTTTATACTTTGGTAAAGTTCCCTCCTTTATAATCTTACTTATGTAATCATTTTCATGACAATTAACAACACAATAGAGATGGCAATTTTGCAAAGTGTTTTTTATTCCTATGGCATTAACATCTAGCCAAGAAGTCTTTTCTGATAACTCTTCATACATCAAAAATAACATAAGCTCATCATAAAGATCAGAGGTGATCATGTTATCACACAACTGGTTAACAGTTATGTTTTGAAAGTGCATGCATTGAAAATTAAAGTGACCCTCTATACGGCAAAGTTCACAAGTAAAAGGATAAAGGTCACACAATTCTCTAGAAAATTCATTTAAATCTCTAACCCAAGTGATTGTTCTTTCATGCTTATGTTGCTTACAATACTTCTCTTCTTCAATCATAGGCCTTTCACAAGGTCTATCCACTCCACAAAAATTAACATGCTTATATAAAACTTCATTTTTAGGAATTGGATCATGCATGTTGCAATCATCATGAACAATTTCATTTTCTTTGCAAATCTCTTTAAAAGGTTTATGATGCTTGTTCCAATCCTCCTTAGGCATATTAAGATGTGAAGCAAAAGATTTGAGGAAATCAACAAGGAGTTGAGAATCAAGCCCAAACTTAGCACTAAACTTATTAAAACTTGTAGTTTCAACAAAGGACTTAATGCAATCATACTCATAAATTATACCTGACTCTTTACCTTTGTCGATCTCCCAATCTTCAGTGTTGCGTTGAATTCTTTCAAGGAGTTCCCATTTAGCATCAATCTTTTCGTTTGTGAAAGAACCCATAGAGGAAGCATCGAGCAAATCTTTATCCTGTCGAGAAAGCCTCGCATAGAAATTAGTAATAATCATATCTTTGGGGAGCCCATGGTTAGGACATTTTAGCATTAACGTATTCAATCTCCCCCAAGCTTGAGCTATGCTCTCTCCGTCATGAGGATAGAAATTATAAACATAATTCCTATTCTTATGGACTTCATGAAGAGGATAAAACTTGGAGTAAAAGAGAGACCGGATCTCTTCCCAATCAAGCAAGTGCGAGTTATCGAGAAGCTTATACCAATCTGAAGCTTTATCTATAAGTGATACGGCGAACAATTTCCTCATGACAAACTCCCTTGATACACCTGCAAGCTTAAATAATGAACATAGTTATGAAAGATATAGCAAGTTTTCACCGGGATGTCTGTCTCCTGCATAACGATTAGCCAAAACATAATCGATAATACCAGCTGGTATTTTATAGGGCACAATTTCAGTAGGGGGAGGAGCAACCACCACAGGTGTGGGGCGTCTTCCCGCAAGCAACGATCCAATAGCACGGTTTTCCATAAACATAACTAGTGAAATAAAAACAAGAAACAAAAAGATTTAATTGCAAGATCTAAAGATATACCTTCAAGTGCTCACCTCCCCGGCAACGGCGCCAAAAATAGCTTGATGTCTACACACGCTTCTACTCTTGTAGACTATGTTGGGCCTCCAAGCGCAGAGGTTTGTAGGACAGCAGCAATTTCCCTCAAGTGGATGACCTAAGGTTTATCGAACTCAGGGAAGTAGAGGTTGAAGATGGTATCTCTCAAGCAACAATGCAACTAAGATACAAGAAGTCTCTTGTGTCCCCAACACACATAATACAACTAGGAGTTGTGTAGGTGCACTAGTTCGGCGAAGAGATGTTAAATGGCAAGTGATATGGATGGCCCAACAAGGTAATATAAATCTGTAATAAAAAGTGCAGCAAGCAAACAAGTGGTAAACGTGAGCACAAATGGTATTGCAATGGTGGAAACAAGGCCTAGGCTTCATACTTTCACTAGTGGCAACTCCCAACAACATTAACATAATCGAATCACATGATATTTCCCATAAAACATGCAAAGGGGACACACTCGGGGGTCATTCCTTCGTGGTCAAGAGAGGACGAGAATTATGTAGGGCTACAAAAGCACACCTCAAAGTTCGTAGTTCTCAATCTAAGGATTTCCCAATGTCACCGCGGCCATCCAAAGAGAGTCCCACAATCACCACAACATATCTAAAGGATAGTCAAAGACAAGCACCAAGAGACTCTCAATCTTCAATCAACACACAAGAGAGGAAATCACTCATGAAAATACTTTTCTAATCCATGTCCAATAGGCCGCTGTCACCTTGGTCTCGGGGATTATACTAGATAAAGACAAGTGAGTACATCAATCCAATACATAGAGGAAGGGGAAATATCATGTGATCACCCTAGATTAACATAGCCTATGATCAAAACGAAGATCACATCATGGGAGAGAGAATTGACCACATAGCTACTGGTAAGAACCTCAGCCCCGAGGAGGAACTACTCCCGCATCATGGAGGGAGGAAGCAACGTCGATGGAGATGAATCCGGGGGCACTTCGCCGTCCCGGCAGGGTGCCGACGCAGGAATTCTGGTCCCCCGAAGCTTGATGGCGATAGTGGCGGAGATCGGAATCGCGTCTGGAGAAAAGGGGTCCGGAATCAGGGTTTCCGCGACACGGTGTAAATATATGCCCAAGGGGGGCATCAGAGGGGGTCAGGGGTGCCTAAGCGCCCCCCCGGCGCGACCAGGGGGGCCGCGTGGGCAGGCCGCCCGGAGCCCCTGTGGGTCCCCTCTGGCCCTACTTTGGCCGCATGGAAGCTTCTGGAACGCTGATTTTTTATATATTTTTCCCGGAATTTTTCTGGCAATTTACGTAATGGGAAAACCTGAAATACAAAAACAGCAGAAAACAGAAACTAGCACTGGGGTGCACTGAGTTAATAGGTTAGTCCAAATATGATCAAAAGTGTATGGAAGTGTATAAATAACATAGCAATATCACACAAAGGAGGCATGGAGCAAGCAGAAATTATAGATACGTTTTGGACGTATCAGCCTGCTATTGCTTAGAGTTGTGTCAGGTCTGATTCATCGGGGATGAATTGGAAGGGTGATGAACATGTCCTACTGTGTGTGAGCTAAGTGTGTGAACACGATTTGGTAAAGGTAGCGATGAGAGGCCATGTAGGAGTACATGGTGGGCTGTCTCATTGCAGCCGTCCTCAGGAACTGAGTTCTGTGTTTGTGATCCATGAAACAGCTACTACCACACATTGGGATCCTTAATTGACTCTCTCGACTTATTAATCAACATGATCTGTGTCCAGGAGTTGTAATTAGTTTTTGGTGTTTGTAGTTTACTGGAGGTCGTGCGCAGCGCTGACCCTCGGGGTGGGCTGTGACGCGGCAGGTACGTGGCACGGTGTACCGGTCGCCCGTTTGGTGATGCGGGAACCCTGTACACATCGTTTTGGGCCGTGAGCGACACCCCGGCCGGATCTCCCCACGGATGGAACACAAATAGGCGATAAACCTGGACGAGAGACTTGTGTGGTTAGTCAGGTCGTGGCCGACACCCTCGCCAGGCTTCCGCTTGAAGGTTGCCGAGATACATGACGTGTACATGGCGGTAAGTGGCGAGAGCGTGTGTGAAGAAGTACACCCCTGCAGGGTTATATATGATCTATTCGAATAGCCGTGTCCGCGGAAATGGACTTCTGGGTTACCTGTACAGTTCATAGACAAGTGGAAGTGGATACTCTAAAACGTGCAAGATAAGCATGAGTGCTATGGATGGCCTTCTCGTAGGGAGACGGAAGCGGATCCATAGGGGTGTATTGTTTGGTGAATATGTGGACTCGTGTGCGCCACCTCAAAAGAGTTACTTGCAGTCGTAGTTTAGGATAGCCACCGAGTCAAAGCTGGCTTGCTGCAGTCAAACTCCACCACCCTTTTGTTGATACTGATGCATATGTAGATAGTTCTGATGTAAGTCTTGCTGAGTACCTTTGTACTCACATTTGCTTAATTTATGTTTTTGCAGAGAGACTTCAGTCTCGCTAGTGGTTCCGCGTGGACTTCGACGTTTAGCTTGTTACCTCAGCTACGATCTTGTAGCCTTGGGAGGGTCTTGTAGATAGTCAGGCTTCTCAGCCTTTTTCATTTGTAGTTGTCTGTACTTAGACAAGTTATGCTTCTGTTGCCTGTATGCTATGTATGTTGGGTCATGTGACCTCTATTTGTAATAAACGCTATGATGGCTCTTCTGGGCCTTTTCAATATGAGTTGTTGAGTTATGTTGTGATGCCATGTTGTACAACACATACTTGCAAGTTATGCGTACGTGTAATGTGTATTGCTATGTGTGGGATCCGACACCTAGTTGTTTACCCTTGGTAGCCTATCTTACAGGGAAATGTCTCCTAGTACTTCCACTGAGCCTTGGTAGCTTGCTACTGCTCCGGAACACTTAGGCTGGCCGGCATGTGTCCTTCTTCGTTCATGTGTCTGTCCCTTAGGGGAAATGTCACGCGTTGTTCCTTTAAGTCCTTGTAGCTTGCTACGACTTGGGTTCATACGTTGAAGACCGACACGTTCGTTGATGGGTCGTGTATGCATGTCTCTGTAATTTAGTGCCACTTTTGGTTTATAACTAGTCATGTCAGCCCGGGTTCTCTGTCATATGGATGCTAGCGATAATATCATATACGTGTGCCAAAATGCGCAAATGGTCCCGGGCCAGGTAAGGTGGCACCCGTGGGGATACCGTGCGCGAGGCCACAAAGTGATATGATGTGTTACAGGCTAGACCTGTGTGTCTTAGGATCGGGGTCCTGACAGTTTAGTATCGGCATAATTCACTTCTAGATACTCAAGTTGTCCATAACCGCGGACACGACTAATCATGATTAGTTTGTACACTCTGTAGAGATTTGCGCACTTTTCCCCACAAGACTCGACCACCTCCATGATCGGAAGATCGAGACATAGTCTTTCTGAAGTATTTCTTCCAAACCCTGGGTAGACCGGTACACCTACTTTCCCCTACATCAGCTAGTCTACCACGGAAAGAGGTCACACAACTTACTCAACTATGCCAGAGCCCATAATGGCTTGTGGCTGCACACTGAAGTTTCTAGGCATGAAATATCTTATGATCCCTTTGAGCCTGGGTGGCGGACCAAGGGTAATCACACGGGTACACCGGGATTCCCCTTGGGCAAGCACTGGTTTCTCCAGGTGCCCCAAACAATCCACCTAGATTTGTATTAAAGTTGCCACCTTATGTTGTCCCGATAAATTATTATCTCCCGCAACTTGCATGTATCACACATACCAATCCCCGTCTACGAGCATGACTAAGCAATATATGACATAATGAATATATCCCGGGGTGATAAAAGGTCATAGGTTCCTACCACATAAACTACAAAGCATAACCACATGTTCCCAATCCTACTCATGCAATCTTTGAGAGTGAAACTAATGCATAGTAAAAACTGGGTATTGAAAATTAGGATCAAAGTGTGAACTTGCCTTGCTCACGTTCGTTGAACTCTAGAGATTCGTAGTAGCAAGCTTCGCACTCCGGATGATCTAGCGTAAGCAAGAAATAACATACATAAGCATACAAGCAAAGATCCAAAAAGAAAACAAATAAAAGACTTCGAAAACTCCAAAAATACCAAAATAAAGTTTTTGTACAGAATATAATTTTCACAGAAACAAAAATAAATGGTTTTGGTTTTAAGAAGGTACATGTCACAAGCTTCGATTTGCAAAAAGAATCACCCAAAACGGAGTTACGAAACTCAAGTTATGGCCTAACGAAGTTTCAATTCAGATCTGCTTAAATTCAAATTTTAAAATTTTCAAAAATATATTTCGTTTGGTTCTCTGGATATAGGATATTTCTACGAAACCGTAGGAAAAAGAATCAACTAAATCGGATCTATAGACTAAAAGATATACTAGAAATTAGATTTGGTATAGAATCTGAATTGGAAAATATACTGGTAAAAGAGAAAAAAATCGGCGAGGGTGCTCACCGGACTTGTCGCCGGAGACGAGGAAGAAGGTGGCTCCGGTGTGCTTCGGTGAACGACGCGTGCGGGACGGTGTAGAGGACGATGAGATGAACCACTTGATCAAGTTATGGTTGTAGATAGCTTCATGTACACACGGTGAGAGGTCGCCGAAATTCACGAACTCCGGCGAGCAATTGGCGAGGTTAGGGAGGGGGAAAAGCTCCAGAAGGAGAGGGCTTCGGACGAGGGGTGAGAGGGAAATGCGCAGAGGGTTTTATAGGGATCAGGGGAGTCTATACGACGAGATCCACCGCGAGCTTAGTGCAACCATTAATGGCTATTTGTGCAAGAACGTTTCCGGATCAGTTCGGCGATTTAAGGCAATAAAATTGGGTTTTAATTCTCTGAATGGGTTCAACTTACATTCCTCTGTAAGTTTCGTGTTGGTGGAGGGTCGAAACGGTGAAAGAATTTAGTGGGAGGAGGAGAGGAAGAGGTGGTGCCATGGTTGTTTCAAAGTTCTGTAAGCGTACGTGCACCGGGGGGAAGATAACCGAGTTGGGTCGTGGAGAGACTGGCCTTCCATGGCCCATGGATGTCCGTTTTTTTTGTTTTTTAACACAGGAAAAAAATAGATAGAAAATAAAAATATTTTTATATAGAATATATATATATATATCAAAACATTCAGAGAAATAAATCCAACAAGATGAACTATTTTTCAGAGGCTAAATAAAAACTTTAAAAAAAAACATTTTTCTAAAAAAAATCCAAATGACAATTAAATTTGAATTCAAAACTGTTGGCATCGATTTCTTCTGACTTTTTGGAGTATCATGTTAGCTCCTCTCACAATTTTGAACAAGTGTTTGTCAGGGATTTTTGAAATAAATTTCAGATGCCAAGTTGAATCCAAAGTCAGAAAAAACTTAAATGCCTCTGAAACTTCCAAATGACACTCAAATAAAAAAAATGCATAGATGCTTAGCTAATAATTGTAAAACATTCCAAATTGAAAATTTGGGATGTTATAATGAAGACGAAAGAGGGGATGCCTTCCCGGTTGTGAATTGTGGGTTTATGATGTAGTAATCTCTTTTTGCGGTGTGTTTGTCGAGATCCGATGAATTGTGGGTTTATGATCAAGATTATCTATGAGAAATATTTGGTTCTTTTCTGAATTCTTTTATGTATGATTATAATATCCTTGCAAGTCTCTTCGAATTATTGGTTTGGTTTGGCCTACTAGATCTATGGTTCTTGCAATGGGAGAAGTGCTTGGCTTTGGGTTCAATCTTGCGGTGTCCTTTCCTAGTGACAGTAGGGGCAGCAAGGCACATATTGTATTGTTGTCATCAAGGATAAAAAGATGGGGTCGATATCATATTGCTTGAGTTTATCCCTCTACATCATGTCATCTTGCTTAAGGCGTTACTCTGTTCTTATGAACTTAATACTCTAGATGCATGCTGGATAGCGGTCGATGTGTGGAGTAATAGTAGTAGATGTAGAATCGTTTCGGTCTACTTGTCACAGATGTGATGCCTGTATATAATGATCAAGCTTAGATATTCTCATAATTATTCGTTTTTCTATCAATTGCTCGACAGTAATTCGTTCACCCACTATAGAATTCTGCTATAATGAGAGAAGCCACTAGTGAAACCTATGGCCCCCGGGTCTATTCTCAACATATCAATCTACAATCTACTTTACTTTTCTGTTTTTACTTTCTGTTCTTATATCCAAAAATACCAAAAATATCAAACTATCATATCTATCAGATCTCACTTTTGTAAGTGACCGTAAAGGGATTGACAACCCCTTATCGCGTTGGCTGCGAAGTTCTTATTTGTTTGTGCAGGTGCGAGGGACTCGCGCGTGGTCTCCTACTGAATTGATACCTTGGTTCTCAGAAACTGAGGGAAATACTTACGCTACTGTGTTGCATCACCCTTTCCTCTTCGAGGGAATACAACGCAAGCTCGAGAAGTAGCAATAGATTGGAGAAGTATCAGGGCGTTAGGGCCGTTAGGTAGGGGTTTGTTTGCCGTCCTCTAGCTGACGGCAAATGGGGGGCAGTACAATAGCTGGCCTCCACTGGACCCCACCCATAGCTCGGCCTTCAACTAGTGGATGGCAAAGTTTCTTTGTCGTCAGCAAGCCGACGACAAAGAACCGGTTGATGGCAAATTTTATCTTTGTCGTCAGCCCTTTCTTTTCCGATGGTTTTCGATCAGCGGACGGGAAAGACCTTCTTTGTCATCGGCTAGCCGACGGCAAAGAAACGGCTGATGAAAAATTCTATGATTCCAGTAGTGCATGAAGGATGACATCAAGTGGTGATCTTCATCAAGGCTACGTTGTGCAAGTTCAAGTGGATCATCACATGCTTGAAGCTTTCCATCCATTGTTATAATGGACATGTGAAGATGTGACAAAGAGGGGCTCAAACATAGTGGTGTATGGGGGGGTTACTAGTCTTCACCGAGCCATCGCCATCAACAAAGGTGGTCCAACTAGAGCAGGTCAAGATCATCAGCATCTAGCTCAAGTGGATTATGCGCAAGGCAAAGGTTTGTCCTTGGTAGGATTTCTATTTTACCGGTAGCATGGTGTTAGTTGGGAGACCGGGTTATATTATCAATAGCCGTACTATCAAGGGGGGGGGGGCTCTCGAGTGAGTAGCTTGATTGTATTGTTCATAGAGAACACAAGGCTTTGCATCCTTGGCATCATCTTTCTTGGTTCATGTTTGACTTTTCTCTTTTTGAGTTTTTGAGCTTGTGGTCATCTTCATGACAAGCTCAAGTTCATTGAAACAGATTTCATATGCATCATCTATTGTGTTTTTGATGTTGGAGTTTTTGCCGGTTCCTCACTGATGGAGGTTTCACATCTCTATATCTTTGGCATATTTCTCTTGCCACTTCTAAAGATTTCCAGCTCTACTTAACAGCTCTTGGCATTAGCTTTCTATCAAGCTTGAGTTCATCAAAATCAGAGACCATTTGCAGAAGTTTTGGTAGTTCTTGTTTTACCTGTTCCCGTGGTCTTTTCGGGTGGAGTTGTACCGCTCGTCCCATGCTTTTGGAGTAACTACTACCTCAGGGGTGATACCCTCGGGTGAGGCAGTGTCCCAGGTTGTGACAGTGCGGTTGTACTGCTTGGCTCTGGCAGTTGTGCTGCCAGGGACTTGGTCATGCTCGAGTACTGTCGGGCGGTTGTTCTAGTCGAAGTACCGCTCCAACCACCGGAATAGGGTGACTCCCTTCTGGTGGCTTCGTGGTACTTGGCGGTAGTCGCTCGGTTGTCCTGACTGCTATCATTGCAACGATACAACCGGTGGTCTGAGGTAGTTGTACTGCCCGAGACATAGCTACTACCAAAGCATAGACGTTGCGGTTGTACCAGTCCGTGTACCAGCCGTCATAACGCGCACGGCTGGCTCTGTTCTAGTACTAGGGCGGTACTTGGCGATACTTGTCCGGTTGTACCCGCTGAAGTTTTGTAGGATCGAAAGTATGTCTAGAGGGGGGGTGATTAGACTACTTGACAATATAAAAAATCTGCCTTTTGATCATGCAATGTTTTTGGCAGTTTCACAATTAAGATCAATTCAAGAATCACCCTACACATGCAATTCTAGAGTATAAGCAGCGGAAAGTAAATTGCACATGTAGTAAAGAGAGGTGGAGAAGATCAAACGCAGTTTGGTGACACGAAGATTTTTGTCGTGGTTCCGATAGGTGGTGCTATCGTACATCCACGTTGATGGAGACTTCAACCCACGGAGGGTAACGGCTGCGCGAGTCCACGGAGGGCTCCACCCACGAAGGGTCCACGAAGAAGCAACCTTGTCTATTCCATCATGGCCTACGCCCACGGAGGACTAGCCTTACTCGGGGTAGATCTTCACGAAGTAGGCGATCTCCTTGCCCTTACAAACTTCTTGGTTCAACTCCACATCTCAAAGACGGATGCTCCCAAGCGACACCTAACCAATCTAGGAGGCACCACCCTCCAAAAGGTAATAGATGTGGTTGATGATGATGAACTCCTTGCTCTTGTGCTTCAAATGATAATCTCCCCAACACTCAACTCTCCTCACTGATATGGCTGTGGTGGAAGAAAGGATTGAGTGGAAAGCAACTTGGGAAGGCTAGAAATCAAGTTTCATATGGTAGGAATGGAATGGCTTGATCTCAACACAAGGGTAGGTGGTTCTCTTCTCAGAAAGTGTATGGTAGGAGTGGTAGACTTTCTGATGGCTCTCTTCACGAATGAAGAGGGGGTGGAGGGGTATATATAGCCTCCACACAAAATCCAACCGTTACACACATATTTGACCAATCTCGGTGAGACCGAAGTGAAAACTCGGTCAGACCGAAAGTTCAAATATAGTGAACGTTGGGATTTTCGGTGGGACCGAAAATACCATCTCGGTGTGTCCGAAGTGAGTCAAAGGTTGGAGCTTGCCATCTCGGTGGGACAGAAATTAACAACTCGGATATTCCGAAGTGATGTCAATTGGTTACAGAAGGTTGGCAGTCCAGTTTCAGTGAGACCGAAACTCAAAATCGGATGGACCGAGAAATTAGGGTTTGGAAGAATAACTGAGGTGGTTCATCTCGGTGGGACTGAGTTTGCAGAATCGGTTTGTCCGAGATTACTTATGAGTGTGTATAGTAGTGAAAGGTGCCGATAGCTGAAGGAGATATATCACTAAGCACTTGAGCAACCAGATCATCAACACAACCTCATCCCCTTTTAATAGTATTGGCTTTTCCTATGGACTCAATGTGATCTTTGATCACTAAACCAAAAATAGAGTCTTGAGCTTTTGCCAATGCTTGTCTTAGCATTTTGAGGGGTCCACTTCTTGAGACATTTCCATACCCATATCATCGAACTTCTCTGAAATGATTCTCAAGTAAATATTAGTTCAATGATGTATATGTTGTTATTAATTACCAAAACCACCCGGGGATTAGTTGCACTTTCAATCTCCCCCTTTTTTGTAATTGATGACAACATATAGATCAAAGCTTCGACAAAAGATATAATCAATGAATGATATCGTCGCTTTGAGAAGTATGTGATAAACAAGAGCTCCCCCTAAATTTGTGCATTATTTAAAATTTGCGTTTGAATGCAAATGCACAATCGATTAGGATTATGGGTCACTCTTCCATGTCACATACATCTTGGTGGAGCGCACAAAATGATAAGAATGAATAACATGCACTCAATCACCAAGACAAGAGTAAATAGCCATACAATAGGAATAGCATATGATAAGCATTAAGCACACATTAAAGCATAATATGACCAAGCACTCATTAAGGTAGCATCAAACGTAGTAGCAAGCACACTTAAAGTTTCGAAAGACCAAAAGAAACCAATGTAACTCAAAGAAACCAGCAAAAGAACGAAAGAGCACTCTCTCTCTCGAAGCCCTATGATCTATACAATTTCTCCCCCTTTGGCAACAAGTTACCAAAAAGTTCGAAAAGGTATAGAGCTAAGCATCACTGCGGGCTCTGCTGGCGGCTCCCGTCTGGGTAGATGTCGGTGTAGAAATGACTGCATCGGCGAAGACTTCTGCTGATGTCTGCGCTGGAGGAGTGGATGCTGAAGCTGGAGTAACTGCTGGAGCTGTAGCTGGTGCTGAAGTGGTAGCCCTGGAGTCAGTCACTGGAATAGCTGCAGATCGGGATCCTCTGGGAACCGGAGCAGTCTGGCGATGAGAGTCCTGGACTAGATCGTCCTGCATGAGCTCTGCTCTCTCCTGCCTTGCTTCTTCCATGTCTGCCTCAAGCTTGTTGACAGACACCTGAATCTCAGCCAGCTTCACGTCCAGAGCGTGGATCTTGTCCTCAACAATCCTCTCTAGGCTCTCCTGAGATTGCTCAATGCTGGCCAGGCGTTGTTCAATCCTCTGGGTAGCTTCAAGAATTTGTTCTCCAAAGCTCTTTGGCTTAGTTGCTGCTGCTGCTGCCTCTTTGTCAGCTTTGGCTTTCTTCGCAGCTTCAATTTTGGCCTGTCCTTCAACTCAGGTTGGATCCTCCTCATCCATCACAACTATGTTGTCCTCATGCTCTGGCTGCAGTGGCAAGTGCTTCCTATCCAACATGAATTTGCCCGTGCCAAACTTGGCATTGATGAGCATCTGAATCTGCGGGGCAAACCCACATGACCGCTTCTGGTCAGCTGCAGTCCTCTTAATGGTCTCTACCATTAAGTCCATCACCTTGAAAGGTGCCTTCTCATCAAGAATGTGCAGCATGTTGATAGAATAGCCTCGAATCATGCGGTGGTCTCCAGACTTAGGCATCAATGTATGCCTCAGAATAGTGTTAGTGGTGGTCAGACCTGCCTGGAGATAGTACACTGAGCCAAGCTTCCACCCTTCCAAGTCAGCAGCGGGGATCTCCTTGTACATGTTCTTCATGGAATCATGACTCTTCTTAGGAATCCCATAGACATCAATGTCGTCCTCTCTCTGTACTGGAGCGTTCAGAAGTTCTGCCCATTCTTCAACAGACGAAGAAAACCTTTGACCTTCAGTCATCCAGGTGATCTTGCCATCAGGATAGAAGTGGGCTGTGGCGTAGAACTGCATGATCATCTCGTCATTCCAAGCTGTCAGCTCTTGACCCACAAAATCAGCAACTCCACATGCAGTAAAGCTCTCATGCACATGGGGAAAGAAGTCTTGGTGCTCTTCACTGTCAATGTACTTCCAGTCAACATACCTGGTGTCAGCAACAATGGGCTTCTTATCCATCAGCACGGTCTCATAGAAATCCTGCTGCTCTCTGGTGTGAAATCTGGGGTCCACAGCAGTCCTTCTCCTCACGGCATATGGATCCGACTGTCTCCATAGCCTGAGACCTTTATCCTTCCTTGCCTTCATGTCCTCAGCTTGAGGATGAGCATCATTGTGGAGTGGCAACTTAGGACGGAGCTTAAGCAACACATGCTCTTCATCTGATTCAGACGGTGGCATCTCACCTTTGTTCTTCTCAGAAGCTGGAATGCTCCTGGTTGTTCTCTTGGGCTTGGCTGGAGCTGCCTTGGCTTGAGCAGGCTTCTTGGGCTTAGAGGAGGCTTGAGCCCGAATAGCATCACCCATGAACTTAGCTTTCTGAGGAGGAGGCTGGGGTGCATCTTCTTCTTCTTTTGCTGCTGCATCAACTTGAGGTTCAGCATATACTACCCTCTTCCTCTTGGAAGTTTTCTTCACCTTACTTGGAGCTGGCTCTTCCAAGTTGAGCTTCTTTGCAACAGCTGATTGCTTTACTTTACTTGTGCCTTTCCTTGTCTGCTGCCCTTGGTGCTCTTTGGCAACCACATTCCTCTTTGGCTTGGAGGTAACTTCCTCAGCAACAAAGTCGGAGTCCTCATCATCAGAATTTCTCTTCTTCCTGGTTCTGGTTGCTGCAGGAGGCAAACCACTAGGGGTGCTTCTCTCACCATCATCACTGGAACTGCTAGCAGGACTTGTATCTGCCTCTGGAATCTCAGCAAAAGGTGACTCAGACCTGTTCTGGCTGTCACTGACATCTGACATGGCTGAAAACCTGTGAAAAGATAAGGTATAGGCAGAGTAGAAGAGTTATCACAACTGCAGAGGTTTTTGCAAAAAAATGAGTTTAAAACTTAGTTTTGAGTTTTCACAGAATGTATTTCGGTCAAACCGATTTTAAGTTTCGGTGAAACCGAAGTGTATACAGAGGCCTACACACCACTTTCGGTCAGACCGAAATGGGTTTCGGTCCTACCAATAACCTAGGGTTTCACTGAAACTAAGTTTCGGTCACACCGATGTGCACAACTCGGTTAGACCGAATGATGCAGTGCAATGGCCAGAGGCCAAATCGGTCATTCCGAGTTTCAAAATCGGCTTCACCGAGATGCGTTCCGTGGAAACCTAAACCTAAGAATTTCGCTCGAAATAGAGGATCTGATCTAATGTATAGGGAATATCTCAAACGTGGACAGATTCATGGCAGACCATTCGTGCAAGAGTCAGATGGGGAGCACGAAAGGGATCGGGACTCACCCTAACTTGGTGGAGTCCCTCTACGGCGGCAACGGCGGAGATGATTACCGTTGACAGCGGCGGAGACCTGCGGCGAGGGCGCACAGGCGACGACGGCGACGATCCGTAGACCAGGGCGACGGCAGCAGGGGAATTGAGGGCGAACGGTTTTAAGAGTTAAATCGCGCGCAGCCCTCAGGTATATATAACCCCATGCTGTCGGTGGGACCGAGTTGAAAAACTCGGTGTCACCGAAACGTATAACTGCTGTGCAGTTACGCATATCGGTCAGACCGAGATTTTGAACTCGGTTTCACCGAGATGAAACCTAGATCAGTCTAAGCGCTTCGGTTGGACCGAGATGGAAAAGCCGGTCAGACCGAAATGGACTTAGAAGGTTTTGGAAGTCAGCCTTAGACGAATCGGTGGCTCCGAGTGCTCCTCACTCGGAGAGTCCGAAAAAGACTTGTTCAAAGTTGTGATATGAGCATGAATAGAATTTGAGACAAGAAAGCATAGATAGCTAGGCAAGGTGCTTAGGCATTCTTGTCCATCCATTTGGCCAGAAAAATCAAAACAATCAAAACAACAAATGGATGTCCTTGAATGGATAAAATCATGCATTCAACATGCTCACACAATAAGATAGCAACTGAAATATGTGTCAAACATGCACAACCAACACTCTAGCTACTAGCACACAATTTGTCGATGACTAGGTCATCTATATATGAGTATATTGACTTAGGAGCCAAATGAGAACATTTGATCATAGGTCATACTCATCGTTTAAGCACAAGTGGGGTTACCACTTTTACATAAAGCATTGATGTGTTCACATCATTTGGAGATGCTTTTAGCTCAATTTTTAGAGCAAAGCTCCCCCTAGATGTGAGAACCCCTTTTAAAGGGTCAAACTAACCTTGGGTTGTCGTAGAAGACTTCATGTAGATGTTGAAGATGTGGATGCTCAATGTTGATGTAGATCATCAAGAGTTGGGAGCTATCCTTTGGATTAGGGCACTTTCAATACCTACATGGGTTAGTCCCACAAGGAACAAACAAGAATATCCATAGACATAGATTGAAGTTCACAAAAAAATTGATGTCCATGAAAGCAATGATTACCTTGTCCCTTGACTTACCAACAAGAGGGTTTGTGACTCCATGAACTAGTGCATGATGTGGAAGTTGATTGCACAAGTTCTTGCCAAAAAGAATATGAGTGAAGTTTGTTGGCGGAGTCACCCTCAAGAACCTTCTAGTTCTTCTTCTTTGGGATCCACATCATCTTGATGGGAATCCTTGGAGTTGTAGTTGAGCTTGACGAAGTAGAACTTGATGTGTCCTTGGGAACCCACTTGACCATGGCTTGAGGTGCTTCAATGAATGCATCAATCTCCTCTTGAAGCTTGTCCTTGGCCTTTAGCTTGTGGTCTTGTGGTGGAAGGTCATCTTGAGCTTGTTCCACATTGGAAGAAGTAGGATCATACTTCTCCTTTTGTGAAATAAACTGTGGAGTAGGGTATTGACCTTTTTCCCACTCAACACCTTCGGCGTTGAACTTTCGCTCAAAACCAATCCCTTGATTCTTCCGGTGTCTTCCTTGTTTGCGAACAATCTCCTCAAAGTTCTTGCTTCCGGCAAGACTCTTGTAGACACCTTTCTCTATGATTTCCTTCAATAAGCTATTTTCTTGCTCAAGTGTAACTTGGCTTGAAACATTGTTAGTGGAATCAAGAGAACTACTAGAAGCAACAATATTGGATTTAACATTGTTATTGTTACTACTAGAGGAAGAATTTTTCTTATGCTTGTCATGCTTAGTCTTAATAGGTGGCAAGAAATTAGACAAGAGAAGTCGTTTGGCAAGATATGAAGAACTCTTCTTTCGAAGATCGTCATTGATCGCTTTTAGAAACTCATGTTCTTGCTCTAGAGTGAGCTTCTCGAAGCGTAGCTTCTCATGAGATCATAGGAGCTCTCTATGATCTTCTTGAGTTGTTTCATGAGCTAACTTAAGAGTGTTTAGTTCTTTAGTTAGACGCTCAATCTCCTTCATAGCATTGTCATTCGACTCTTCTCGACTATAAAGACTACTAGCATTTTCATCATTACTAAGCTCACTAGATTTATCATGCAAGAGCTCATCTTCACCAAGCAAGTCATCCTCATCACTATCAAAGTCGATGAATTCAGGGTGTGTTACCTTGGGGCCTTTATCCATGAAGCATCTTCCAATTCCCTCATTTGGTGAATCAAATAAGTCGTAGGAGTTGGAGTTGGAGGATACGAGTGCAAGTCCGGCAACACCTTCACCTTGACTATAGTCGGAGTCGGAGTGATAGCTTCCATCGGATTGATTGTCGGAGTCGGAGCCGGAGACCCATTCACCTACATGAGCTTGATGTCTTCTTCTTGTGTAGCTCCTTGATGACTTGTCTTTCCTCTCCGAATCCTTGCTTCTCCGAGAGGGTCTTCGTTCATAACGATCATCTCTACTCCTTCTCTCTCTCCGAGGTGACTCATCTCTTGCTCTTCTTCTTGGAGATTCTTCTCTTCTCTTGTGGGGAGCCGTACACTCATTTGAGAAGTGTCCGGGTCTTCCACAATTGTAGCAGTTTCGATCACGACTAGAAGATCTCTTTTCGTCATATGATCTAGACTTTGAGCTTCTTTCTTTGCCTCTATTCTTGTAGAACTTGTTGAAGTTCTTGACCATTAGACTTATCTCTTCATTGGAAATTAGCTTGTCACTTGAGGTAGTAGGAGCATCACTTGTAGCTTTGTAAGCACCACTTGACTTATTGTGAAGCTCTTACTTATCCTGAAGTGTCATCTCATGAGCAACAATTCTTCCAATGACTTCAGTTGGCTTGAGAGTCTTGTAGTTTGGCATCATTTGGATCAAAGTGCACACGGTGTCATACTTTCCATCCAAAGCTCTGAGAATCTTCTTAATGATGAATCGGTCGGTCATTTCTTCGCTTCCTAAGCCGGCAATCTCATTTGTGATGAGAGCAAGCCTAGAGTACATTTCAGCGACTCCTTCACCATCCTTCATCTTGAACTTGTCAAGTTGTCGTTGAAGAATATCTAGCTTTGATTCCTTCACAGATTCAGTACCTTCGTGCATTTCAACCAAAGTATCCCAAATCTCTTTAGCATTCTCAAGACGGCTGATTTTGTTGAACTCCTCGGGACACAAAGCATTGAAGAGAGTGTCACAAGCTTGAGCATTGTTTTGCAACATCCGCAACTCTTCCGGTGTAGCTTCGCGATCCGGAACTTTTCCTTCTTCGAAGAAATCACCTTGCATACCAACACAGATAATGCCCCATGCGACTGGGTTATGACCAAGAATATGCATTTTCATTTTATGCTTCCAACTAGCAAAATTTGTACCATCAAAGTAAGGACCTCTACGATAATTACCCTCACTAGACGCCATACTCTCCTAGGTTGTGAAACCAAGCTTATGGAGTCCAATGCAATGGAAACCAAAACAATGGAGACCAAAGCTCTGATACCACTTGTAGGATCGAAAGTATGTCTAGAGGGGGGGTGATTAGACTACTTGACAATATAAAAAATCTGCCTTTTGATCATGCAATGTTTTTGGCAGTTTCACAATTAAGATAAATTCAAGAATCACCCTACACATGCAATTCTAGAGTATAAGCAGCGGAAAGTAAATTGCACATGTAGTAAAGAGAGGTGGAGAAGATCAAACGCAGTTTGGTGACACGAAGATTTTTGTCGTGGTTCCGATAGGTGGTGCTATCGTACATCCACGTTGATGGAGACTTCAACCCACGGAGGGTAACGGCTGCGCGAGTCCACGGAGGGCTCCACCCACGAAGGGTCCACGAAGAAGCAACCTTGTCTATTCCATCATGGCCTACGCCCACGGAGGACTAGCCTTACTCGGGGTAGATCTTCACGAAGTAGGCGATCTCCTTGCCCTTACAAACTTCTTGGTTCAACTCCACATCTCAACGACGGAGGCTCCCAAGCGACACCTAACCAATCTAGGAGGCACCACCCTCCAAAAGGTAATAGATGTGGTTGATGATGATGAACTCCTTGCTCTTGTGCTTCAAATGATAATCTCCCCAACACTCAACTCTCCTCACTGATATGGCTGTGGTGGAAGAAAGGTTTGAGTGGAAAGCAACTTGGGAAGGCTAGAAATCAAGTTTCATATGGTAGGAATGGAATGACTTGATCTCAACACAAGGGTAGGTGGTTCTCTTCTCAGAAAGTGTATAGTAGGAGTGGTAGACTTTCTGATGGCTCTCCTCACGAATGAAGAGGGGGTGGAGGGGTATATATAGCCTCCACACAAAATCCAACCGTTACACACATATTTGACCAATCTCGGTGAGACCGAAGTGAAAACTCGGTCAGACCGAAAGTTCAAATATAGTGAACGTTGGGATTTTCGGTGGGACCGAAAATACCATCTCGGTGTGTCCGAAGTGAGTCAAAGGTTGGAGCTTGCCATCTCGGTGGGACCGAAATTAACAACTCGGATATTCCGAAGTGATGTCAATTGGTTACAGAAGGTTGGCAGTCCAGTTTCGGTGAGACCGAAACTCAAAATCGGATGGACCGAGAAATTAGGGTTTGGAAGAATAACTGAGGTGGTTCATCTCGGTGGGACTGAGTTTGCAGAATCGGTTTGTCCGAGATTACTTATGAGTGTGTATAGTAGTGAAAGGTGCTGATAGCTGTAGGAGATATATCACTAAGCACTTGAGCAACCAGATCATCAACACAACCTCATCCCCTTTTAATAGTATTGGCTTTTCCTATGGACTCAATGTGATCTTTGATCACTAAACCAAAAATAGAGTCTTGAGCTTTTGCCAATGCTTTTCTTAGCATTTTGAGGGGTCCACTTCTTCAGACATTTCCATACCCATATCATCGAACTTCTCTGAAATGATTCTCAAGTAAATATTAGTTCAATGATGTATATGTTGTTATTAATTACCAAAACCACCCGGGGATTAGTTGCACTTTCAAGTTTATTTAGTGGTACTACCAGTGGTGCTAGCAGTTGTACCGCTCTGTGCACTGTAGGCTGGTATTTCCTCCTGGAGCAATTGTACGGCTCATCCAAGCGGTTGTACCGCTCATCCAAGCGGTTGTACCACTCCAGTGTATTTCTGTAGCATAACGGGCAGATTCGTGGGGGCCTATAAAAGGGGGTCTTCTTCCCCATTGTCCTTCATGTTTAGGAGCAAGTTTCCCCCCACCATTTTTGACCTCTTGGAGCTTGCTTTATCTCTATTCCTCGCATGATTCAAGCATCTTTTTGAGGGAAAAAGAGAGAGGAGATCTAGATATACATTTCCACTAATCCATCTCTCCTTTAAGTGAGGGGAACTCTTTAGATCTAGATCATGGAGTTCTTGTGTGTTCCCCTCCTTAGTTCTTCCTCTCATATTTCTCCATAGCATTAGTTGTTGTGGTGGGATTTCGGAGATAATGACATCATCACTCAGTGTGCTCTTGCAATTGCATTTGGTGCATCGTTTTAATTTCTCCACGGTGATACGCGGAAGTGAAATTGAGAAGCTTATTAGTCTTGGGTGTTTGGGCATCCTAGAGCTTTTTTCCTTTAGGGTGATTGGCCTAGATAGTTGGTGGTGTCACGGAGCTTAATCATTGTGGTTTAAAACTTCGGGCAAGTTTTGGGGTCTCCAATTAAGTTGTAGAGATTGCCTTGAGCAATTTCTACGGGTTCGGTGACTGCCCACAAGGGTCGCAATTGTACGAGTTTGTTGACCGCGCTCAAGGGCCCCTTAGCGGAATCACGACACCTTGCATTGGGCGAGGACGTGAGGAGAATACGGTGACCCTAGTGCATACCGGCATTTAGCATTGTGCCTCCACAGCGCTCTAATGGAGATTAGCATCTGCAAGGGTGTGAACTTCGGGGTACATCGCCGTACTTATTTACTCACTGCCTCTTGATGCAAAAAAAAAACTATTCTTTCAAGGAAAAGAACTTTATAACTCAGTGTAGTTTTTCACTGACTATTCTAGTGTAGTTTGGCCTCGGTTATGTCTTACCCGAGCCCTTTACTTGTGCACTTACTTTGTGCTAACCTTCGCTTCTAGTTATATATCTTCCTGTCACTTAGTTGTTTATCTTGCTTAGCTTAAGTTCTTGGTGCACATAGTTGAGCCTAGTATATATTTAGGTTTTGTGCTTGACAATTTAAATGCTAGTTTTATTCTGTATTTGCTCAAGTCTAAACCGCAATTGTTTTAGAACACCTATTCGCCCCCCTCTAGGCGACATCCACATCCTTTTAGTTAAGCATGGCGAGACACGTGTCATGGTTCTTTTGAATCTCTGTTGTCACACAACCAAATCTTTATGAACAATTTTATGAGATTACAGAACTATATGTAACAAAACTTAATTATGTTTTATGCTAACACACATTGTAAATATGCTTTTAAATAAATAGTTATATAGCAATGGACGAAGTGAACAAAGATAGGTAGAGAAACTACCCAAGAAGGAAAATATAGGAATTCTAGCTGCATAAATGCGCCAGTCACCCAGCTAGTTTGAGTAGAGTTAGAGGACATCAGCTCCTCTAAGAAAAACAATAGAAGGAAAGAGGAAAAAAGGCAAATAAAAAAAGCAAACTATTTGGAGGAGACGGGCGAGGAGTTCACGGTAGTGTCCTCAAATATTAGAGGACATCGACTTCCTCCGAGCCATGGAAAGCAAAAAAAACGGAGCAGTAAAATAGGGAGATATTATCAGAAAATAGCAAAAAGACTAATAAAAGAAAGAGGAAAAAATATTTAGAGGAGAGTTACAGGACATCGGCTTCCTCTGAGGAATAAAATAGAAGGAAAGAGTAAAAAGACAAATAAAATAGGCAAACTATTTGGAGGAGACGGGCGAGGAGTTTACGGTAGCGTACTCAAATATTAGAGGACATTGGCTTCCTCTGAGGCGTGGAAAGCGGAAAAAACATAGTAGTAAAATAGAAAAATATTAGAAGAAAATAGCAAAAATACTAATAAAAGAAAAATGAAAGATAATTAGAGGAGATTTAGAGGACATCGACTTCCTCTGAGAAAAACAATAGGAGGAGAGAGTAAAAAAGACAAATAAAAAGCAAACTATTTGGAGGAGACGGGCGAGGAGTTCATGGTAGCTTCCTTAAATATTAGAGCACATTAGCTTCCTTTGAACCGTGGAAATAAAAAAACAGAGCAGTAAAATAGCGAAATATTAGAAGAAAATAGCGAAAAGATTAAAAAAAAGGAAACATATTTAAAGGAGAGTTAGAGGACAACGGCTTCCTCTGAGAAAAAAAAATACAAGGAAAGAGTAATAAGGACAATTAAAAAAGGCCAACTATTTGAAGAAGACGGACGAGGAGTTCACTGTAGCTTCCTCAAATATTAGCGGACATCGGCTTCCTCTAAGGCGTGGAAAGCCAAAAAAAAAGAAAGCAGTAAAACAGGAAAATATTAGCACAAAATAGCAAAAAGAATAATTAAAGAAAAAGGAAAGATATTTAGAGGAGAGTTAGTGGTCATAGGCCTCCAGTGAGAAAAATGCGAGGATTTACGGTTGCGCCCTCAAATATTAGAGGACATCGGCGTCCTTTGAGCTGTGGAAAGCGAAAAAACTGAGCAGTAAAATAGGAAAATATTAGAACAAAGTAGCAAAAAGACTAATAAAAGTAAAATGAAAGATATGTAGAGGAGAGTTAGTGGACATCGGCTTCCTCTGAGAAAAAAGAAGAAGGAAAACGTAAAAATGACAAATAAAAAATGCAAACTATTTGGAGGAGACAGGCGAGGATTCACGGTAGCTTCCTAAAATATTAGAGGACATCGGCTTCCTTGAGCCGTGAAAAGTGAAAAAAACTGAGTTGTAAAATAGGAAAATATTAGAAGAAAATAGCAAAAAGACTATTGAAAGAAAAACGAAACATATTTAGAGGAGAGATAGAGGACATCGGCTTCCTCTGAGGAAAAAAGAAGGAAACAGGAAAAAGACAAATAAAAAAAGGCAAACTATTTGGAGGAGACGGGTGAGGAGTTCACGGTAGCGTCCTCAAATATTAGAGGACATCGGCTTCCTCTAAGCCATGGAAATAAAAAAATCAATAAAAGGATAATATAAGAAGAAAATAGAAAAAATTCTATTAAAAGAAAAAGGAAAAATATTTAGAGGAGAGTTAGAGGAAATCGACTTCCCTTGAGAAAAAAATAAGAGGAAAGAGAAGAAAAGACAAACAAAAAAGGCAAACTATTTGAAGGAGACGGGCGATGAGTTCACGGTAGCGTCCTCAAATATTACAGGACACCGGCTTCCTCTAAGACATGGAAAGCAAAAAAAAACATAGCAATAAAATAGGGAAATATTAGAAGAGAATAGAAAAAAGACTAATAAAAGAAAAAGGAAAAATATTTAGAGGAGAGTTTGAGGAAATCGGCTTCCTCCGAGAAATAATAGAAGAAAAGAGAAGAAAAGACAAATAAAAAAGGCAAACCATTAGGAGGAGACGGGCGAGGAGTTCATGGTAGCGTCCTCAAATATTAGAGGACATCAGCTTCCTCTGAGCCATGGAAAGAGAAAAAAAACATAGCAGTAAAATAGGGAAATATTCGAACAAAATAGAAAAAAGTCTAATAAAAGAAAAAGAAAAATATATTTAGATGAGAGTTGAGGACATTACTTTCCTGTGAACCGTGGAAGAGAAAAAAGTAGAGCACCAAAATATCAAAATATTAGAACAAAAAAGAAAAGAAGACTATAAAATAGTAAAATATTAGAACAAAATAGGAAAAGAATATAAATAGCTAAATATTTTACCGGTCGTATGGTGTTAGTTGGGAGACTGGGTTATATGATCAATAGGCGTACTATCAAGGGGGACTCTCGAGTGAGTAGCTTGATCATATTGTTCGTAGACAGCTCAAACCTTTGCATCCTTGGCATCATCTTTCTTGGCTCTTGTTTGGATTTTCTCTTTGTGAGTTTTTGAGCTTGTGGTCATCTTCATGAACAACTCAAGTTCATCGAAACATATTTCATATGCATGATCTATATGTGTTTTCGATGTACGAATTTTTGCCGGTTCCTCACTGATGGAGGTTTCACACCTCTGTATCGTTGGAATATTTCTCTTGCCAGTTCTAAACATTTCTAGCTCTATTTCATAGCTCTTGGAGTTAGCTTTCTATCAAGCTTGAGTTCGTCGAAATCAAAGAGCATTGCAGAAGTTTTGGCAGTTCTTGTTTTACCTGTTCCCGCGGTCTTTTCAGGTCCGGTTGTACCACTAGTGGGTGGATTTGTACCACCCGTCTTATGCTTCCGGAGCAACTCCCGCCCCGGGGGTGATTCCCTCGGGTCAGGCGGTGTCCCAGGTGGTGACAGTGCGGTTGTACTTCTAGGGACTTGGGCTTGCCCAAGGTTACTATCGGGCGGTTGTTCTGTTCGAAGTACCATTGCAACCAGCGGAATAGAGTGACTCATTTCTAGTGGCTTGGCGGTACTTTGCGGTAGTCGCCCGGTTGTCCTGATCGCTGTCTTTGTAGTGATCCAACCGGTGGTCTGAGGTAGTTGTACCGCCCGAGACTTAGCGACTACCGAAGCACATATGTTGCGGTTTTAGCGGTCCTTGTGCCATCCGTCATAACGTGCACGGTTGGCCCTGTTCTTGTACTAGGGCGGTACTTGGCGTTACATGTACAGTTGTCCCCACCAAAGTTTATTTAGCGATACTGCCAGTGGTGCGGGCAGTTGTACCGCTCTGCGCACTGTACGCTGGTATTTCCGCCTAGAGCGGCTGTACTGATTATCCAAGTGGTCGACCACTCCTGGGTATTTCTGTAGTATAATGGGCAGATTCGTGGGGGCCTATAAAAGGGAGTCTTCTTCACCATTGCCCCGATGTTCTAGAGCAAGTTTCCCCCCAGCATTGTTGACCTCTTGGAGCTTTCTTTCTATCTATTCCTCGCATGATTCTTGCATAATGTTGAGGGGAAAAGAGAGAGGAGATCTAGATATACATTTCCACCAATCCATCTATCCTCTAAGTGAGGGTTGGATCTAGATCTTGGAGTTCTTTTGTGTTCTCGTCCTTTGTTCTCCCTCTCATATTCCACCATAGCATTAGTTGTCGTGGTGGGATTTGGGAGAGAAGGATTTCAGCACTCCGTGTGCTCTTGCCATTGCATTTGGTGCATCGGTTTGATTTCTTGACCGTGATACATGGAAGTGCAAATTGAGAAGCTTTTTACTCTTTGGTGTTTCGCCACCCTAGAGCTTTGTTCCTCTTGGGTGATTGGGCACCCTAGACAGTTGGTGGTGTCATGGGGCTTAATAATTCTGGTGTGTAAGGCTCCGGGCAAGCTTCGGGGTCTCCAATCAAGTTTTGGAGATTACCCCGAGCAATCTGTATGGGTTCGGTGACTGCCCCCAAGGGTCGCCAATTGTACTGGTTCGGTTACCGTGCTCAAGGGTCCCTTAGTGAAATCATGACACCTTGCATTGTGCGTGGGCGTGAAGAAAAAATGGTGGCCCTAATGGCATTTTGGGGAGCATTGTGCCTCCACACCGCTCTAACGGAGATTAGCATCCGCAAGGGTGTGAACTTCGGGATACATCATCGTCTCCATGTGCCTCGGTTATGTCTTAGCCAAGCCCTTCACTCGCACACTTACTTTGTGATAGTTTTTGTGCTTCTAGTTATATATCTTGCTATCACTTAGTTGTTTATCTTGCTTAGCTTAAGTTGCTGGTGCACATAGTTGAGCCTAGTATATTTAGGTTTTGTGCTTGACAATTTAAATGCTAGTTTTATTCCGCATTTGTTCAAGACTAAACCATAATTGTTTTAGAATGCCTATTCGCCCCCCTGTAGGCAACATCCACATCCTTTCAGTTAGGCATGGCGAGACACATGCCATGGTTCTTTTGAATTTTTGTTGTCACACAACAAAATCTTTACGAACAATTTTATGAGATTACATAACTATATGTAACAAAACTTAATTATGTTTTATGCGGACAAACATTGTAGATGTGCTTTTATATAAATAGTTATATAGCAATGGATGGAGTGAACAAAGATAGGTAGAGAAACTACCCAAAAAAGAAATATTAGGAATATTAGACGAAAATAGCAAAAAGACTAATAAAAGAAAAAGGGAAAATATTCAAAGTAGAGAGTTTTAGGACATTACCTTCCTTTGAGAGGTGGAAGGGAAAAAAGTAGACCACCAGAATAGCAAAATATTAGAACAAAAAAGAAAAGAAGACTATAAAATAGAAGAATACTAGAACAAAATAAGAAAATAATATAAAATAGCAAAATATTAGGAAAGGAGAAAATAAATAAATATATGTAGTAAAATATTACTCCCTCGGTTTCTAAATATAAGTCTTTTAAGAGATTTCAACATGGACTACACACGGAGCAAAATGGACGAATTAACACTTTAAATAAGTCTGTATACATCCCTATATAGTTCATATTGAGATCTCTAAAAGAATTTATATTTAGAAACGGAGGAAGTAGAAAAAAAGACTAAGAATATAAAATAGCATAATAATAGGGAAAAGGGGGGAAATATAAATAGAATATATTAGGAAAAAACGATACAAATATAAAAAGGCAAAATATTAGGAAAAAAAAAGACTGGCATATTAGAACAAAAGAGGAAAAATAAATTTAAAGCAGCAAAATATTAGGAAACAGAGACCGACATGGCACCTTAGTTGTGAACCCCGCAGAGAGCTAGAAATATATTAGGAAAAAAAGACAGACACGTTAGAGCAAAAAGAGGGAAAATAATTAAAATAAAATATTTGAAAAAAGAGACCGACATGGCACCGTAGTTCTGACCCCCATCGAGAGCTAGAAATATATATTAGGAAAAAAAGACCAACACGTTAGAACAAAAAGCGGGAAAATAAACTATTTGGAAAAAAGAGACCGATATCACACCGTACTTCCAACTCCCAACACACAGCGAGGGTGACCAAGGGTAACAGGCCGACAGGACAGGCCCAGCCAGAAGTACGTAGCGACAGCTCTTTTGCCTCTGCAAAGGAGGTGATGAATGAGCTTTGCTTCCTCGGCGATGGAGTACTCAGCACCGGGCTATTTAAGCCGCGTAGAACCTTGTTAGCCGAGCGATGTGGTACTAAACATTGGAACAGACAGGCGCTGCGGTTAGTTCGTTCCTAGACTGGGCCGTCGTCATCTCCGGTCCACCAGCTAGGGCGGCCCTAAAAAAAGAGCTCTTCGCGGTGGGTCTCGAAGCAACGACAGGAGGTAGCAGTTGCTAAAAAAAAACGACAGGAGGAACAGGATCGTGCGCACCCTGCGCTGGCCGAGAGGGACTACATGCATGTTAGGAGGAAGTGATGCAGTCTGGGGCTCTGCCATCTTTGGACTCAATTTTCTCAAAAAAAATAAAAAATCTTTGGACTGCTCAAGAGAACTCCACCCGCTGTAAATTCAGCAGGAACATGCTTCCGTTGAATAGACCTTGCACATCGCCGGTTTTATAACTATCGTGTTCTCAGTTCTGATTGCGCCATTAGCCATTGCCTCCTTTGGCCCACCGGCTTGCAGCGTTCCCATGACTACAGTACGAGGGAGGACGTACGCCCGGCTCAGCATGCTAGACAGGGGCGATGAGTTCGTATCAGGCCATGATAAATTTTCTACGGTCCGGGCTCTCCCTCTGGTCCGACGATGCCAATTTGTGCGGCTGCATCGGCGAGGTCCAAGCCACACCTTCTGTGCATCCTAGCATATATATAGCTAAAAATATCATGTGAATTCTGACATGCGGGTCCGCTTGGTTAGTGAGAGGGACAGAGAGAGGGTATTGAGTTGACCAATGGGTTCAGGGGTATTTTGGTCTGTTTGGCTGGCCAAGGGCTTTTGACCAGACGGCAACGCAGCAGTTGAGCAGTCATTAGACGCAAGGATAGCATCACCGAGCATATCAAACTTCTAGTGGCATTATTGTGTGACAACACCAATGGCAAAAAGAAATAAATAAACAATTAGAAAGAAAAACAATCTAGCATGAATTTTCGCAAGCATGGAGTATCTTGCCCTTTCGATATCCATACTCTGAATTGCAAATACCATTGGTCCCGCGGATGGACAAAACCACGGGAATCAATTATGGGAGCCTCATCTTCAAAGATTTTGAAATGCTTGGAACTGTCACATGTACCTATCATGACATGCCAGTTTTGAACTTTTGATCAGTTCATAGGGTGAAGAAATCGCAGTGGACAGTAATAGCGAGAGCCTACAATGTCTGCATATCAACCTTTTCAAGCAGGTGAGAATGGCCAATTCCTTGAAGCTGAAAAGCACATCCTGCAAACCACCAAGGGAGATCTTTGGCAGGACTATGAAACCGCTGCTTAACTCATAGATAGTTGGATACCACATCCATTTCCACCAACACTATCACTATCAAATATCTCTAGGAAGATAAATTAAGAGAGGATGAGAAGTGGGAAGAAGGGAGAGGAGGGGTATAGTGAGGGGCACAAGCGGCGAGCCATCAAGTCC
The DNA here is from genome assembly GCA_902687465.1 of Secale cereale. Classification (NCBI taxonomy): domain Eukaryota; kingdom Viridiplantae; phylum Streptophyta; class Magnoliopsida; order Poales; family Poaceae; genus Secale; species Secale cereale. The sequence continues at coordinate 833,304,208 of LR738714.1, forward strand.
TGCTGCTGGTTGCAGTCAGTATGGCACAAACCCTCGCCTAAATGGGACGAGTAGGGCTAGGTCGGTGGAGGGCATCATCACAGACGAGGTGATAGGCGACCGATCAGTGAAGTTGTCTGCTGCATGCCTAAGCCAGGGGAGTACATGCATGCTATTCAAGATCACCAACACACATATGTTGGCAATTCCCACTGTACCGCAATCAAATTTCATACTAGCAGTCCGCTCAAAAAAAATCATGCTAGTAATAATAAATAGCCTAAATCCGAGGCACCACAACAGGAACATTTTCCTGCCACTACAATCAAATCAAATGTCACTCATAAATCAGAATATGAAAAGACTGAGTGTATATGTATCACTCAGACTGATCCATTGGCCATCCTTGAACTACTATCTACAAAGTGTCCGCGTTGACAACATCTCTATAAATTGTAGTACTGGCATATTTCCTAAAAGTAAACCAGCCATTTCCAGCACTACAAATTTTCATGGTCTTCTCTCATTGTACTATGGTTTTTCTTTATTTATCTTTGGCGATGTCACATATGTGGCACACCACAGATCATGACGCAGAAGCTGGCCACTACTAGAATCTGGTTTGGTGCTGAGTTGCAAGATTTTACCGACTTCATTCTATGGGGCACTCGGCAAACTTGTGTCTGCCGAGTTTGATTCAAAATTGGACTCGGCAGTCATAAGCAACTCGACAGAGTTCTGACTTTGCCAAGTTCCAACGAAAAATGACCCGGCGAACAAAAACAACTCAGCAGAATCTCAAGTTCGCCGAGTTCCTGGTAGAAAAAACTCAGCAAAATCTGACAGGTGGGCCCCGCTATAGAGCAGGTGACGGAGTCGTGCTAGTGAACTTTCTTTGCTGAGTTTCGGCTAACAGAGACTCAGTAAACATTTTCTCTTTTTTTATTTTTAAAATCAAAACATCAGCGTTCACGGCTTTGCCGAGCCCCACTAGAATGAACTAAGCAAAGATATGGCCTTTCATCTACGAGGACATATAGTGGTTATATTAGTTCCTTTTAATTTTATATTTGCTAGCTATATGTATGCTTATCCAGGGCATATAAATTAATGTGGAACGATGAGAATATAATAGGATGTGTGAAAATAAATGAGATGATTGTGAGTGTGAGAGAAAAAAAAGATAAGAAAAGATGAGACAATATAGAAGATAGCATTCAAATTTTGTACCCCCTATGATCCATATTACTTGTCTTAGATTTGTCTACATACAAATGTATCTAGACATGTTTGAATCAAAGTAAGTATAGATATAGCATATGTGTGTAAAGTTTATATAAAAAAAGATAAAGAAAATGAAAATGAAAGAAAATTAAAAAAAAAAACTAATTTATTAGTTGAAAATTGTACCTCGAAATCTAAACATATGATGGGGAGCATTAAGAATGAGATTTATAAAATGGAAAAACAAATTGATATCTTCATTAGTGTAAAAAAACTTGGATTTCACAAACTTTGTCTTACGCAAACACACATGCATATGCTTGTAATTATTACAACCTAACTAATTAATACTCTCTCTGTCCCAAAATAAGTGTCTTGAGCTTAGTACAAATTTGTACTGGAGCTAGTACAAAGTTGAGACACTTATTTTGAAACAGAGGGACTATACAGTTACATGCATAAGCAAACGTGATGGACATTCTGGATGCAAACATGTTCAGGAAAGAGGTGGCGGCGTGGTGTGTGACAGTAATGTGGGCTATCTTGTCCAGCCGCAACCGATACACACATCATGAGGTGATCTATCAGCCAAGGCAATCTATGGTCCTGGTTAGATAACTCATTGGGGCGTTGGACTAAAATAAATGTGGATGCAGCAGTGGATACTACGAATGGTAGAGGTACGACAGGAGTTGTGGCAAGAGACTATGAAGGCCATTTCATTAGTGCTAAATGTACAAGATATGAAGGTATAGTAGATCCCCTAACTCAAGAGATTTCGGCTTGCCGTGATGGTATGTTGCTGGCACGAGAAACATGTTTCACATCAGTACTGATTGAGATGGAAAGTCTAATCAGAAAACAACTCTAGGATAGGCGATCCCACGGGAAATCTAATGGGTATCAAATCCTCAAGGAGATGGAAGAAAACAGTTCCAGTTTTCAAGGGATTTGAGCTTCATAATGTTAGTCGTTCTATTCATTATGTAGCACATTGTTGTGCAAAAGAAGCTCTTTTACAAGAGAGTGTTGTAAACTACAGGTTATCGCCGAATGAATAAAATGCTGGAGAGTGGAACATAAAAAAATGATATGTGGCATGTGTAAGAAACACGGAGATTCAGTATGGTGGCCGGCTTGGAAGATGAAATTTAAGAGGCATGGCTCATAGGTCGAGCAACTAAGAGTGGAGAGGACCAATTGGATGATGAGAATGACAAAAGATGAAAAAACAAGGTAGGCCCCAATGCGCATCGCAACACTTAGCTCATGGCTATTATATCAGCCACATACGAAACACGACAGAACTATGGCACTGGGCAAGAAGGCAGTGCCACATGGTGAGTTCTTACTGGATGGGAACTGCCGAGTGCAAAACTCGGCCAACAATTAGGTCAGTTCTACTAACGAAGGAACTCGGCAGATATTTTGCATTGGTATGTGGCTTATTTCTATTCGCCATACTCTGCCGAGTTTAATATATTGGAACTCGGCAAACAACAGTGGCACGTGGCATTTTCGTTAGCGGCCCGTCCCGTCCGACGGTGTGATTTGCTGAGTTCTCTGGAAGTGTGAAACTCGACAAACATTATTTAAATATTCACCAAGTTCATGATAGAAAGAACTCAGCAGTATTAATGATTATTGGGCCCCGTCCATCCGAGTACTATGCCCCGAGTTTGGCACTCGGCGAAGATTTCGCCGAGTTTATTATCGGCTCTGCCAAGTTCCTTTGAAACTCGGCAAAAGGGTAATTCTAGTAGTGGATAAACAAGAATATTATTAACTTTCCATTATTAAGATTACCACTTAACTCAACAAGGTTGGAAATGGACATGAAACACAAATTAACATACTTGTTGCCTAGGCAATGCACTGTATGAAGCTGGGCAAGCTAAGTCAGTTACTTCAACTTATACATTACAACCCGAAAACGATATTGTCAATAGCAAAGAGTACCAATTCAATTAATGACGTTCGCTTATGCCATTATGGAACACGGAAAACTGGCTACAACATTTGCTCCGGGTATGTAAGATACATCTTAATAAGAACACATACGACATGTTTTTTGCGTGCAAAGAGTGGCGTTATGCATGCAAGAGCTGTGCGGAGCGGTTCAAACCATGATGGCGGCACAAGCGATGCGAGATGGTTTGGAGCACAAGTAGAAGGAATTGTCCACCGACACTTCAAGAACATTGCTAAAAAAGGCCCTTCGCACAACATAGACATCAACTAGGACATCCTACCTACCCAAGGATGTTTTGTAAAATGGTCACGGGGGTGTGGGGAGGCTCCCCACTTGAATATATTTCAAATCTAGCAGTTTTACAGAGATCACACGTGGTGTCAGGATAGGCACTCATGCCACATACCGGCATGTTCCTTAAGGTTTTCGGACTAAAGCCAATGAGACCATACAATCAGATGATCTAGAATAGCTCTAATGGAAACCGAAGCATGAAGTTCTAGTGTCTACGAAACTTTCTTGCACCGAGCGTCCCAAATCTTCCAGAGAATAAGAAGTACCATGAACGGTCAAACCGAGGTGGGCAACGTATCTGGGAGAGTGGTGCTGACGAGATCTCTATTTATAGGCGCAAAACGCTGTTGAATGCCAGTAGCCCTCGAAATCCTACGGGCTGCCAGGCAGGTGAAGAAAGGTGCTCACGGTCTTCCGCCAAGTGAGAACATGTTTGACACACTTCAGTGTCGAGGATGTTCTTCTTATACAGGGTCTCGAGGAGGAAGAAAAATGGAAGGAAGAACAGATACAGATACTTTCGACATCGCCTTTCGTGATCCCAGCCAGGATGCTACCCTCCACTTCCACGCACAGACTTACACATGTGTCCACTGATCAGCGGGCCCAAACATGAAGGAAACCCACTATGGCCTAGTGAACTTGTGGTTGGGCTTCCTTTCTCTCTTGGGCCTGGCGTTGGTCTTCCCTTCATCTACTGATCAACGGGCACACCACATGAAGGAAACCCACATGGCTCGTCAGTTCCCTGACACCCGGCATACCCTATTTGGCGCATAGGGTGCGCGCCTTGGTGAGGTAGCACATACCCATCCAGCCTTAGATCCTCCTTTTTTGGGACGGCCCATTCAGGGATTTCCTCTCCACCGATTTTGGGAAGGTTCTAGAACCTTCAACTTACCTTTTTTTCCTTTCGTCTTTTTCTTTTTTATTTTCTATTTCCTTTCCTTTTTCTTTCTTCTTCCTTTTTCATTTTGCATTTTCATTTTATTTTTTTCCCAATATGGAAACATATTTCTAACTCATCAACATTTTTTTTCAAATCGTGAGAAGTTTTAAAAGCATGAACTTTTTCAAATACATAAATATATTTATGAAATAGTGAACATTTTCTTAAATTCATGAATATTATTTTAGAAATAGTGAACATACGTTCTACAAATTTGTGAATATTGTTTGAAATCATGAACATTTTTTAGAATTCTTGAACAGTTTTTTGAAATAGGGAACATTTTAAAATTCGTGAACGTTCTCTTCAACCATGAATAGTTATTGAATTTGTGAACATTTTTTTAAATCATGAACCTTTTTAAATTCATGAACATTTATTTCGAGATAGTAAACATATTTTCTTTACAAATAATAAATTCAAGATTTCATGTGATATCTGAGAGTTTATTGATACACTACGGAGTTGTAGCTCTTAGTTCATCTACTTTAACCCCACATTATCTTCCCTACCCAACCATGCAACTATCAAGACACAATGCTAATAAGCAACAAAAAGTTATATTATTTAGTTACATATGTGGAACTGAGCTATAAAATTTTCACCAGATAGGTTTCAAAAAAATGTTTTCACATGATACAAGTACAAAATAGAAAAATATCTTATCACCAGGCCGATAAATCATGGAATATATATGCCACTTTCATAGATTGCAGAGAGAATTGGGGTAAATTTTATTATTGAATTTCGATCAAAACAATCCACCTTAGTTTTCTGAAGAAACATCTGTTGAAGTGTTAAATTACTTCTCTTTTGTGGGTCTGGCCAATATTTACCAAGTATAGTGATCCTCATGACTCCAAAAAAAACTGATGGACTGGTAGACAAATTGCGCAAATTTACCAATTTAGTTTGAATTTTTTGGAGTTCCAGAAGTAGGCGAATCCTACAGATTACTACAGACTGTTCTGTCTTTGACAGATTCTATCTTATTCCGATGCGTCTATGAGTAGTATTGGAGGATATGAACCATAGAGAAGTTGGAGTAAAGTAGGTTTAACACCAATATAAACAAAGAATGAATTCATTGATGTACCTTTGAGTAGTGGTTTGCTTTCTTATACTAACGGAGCTCACGAGAATTTTTGTCTAAGTTTTGTGTTGTGAAGTTTTCAAGTTTTGAGTATTGCTTTGATGGACTATGGAACAAGGAGTAGCAAAGGTCTAAGCTTGGGTATACCAATGGCACCCCAAGTAAATTCAAGATAATCAAAAGCCTAAGCTTGGGGATGCCCCGGGAAGACATCCCCTCTTTCGTCTTCATCCATCGGTAACTATACTTGGAGCTATATTTTTATTCGCAACATGATATGTGTTTTGCTTGGAGCGTCTTGTATAATTTGAGTCTTTGCTTGTTAGTTTGCCACAATCATCCTTGCTGGACACACCTATTTGAGAGAGTTAAATATGGCCTAGAAATTGTTAGGACACTCTATGTGCTTCACTTATATCTTTTGAGTTGAATAGTTTTGCTTTAGTGCTTCACTTATATCTTTTAGAGCACGGTGGTGGTAATATTTTGTAGAAATTGTTGAACTCTCATGCTTCACTTATATCTATTTGAGAGTCTATTAAAACAGCATGGTAATGTGTTTAGGCTAAAGAAACTAGTCTTCACATGATAGACATCCAATGTTAATGTAGTAAACAAAATTCACACTAAGTGCATTGAATAGAATGAGATGTTGGATGCTTGATAATTGTTTTGAGATATGGGGATAGTGATATTAGAGTCATGCTAGTGTAGTTATTATGAAATTGAGAAATATTTGTGTTAAGGTTAGTGATTCCCGTATCATGCACGTATGGTGAACCGCTATGTGACGAAGTTAGAGCATGGGCTATTTGTAGAGTGCCAACCTTTGTGTAGAGGTCGGGGGCGCGCGATGGTTAACTCCTACCAACCTCCCCCCTAGGAGCATGCGTTGATTGCTTTGTTTTGATGACTCGTAGATTTTTTCAACAAGTATATGAGTTCTTATGACTAATGTTGAGTCCATGGATTATACGCACTCTCACCCTTGCACCATTGCTAGCCTCTCTTGTACCGCGCAACTTTCGCCAGTGTCATAAACCCACTATATATCCTTCCTCAAAACAGCCACCATATTGTTCCTCAAAACAGCCACCATACCTACCTATTATGGCATTTACATAGCCATTCCGAGATATATTGCCATGCAACTTTCCACCGTTCCTTTTATATGACACGCATCATATTGTTATATTGCCATGCATGATCATGTAGTTGACATCGTATTCATGGCAAAGCCACCATGCATAACTTCATACATGTCACTCTTGTTTCATTGCACATACCGGTACACCACCGGAGGCATTCATATAAAGTCATACTTTTTTGTTGTAGTATCGAGTTGTAATGAAAGTGTGATGATCATCATTATTAGAGCATTGTCCCATGGGAGGAAAGGATAAATCTATAAAGCCCCTCCGCAAAAAAAGGAAAAAAAGAGAAAGGCCAAAGAAAAAAAGAAAGGCCCAAAAAAAGGGAAAAAAAGAAAAAAAAAGGAAAAAAAGGGACAATTGCTACTATCTTTTTCCACACTTCTGCTTCAAAGTAGCACCATGTTCTTCATTGTAGAGAGTCTCATGTTTAGTCACTTTCATATACTAGTGGGAATTTTCATTATAGAACTTGGCTTGTATATTCCAACGATGGGCTTCCTCAAATGCCCAAGGTCTTCGTGAGCAAGCAAGTTGGATGCACACCCACTAGTTTCTTTTGTTGAGCTTTCATTCATATTTAGCTCTAGTGCATCCGTTCCATGGCAATCCCTACTCACTCACATTGATATCTATTGATGGGCATCTCCATAGCCCGTTGATACGCCTAGTCGATGTGAGACTATCTCCCTCCTTTTTGTCTTCTCCACAACCACCTCTATTCCACCCATAGTGCTATATCCATGGCTCACGCTCATGTATTGCGTGAAAGTTGAAAGGTTTGAAAAGATAGAGTATGAAAACAAATGCTTGGCTGAAATTAGGGTTGTGCATGATATGAATATTTTGTGTGATGAAGAGGGAGCATAGCCAGACTATATGATTTTGTCGGGATAACTTTCTTTAGCCATAGTATTTTGAGAAGACATGATTGCTTTGTTAGTATTGCTTGAAGTATTATTATTTCTTATGTCAATATAGACTTTTATCATGAATCTTTCAGATCAGAACATTCATGCCACAATTAAGAGAATTACATTGAAACACTATATTGGTTAGCATTCCACATAAAAAATTCTTTCTTTATCATTTACCTACTCGAGGACGGGCAGGAATTAAGCTTGGGGATGCTTGATACGTCTCCAACGTATCTATAATTTTTTATTGTTCATGCTATTATTTATGAAGTCTTGGATGCTTAATGGGCTTTATCATTCACTTTTATATCATTTTTGGGACTAACCTACTAACCCAAAGGTCCAGTCCAGATTGCTGTTTTTTGGCTATTTCAGGGTTTTGCAGAAAAAGAATATCAAACGGAGTCCAAACGGAATGAAACCTTCGCGAGAGATATTTTTGGAGAAAATCACGCACGCGGAGCTTGAGGACCAAGTTAGGGGACAGAGAGGTGGCCCTCGAGGGTGGGGCGCGCGCCCCCTGCCTCGAGGCCTCCTCAACTGGCCCCCGGTGCCCTCCTTCTTCCTATATAAGTCCACGTACCCCAGAAACTCCGTAGACAGAGAGAAAACCCTAATTCCACCGCCGTAGCTTCTGTTCCCGTGGAGATCCCATCTTGGAGCTTGTTCCGGAGCTCCACCGGAGGGCGATCCGTCACAGAGGCCTTCATCATCATCATCATCGCCCTCACCATGATTTGTGAGTAGTTTACCACAGACCTTCGGGTCCATAGCTACTATCTAGATGGCTTCTTCTCTCTCTCCGGATCTCAATACAAAGTTCTCCTCGGTCTTCGAGGAGATCTATTCGATGTAATCTCTTTTTGCGGTGTGTTTTTCGAGATCCGATGAATTTTGAGTTTATGATCAAGGTTATCTATGTAAGATATTTGGTTCTTCTCTGAACTTTTTATGTGTGCTCATAATATCCTTGCAAGTCTGTTCAAATTATTGGTTTGGTTTGGCCTACTAGATCTATAGTTCTTGCAATGGGAGAAGTGCTTGGCTTTGGGTTTAATCTTGCGGTGTCCTTTCCCAGTGACAGTAGGGGCATCAAGGCACGTATTGTATTGTTGCCATCGAGGATAAAAGGATGGGGTTTACATCAGATCGCTTGAATTTATCCCTCTACATCATGTCATCTTGCTTAAGGCGTTACTCTGTTCGTATGAACTCAATACACTAGATGCATGCTGGATAGCGGTCGATGGGTGGAGTAATAGTAGTAGATGCAGGCAGGAGTCGGTCCACTTGTCTCGGACGTGATGCCTATATACAATGATCATGCCTAGATAGTCTCATAATTATTCGCTTTTCTATCAATTGCTCGACAGTAATTTGTTTACCCGCCGTAGAATATTGCTATCATGAGAGAAGCGACTAGAGAAAACTATGGCCCCCGGGTCTATTCTCAACATATCAATCTACATCTACTTTACTTTTACCGCTTTTATTTTCTGTTTTATTAAACTAAAAATACCAAAAATATAAACTATCATCTCTATCAGATCTCACTTTCGTAAGTGACCGTAAAGGGATTGACAACCCCTTATCGCGTTGGCTGCGAAGTTCTTATTTGTTTGTGCAGGTGCAAGGGACTCGCGCGTGGTCTCCAACTGGATTGATACATTGGTTCTCAAAAACTGAGGGAAGTACTTACGCTACCGTGCTGCATCTCCCTTTCCTCTTCGAGGGAATACAACGCAAGCTCAAGAGGTAGCAGGAGGTTGGTACGAGTTAACCATCGCGCGCCCCCGACCTCCACACAAAGGATGACACTCTACAAATACCTCATGCTCTAACTTCGTCACATAGCGGTTCACGATACGTGCATGCTACGAGAATCACTAACCTTAACACAAGTATTTCTTAATTTCATAATAACTCCACTAGCATGACTCCAATATCACTATCCTCATATCTCAAAACAATTATCAAGCATCCAACTTCTCATCATATTCAATGCACTTAGTGTGAACGTTTTTACTACATTGATATTGGATGTCTATCATGTGAAGCCTAGTTTTATAGCCAAAGCACATTACCATGCTGTTTTAATAGACTCTCAAAGGGATATAAGTGAAGCATGAGAGATCAACAATTTCTACAAAATATAATCACCACCGTGCTCTAAAAGATATAAGTGAAGCACTAGAGCAAAAACTATTGAACTCAAAAGATATAAGTGAAGCACATAGAGTGTTCTATCAATTCCTAGGCCATATTTAACTCTCTCGGGTAGGTGTGTCTAGCAAGGATAATTGTGGCAAACTAACAAGCAAAGACTCAAATGATACATGACGCTCCAAGTAAAACACATATCATGTGGTGAATAAAAATATAGCTCCGAGTATAGTTACCGATAGATGAAGACGAAAGAGGGGATGCCTTCCCGGTTGTGAATTGTGGGTTTATGATGTAGTAATCTCTTTTTGCGGTGTGTTTGTCGAGATCCGATGAATTGTGGGTTTATGATCAAGATTATCTATGAGAAATATTTGGTTATTTTCTGAATTCTTTTATGTATGATTATAATATCCTTGCAAGTCTCTTCGAATTATTGGTTTGGTTTGGCCTACTAGATCTATGGTTCTTGCAATGGGAGAAGTGCTTGGCTTTGGGTTCAATCTTGCGGTGTCCTTTCCTTGTGACAGTAGGGGCAGCAAGGCACGTATTGTATTGTTGTCATCGAGGATAAAAAGATGGGGTTGATATCATATTGCTTGAGTTTATCCATGTACATCATGTAATCTTGCTTAAGGCGTTACTCTGTTCTTATGAACTTAATACTCTAGATGCATGCTAGATAGCGGTCGATGTGTGGAGTAATAGTAGTAGATGCCAAATCGTTTCGGTCTACTTCTCATAGACGTGATGCCTATATATAATGATCAAGCTTAGATATTCTCATAATTATTTGCTTTTCTATCAATTGCTCGACAGTAATTCGTTCACCCACCGTAGAATTCTGCTATCATGACAGAAGCCACTAGTGAAACCTATGGCCCTCGGGTCTATTCTCAACATATCAATCTACAATCTACTTTAATTTTCCGTTTTTACTTTCTGTTCTTATATCCAAAAATACCAAAAATATCAAACTATCATATCTATCAGATTACACTTTCGTAAGTGACCGTAAAGGGATTGACAACCCCTTATCGCGTTGGCTGCGAAGTTCTTATTTGTTTGTGCAGGTGCGAGGGACTCGCGCGTGGTCTCCTACTGGATTGATACCATGGTTCTAAAAAACTGAGGGAAATACTTATGCTACTGTGTTGCATCACCCTTTCCTCTTCGAGGGAATACAACGCAAGCTCGAGAAGTAGCAATACATTGGAGACGTATCAGGGCGTTAGGGCCGTTAGGTAGGGGTTTGTTTGTCGTCCGCTAGCTGACGGCAAATGGGGGGCGGTACAATAGCTGGCCTCCACTGGACCCCACCCATATCTCGGCCTTCAACTAGCGGATGGCAAAGTTTCTTTGTCGTCAGCAAGCCGACGACAAAGAACCGGTTGATGGCAAATTTTATCTTTGCCGTCAGCCCTTTCTTTTCCGACGGTTTTCAATCAGCGAACGGGAAAGACCTTCTTTGTCGTCGGCTAGCCACCGGCAAAGAACAGGCTGATGAAAAATTCTCTGATTCCAGTAGTGCATGAAGGATGACATCAAGTGGTGATCTTCATCAAGGCTACGTTGTGCAAGTTCAAGTGGATCATCACATGCTTGAAGCTTTCCATCCATTGTTATAATGGACATGTGAAGATGTGACAAAGAGAGGCTCAAACATAGTGGTGTATGGGGGGGGGGTACTACTCTTCATCGAGCCATCACCATCAACAAAGGTGGTCCAACTAGAGCAGGTCAAGATCATCAGCATCTAGCTCAAGTGGATTATGCGCAAGGCAAAGGTTTGTCCGTAATAGGATTTCTATTTTACCGGTAGCATGGTGTTAGTTGGGAGACCAGGTTATATTATCAATAGTCGTACTATCAAGGGGGGGGGGCTCTCGAGTGAGTAGCTTGATCGTATTGTTCATAGAGAACACAAGCCTGTGCATCCTTGGCATCATCTTTCTTAGTTCTTGTTTGACTTTTCTATTTTTGAGTTTTTGAGCTTGTGGTCATCTTCATGACAAGCTCAAGTTCATTGAAACAGATTTCATATGCATCATCTATTGTGTTTTCGATGTTGGAGTTTTTACCGGTTCCTCACTGATGGAGGTTTCACATCTCTATATCTTTGGCATATTTCTCTTGCCACTTCTAAAGATTTCCAGCTATACTTAACAGCTCTTGGCATTAGCTTTCTATCAAGCTTGAGCTCATCAAAATCAGAGACCATTTGCAGAAGTTTTGGTAGTTCTTGTTTTACTTGTTCCCGCGGTCTTTTCGGGTCTAGTTGTACCACTAGTGGGTGGAGTTGTACCACCCGTCCCATGCTTCTGGAGCAACTACCGCCTCAGGGGTGATACCCTCGGGTGAGGCAGTGTCCCAGGTGGTGACAGTGCGGTTGTACTGCTTGGCTCTGGCAGTTGTGCTGCCAGGGACTTGGTCATGCTCGAGTACTGTCGGGCGGTTGTTCTAGTCGAAGTACCGCTCCAACCACCGGAATAGGATGACTCCCTTCTGGTGGCTTCGTGGTACTTGGCGGTAGTCGCTCGGTTGTCCTGACTTCTATCATTGCAACGATACAACCGGTGGTCTGAGGTAGTTGTACTGCCCGAGATTTAGCGACTACCGAAGCACAGACGCTGCGGTTGTACCAGTCCTTGTACCAGCCGTCATAACACGCACGGGTGGCTCTGTTCTAGTACTAGGGCGGTACTTGGCGATACTTGTCCGGTTGTACCCGCTGAAGTTTATTTGGTGGTACTACCAGTGGTGCGAGCAGTTGTACCGCTCTGTGCACTATAGGCTGGTATTTCCTCCTGGAGCAATTGTACCGCTCATCCAAGCGGTTGTACCACTCCTGTGTATTTCTGTAGCATAACGGGTAGATTCGTGGGGGCCTATAAAAGGGGGTCTTCTTCCCCATTGTCCTTCATGTTTAGGAGCAAGTTTCCCCCAACCATTGTTGACCTCTTGGAGCTTGCTTTATCTCTATTCCTCGCATGATTCAAGCGTCTTTTTGAGGGAAAAAGAGAGAGGAGATCCAGATATACATTTCCACTAATCCATCTCTCCTTTAAGTGAGGGGAACTCTTTAGATCTAGATCTTGGAGTTCTTGTGTGTTCCCCTCATTTGTTCTTCCTCTCATATTCCTCCATAGCATTAGTTGTTGTGGTGGGATTTGGGAGAGAAGGACATCAGCACTCAGTGTGCTCTTGCCATTGCATTTGGTGCATCGGTTTAATTTCTCGACGGTGATACGAGGAAGTGAAATTGAGAAGCTTATTAGTCTTGGGTGTTTGGGCATCCTAGAGCTTTTTTACTTTTGGGTGATTGGCCTAGATAGTTGGTGGTGTCACGGAGCTTAATCATTATGGTTTAAAGCTTCGGGCAAGTTTTGGGGTCTCCAATTAAGTTGTAGAGATTGCCTCGAGCAATTTCTACGGGTTCGGTGACTGCCCACAAGGGTCGCAATTGTACGAGTTCGTTGATCGCGCTCAAGGGTCCCTTAGCGGAATCATGACACCTTGCATTGGGCGAGGACGTGAGGAGAATACAGTGACGCTAGTGCATACCGGCATTTAGCATTGTGCCTCCACACCGCTCTAATGGAGATTAGCATCTGCAAGGGTGTGAACTTCGGGATACATCGCCGTACTTATTTACTCGCTGCCTCTTGATGCAAAAAAAACTATTCTTTCAAGGAAAAGAACTTTATAATTCAGTGTAGTTTTTCACTGACTATTCTAGTGTAGTTTGGCCTCGGTTATGTCTTACCCGAGCCCTTTACTTGTGCACTTACTTTGTGCTAACCTTCGCTTCTAGTTATATATCTTCCTATCACTTAGTTGTTTATCTTGCTTAGCTTAAGTTCTTGGTGCACATAGTTGAGCCTAGTATATATTTAGGTTTTGTGCTTGACAATTTAAATGCTAGTTTTATTCTGTATTTGCTCAAGTCTAAACCTCAATTGTTTTAGAACACCTATTCGCCCCCCTCTAGGTGACATCCACATCCTTTTAGTTAAGCATGGCGAGACACGTGTCATGGTCCTGATTGAACACAAAAAGTGGCCATGGTCTCGGTTGGAGTTTGGTTCCATCATAACCCTGTACCGCTCTGCCATTGCCGGAAAAAGTATGCAAGATTCCCTTGCAAGGTATTTCCTTCAGCAATGTCTTGCCTAAAGTCTCTGCACTAGTTGGCAAGCACAGGAGCAACCGTGGGTCATCAGGTATGTGTTGCAAAATCTCAACTGTTTGGAAACTGGCAGCCTCTTCCATGGGAATTATCTCACAACAAGAAACTTGAAGGAAAACCACATTTCTGAATAGCAACATAACTAGCCAAGGAAAGAACCATGAGAAGTACGAAGTAGTACGTAGTATGGCGCTCCCACCACCCCCACCCGCAAAACCCTAGCTCTCCGGTGATCTCCCCTGTGAGCCAGTGATTCTGGATCTCTCTCCGATCAATCTCTCTGGCGTTCTCTCAGGACCCCATAGATACCCATCTCAGATGGGTTCTTCATCGGGATCTTCCCTGGGTTTGGATTTCTCTAAGGGTCTAGCCTTTGCGGATGAGATCTTCAAGGCCTCTGGTTTATTGGTGCATCCCATGCCGAATATCGGCTCTTTCACGTTGGTGGTTTCATTCAGTAGGCATACTTTCCGCCTGACTGAGGATGCGATGGTCGTGGCTCTGGAATCAGCTCTGGGAGGCTCTTCCATTGAGTTCTTGGTGTCGGCAATTGGTGACAAGGTATTTTCCTTCAATGTCTCTTGCAGAGAGGTTGGTTTTCATATTGTGGATCTCCGTTCTTTCTCCTGCCTACAATTCAAGTGCTATTTGTTTGGGGCAATGGCGGACCTAATTGGGTCTGGAAATTCGAAATTTGGAAGAAAGAGAGTGATGCTGAGTGGATTTTAGTGAGTCCTTCGAAGAGAAGGGCGGCTCTTGGATTATTGGCAATGCTTAAACCTCCTCAAAGATCCTCTCTCAAGAAGGCTGGCTCCTCTAGAAAGCAACTTTTTTTTGCTACTTTTCAAAATTATGATGTTTGCAAAGGTTATCGTTATCCGGCTTCAGAAGACTGCATCATTTCTACTGAAATTGCTGGTTACACCCTACCAGCCCATGAGCGTGTGGTTATCCACCCTACCCCTCCAGATCAGCTGAATTAGACGGTTGCTTCACCGCCGATCATCTTCGGGACGGTGGGCTCGCCGGAGATTGCTCGTAGGCGGGCGGCCTTGGAATCTTCGGGTGCAATGAATCAAGTGCCGTTATCATCGGCTGTTCAGGCGCCCTCGCGCGGGATTCACGTGGCAGACGTTACCACACATGTTGGGCCAGCTGTGCCCTCGACGACTCTTGATGGACCTTTTGATGTGCCATCGGTGGGCTCTGCTGGACTTCCTTCTTCTCAGCAGGCCCATGAGGACTTTGCTAGTATGGTTGATAAGATGGTTGAGGAGATTCATACGTGCAAGATATGTTTAAAGAAGGGGCATTTCTCTTCTGCATGCACGTCTAATCTTGTTTGTAACTCTTGTTTGCGGGTCGGGCATGGATCTTTTGATTGTAACAGATTTGCCAAGATTCGTGGATTAGATTGGAAGCCAAAACCCGTTAACGTTGCGACTTCCGAGGTTGCCTCGGTGGATGACGGGAATATCGCTCTGACAAGTTCGCTGCCTTTCTTGACCTCCCCTTCCACTTCCGCATTTACTCCCTCGCCTACCTCCATCAGCCCGGGACCCCATACGCCGGCGACTGCTCCGCCTGCAACTCCACCCCCACCCGATTGCTCACCGTCGGCGACCTGTCGACCTAGTCAGCTGATGGCTAATTTCCGCCTCGACCCGATGCTATACGTTCCGGCGGGTCATCACATCGTGGACGCCGGCGAGGCGCGTCTGCCCAGGACCTATGTGATGCCGCATATCCCAGTTGTGCGTCGCCATGAGGAGTACATGCTCACTGAGGTAATGCCTATCCCTCCTCAGGCCCAGATGGGAGCGGTTCGCGAAGAAGTGGTCCAGTGGCTGCAAGGACATGGGGTTTTTGTTAGGTCTGCGCAGCCATGGATTCGTGCTGTTGGTTTGTTTGAGCTCAGAGATGCCGCTGTGCGTTTCCCTCTATTACAACTCCCACCGCAGCCGATTGGTCAGGATCGTTTTGTCCGTTTTATGAAGCATGATGAGGGTGAGTCCTTTCGTGGGGCGCAGGGTTTTCATCAGGGATTGCTAATGTTCCTGGGGATTCCGTTGGATCTTCGAAACACTGATTGTATCAGGGCAGCAGTCAACACTTTTGGCAAATTCCATCATTGGAACAGTGAGAATCCCTATTTGGTGCGGACGCTTGTCTTTGCTTCTTTTCCTAAGGATATTCTAGTGCCCAGAGATGTGGTTTTTATGGATTTTGCTGAATATGGTGGTGATCGGGTTTCTTGGACGGCGCCCTTATACATTTTGGGTGCCTATTTTGCTGAGCAAATGCCACAAGACGAAGATTGGATGCCTGTCAATGGCAATCCGCACCCTCTCCCTGATGTTCCTTTCCCGGAGATGCCGTCGTTCTTCCTGCCTCCTTTCCCGGCGATAGGATGGAACGATGTCCCTCAGCCGCAACCAGAGCAGCCAGTTCAAGTGGAGGATAATGAGGATGGTTGGGGTCATTGGAACCCGGACCATGTCGAGCAGCCAGTGGCCCAGGACCAAGAATCCATGGTCGTTGATATCTCACACGAGAGCTCTGCATCTCAGCAGCATGGCATGGTGGATACAGTCATCCTGGATTCTTCTGATGACCAATCTGTCTCAGCTGCTACCCACCTGGAGCAGGAGGAGGCCAACCGCTGGGCTATTGTCGTGTACCAGCCCCCCTTGATCAACTCTGTAGCTTTGGCTTTATCCTTGATGGCGGTTCCCCTTGGGCCTCCTCTCCCGCTTGAAATGGTCTGGAAGAGATCTTTTGAGCAGTTATTGAATGCACCAACAGTCCTTCAAGTGCCTAAAGCGATGCCTATTCCTCAGATGTCTCCTATTATTCTCTCCAAGTGGAATTGGGAGTTGGCTTTTAAGCAGGATGCTCCCTCGCAGTTGACATGGAAGGAGCAGGAAGTCCCCAGACCTGTGGCTAGAGTGCTTTTCCCTCCAAGTCCCTCCATGGCAGCACCTGATTTGGCTCCTCCACCGGCTAGTAGCAGAAAAGCAAGGGCCCCCCGCAAAACTTTGGCGCCAACGCCCCTCGTTGAATCTTCGGTACGGAGGTGCACGAGGAGTACTATTCAACGCGATGGTTTCAAGCCCACCTTCTTCGAGCTTGTCAGTGAGCCCAAGCGAAAGAAGCCCAAGGCCAGGCCCTTTTCTGCAGAGATGCCTGACGACCCTGCTACTGATGCGGTTCCTCAGGAAATTCCAGTTGTAAGACTCCAGCAGATTGGGAAGGAGCTGCAAATTGATGAGAACCTGCTCTTTCTGGATGCGCTTATGGCGGACCCACTAGATGCTCGAGAAGCCCTTACCCATGATGATTAATGTTATGTTCTGGGTCGGGCCTGCCCATAAGAGTGCCAATTGTTTTTCTTTTTCGTGGTACTTATTTTGGAACTTATCACGCCATGGAACCCTTCTATTGGTACTTGCTGGTTATCTGGAACATGTGGCACTATGTGCCATATGGTTATTTTGCCCCCACTTTAATATTGTTAATGAGTAACTCATTTAGAAACTGGAATGTCTTTTGCTGGAACATCAGAGGTCTGAATGTTGATGCTAGATAGAGGGATG
Source organism: Secale cereale (assembly GCA_902687465.1). NCBI lineage: Eukaryota > Viridiplantae > Streptophyta > Magnoliopsida > Poales > Poaceae > Secale > Secale cereale. The sequence goes on from LR738714.1 coordinate 833,321,735, forward strand.
TTAGGCAAAAAATCGATGAGAGCCAGTGTGCGGTTGCATGTCTACAGGAGACAAAATGTGCCTCCTTTGATACACGTATGATCAGGAAAATTTGCCCCAAGAGAGTGGACAACTTTGCTTTCTTACCTTCTTTGGGTGCTTCTGGTGGTATTCTTGTGGTTTGGAACTCTTCTATCCTCATAGGGAGACTGAATGAGATACAACAATTTGCTGTTGTGGTTGAATTTACATCTAGGTAGAATAATGAGAAATGGACTCTTGTTGTGGTTTATGGTCCTTGTCAAGGGGACTCCAGGGATAACTTTGTTAGTTGGCTTTATAACCTTGACATCCCTGTAGACTCTAACTGGTTAGTTCTTGGATACTTCAATTTCATCAGATCTCTAGAGAACAGAAACTTGCCTGGAGGTGATCTGAATGACCTTTTTATCTTCAATGAGATCATTGCCCACCTTGGCATGTTGGGGTTGCCCATCAAAGGTAGATCTTTCACCTGGTCTAATATGCAAGACATACCACTTTTGGAGCAGTTAGACTGGTTCTTCACCTCCACTGATTGGATCTCTCACTACCCAATGACTGAAGTTCTTCCCTTGGCTAGAACTACTTCTGATCATGTCCCTTGTGTAGTAAAGATCACAACTACAATTCCAAAAGCACATATTTTCAGATTTGAAAATTATTGGTTAGAGTTGGCTGGTTTTATGGAGTTTGTCCAAGACTCTTGGAGAAGGCCATCTTCTAAGAGGCACATAACTGCTAAGATTGTTGATAAGTTCAAATCATTAAGAGTGTGCCTTAAAAAGCGGCAGCAGAATGTTTCTCAGATCAAAGCACTTCTATCCAAAAGTAATCAGGTCATCCTTCTTCTTGATGAACTTGAAGAGTTTAGGCCTCTTTTCATTCAAGAGTCTAATTTCAGGAGAATTGTTAAAGCTCATGTGGAAAAATTGCTCCATATTCAGTATCCTTACTGGAAGAAAAGGTGTACTATTAGATACATCAAAGTTGGAGGGGAGAATACTAAATTTTTCCATGCTATGGCTACTGAAAGGCACAGAAGAAACTCCATTGCAAGTCTAAAGCTGGAAGATGGTACTATGGTGTCTGATCACTCTCAAATGGAAGGTGTTATTTGGAACTGTTTTAAAAATAGAATGGGTACTTCCAGGGGTATCATAATGGGTTTTGATCTGCAGTCTCTTATTACCCCAGTTGAGGGCTTGGATGTGCTCACAAAGCCCTTTGACAAAAAGGAAATGGATAACATTCTTAAGTGTATGCCTGTGGATAAGGCTCCTGGCCCTGATGGATTTAATGGTCTTTTCTTTAAAAAATGTTGGCATATAATTTGTGAGGATTTTTATGAGTTGGCACAGGAATTCCTATATCACCTTAGTGCCAAAAAAGCTCTCACCTGCAAGTGTGGGTGACTTTAGACCAATTTCTTTGACTGGAATGGGTTTGAAATTCTTGTCAAAAATGGCAGCCAACAGGCTTCAAGAAATAATCCTCCAGTGTGTTCACAAAAACCAATATGGCTTCATTAAAAGCAGAACAATTCAAGATTCTGTTGGCTAGACTTTTGAATATCTACATCAATGTCATCAGTCAAAGAGACCTATTGTTATACTTAAGCTTGGTTTTGAAAAGGCTTTTGATTCTTTGGAACATGAATCTATAATTCAAATTTTGAGGTATAAGGGTTTCAATGAAAAATGGATATCCTGGATGAAGCAGTTGCTCTCCACTGGTACCTCATCAGTGCTATTGAATGGTGTACCTGGAAGAAAGTTTATCTGCAAGAAAGGTGTGAGACAGGGGGACCCAGTTTCCCCTCTCATGTTTGTTATTGCTGCTGATATCTTACAAACAGTCATCAATGATATGTTCCAAAAAGGCACTATGCACCTACCTATCCCATGTCATGATCAAGATTATCCAGTCATCCAGTATGCTGATGATACTTTGATTATCCTACCTGCTGATAAGGTTCAGCTTTTGGCCCATAAGGAGATGCTCAGGATTTTCTCTCAGTCAACAGGCTTGGAGGTTAATTACCACAAATCTTTTATCATTCCTATTAATGTTGATAATTCTCATATGGCAGAATTAGCCACCTCTGTTGGTTGTCAGATTGGCAAGTTACCATTCACATACTTAGGCCTACCAGTTGGAACAACTAGGCCTAAAATGGTAGACTTTATGCCATTGGTTGACTGCATGGAAAGAAGAATGACTGCTAGTTCATCCTTCCTAAATCAAGGAGAAAGGCTGCAGTTCCTCAATTCTGCCCTTTCATCAATGCCAATATATTTTCTTTGCAGTCTTGCAGTCCCTGCTGGTATCCTGAAACAACTGGAGAGGATCCAAAGACAGTGCCTTTGGAGAAAGAATAGAGATGAGCCTGCTCCATCTATGGCTGCTTGGGAGCTTATTTGTAGACCTAAGAATAAAGGGGGCCTGGGTATCCTTAACCTTGGTGTGCAGAATGTTGCTTTGCTCATGAAGCATGCTAGTAATTTTGTCAACAGAAAAGATTTGTCTTGGGTATCCCTGATTTGGGACACATACTACCATGATAGAGTTCCTCAGGGCACCACAGATTGTGGCTCTTTTTGGTGGAAGGATGTATGTAAGGTCTTGAGCACTTTCAGGAATTGCTCTTATGTACAAGTGAATGCTGGGGACACTGCTCTGTTCTGGTCTGATACTTGGCATATAGGGCTTGACAAAGTTACAATGGAATTCAGATTCCCTAGACTGTTTTCATATGCCAAGGATCCCTGGGTGCTAGCAAAAGACTTGTTTAACCAGCAGGATATCTATCAACATTTTCACTTGCCTCTATCTACACAAGAATATCATGACTTGATCCAAATGCAGGATATGTTGGAGGGCTGTACTAGATCCCCTGCATCTAAAGATGTATGGCTCAGGCAGAACACAAATAAAGGATACAAGCCAAACTTTTCTACCTCTATAGCTTTGCCTCAGAAATTTTTAATCCACTGACTACATGGATCTGGAAGTCTTCTTGCACCAACAAAATCAAAGTGTTTGCTTGGATGCTTATCATGGATAGGCTCAATACAAAGGACATGGTGGAGAGGAGGCATTGGCATCTGGATGATGGGACCACATGTGTGTTGTGCCCCACTCATACAAGAGAAGATAGGGATCACCTATTCTTCAACTGTAATTTCAGTGTCAGGGTGTGGAATTCTCTCCAAATTAGCTGGGCTGACGGCAATTCTATGGTGGAGATTGTCTCAAGGACTAGGAGGAGTTTTGGTAAACCTTTTTTCTCAGAGGTAGTATTCATTGCTTGCTGGAATATATGGATCATCAGAAATGCCAAAGTGTTTAGACATGAGAGGGCAAGTTTTAACAAGTGGAGAAGCTGCTTTTTGCATGATATCTTCTTGATGCAATACAGGATCAAGGCTGCTTTCAAAGAAGAACTTCTGAGATGGATCTCTTTCCTCCCCCTTGAGCTATTGGTAATCTTTCCCTAGTTCTTCTTAGTTTTCTTTTTAGTTTCTTAGTTTCTTCTCTTTGGTTTTGGCCTGATTACCACTTGTAATCTTCTATGTACTTTTGTTCTTCTTTTCAATAAAGAGCTCCTTTTGCTGTGGGGGTTTACCCCACAGTCACCGGTCAAAAAAAAAGAACCATGAGACTTCATGTGCATGACTACTTATACCTGAACATCGCTCCTCGGAATAGCATGCATCTGAATGATATGTGAGCGATGGCCACGGTCTTGGCCTGAATAGGTGTCCCATGTATCTGATACACACTTGCAAAGTGATCATTGATAGCAAGGGAAACATTATGTTGTATGAGCGCTATTATATATTTGAAATCTCAGTGCACATCACATATACATTTTCTAGCAATACCAAGCTTTGATCTCAAACAAAACATATCCACATTACCCTCAGGATAACTGAACAACAATACCTGACAGTGGGTCACCTAGTTCAATCCATCCATCTTGGCACCAAAATCGGAAGTTCCAGGTAGCTCCAGCTTGCCAAATAAAAACTGAATGATTATGATGTATGCACCTAGGTGATATCCCTGTGCAGATCATGATGGTTATACTGTACTATTGCCAACTTTGCTAGCCCCATAACAGAAATTAACACCTGAAGGGTTGAAGCACGAAATGTTCAGTACTTATTATGAGTAAAGGAAAATCATAAAAATTATATCTACGGACTTGCAAAGACAATCAAGAGCAAGAGCTGATGTGAAAGCTTACATTGGCTGTATATATGACTCATCTTTTCCACCAAATTGTCATTCATAGCACACACATTTGAGATTTGGAACTAATTGGATAGAAAAATAGGATGCAAATTTATGTCCTCTCGCGTGAAACATATCATTACAGCTGCAAAAATCATGTCATGGAATAGAAGCTACCATTAATCATGTTAGTGCAAGAGGCCACAAACACGCTACCTAGATACTCCATTTGGATCACCCCGGTAGCAGCCAAGCCATTTGCAAGAGGCTACAAGCGGGACTCATATTGCATTTGCAGCAATATAAATGCCATTCTCAATACTCCACAGCTTCTCGTAGTAAAATATCTAGCTGATTCTCTACGGTTCGACATGCAAATTGAATACTGGAGAGTACTTAAAAACGAAAGAAGAGAAGGACCAAGGATGTACACGCCTGCTGGAAAGTACCTACAACTGAAAGAAGAAAAGGAGCAAGGATGTACGCACATGTTCCCTATGCAACGTCTCCACCTTACCACGCTGGCTAAGAAGAATCCTTGATCCTCCCTGTCTCTCACTTGATGTTCGGCTCCCTCTTCCCCAAGCTCGCACCTGCACCTTCTTCTCCCTACCTCTCCTCCTCCCAGAATCCTCCTCTTTCTCTCTACTCCACCATGGAAAACTGAAGAGCCGCCATGGCTTGGAGCTCTCTACCTGCAAGGAATTCACGTACCACGTCGGTTCCCTCCGTCTGACGCGCCCGTCCGCCGTCGCCCGGCTCTGGCGAGCTCCTGCCTAGGTTGCCAGATCCCTCACTCCGGATTTCCTCGTCGTCACCGGCAACCACCGCCTCGCCACCCGCCTTTGAATCAGCCTCCCCAACCCCTGCCACGCACGGATCCGGCCCCTGCAAGCTCCAGCCGCCGCCGCCGTTCTGCATCGAGCATCCGTGCCACCCCCAACCGCTCGAGCCGCCACGTTGAACCGATCCAGAAGGTGCGCTCGAGCATCATCCGCGTGTAGGCGCGCCGGCGGGGTGGCTGGTGGCGGGCACGGCGGCGCGCGGTGAGGGGTGTGGCAGGGGTGGAGATGGGATTGGCAGGCAAGGCATTAGGGGAGGGGGCTGATTCTCTTTCCTTTCCCTTGGGCGTACCGATTCGTGTTAACTTATTATGAGGACTACGCGTAGAATGCCAAAAACAATAGGGGTATCTTTGCAAAATTACTGTGACGGTGAACCCGACAGACTCAATCCGTGCTTTATTATTAGGTAAAGATTTCGGTTTTAAAATGGATGATTGAACTTTGAATGCTATGAACAAATTTTGAATTTGATGAACATTTATAGAAATTGATGAACAAATTTCAAGTTTAATGATTTTTTTTCAAATGATGAACACAATTAGAATTTGAAGAACAAATTTTGAATACGATGATTTTTTAAAAAAATTGATGAACATTTTTAAAATCCAGATGAAAAAATGGTGAACATTTTATGAATAGAATGAACCAAAAAAGTTCACAGATTTGAGAATCTGAATAGAAAGAGGAAGAAAGGAAAAAAAGAAAAAGAAAAAGAGGAAACGAAAAAATAGAAGAAGGAAAAAAGATGGGGTTGATGTCATATTGCTTGAGTTTATCCCTCTACATCATGTCATCTTGCTTAAGGCGTTACTCTGTTCTTATGAACTTAATACTCTAGATGCATGCTGGATAGCGGTCGATGTGTGGAGTAATAGTAGTAGATGCAGAATCGTTTCGGTCTACTTGTCACAGACGTGATGCCTATATATAATGATCAAGCTTAGATATTCTCATAATTATTTGCTTTTCTATCAATTGCTCGACAGTAATTCGTTCACCCACCGTAGAATTCTGCTATCATGAGAGAAGCCACTAGTGAAACCTATGGCCCCCGGGTCTATTCTCAACATATCAATCTACAATCTACTTTACTTTTCTGTTTTTACTTTCTGTTCTTATATCCAAAAATACCAAAAATATCAAACTATCATATCTATCAGATCTCACTTTCGTAAGTGACCGTAAAGGGATTGACAACCCCTTATCGCATTGGCTGCGAAGTTCTTATTTGTTTGTGCAGGTGCGAGGGACTTGCGCGTGGTCTCCTACTGGATTGATACCTTGGTTCTCAAAAACTGAGGGAAATACTTACGCTACTGTGTTGCATCACCCTTTCCTCTTCAAGGGAATACAACGCAAGCTCGAGAAGTAGCAATACATTGGAGACGTATCAGGTGAAAGGATCGATATGGTTGACTAGAGGAGGGGGTGAATAGGCAACTAACAATTTTTAGCTTTTCTTAACCACTTTAAATTAAGCGTCAAAGTAAGTTGTCTAGATATGCTACTAAGATGACAACTAATAGAAAGTAAAGATAACAACTTCAGAAGCAAGCTATAGGAGATAAACAAGTAATGCTTGCACAAGTAAAGGTAAGAAATAACCACAAGAGGAACCGGTGGAGACGAGGATGTGTTGCCGAAGTTCCTTCCCTTTGAAGGGAAGTACGTCTCCGTTGGAGCGGTGTGGAGGCACAATTCTCCCCAAGAAGCCACTAGGGCCACCGTATTCTCCTCACGGCCTCACACGATGCAAGGTGTCGTGATTCCACTAGTGGTGCCCTTGAAGGCGGCAACCAAACCTTTACAAACAAGGTTGGGGCTATCTCCATAACTAAATTGGAGGCTCCCAACGAAACCACGAAGCTTCACCACAATGGAATATGGCTTCGAGGTGACCTCAACCGTCTAGGGTGCTCAAACACCCAAGAGTAACAAGATCCGCTAGGGATTAGTGGGGGGAATCAAATATCTCTTGGTGGAAGTGTAGATCGATGCCTTCTCATGCAATCCCGAGAAAATCAACAAGTTTGATTGGCTAGGGAGAGAGATCGGGCGAAAATGGAGCTTTGGAGAAACAATGGAGTATGTGGTGGAAGAGGTAAGTCAAAAAGAGGAAGAAGAAGGCTTCATATAGTGGGGGGAACAGTCCAACCGTTATCCCCCACTCAGCCCCGCATAGAGCGGTACTACCGCTTGGGGGAGCGGTACTACCGCTTATAGAGCGGTACTACCGTTGCCACACAAGCGGTACTACCGTGGCATAGGGGTAGGGACCCAGAGCGGTACTACCGCGGTCTCAGGGCGGTACTACCGCTGGGAGCGGTACTACCGCCTCTACTGCCGCACCTAGTACCGCAAAACTCGAGACGAAAACGCGCTCGCGAGTCGAGGCGGTGGTAGCACGGATCCACGGCGGTACTACCACAGTGTGTACCAAGCGGTACTACCGCTTAGTGGGCGGTACTACCGCTTGAGACACACGAGCGGTACTACCGCTGGGATCCGCGGTACTACCGCTGGAGCCAGAAACAGCAAGAGAAGATGGGAAGAAGAACTCCATTGCGGCGGGAAGGAATGATGGGTGCAATAAAGAAGTGTACATGTTGATTCCACCCAAACCTTACCAAAGCGGATCCCCTCTTAATAGTACAGTTTCCTATCACTCAGAACCACCAAAAACTAAGCAAAAAGGAAACACCGTCTTCCATAGATTCCGAGGGGCCTCTAATCTTCTTGTGCCTTTGTGAGATGTATCTGAAAGAGCTTAGAACACATGATTAGTCCGCAAACGCATTGTCATCAATCACCAAAACACCATTTCGCTAAATACGCCCTTACAATCTCCCCCTTTTTGGTGGATTGATGACAACACGGGATTTGCACAAAATGAATAATAACATAACGTAAATGCAAAATCCACACCTCTAAAATATAGAATGGCTCCCCCTAGATGTGTGCTATCTAGATAAGTGCTTTGGACTGCACGGCACACATGCTAGGATCAGCACTCCCCTTATATTTTAGAGACCAACAACCTAAGCAAGATATGAGAGCATAGTACATAGTAAGATAATCCTAAGCAAGATATGGGAGCATAGTACATAGTAAGATAATCATGCAGGCTAGAGAGTACCAGGTACATAAATAAGATAGGGTAGCATATGTCTCACACCATATGACGGGAACTTAGGTCTCACGAAAAACCAACCAAACCACAAGAAACGAAAAGCACACAAGCGACAGAAACACAAAGGCACAAATCCCTAAACTCTTTCCCCCTTTGGCATCGAGACACCAAAAGGGCAGAGAGATAAGCTACGGCTCCAGGTGAGAGCACGAGAAGGTCTCAAATCATCAGATTGCAGCAGGGTCATCGTCTTCGTCGTCGTCGACCTGAAACTGCTCGGCATCGGAATCAGTCCATGGGCAATGCTGCTTGATCCACTCTTCCTCCTCGGTTACCTGCTCCTCAGAGCCACTGGCCACAATCGCACCCAACTGACGCATGAGCTCCTTGTGACGCCCCCTGGCCTTCTTCTCTGCCACATGAGTCATGTACTGACCATGAGACTCCATGCAAAACAGCTTCTTCGTCTTCTTCTTGAGCTTCTTTGCCCACGAGGGCTCTGCACCAGATGGCTCATAGTCATCATCATCATCTGCTTCAACCTCAGCCTCCTCTGTCTCCATAGCAGCAGCGGAGGATGAGCCTCCAGTCTTGGATGCATGAGTGCCCCAGTTGTCCTTCCGCCTCAGACGCTTGATCTCATGAGACACCAACTCTCCAGTCTCCAGCAATGCATTGGGATAGACATGATCCCAAGCCTTCTCAATCAGCAGCACGATGAAAGGACCATAGATCAGGCACTTGCATTCAGAAATAGCAGACAAGAGCTCAGACCACATCACATGTGAAATATCCAGGGTCTCACCAGTGTTCCTCTCTAACTGATGTTGGCAAAAGAGAAGCATGTCCACAAGATAGGAGTGAACCATATCATGATTCCCAATCCAAGGGAAAAGAGTCTCACGGAAGATGCGGTGAAGGATATCCGGATAGGTAGACAACTCATATGTTACCTTCTTAGTCTCAGGGTGGACCTTCACAGTGCAGTAAGGCCAGAGAGCTTGCTTGTGAGTGGAGGTTTCGTTCTGGTGAGGATGAAAGCCAACTGGTGTCTCAAGTCCCTGGTCTTCCACCCCAAGTAACTCCATGAACGCCTTCCACTTGACAGATAACAGTTTGCCATTGGTCATCCATGTCAGAGTTCTGTCTTCATCCGTCCCTAGATGGACCGTGGCATAGAATTGAGCCACAAGATCTGCATCAAAGTCCTTGTTGAACTGAATGATCTGAAGAATGTTGAGCTGAGTGCACATCTGAAGAGCCTCGCCAAAATACACCAGATCCTTCTCCAGGTATTCCGTGTCGATGGATCGAACACTGACAAAGAGATTCTTCTTAGCCTTGAGTACATCAAAGTAGACAGCAAACTGGAAGCGATTCCAGAACGGACGGTTGACCAAATTGGGTTCTTGATCAACCTCATAGGGATTGCGGCGACGCCTTGCCCAGAACTCCTTGCCACTCATTTGTGTCACGGTTTTGCCCTTTGGCTTTGCCATGGCCTTCTTCTTCTATTGAGGTGGAGGTGGAGCACTCGAGGAACCTCCAGCAGACTCAGATGTGAGGTAGTGCTTTGAGGTTGCACGATTGGGGTTGATACGTCGAGCCTGATGCTTGGGATGTTCATCACCTGGAACCAAACACACACACAGACGAACCACCAAAAAGAATGAGCATAAGCCAATGAACCCAACAAAAGAAGATCAAGGAATGAAGAAATATGTGTGAACTAGGCATGCCGCGGTAGTACCGTGATCTGGTAAGCGGTAGTACCGCTCCAGGGAGTGGTAGTACCGCTCGAGGTAGGGAAACCGCGGTTTCCTACTACCGTGGTCAGATCCGGCACTACCATCCTGTCAAATTCAAAAATATTTCTATCATACTCTAATCTAGATAGTCTAGTTGCTTTCTCCTTCCTACTCAAGCCTAGATTTAGTCAAAAATCTACATATGCAAACACTATTGCCCCAAAAACACAAGATCTGAAAAAGAAACACGAGGAGAAGAGGAATGGGGGCAATACCGGCATCCATGGCAAGAGGACGTGGTGGGGATCGACTCCACCGAAGGAAAAGTAGAGGAGCACCCCGGAGGAGGAGATCCGCCGGAGCCCTCCCGCGGCGATGAACTGCTAGAGAGAGAGAGAGAGAGAGAGAGAGAGAGAGAGAGAGAGGAACGAGGGGCGAATGAATGGGTATGGGGGAGAGAAACCTCCCCCTGCCCCGATATAACCCCCACATACCTCCCCGCAGCGGTAGTACCGCGCTGGTAGGCGGTAGTACCGCGCACCACCAGCGGTAGTACCGCCCAGCATGACACGACAACAAAAGGTTCAAGGCAAAGCTCAAAAAAGAAACGCACAAAGAGGGAAAAGCAAACCACCACTCACACACACACACTAGCAAGAGGCAAGAGACCCCTCTACAAGAGAGGGCGGTGACCGAAGTCACCTATGTTTGAGTCTAGAGGTATGGCGCCGCGAAGATTTTAACCTTGGGCCCATGACCAAAACTCGTCCTTGAAGCACTAGTACCATCAACGATGGTTAATGAAAGACTAGATCAATTTATGCATAATGGGGGAGAGAGAGTTCATTGAGAGAACAATGCTCCCCCTATGTCCATGCCTACATCTAGACAAGATAATTATATTGAGTGTGAGGAGTGTGTGCAAAGTCTCAAGCCACATTGCTCAAATCGATGATATTTAGCTCATGCCTTAACTCGCGAAATCTTGCTTCATCCAACGGCTTCGTGAAGATATCTGCAAGGTTATCATGAGTGTTGACATAGTGAAGCTCGATCTCTCCTTGCCTTTTGTGACCCCGGATGAAGTGATACCGGATCTCTATATGCTTCGTCTTGAAGTGTTGCACCGGGTTGAGAGAAATCTTGATGGCACTTTCATTGTCACACCAAAGAGGCACTTTGTCACAAGTGACACCGTAATCCTTTAAAGTTTGCCTCATCCATAAGAGTTGAGCACAACAACTGCCAGCTGCCACATACTCTGCTTCGCTGGACGGGAGAGACACACAACTTTGATTTTTGGAATACCAACTAATGAGAGAGCAACCAAGGAATTGGCACCCTCCGGAAGTGGACTTCCTATCCACTTTGTCTCCCGCCCAATCCGAATCAGAGAAAACTACAAGGTTGAAGTTTGCTCCTCTTGGATACCATAAGCCAAAGTTTGGGGTATAAGCCAAATATCGAAAGATTCGCTTGACAGCCACAAAGTGACTTTCCTTAGGTGAGGCTTGAAACCGTGCACAGATTCCCACACTCAACATAATATCTGGTCTAGATGCACAAAGGTAAAGCAAGGAACCGATCATAGAGCGATATACCTTTTGATCCACCGCTTTACCATTTGGATCAATGTCAAGTTGGCACTTGGTTGGCATTGGAGTAGTAGTCGGCTTGACATCACTTAGATTGAACCTCTTGAGCATGTCTTGAGTATAATTGGATTGTTTGATGAAGATCCCTTCTCTTCTTTGCTTGATCTCAAACCCAAGGAAGTACTTCAACTCTCCCATCATGGACATCTCAAAATGTGTGGTCATGAGTGCGGCGAACTCATCATTGAAAGCTTTGTTAGGAGAACCAAAGATAATATCATCAACATATAGTTGGCATACAAACAACTCCCCTTTGACCTTCTTAGTAAAAATAGTGGGGTCAATTTTCCCAATTTCAAACCCACGATCTTGTAACAACTCGGTCAGATGCTCATACCACGCACGTGGGGCTTGTTTAAGGCCATAGAGTGCCTTATCAAGTTGGTACACATGATTTGGGAGCTTAGGATCCTCAAACCCCGGGGGTTGTTTAACATACACCAACTAATTAATAGGACCATTAAGAAATGCACTTTTCACATCCATTTGTTGCAATTTAAAGTTATGATGAGAAGCATAGGCAAGCAACAAACGAATGGATTCAAGACGAGCAACGGGGGCAAAGGTTTCACCGTAGTCGATACCCTCGACTTGGGAGTAGCCTTGAGCCACCAGACGTGCCTTGTTGCGGATGACAATGCCATGAGCATCTTGCTTGTTCTTAAAGATCCACTTGGTTCCAATGACATTATGGTTCTCCTTTGGCCTTGGCACCAGACGCCACACCTTGTTGCGCTCAAAGTTATGGAGTTCTTCATGCATGGCATTAAGCCAATCAGGGTCTTCGAGCGCCTCATAAACCTTCTGAGGTTCAACACAGGAGACAAAAGCTCGTTGAGCACAATAGTTTGATAATTGTCTACGAGTGCTTACCCCCCTTTTGATGCTTCCTAGAATGTTCTCCATGTGATGTTCTCTGGAAGCAAGCCTGGAGGCAACTTTTGCAGCACGACGCTCCAATTGCTCTTCAAGAGATAACTGAGGAGCATTGATTTGATCATCTTGAGCGTCGTCAGGAGCTAGATCTTGATCTTGAGCTTCCTCTTGACCTTGATCTTGCTCGGAGGACAAAACTTGGCCTTGTGAATCATTTGGTGGCTCCCCACCATCTTGTGATTGATCTTGCACTTGGTCCTGTTCGTCCGGTTGAGGGCCTTCACTTTGTTCTTCGGAAGCGTGTGGGTCTTGGGTTGGTGATGGTTCCACTTGAGTAGAACATTGTCCTTCTCCTTCGGCCACAAGGGGTTCCTCAATGGGTAGGATATATCCAACACCCATTCTTCTTATGTCTTGAGGAGGAATTTCATCACCTACATCACAAGTACCACTTTGCTCCACTTGGGAGCCGTTATTTTCATCAAACTCTACGTTACTCGTCTCCTCAATGAGTCCATTGGACTTGTTGATGACACGGTAAGCATGAGAGTTTGTAGCATAACCAACAAATATGCCCTCGTGAGCTCTAGATTCAAATTTAGACAAGCGAACACCTTTCTTGAGAATGAAACACTTACACCCGAATACCTGGAAGTACTTGAGATTGGGCTTGTTACCGGTAAGTATCTCATACGGAGTTTTGTTCAAGCCTTTGCGGAGATAAAGCCGATTTGATGCATGGCAAGCGTTGTTGATGGCTTCGGCCCAAAAGTTGTATGGACATTTGAATTCCGCCATCATGGTTCTTGCCGCATCCATTAGAGTTCGGTTCTTTCTCTCCGCTACACCGTTTTGTTGAGTGGTATATGGGGCTGCATATTGATGTTTGATCCCCTCATCACTGAGAAACTCATCCAGGGTGTAGTTCTTGAACTCGGTGCCGTTGTCACTTCTAATCATCAAGATCTTTGCTTCATGTTGTCGTTGAGCTTCATTTGCAAAGTTGATGACGGTTTGTTGGGTCTCACTCTTCTTCTTGAAGAAGTATACCCAAGTGTATCTTGAGTAATCATCCACAATCACCAAGCAGTACTTTCTACCCCCCAAGACTATCAAAAGATGGAGGCCAAAAGAGGTCCATGTGAAGGAGCTCTAGGGGTCTCTTTGAGTAGATGATAGTCGTGGGAGGGTGAGCCGTCTCATGTAACTTTCCTTCAATGCAAGCCCTGCAAGCACGATCTTTGGCAAAGCTAACATTTGTTAGTCCACGGACATGGTCCCCCTTGAGAAGACTTTGCAAAGATCTCATATTGACGTGGGCCAAACGGCGATGCCAAAGCCATCCCACATCAACTTTAGCCATTAAGCATGTCGCGACCTTAGTGGGTTGCTTCGAGAAGTTAACCACATAAAGACCGTTCTCGACATGCCCAACATAGCCTACTTTAAGAGTCTTGCTCCACAAGAGGGCCACGGTATCAATATCAAAGAATGTAGCAAAGCCCATGAGTGCAAGTTGGCGAACAGAAAGTAAATTGTATGCAAGGGACTCAACAAGCATGACTTTCTCGATCGTAAGATCATGAGAGACAATAACCTTGCCAAGCCCCAATACCTTAGAAGATGAAGCATCACCCCATTCGACGTTGGTGGCCATAGATGAACCTAGATGCACGTCCACCACCAAGTCTTTGCTTCCGGTCATATGATTTGTGGCTCCACTATCGAGCAACCATGATCCCCCACCGGAAGCAAACTCCTACAAGAGATCAATGCTTGGATTTAGGTACCCATTTGGTAATGGGTCCTTTGAGGTTAGTAACAAGGGTCTTAGGAACCCAAATGGACCATTCAATGTACTCATACGAAGAACCAACAAATTTTGCAAACACATGACCATCACTAGCACGACATAAAACATATGAAGGATTAAAGCCACCGACTATGTTTGATGGTATGGTGGAGGTTTTCTTGACACCACCACCTTTCACTGTCTTCCTCTTCTTTGAAGCACCCTCTCCTTCATTCACAAAAGTTTGTCGGTGAGGGGGTGGTTGCTTCGTCTTGTCATTCTTCTTCTTCTTGGGCTTAGGAACAAACCCAATTCCCTCCTTTGCCACAACCTCCTTTTGATTGCTCATAAGGTTGTTGAGGTTCTTCTCACCTTGTATACAAGTCACAAGGCCTTTCTCAAGTTGCTTCTTCAACTCGGCATTTTCTTCAACAAGATGCACATGCTCGCAACATGGGTTAGTAGCATTTGCATTATCAATTAACACCATTCGAGGAAAGACAACCTTTTCCTTGGTTAGCGAAACTTGGAGTTGATCATGAGACTCCTTGAGAGTAGCATGCATACCTTTCAAGGCCTTGTGAGCCTTGTCGGGTATGACAAACTCTTCATTGAGTTTAGCATGGTCAACCTCAAGTTTTGCCTTCTCGGAATTCAGCACACGAGAGACAACTAAAGCATGATCAAGATCTTTCTTTAATTTAGCATGTTCATCGTTGTGTGACTCCTCAAGAGCCAAACAAAGACCATGCTCTTCCTCTAGGGCGTTAGAGAGATCCGATATCTCATCGGCATAGTCTCGACTATGTCCTTCCATTTTAGTAATGGTTTCCTCGTGAGCCTCGATCATGTCATTGGCCTCACCGAGTTGTTCCAAGAGAGCAACAAAATGCTTCTTGGGTTTGCCCTTGAGATTTTTCATGAACAACTCAAATTCATTCTCTCCCTCCTTAGTTCCCTCACTCTCATCAACACAATCCGTCAATGAAGGATAAGAAGTGATAGTAGTATTGATGTTTGGGGTTACCTTGTTGGTGGCCTTGGCCATGAGACACTTGGCAGTGATGTTCTCATTTGGTGAGTCGAAGAGAGATGAGTGCGGAGTAGTAGCAATCGCAATTGTGGCAATGGTGACCATCTCATCATCTTCATCATTATCATCATCCTCAACATATTCTTCTTGGGCCACCAACCCTTTAGGAGGAGTCTTCTTGTTGAAGTTTTTCTTGCTGGGATAAGACTTTGATTTGTCCTTCTGGATAAGCTTGCCTCCAAAGTCTTCTCTTTTCTCATATGGGCAATCCGCAATGAAGTGGCTTACATTTCCACAGTTGAAGCATGTCCTCACTCGTTGCTTACCCTTGTTCGCACTTGAGTTGTTCCTGTTGAAATTGGGTCTTGTGTTCTTCTTGTTGCCCTAGAATTGCCTTGAAGCAAGATCCATGTGCTCATGATAGGCATATTTGGTGTCCTCGGGGCTACACTCATCATCATCCTCCACCTCCTCTTCTTCCACACAAGCCTTGGCCTTCAGGGCAAGATTAGGCTTCTTCGATCGTTGAGCTCTTAAGACCGCATTGTCGGCGGTCATATCCAAGATACTCATGGCAACGAACTCATCCAACACTTCATTTGAGGATAAGTGGTGGAAGTCCGGTCTCTGACTAATGACAGAGGACATGGCCTTATGATAGGGCATCATGTCCTTGAGGAACTTGCGCTTGATCCAATTGTCATCCGTGTCCTTACTGCCATGATCTCGAAGAGAGACTGCAAGGGTAGTTAATCTCCGATAAAGTTCACGAGGATCTTCTTCTTCGATCATAGCAAACTCATCGGCTTCATCTTGCACAACTTCATAGTTAGAGCATTGAATGCTAGTGCTTCCCTTGTACATAGTGCCAACATGCTCCCAAGCTTCCTTGGCCACAGTGAAGGGTCGAAGATGTGCAATGTCTTCTAGAGGGATAGCATCTTGAAGAATGCAAAGAGCAGACTCGTTGAATTGATGATCCGCAGTTTCTCTTGGAGTCATGTTGTCGGGATCACGCGGATAAAAACCTTGCTCAATGATTCTCCAAATATTAGTAGAACAATTATTTATATGACGTTTGAAATGAAACACCCAAGTAGCAAAATCAGAATTTTTGATAAACTTGGGTGGAGGCCCAACGGAATTTAAATGCGGTGTGGGAACGGGTCCTCCATAGTGAGTAGGAGGAGCGGAGTGGGCAAAGATGCCACTCCCATTCTTAGTAATAGGGGCTTGTTCACTACTAGCTTCTCCCTTGTCGGGATTAGCCTCCGACACGTTGGTAGCGGGACGAACCACTTCCAACGGTGCGGTGGATAATTTAAGCCCCTCAAGCAAATCTTTAAACATGCCTTTGACCTCGGTCGCTAGTGACTCTTTCAATGTGGTCAAGGACACATTGAACTCCTCACGAGAGACCGAGGCTCCCCCATCGGACGTAGGCATGGACGGAGTTCCACCGGAATGATCCTCTGTCTCGACTACGTTGTCACCCATACTCTTTGGACGGTAAAGTCCTTAAAAAGAGACGAGGCTCTGATACCAATTGAAAGGAACGATATGGTTGACTAGAGGGGGTGAATAGGCAACTAACAATTATTAGCTTTTCTTAACCACTTTAAATTAAGCGTCAAAGTAAGTTGTCTAGATATGCTACTAAGATGACAACTAATATAAAGTAAAGAAAACAACTTCACAAGCAAGCTATAGGAGATAAACAAGTAATGCTTGCACAAGTAAAGGTAAGAAATAACCACAAGAGGAACCGGTGGAGACGAGGATGTGTTGCCGAAGTTCCTTCCCTTTGAAGGGAAGTACGTCTCCGTTGGAGCGGTGTGGAGGCACAATGCTCCCCAAGTAGCCACTAGGGCCACCGTATTCTCCTCACGCCCTCACACGATGCAAGGTGCCGTGATTCCACTAGTGGTGCCCATGAAGGCGGCAACCGAACCTTTACAAACAAGGTTGGGGCTATCTCCACAACTAAATTGGATGCTCCCAACGAAACCACGAAGCTTCACCACAATGGAATATGGCTTCGAGGTGACCTCAACCGTCTAGGGTGCTCAAACACCCAAGAGTAACAAGATCCGCTAGGGATTAGTGGGGGGAATCAAATATCTCTTGCTGGAAGTGTAGATCGATGCCTTCTCATGCAATCCCGAGCAAATCAACAAGTTTGATTGGCTAGGGAGAGAGATCGGGCGAAAATGGAGCTATGGAGCAACAATGGAGTATGTGGTGGAAGAGGTAAGTCAAAAAGAGGAAGAAGAAGGCTTTATATAGTGGGGGGAACAGTCCAACCGTTATCCCCACTCAGCCCCGCACAGAGCGGTACTACCGCTTGGGGGAGCGGTACTACCGTTGCCACACAAGCGATACTACCGTGCCATAGGGGTAGGGACCCAGAGCGGTACTACCGCGGTCTCAGGGCGGTACTACCGCTGGGAGCGGTACTACCGCCTCTACTGCCGCACCTAGTACCGCAAAACTCGACACGAAAACGCGCTCGTGAGTCGAGGCGGTGGTAGCATGGATCCGCGGCGGTACTACCGCAGTGTGTACCAAGCGGTACTACCGCTTAGTGGGGCGGTACTACCGATTGAGACACACAGGCGGTACTACCGCTGGGATCCGCGGTACTACCATTGGAGCCAGAAACAACAAGAGAAGATGGGAAGAAGAACTCCATTGCGGCGGGAAGGAATGATGGGTGCAATAAAGAAGTGTACGTGTTGATTCCACCCAAACCTTACCAAAGCGGATCCCCTCTTAATATATAGTACGGCTTTCCTATCACTCAGAACCACCAAAAACTAAGCAAAAAGGAAACACCGTCTTCCATAGATTCCGAGGGGCCTCTAATCTTCTTGTGCCTTTGTGAGATGTATCTGAAAGAGCTTAGAACACATGATTAGCCCGCAAACGCATTGTCATCAATCACCAAAACACCATTTGGCTAAATATGCCCTTACATCAGGGCGTTAGGGCCGTTAGGTAGGGGTTTGTTTGCTGTCTGCTAGCTGACGGCAAATGGGGGCGGTACAATAGCTGGCCTCCACTGGACCCCACCCATATCTCGGCCTTCAACTAGCGGATGGCAAAGTTTCTTTGTCGTCAGCAAGCCGACGACAAAGAACTGATTGATGGCAAATTTTATCTTTGCCGTCAGCCCTTTCTTTTCCGACGGTTTTCGATCAGCGGACGGGAAAGACCTTCTTTGTCGTCGGCTAGCCGACGGCAAAGAACAGGCTAATGAAAAATTCTCTGATTCCAGTAGTGCATGAAGTATGACATCATGTGGTGATCTTCATCAAGGCTATGTTGTGCAAGTTCAAGTGGATCATCACATGCTTGAAGCTTTCCATCCATTGTTATAATGGACATGTGAAGATGTGACAAAGAGAGGCTCAAACATAGTGGTGTATGGGGGGGGGGGTTACTAGTCTTCATCGAGCCATCGCCATCAACAAAGGTGGTCCAACTAGAGCAGGTCAAGATCATCAGCATCTAGCTCAAGTGGATTATGCGCAAGGCAAAGGTTTGTCCTTGATAGGATTTCTATTTTACTGGTAGCATGGTGTTAGTTGGGAGACCGGGTTATATTATCAATAGCCGTACTATCAAGGGGGGGATCTCGAGTGAGTAGCTTGATTGTATTGTTCATAAAGAACACAAGTCTTTGCATCCTTGGCATCATCTTTCTTGGTTCTTGTTTGACTTTTCTCTTTTTGAGTTTTTGAGCTTGCGGTCATCTTCATGACAAGCTCAAGTTCATTGAAACAGATTTCATATGCATCATCTATTGTGTTTTCGATGTTGGAGTTTTTGTCGGTTCCTCACTGATGGAGGTTTCACATCTCTATATCTTTGGCATATTTCTCTTGCCACTTCTAAAGATTTCCAGCTCTACTTAACAGCTCTTGGCATTAGCTTTCTATCAAGCTTGAGTTCATGAAAATCAGAGACCATTTGCAGAAGTTTTGGTAGTTCTTGTTTTACCTGTTCCCGCGGTCTTTTCGGGTCTAGTTGTACCACTAGTGGGTGAAGTTGTACCGCCCGTCCCATGCTTCTGGAGCAACTACCGCCTCAGGGGTGATACCCTCGGGTGAGGCAGTGTCCCAGGTGGTGACAGTGCGGTTGTACTGCTTGGCTCTGGCAGTTGTGCTGCCAGGGACTTGGTCATGCTCGAGTACTGTCGGGCGGTTGTTCTAGTCGAAGTACCGCTCCAACCACCGGAATAGGATGACTCCCTTCTGGTGGCTTCGTGGTACTTGGCGGTAGTCGCTTGGTTGTCCTGACTGCTATCATTGCAACGATACAACCGGTGGTCTGAGGTAGTTGTACTGCCCGAGACTTAGCGACTACCGAAGCACAGACGCTGCGGTTGTACCAGTCCTTGTACCGGCCGTCATAACGCGCACGGGTGGCTCTGTTCTAGTACTAGGGCGGTACTTGGCGATACTTTTCCGGTTGTACCCGCTGAAGTTTATTTAGTGGTACTACCAGTGGTGCCAGTAGTTGTACCGCTCTGTGCACTGTAGGCTGGTATTTACTCCTGGAGCAATTGTACCGCTCATCCAAGCGGTTGTACCACTCCTGTGTATTTCTGTAGCATAACGGGCAGATTCGTGGGGGCCTATAAAAAGGGGTCTTCCTCCCCATTGTCCTTCATGTTTAGGAGCAAGTTTGCCCCCACCATAGTTGACCTCTTGGAGCTTGCTTTATCTCTATTCCTCGGATGATTCAAGCATCTTTTTGAGGGAAAAAGGGAGAGGAGATCTAGATATACATTTCCACTAATCCATCTCTCCTTTAAGTGAGGGGAACTCTTTAGATCTAGATCTTGGAGTTCTTGCGTGTTCCCCTCCTTTGTTCTTCCTCTCATATTCCTCCATAGCATTAGTTGTTGTGGTGCGATTTGGGAGAGAAGGACATCAGCACTCAGTGTGCTCTTGCCATTGCATTTGGTGCATCGGTTTAATTTCTCCACGGTGATACGCGGAAGTGAAATTGAGAAGCTTATTAGTCTTGGGTGTTTGGGCATCCTAGAGCTTTTTTCCTTTTGGGTGATTGGCCTAGATAGTTGGTGGTGTCACGGAGCTTAATCATTGTGGTTTAAAGCTTCGGGCAAGTTTTGGGGTCTCCAATTAAGTTGTAGAGATTGCCTTGAGCAATTTCTACAGGTTCGGTGACCACCCACAAGGGTCGCAATTGTACGAGTTCGTTGACCGCGCTCAAGGGTCCCTTAGCGGAATCACGACACCTTACATTGGGCGAGGACGTGAGGAGAATACAGTGACGCTAGTGCATACCGGCATTTATCATTGTGCCTCCACACCGCTCTAATGGAGATTAGCATCTGCAAGGGTATGAACTTCGGGATACATCGCCGTACTTATTTACTCACTGCCTCTTGATGCAAAAAAAACTATTCTTTCAAGGAAAAGAACTTTATAATTTAGTGTAGTTTTTCACTAACTATTCTAGTGTAGTTTGGCCTCGGTTATGTCTTACCTGAGCCCTTTACTTGTGCACTTACTTTGTGCTAACCTTCGCTTCTAGTTATATATCTTCCTATCACTTAGTTGTTTATCTTGCTTAGCTTTAAGTTCTTGGTGCACATAGTTGAGCCTAGTATATATTTAGGTTTTGTGCTTGACAATTTAAATGCTAATTTTATTCTGTATTTGCTCAAGTCTAAACCCTAATTGTTTTAGAACACCTATTCGCCCCCCTCTAGGCGACATCCACATCCTTTTAGTTAAGCATGGCGAGACACGTGTCATATTTAGAGGAGAGTTACAGGACATCGGCTTCCTCTGAGGAATAAAATAGAAGGAAAGAGTAAAAAAGACAAATAAAATAGGGAAACTATTTGGAGGAGACGGGCGAGGAGTTTACGGTTGCGTACTCAAATAATAGAGGACATTGGCTTCCTCCGAGGCGTGGAAAGCGAAAAAAACATAGCAGTAAAATAGAAAAATATTAGAAGAAAATAGCAAAAATACTAATAAAAGGAAAATGAAAGATAATTAGAGGAGATTTAGAGGACATCGACTTCCTCTGAGAAAAACAATAGGAGGAGAGAGTAAAAAAGACAAATAAAAAGCAAACTATTTGGAGGAGACGGGCGAGGAGTTCATGGTAGCTTCCTTAAATATTAGAGCACATTAGCTTCCTTTGAATCGTGCAAATAAAAAAACAGAGCAGTAAAATAGCGAAATATTAGAAGAAAATAGCGAAAAGATAAATAAAAGAAAAAGGAAACATATTTAAAGGAGAGTTAGAGGACAACGGCTTCCTCTAAGAAAAAAATACAAGGAAATAGTAAAAAGGACAATTAAAAAAAGGCCAACTATTTGGAGGAGACGGGCGAGGAGTTCACTGTAGCTTCCTCAAATATTAGCGGACATCGGCTTCCTCTGAGGCGTGGAAAGCCAAAAAAAGAAAGCAGTAAAACAGGAAAATATTAGAACAAAATAGCAAAAAGAATAATAAAAGAAAAAAGGAAAGATATTTAGAGGAGAGTTAGTGGTCATAGGCCTCTAGTGAGAAAAATGCGAGGATTAACGATTGCGCTCTCAAATATTAGAGGACATCGGTGTCCTTTGAGCTGTGGAAAGCGAAAAAAACTGAGCAGTAAAATAGGAAAATATTATAACAAAATAGCAAAAAGACTAATAAAAGAAAAATGAAAGATATTTAGAGGAGAGTTAGTGGACATCGGCTTCCTCTGAGAAAAAAGAAGAAGGAAAACGTAAAAATGACAAATAAAAAATGCAAACTATTTGGAGGAGACAGGCGAGGATTCACGGTAGCTTCCTAAAATATTAGAGGACATGGGCTTCCTTGAGCCGTGGAAAGTGAAAAAAACTGAGCTGTAAAATAGGAAAATATTAGAAGAAAATAGCAAAAAGACTAATGAAAGAAAAACGAAACATATTTAGAGGAGAGTTAGAGGACATCGGCTTCCTCTGAGGAAAAAAGAAGGAAAGAGGAAAAAGACAAATAAAAAAGGCAAACTATTTGAAGGAGACGGGTGAGGAGTTCACGGTAGCGTCCACAAATATTAGAGGACATCGGCTTCCTCTAAGCCATGGAAATAAAAAAATCAATAAAAGGATAATATAAGAAGAAAATAGCAAAAATTCTAATAAAAGAAAAAGGAAAATTATTTAGAGGAGAGTTAGAGGAAATCGACTTCCTGTAACCTCTAAAATTTTCAATTTGGAATGTTATACATAGATCATATTGCATTGCATGCTTTCTGCATTTTTTGTTTATGGTGTTCCTCGAAATTCTAAGCAACTCAAGGACCTACGGAGAGAGTTGGAAATTTTACTGTTTTCGTATTTGAGTTCGCTCGAGTACCGGTACGAGGACAGTGTGATTCTAATTATTTTTCTCTCCTAAAAATATTTCTAAATACAAAATATGAGCGGAGATAATATGACTTCTCCAAAATAACAGAAATATTGGAGGAAAAATGTTAAAATCACTTATGATATTTTCTGGATTTATTTGCGATTTTATTTGCATAGGAAAAATGCGCGTTTTTAAAAATTTCATTTAGGTCCAGGAAAAATGTTCACTTTGTCCTAAATATTATTAGAGGATGGTGAAAATTTATTTCGGGATTTTTGGAGTCCATTTATTATTTATTTCGTTAGTTTTTCTGCGGCGCCATGACTCTATTTAAAGAAAAAAACCGACTTAGACTCGTTTATAAGTCGCCCGAGCCGGCCCGCCAGCCCCAAGTCAGCCGCCAGCCCGCGCCCCCTGCCCTAGCCGCCCCGCCGCCGCCGCCTAACGCCGCTGCTGCCCCCGCCACCCGCAGCCGCCGCCGCCGCTCGCCGCCGCCCGCCGCCCTGCCGCGCCGCCGCACCACCGCGCTGCCGCCGCCGTGCCGCCCGCCTCGCCCCGCCGGACCACCCCGCCGCCGGACCGCCGTTCGTCGGAGTTCTTCGTCGAGGTATATATTGGTTTTTTTAGAACCGATCGGTTTAGTAAAACCGTAGATCTGTTTTTTTTTAGATTAGATCGGTTCGGTTCTTTCGTCGGTTTAGTTATTTAGCGGACGTTCGTCCGTACGTTCGTTTTAACGAACGGTTTCCGTCAGTTAGCCGCAGACAGCGAACGTTCGTTCGTTAGCCTGTTCGTCCGTTTTCTTTTTCGAGGTATTTATCCGCGATTATTCCGATCGCGATTTCTTCCCTGATCTTGTTTTTCGTTTTTCTTTTCGCTCGAGAGTCGGAATCAGGTGATTCAAAATCCCAGATCTTCGTCTCGATGCCCTCTTTACGTTTAATCAACTTGAACAAAGTTTTGGCTAATGTAAAATTTGACTTTAGGCCAATTAGTAAACCGGAGCTCGTTTCTTTCGCAGTTTGAGTTTCGTTGCTTCTTTTAAGTTGATTCTTTTTGCAAACCGGAGTTCTTAAGTTGAACTTTCTGGTTAGATCTCTTATCTGAGTTTTACCCATGCATTAGTTAAGTACTTATTATGTGCTTGTTTGATTGCGATAGAGTACCCGGAGTGCGCAGCTTGCTACTTTGAGTCTCTAGGTTTTGCGGATCATCAGCAAGGCAAGTAACACTTTGATCATACTTTCCAATTACCCAGTTTTCATTGCATTAGTCAAATCCTCACACATTGCATGAGTAGGATCAATTAACTTGTGGGATTGGGAAGTAGATTGAGGTAGTACCTATTACCTGCATTACATTCAAACCTTTGGGAGTTACTTCTATGTTTGCTGTTAGGACATGCTATGCTCGTAGACGTGGTTTGGGTTTGAGAGAAATCCATGACAGATGTGAGTTTATTAATTAATGGTTCAACTTAAGGTGGCAACTCTAACACACATCTGGATGGGTTGAGGCATCTGGGTATTCCAGTGATTGCCTATTTTTCTTTTGGACCGCCACCCAGGCTCAAAGGGATCATGAGATTTTTCATACTAGAAACTTACGTGTGCAGCCACATGCCAATATGGGCTCTGGCATAGTTGAGTAAGTTGTGGGAATCCTTTCCATGATGGGCTAGCAGATGTAGAGGGTTTGTAGGTGTACCGGCCTATCTATCTGGTTAAGGGGGCCTCTTCGGAAAGACTGTGTCTCGGTCATCCGTTTCTCAAACACCATGCAGTGCGAGAAACCAAACGGAGGCGATCGAGTCTTGTGAGGAAAAGTGCACAAACCTCTGCAGAGTGTACAAACTGATCATGATTAGCCGTGTCCCCGGTTATGGACGTCTTGAGTATCTAGTACTTGGATTATCATGTGAATCTCATCATGTTACTCTAATTAATATTGTTGGGTTTAAGGATGATTTTTAATTGGGGTTGAGAGGATGTCTATCTTCTCAACGATGTTTCAACTACCATGATAGTTAATTAAAATCTATTCCTTTGAAGTAGGGAAAAATTGGCTTTACGCAAAAACTGTAACCATAGAGCTTTCCACCAGCCAAATATGCGTGTAGTATATCCTTTGTTCTGTTACTCGCATTCTCTTGTGTTACCTTGCCAGCATATTCCATGTGCTGACCCGTTTTCGGGCTGCAACGTTTCATGTTGGAGACTTTTCAGACGACGAGTAAGGTGCCTTTTAGGTCGTGTTTCTATACTCAGTGATGCCGTTGGAGTTGATGGACTCACTTATCTTCCAAGCCTTCCGCTGTTATCGCATTAGATGGCCTTCAACCATATTTATTGTAGTAAGTTCATCGTTGGACTATCGATGTAATAAGTGTGTGATTGCTACTCTATTATAAATCCTTCAAGTACTGTGCGTGTCAGCATTACTGATCCAGGGATGACACTGATGCACAGAGATCAGACTGTTTAAGGTCTGGTCGCTACAAGATGTTATCAGAGCACACGCTGACTATAGGACACGACCATTAAGCTAAAGCCGTAGAGCACTATTCACTCTTCTCTTTTCTGACTCCTCATCTTTTCTACTCTTTTAGGATGGTGGATGCAAAGAACAAGTTCATGCAACCGAATGATGATACACCATTTGGACGACACCTGAAGGAAGTCACCAGATATCTAAACATTGGACTACCAAGTTTCACTGGAACCTACAATGCCACTCTACCTGAGGAGGAGCGTTGGTTGATTCAAGCCCAAGTTCCAGGAAGGACGTTCAAGCTCGTCACCGCACTCATAGCATTTTCTTTTAATGCGCCTACATGGAGCCTAGGCAGGAGCATGGCCGCCCACATTGCTATGGGAAGGATTGGAGAAGTCTACAAGCAGGAGCTAAAGGACACCATCTACCATATTTGTGGACGCCGAGATGAGAATTGGGATATGATCAGCACCTGGAAGGATAGATCCATTGCAGCCTTCATCCAGGAGTTGAACCATCACATTCGTCGCCAGGAGCACCAGATGTGTGCAGGGATGATAGACTTGAAGAAAGCCCTAAATAGGAATTTGGATCTAGAGGAAGAACTCAAGTCTACACGCGACGAATACGAGGAGGAGATGCTAATACTTGTGGAGAAGAACGATGACTTGACACGGAAGTTAGGGATACTCATGGGAGAAGTAGACGAGGAAGAAGAACCCAAGGAGATTCCACCGGAGGACTAAATCATCATTGACGACACGGATTCGGAACCTGATGATAGCAAGGACGAAGACTATGAAGATGAAGCTGGAGCAGATATTATGGAATCCTCTGCCGATCAATATTTTTAGATGACCACCCGATGACTAGTAGTTTACCTCCAAATATTAGTTTTAGAGCACTTTTGTAACGATCGTTAGATTTGTAAGACCTTGTGAAATTGATTGGTGTGATATGATTGTGTTTGTCTCATGTGCATATGGGTAGTGATTTTCCCTTAGACCTCTTTTCTATTCTAAACTCTTCCCTCTACACCCATCAGATGCCTCCAAGACGTGAGCCCGGATTCGAGTTTCCCCCTGAGCTCACCCAGTTGATCCAGTAGCAGAACACCCTGATGCAACTTCTTGTCTAGAACACTCAGAACAACCAGAACAACAACAACAACCCTCCACCACCACCACCACCCGTGGACAACCTAACACGTTTCTTAAGGTTGCAACCACCCGTGTTTGCTAGCAGCATCGAACCAATAGTGGCTGATGACTGGCTACGCAAGATTGGAAGGGATTTGACCACCGCCAATTGCTCAGATGCTGAGAAGGTGCGATTTGCCGCACACCAGTTGTCTGGACCAGCCGCAGCATGGTGGGAGAATTACACAGCCACTTACCCCATAGCCAATGTGACTTGGGATCAGTTCCAGTAAGCTTTTCGTACCGCCCATGTCTCAACTAGAGCTATGAGTATGAAGAAGCAGGAGTTTCGCAATTTGCGCCAAGGAAATCGTACCGTGGCTTAGTACGTGGATGAGTTTAGTACCCTATCTCGTTATGCCCCAGATGATGTGGCCACAGATGCCGCGAAGCAGGAGAGATTCATGGAAGGGCTGAATGATGAGATGAGTGTACAGTTGATGGTGGCAACTTTCAATAACTACCAGGAGCTGGTTGATCGCGCCCTAATGATTGAAAGGAAGCATCAACAGATTGAAAGTCGCAAAAGGAAGTATGGGCAAGGAAAGTATAATTCTGGAGCACAGCAGAAGCCCCGTTTTACCCCTAAAACGGTAGGACTGTTTCAGCATACCCATGGAGGAGGTAGCTCGCACAATCACAATGGCCCCAAGAATGGAAATGGAAATGGAAATGGAGCAAATGGTAACCAGAGCCGCCCTACACCGTCCACACCCACCAAGAGGGATTTCAGCCACGTCACTTGTTACAAGTGCGGGAAGAATGTACATTATGCCAATGATGCCCAGAAGTTAAAAATGGGAACGGCAATGGAAGCACCGCGAAGAAGCCCAACCCGTTCAACAAAGGACAACTGAATCACGTGACTGTGGAGGACGTAGAAGAGCAACCAGATGCTGTTGTCGGTAAGTTTTTGGTTAAGACCTTTACCGCAATAGTTCTTTTCGATACTGGTGCATCGCATTCATATATTTCCAGGGGATTCGTAAATAGACATAGGATGTCCACCCGAGTTCTTAAGACCCCCATGTTAGTAAGTTCACCTGGAGCAGATTATATGGCACACCAAGGATGTTTTCAGACGCCATTGATCATAGGATGCCATACTTTCCCCTCTGACCTAATAGTTCTGGAGTCGCAAGGATTGGATGTGATATTAGGTATGGATTGTCTATAGTAGTATGGAGGTAACATTGACTGTGCTAGGAAGTCAATTTTGCTCACCACCCCGGAGGGAAAAAGGATTAAGTATGTATCTAGGCATTCGCCTATAAGGACTCAAGTACATTCTCTCACGGGAGTTGTTCAGGAGGAAGTGCCAGTAGTGAAGGATTATCCGGATGTGTTTCCACAGGAGTTACCTGGCATGCCACCGGATAGAGATATAGAGTTTTTGATTGAACTTTTGCCAGGCACCGGGCCAATTTCTAAGAGACCATATAGGATGCCCGCAAAGGATTTGGAGGAGATTAAGAAACAGATTAAGGAGTTACTGGATAAAGGATTCATACGCCCAAGTTCTTCGCCTTGGGGTTCGCCAGTACTTCTAGTGGAGAAGACGGATGGATCGCTAAGAATGGTTGTTGATTACCGAGGGCTGGACAAAGTAACAATCAAGAACAAGTACCCATTGTCGATGATCAATGATCTGTTCGATAGATTGCAAGGAGCTAAGATATTTTCCAAGATCGATCTGCGATCAGGGTACCACCAATTGAAGATCCGAGAGCAGGATATACCTAAGACGGCCTTTACCACTAGGTATGGGTTGTACGAGTATACCGTTATGTCTTTTGGTCTGACTAACGCACCAGCATACTTTATGAACCTGATGAACAAAGTGTTTATGGAGTATTTGGATAAGTTCGTCGTAGTGTTCATAGATGATATATTGATCTTCTCGAAGGATGAAGAGGAGCATGCAGAGCATTTGCGTTTGGTATTGGAGAAGCTCAGAGAACATCAGTTATATGCCAAGTTTAGCAAATGCGAGTTTTGGTTGAAGGAAGTCGGATTTCTCGGACACGTTATATCTGGAGAAGGAATAGCAGTAGATCCCGCTAAGGTGGACACTGTGACCCATTGGGAAGCACCAACAACAATTGGAGAGATCCGGAGTTTTCTTGGACTTGCAGGATACTACCGGAGATTTATTGAGAATTTCTCGAGGATTGCAAAGCCAATGACGGAGTTGTTAAAGAAGGACACCAAGTTCAGTTGGACAGAAGAATGTGAGGCCAGTTTCCAGGAATTAAAGAAAAGGTTGGTCTCATCCCCTGTGTTGATTCTGCCAGATCAACATAAGGATTATGAGGTGTACTGCGACGCTTCACGTCGAGGACTTGGAGCAGTTCTTATGCAGGAAGGAAGAGTTGTTTCGTATGCTTCACGACAGCTAAAACCTCATGAGCTGAACTATGCCACCCACGATTTGGAGTTAGCAGCCTTAGTGCATGCACTGCAGACGTGGAGACATTTTCTTATTGGAAACCATTGTGAAGTATATACGGATCACAAGAGTTTGAAGTATATATTCACTCAGAAGGAGCTGAATCTTAGGCAAAGGAGATGGCTGGAGCTCATTAAGGATTACGACATGAGATTGCATTATCATCCCGGAAAGGCTAACATAGTAGCCGATGCGCTAAGCCGTAAGAGCCATGTCAATACCCTATTGACGGAGGAATTTCCAAAGGAGTTAGCCGAGGACCTACGAGAACTACGTTTGGAGATAGTTCTGAGAGGCTATGTAGCAACACTAGAAATCCAGTCTACCCTGATGGATAAATCAGAGAAGCTCAGAAAACTGACAAGGAGGTTGTCTCTATAAAGGAGAGGATGAGCGAAGGAAGAGCTAAAGGTTTTCATGAGGATGAACACGACACCTTATGGTTTGAGGACCGCGTTTATGTGCCTAATGACCCGGAGATCAGGAAGTTGATTCTACAGGAGGCCCATGATTCACCATACTCGATTCACCCAGGAAATACTAAGATGTATTTGGATTTGAAGGACATTTTCTGGTGGACCGGTATGAAGAAAGATATCGCGGAGTATGTAGCAGTTTGTGATGTATGTCAGAGAGTAAAGGCAGAACATCAGAAGCCAGCCGGATTGTTACAACCTATGCCGATACCCGAATGGAAGTGGGAGAAGCTTGGCATGGATTTTATCACCGGATTGCCCAGGACCAAAGCAGGATATGATTCAATTAGTAGTGGACCGATTGACAAAGGTAGCCCACTTTATCCCTGTGAAAACCACATATACCAGTGCAAAGTTGGCAAAGATATACATGACCCGAATAGTATGTCTGCATGGAGTTCCGAGGAGCATCGTATTAGATAGAGGAACCCAGTTTACCTCAAAGTTCTGGAATCAGTTACATGAGACTTTGGGTACCAGACTAGAGTTTAGCATAGCTTTTGATACGTCCAAAACGTATCTATAATTTCTGCTTGCTCCATGCCACTTTTGGGTGATATTGCTATGATATTCATGCACTTCCATACACTTTTGATCATATTTGGACTAACTTACTAATCCAATGCACCCCAGTGCCAGTTTCTGTTTTCGGCTGTTTTTGTATTTCAGGTTTTCACGTTTCGAGAACTGCCGAGAAAAATCCAGAAAAATTATATAAAAAATCAGAGATCCTGAAACAACACTGCGTCCGAAGGGCAGCCTGGGGGGGCCACCAGGGCTCCAGGCGCCCTGGCGGCGCCCCCCCCCCCCCCCCGGGCCGCGCCGGGGGGGCGCCTGGGCCCCCCAAGACTCCCCCGGTGCCCTACTTTGGCATATATTTAAAGGGTCCTCCGTAACCCTCAGAACATGAACTCTTTTCGCGATCCCATCTCTGTTCCGCCGCCGCCGCCGCTTCCAAGATCGGGAGCACCAGGAGAACTCTTCCCGGCACCCTGCCGGAGGGGAGGATCACCACCGGGAGCTTCTCCACCACCATGGACGCCTCCCGAATGACTCGTGAGTAGTCTCCCTTGGACCATGAGTCCATGGCCAGTAGCTATGTGATGTTCTCCTCCCGTTCTTGTGCTTCACTAATTAGTCCTCGTGAGCTGCCCTACATGATCGAGGCACCTATGTAATCCTTATGCTGTTGCTATGTTGAGTTTGCTGGGATCCGATGGATTATGAGATTATGTTCAGATTGATCTTGAGTAATATATTTGATTCACCTCTTTTATATTTTAGTTCATAAGTAATTCTTGCATGTTCTTCTTTGTTATCTATTGCTTTGGCCGAGTAATAGGTAGTGACTCCAAGAGGGAACGTTATGCTCGATTGTGGGTTCATGCCCCTCGATGACTAGCTTGAGTGACAGAAACATGAGTCTAGGGGATGTGTTGTTGCCACAAGGGGGAAAACAACGGTGCTTGTGCCCGCGTGTGCAAGGATTGTTTACTTTACGCAAAGTTCTTTTAATGCAGTTGTCTGTTGCATTGAGTTTACACTATGGGTCGGACTCGCAACTTAATACCAGCGAGATGTTCTGGATAGATATCTCAAGGTGGATGATTAGTAGTAGATATTGATGGATTTCGGTCTACTTACTTTGGCGTACCGCCCATGCTTTGAACCTCAACCTTTCTTGCAATGTAGTGCATTGGTTTGCGTTCGTGGTCCTGTCAATTGCCCAGCTGTAATTTGTTACCTCACATAGTTGTTTTATCGTCTTTTGGGAGAGAGACATCACTAGTGAACATCATGAGACTCCGGTCCATATTACCATCATTGATCACATCGCTATTTACTTTTCGCTATTTACTTACTATTGCAAAAACTATCTATCACTACTATGATTGCTTTTAATCCTTTGTGAACTACAAGGCCGGAGGGATTGACAACCTCTCTGTACTCGTTGGGAGCAAAGTTATTTGTATCTGTGTGCAGGTCCACGTTGGTTGCTACTAATCTGGCGCCGTAGCAATTAACATCTACTTGTTGAACCTAGGAGTCTCTGGGGATTCGATCCTTGGCATCTTTGCTAAGGGAAAACACTTCTACTTACTACATCTTACACCTTCCACTTGGGGTAACCAATGAGGGGTTCGAGGCTCATCAAGGAGTATTTTCTGGCGCCGTTGCCAAGGACTCCACTCTTCAGGATAGGGGAGTTGCATGCTATCTTTTACCTTTGCTTTTTTAGTCTTGTTAGTTTACCTTTCTTTTCTTTTTGCTTTAGTACCTTTTTTTTATCGAAAATCACAAAAATAGTTATCTTGCTTGCTTGCTACTATGGGTTCCACCGAGAACACCAAGTTGTGTGACTTCACTAGTCACAACAACGATGACTTTATCAGCACACCTATCACTACACCTGCCACTTCAGCACCTTCATATGAAATTAAACCTGCTTTACTGAACTTAGTTATGAAAGAACAATTCTCCGGTGCTGGAGATGATGCTGCTTTACACTTGAACAACTTTGTTGAACATTGTGATATGCAAAAGTACCACGAAATAGATGGTAATATTGTTAAGCTTAAGCTTTTTTCCTTTCTCCTTGAGAGGAGGATCTAAAATTTGGTTTCAGTCTTTGCCTAGAAATAGCATAGATTCATGGGACAAGTGCAAAGATGCTTTTATCGGAAAATACTATCCACCTGCTAAAATTATCCAACTTAGAAGTAACATAATGAATTTTAAACAATTGGATAATGAACATGTTGCCCAAGCTTGGGAACGTATGAAATCTCTTATCAAGAACTGCCCTAATCACGGTTTGACTACTTGGATGGTTATCCAAACTTTTTATGCAGGCTTGAACTTTACCTCGCGGAACTTGTTAGATTCGGCCGCGGGAGGAACTTTTATGTCAACTACACTTGGTGCTGCCACAAAGCTTCTCGATGAGATGATGACCAACTATTCCCAATGGCACACCGAACGCGCTCCAACAGGTAGGAAGGTAAACTCTATCGAGGAGATTTCCTCCCTTAATGAAAAAGTTGACTTGATCATGTCTCTACTTTCGAAGCAATCTACTGTTGATCCTCGTGATGTTCCTTTAAATTCTTTGATTGCTCAAGAACAAGTAGATGTGAACTTTATCTCTAGAAACAATTTTAACAACAATGCTTATAGGAGTAACTTTGGTAACAATCCTAGACCGTTCCCCTCAAACTCTTATGGGAACAGCAATGCTTATCCTAGTACCAAGAACTCCAATACTGAACTAGAGACCATGCTTAGAGATTTCATCACTACCCAAAAAGCCTTTAATAAGAATGTAGAAGAGAAACTACATAAACTAGATGATCTTTCTTTCAAGGTAGACCACTTAGCCAATGAGGTAAAATTGCTAAAAATTGAAACTTCTCCTCTTAAGGAGAGGGAAGTCATCCCTATTAATGCTACTCAAGTACAAATTAATGAAAACATTAGGATGATGGCTAAGCTTAAAGAAAGATGGGCTAGAGAAAGGGAGGAAGAGGAAAGAATTAAGAGCCTTCCTACCCACCACACTATTGCTACTATCCAAGTTATTGAGGATGTTCACACTCTTAGCACCCAATGTACTCCTGGTCCTAATGGACCTATTAATGGTGATGCTATAACTATAGAAACTACCAAACAAGTGAACCTTAAGGACACCACTACCACTTTACTTGATGCTCGTGACCTTGATTTTGATAATTGCACTCTTACCGAAGTTATTGATTTCCTTCACAAGATGTCTAGAGATCCCCGTACTAGCACGCTTAACCTTGCCTTCACAGAGCATATCACTAATGCTCTCATCAAAGCTAGGGAGGAGAAACTTAGAGTAGAAGCCTCCATACCTAGAAAGCTAGAAGATGGTTGGGATCCTATGATAAAAATTAATTTGAATGACTTCTCTTGTTATGCATTATGTGATGTTGGTGCTAGTACCTCTGTTATGCCCAAAAGGATATATGATATGCTTAAATTGAAACCTTATGATTCTTGTTCTTTTGGTGTTCGTCTCGTTGATTCTTCCATAAAGAAACCTTTGGGGAGGATCGACGATGTTCTTATTGTTGTCAATGATAATTATGTGCCCGTTGATTTCACTATTATGGATATTGAATGTGATCCTTCTTGTCCAATTATTTTGGGACGTCCCTTTTTACGCACCGTTGGTGCTGTCATTGACATGAAAGAGGGTAATATAAAATTTCAGTTTCCTCTCAAGAAAGGGATGGAACACTTCCCTTGAAAGAAGATCAAGTTACCTTTTGAGTCCGTTGTACGGGCTAGCTATTCTTTTACTCTTGATAAAACTTGATCTATGCATTATGCCTAGCTTAAAGGCATAAAAGAAAGCGCTTTTGGAAGGCAGCCCACATGAATAATTTTTTTTGCTTTTGTTGTGTCTTGATGTTTTTTACTGCTGTAGCATCATCATTGTATCTTTGCTTTTCATATTTGTGCCAAGTATAGCCTCTGATTGCTAGAAAGTTCAAAAGTTGTGAGGTGCTGTCCAGGAAACAGATTCTGTCCTTGGATATAAAAATTCGTATAAAATCACCAGATCATCTTTTTAGTCTGAATTGTTTCGACAGCGTTCTCTATATAATTGTCTTTCGTGCGTCTGTTCTGAGTTTTTTGATTTGAGTTGCAGAAGTATCCCGAACAGATCAATTACTACATGTTGTTCTGTTTTTCACAGATTCTGTCATGTTTTGTCTTACCTCCACTTTGCAAATCAAGAACTTGCTTTTCCTTTGCAAAAACCTTTTGGCAATCTTGAGAAACAGTAGAACTTCAAGAATATCCTTATTTCCAGCAAGGTATAATTATTTTATTATGGGTACTAACCTCGCTAATCAGATTATGATGAGTTATGTATGAAGGGAGTTTTCAAGTGTGCGAGGGAAGATGATAAAAAGATTCAGGAGTGTCAAGCGCTCAAGCTTAGGGATGCCCCCGTGCACCCCCAAGAAATATTCAAGGAGACTCAAGCGTCTAAGCTTGGGGATGCCCCCGTGCATCCCCTTCTCCATCAACATTATCAGTTCGTCTTTCGTTCCGCTATATTTTTATCACTTCATGTGTTATGTGCTATGCTTGGAGCGTCTTGCTTTTAGTTTTCTTTTTAGTTTTTCATAACGAGTCGGAACTCAGCATTCCTTTATGTGGGAGAGAAACACGCTCCACTTCTACCTAGAACATAACATAGAGTTTTCATGTATATCTATGATGTGTGTGTTCTTTGTCTTTTAATAGCTACTACCATGCTCTGCTCTTAGTATTTATGCTTATCTTTTCAAAGAGCTTTTGTTTAGTTGGTTGCTTGAACTCTCTTTAATTATCATGCTCACCTTATTAAGAGAGTTTGCTTCCGTTGCACTGGTTAATGTGTCTATCATAAAGATGCTACTTGCATGATGGTGCTTAGTAGTTCATATTTTCTTATGGTTAATCTCAAATAGCTGGGGGGTTCTCGATGTGTTATTGGAGTACCAACTTGATTTGTTTGCCTATGATATGGTATGGTTTAGTAATATCTTCCTTCGAGAATTTATTTTGATTGACTTGGCGTATGCTCACGCATATTTAAGACTGTAAAGAAAGTCTGTCAAGCCTTGATGATCTTTTATTTCTAAGTATCGATATAACTACCATACCTGATTCAATATTGCTTTGTCGCTCTGCATGATTATGACCCTCATTGCTCTCTTAGTTGGTCGCTCCCAGTCTTTTTGCTAACCTCCACCTGTACTAAGCAAACTAACCATGCAATACATAGCTCATGGGAAAGTAGCCTAAAAACTATTGTGGTAAAGAATATGTTGCTTATGTATCTTATTTCTTATAAGTTGCTTGCTGAGCGGTAACCATGTTTCTGGGGACGCCATCAACTGTCACACTTTTGTTGAATATCATGTGAGTTGCTATGCATGTTCGTCTTGTCTGAAGTAAGGGTGATTTGCCGTGGGTTGAATTAATATGCATATTGTTAGAGAAGAACATTGGGCCGCCAACCAAAGCCATGTATCATGGTGGAAGTTTTAGCTTGGACCTTAATCCTCAATCTCTCATGAGAATATGCTTATGCATTAAAGAGGAGTCCATCATCTATTTTCTATGTTGTCCCGGTATGGATGTCCTCAAGTTGAGATCTATCAAAAACGAGAAATCAAATGTGATTTATCTCCTTGGACCTTTGTACAGGTGGCATAGAGGTACCCCTTTGTGACACTTGGTTAAAACATATGTAATGCAATGATAACCCATGGAGATCCGAGCTAATTAGGACAAGGAGCGAGCACTATTGGTATTCGATGCATGAGGCTTGCAACTTATAGGATGTCTTATGC
Organism: Secale cereale; assembly: GCA_902687465.1. NCBI lineage: Eukaryota > Viridiplantae > Streptophyta > Magnoliopsida > Poales > Poaceae > Secale > Secale cereale. Next base: position 833,357,433 of record LR738714.1, read on the forward strand.
ATGACACATATGAAGTACTACTACCGTTGACACAATTGCTTCCATGTTTTCAAAATAAAAAGCTCTAGCACTTAACCTTTCTTTTACTTTTATGTTGAAGCACCAACTACTGAGAGCATGATTGTCATTCTAAGTGTAATGTGCATTGTCCCAAAGTAGCATTGTCTTTTGCATGATTGTGACATCGTTTATTCTGAAATGATTGTATCTAGTCATCACTTAAACCTTGAAGGTGCCCCTGCATTTATGTTTTGCACCACTAAAGGGGGCAAGCTAGATATCACTTTGTCATATTTGCACATCATATTCATTGCAAATCTTTTTGATGTTTCAGTTTCATATTGTAAAACTTTCAGTCATTTGTGATTTTCTCATGAGGCAACTTAATTACTATAGAATCATTGTCTCCGTAAGCTTTTGTCATATGACTATGAAAAAGTCCTATATGGTTAATAGCATGTCACCACAGAAATTATTCTTGTTATCATTTACCTACTCGAGGACGAGCAGGAATTAAGCTTGGGGATGTTGACACGTCCAAAACGTATCTATAATTTCTGCTTGCTCCATGCCACTTTTGGGTGATATTGCTATGATATTCATGCACTTCCATACACTTTTGATCATATTTGGACTAACTTACTAATCCAGTGCACCCCAGTGCCAGTTTCTCTTTTCGGCTGTTTTGTATTTCAGGTTTTCACGTTTCGAGAACTGCCCAGAAAAATCCAGAAAAAATATATAAAAAATCAGCGATCCGGAAACAACACTGCGTCCAAAGGGCAGCCTGGGGGGGCACCAGGGCTCCAGGCGCCCTGGCGGCGCCCCCCCCCCTGGGCCCCCCCGAGACTCCCCCGGTGCCCTACTTTGGCATATATTTAAAGGGTCCTCCGTAACCCTCAGAACAGGAACTCTTTTTGCGATCCCATCTCTGTTCCGCCGCCGCCGCCGCTTCCAAGATCGGGAGCACCAGGAGAACTCTTCCCGGCACCCTGCCGGAGGGGAGGATCACCACCGGGAGCTTCTCCACCACCATGGACGCCTTCCGGATGACTCGTGAGTAGTCTCCCTTGGACCATGAGTCAATGACCAGTAGCTATGTGATGTTCTCCTCCCGTTCTTGTGCTTCACTAATTAGTCCTCGTGAGCTGCCCTACATGATCAAGGCACCTATGTAATCCTTATGCTGTTGCTATGTTGAGTTTGCTGGGATCCGATGGATTATGAGATTATGTTCAGATTGATCTTGAGTAATATATTTGATTCACCTCTTTTATATTTTAGTTCATAAGTAATTCTTGCATGTTCTCCGTTGTTATTTATTGCTTTGGCCGAGTAATAGGTAGTGACTCCAAGAGGGAACGTTATGCTCGATTGTGGGTTCATGCCCCTCGATGACTAGCTTGAGTGACAGAAACATGAGTCTAGGGATGTGTTGTTGCCACAAGGGGGAAAACAACGGTGCTTGTTCCCGCGGGTGCAAGGATTATTTACTTTACGCAAAGTTCTTTTAATGCAGTTGTCTGTTGCATTGAGTTTACACTATGGGTGGGACTCTCAACTTAATACCAGCGAGATGTTCTTGATAGATATCTCAAGGTGGATGATTAGTAGTAGATATTGATGTATTTCGGTCTACTTACTTTGGCGTACCGCCCATGCTTTAAACCTCAACCTTTCTTGCAATGTAGTCAGCATTGGTTTGCGTTCGTGGTCCTGTCAATTGCCCAGCTGTAATTTGTTACCTCACATAGCTGTTTTATCGTCTTTTGGGAGAGAGACATCACTAGTGAACATCATGAGACTCCGGTCCATATTACCATCATTGATCACATCGCTATTTACTTTTCGCTATTTACTTACTATTGCAAAAACTATCTATCACTACTATCATTGCTTTTAATCCTTTGTGAACTACAAGGCCGGAGGGATTGACAACCTCTCTGTACTCGTTGGGAGCAAAGTTATTTCTATCTGTGTGCAGGTCCACGTTGGTTGCTACTAATCTGGCGCCGTAGCAATTGAGACCTACTTGTTGAACCTAGGAGTCTCTGGGGATTCGATCCTTGGCATCTTTGCTAAGGGAAAACACTTCTACTTACTGCATCTTACACCTTCCACTTGGGGTAACCAACGAGGGGTTCGAGGCCCATCAGCTTTTCACCCGCAGACAGATGGACAGACGGAGAGAGTCAATCAGATTTTGGAAGATATGATGAGAGCCTGTGCATTAGATTATGGAACTAGTTGGGACGACAATTTGCCGTATGCCGAATTTTCTTACAACAACAGTTACCAAGTCAGTTTGAAGATGGCGCCGTTCGAGGCATTGTATGGAAGGAGATGCCGAACACCGTTAATGTGGGACGAAGTTGGAGACCGACAGTTGTTTGGACCAGACTTAATCAAAGAGTCTGAGGAGAAGGTGAAGTTGATTCGAGATAGACTGAAGGTACCTCAGTCTAGACAGAAAAGTTATGCAGACTCAAAGCGCAAGGAGATAGCCTATGAGATCGGAGACAGAGCGTACTTGAGAGTATCGCCTCTGCGAGGAGTTAAACGTTTCGGAGTAAAGGGAAGTTAGCCCCGAGATTTGTGGGACCTTACCGTGTTTTGGAACGCATGGGAGAGGTTGCCTATAAGTTGGAATTGCCCGAGGGATTGTCAGGAGTGCACGACGTGTTTCACGTTTCACAGCTTAAGAAGTGCCATGCGGAGATGGCCGATATACCGCTTAAAGACACAGTACCCCTGGAAGCAATTCAGTTGGACAGTGATCTGACTTACGAGGAGAAGCCTGTTAAGATTCTCGAATTTTCGAGCAGAGTCACCCGCAATAAGGTTATCAAGTTTTGCAAAGTTCAGTGGAGTCACCACGCCGAGGAAGAAGCCACCTGGGAACGAGAATATGATCTACGCAAGGACCACCCAGACCTGTTCTCTAGCCAAGTCGAATCTCGAGGACGAGATTCATTCTAAGGGGGTAGGTTTGTAACATCCCAAATTTTCAATTTGGAATGTTATACATAGATCATATTGCATTGCATGCTTTCTGCATTTTTTGTTTGTGGCGTTCCTCGAAATTCTAAGTAACTCAAGGACCTACGGAGAGAGTTGGAAATTTTACCGTTTTCGTATTTCAGTTCGCTCGAATACCGGTACGAGGACAGTGTGCTTCTAATTATTTTTCTCTCCTAGAAATATTTCTAAATGCAAAATATGAGCAGAGATAATATGACTTCTCCAAAATAACAGAAATATTGGAGGAAAATGTTAAAATCACTTTTGGTATTTTTCTGGATTTATTTGCGATTTTATTTGCATAGGAAAAATGCGCATTTTTCAAAATTGCATTTAGGTCCGGGAAAAATGTTCACTTTGTCCTAAATATTATTAGAGGACGATGAAAATTTATTTCGGGATTTTTGGAGTCCGTTTAGTATTTCTTTCGTTAGTTTTTCTGCGCCAGGACTCTATTTAAAAAAAAACCGACTTAGACTCGTATAGGATCGGGTCTCTGAGCTTTATAAGTCACCCGAGCCGGCCCACCAGCCCCAAGTCGCCCGCCAGCCCGCGCCCCATTCCCTAGCCGCCCCGTCGCCGCCGCCTAACGCCGCTGCTGCTGTCGCCGCCGCCGCCCGCCGCCCCGCCGCACCACCGCGCCGCCGCCGCCCCGCAACCCGCCACCGCGCCGCCCACCTCGCCCCGCCGGACCGCCGTTCGCCGGAGTTCGTCGTCGAGGTATATATCGGTTTTTTTTTAGAACCGATCGGTTTAGTAAAACCATAGATCTGTTTTTTTAGATTAGATCGGTTCGGTTCTTTCGTCGGTTTAGTTATTTAGCAGACGTTCGTCCGTACGTTCGTTTTAACGAACGGTTTCCGTCAGTTAGCCGCAGACAATGAACGTTCGTTCGTTAGCCTGTTCGTCTGTTTTCTTTTTCGGGGTATTTATCCGCGATTATTCCGATCGCGATTTCTGCCCTGATCTTGTTTTTCGTTTTTCTTTTCGCTCGAGAGTCGGAACCAGGTGATTCAAAATCCCAGATCTTCGCCTCGATGCCCTCTTTACGATTAATCAACTTGAACAAAGTTTTGGCTAATGTTAAATTTGACTTTAGGCCAATTAGTAAACCGGAGCTCGTTTCTTTCGTAGTTTGACTTTCGTTGCTTCTTTTAAGTTGATTCTTTTTGCAAACCGGAGTTCTTAAGTTGAACTTTCTGGTTAGATCTTTTATTTGAGTTTTACCCGTGCATTAGTTAAGTACTTATTGTGTGCTTGTTTGATTGCGATAGAGTACCCGGAGTGCGTCGCTTGCTACTTTGAGTCTCTAGGTTTTGCGGATCATCAGCAAGGCAAGTAACATTTTGATCATACTTTCCAATTACCTAGTTTTCATTGCATTAGTCAAACCCTCACACATTGCATGAGTAGAATCAATTAACTTGTGGGATTGGGAAGTAGATTGAGGTAGTACCTATTACCTGCATTACATTCAAACCTTTGGGAGTTACTTCTACGTTTGCTGTTAGGACATGCTATGCTCGTAGACGTGGTTTGGGTTTGAGAGAAATCCATGACAGATGTGAGAGTTTATTAATTAATGGTTCAACTTAAGGTGGCAACTCTAACAAACATCTGGGTGGATTGAGGCATCTGGGTATTACAGTGATTGTCTGTTTTTCTTTTGGACCGCCATCCAGGCTCAAAGGGATCATGAGATTTTTCATACTAGAAACTTACGTGTGCAGCCACATGCCAATATGGGCTCTGGCATAGTTGAGTAAGTTGTGGGAATCCTTTCCACGATGGGCTAGCAGATGTAGAGGGTTTGTAGGTGTACCGACCTATCTATCTGGTTAAGGGGACCTCTTCGGAAAGACTGTGTCTCAGTCATCCGTTTCTCAAACACCATACAGTGCGAGAAACCAAACGGAGGCGATCGAGTCTTGTGGGGAAAAGTGCACAAACCTCTGCAGAGTGTACAAACTGATCATGATTAGCCGTGTCCCCGGTTATGGACGTCTTGAGTATCTAGTACTTGGATTATCATGTGAATCTCATCATGTTACTCTAATTAATATTGTTGGGTTTAAGGATGATTTTTAATTGGGGTTGAGAGGATGTCTATCTTCTCAATGATGTTTCAACTACCATGATAGTTAATTAAAATCTATTCCTTTGAAGTAGGGAAAAATTGGCTTTACGCAAAAATTGTAATCATAGAGCTTTCCACCAGCCAAATATGCATGTAGTATAGCCTTTGTTCTGTTACTCGCATTCTCTTGTGTTACCTTGCCAGCATATTCCATGTGCTGACCCGTTTTCGGGCTGCAATGTTTCATGTTGGAGACTTTTCAGACGACGAGTAAGGTGCCTTTTAGGTCGTGGTTCTATACTCAGTGATGCCGTTGGAGTTGATGGACTCACTTATCTTCCAAGCCTTCCGCTGTTATCGCATTAGATGGCCTTCAGCCATATTTATTGTAATAAGTTCATCGTTGGACTATCGATGTAATAAGTGCGTGATTGCTACTCTGTTATAAATCCTTCAAGTACTGTGCGTGTCAGCATTACTGATCCAGGGATGACACTGATGCACAGAGATCAGACTGTTTGAGGTCTGGTCGCTACACTTCCCTTGAGAAAAAAATAAGAGAAAAGAGAAGAAAAGACAAACAAAAATGGCAAACTATTTGGAGGAGACGGGCGAGGAGTTCACGGTAGCGTCCTCAAATATTACAGGACATCGGCTTCCTCTAAGAGATGGAAAGCAAGAAAAAACATAGCAATAAAATAGGGAAATATTAGAAGAGAATAGAAAAAAGACTAATAAAAGAAAAAGGGAAAATATTTAGAGGAGAGTTTGAGGAAATCGGCCTCCTCCGAGAAAATAATAGAAGAAAAGAGAAGAAAAGACAAATAAAAAAGGCAAACCATTAGGAGGAGATGGTCGAGGAGTTCATGGTAGCGTCCTCAAATATTAGAGGACATCGGCTTCCTCTGAGCCATGGAAAGAGAAAAAAAACATAGCAGTAAAATAGGGAAATATTCCAAGAAAATAGAAAAAAGTCTAATAAAAGAAAAAGAAAAATATATTTACACTACAAGAGGAAAGAGCTTTGGTAACACCGTCTTGTGTTACTACAGGCCCAAAAGTATGTTACTAGGCAATATAGTAACACAGTTTTAAATGTGTTCCATTAGGCCGTGTTACTAAGTGGTGTCAACTGTCACACATAATAATTGTTACCATATATTAAAAAGTGTGTTACAATTACATTGCAGTAACATGTGTATTATGTGTTACCAAACGCAGTGGTAACACAATTTTGTACTTATAGTAACACCGTTTGTAACATATTTGCATAGACGTAGACCATTGGTGGTAACATGTTTTTGTAACTATAGTAACACAACCGATAACACACTTTTTTGCATCGAAACACAAGTAGTAACATATTATCCAAATATCATGATACTATAATTATACTTGTCAACTACTCTAGTAACAAATTTTGTAGCTATAGTAACACCATCAGTAACAATACTATATCAATATGGTAACATAATTAATGTATTTGTTTTTTCATTATTAACCACAAAATTCGATACCCATTTTATGGAATATAAATTTATTTAATAAAATTAATGCAATTGCTTTAATAGTTAATTATTTTATTATAATGCTTGGAAGCATCAAAATGATATAGAAACTGGAGCACATCACATCTAGAAATTCATATGAAGATATTTATTACAAATATACAAGATTCTATGGAGAATATTACACCATAGCATTGGCATTACAATAAATATATCAGTCATAACATTTTGAACAGAGAGAACACAACTATGGAGAATATTACACCATAGCATTTGCATCAATTCGATGAAAGAAAAAAAAAATCTTTTGGATGATGTTACATTTTTCAATCTATCAATGTAAATGCAACTACTGGTAGCTAAAATCTTCCAATTTTATTTGCTTCTTGATCCAAGAATTCAGCTGCAACTCAACTATCCTTCTCTAGAATCTGTAAAAGAAAATTGCACCTTAGATATATGTGATTAAATGTACAGAAATATGATTTCAGAATGTGGAAGAGAAGGTTTTAACTTACAAAAGCTTAAGGCCAGGAAATTAAGTAGCCTGAAGTGAAAGCCTCACCTTGCATTCAGAAACTTCCCTTAGCAACTCCTCATTATCAAGAATAGGTTGATCTAAGCGCGTAAGGGCAAATTCAACACCTAACTCAATGCCACCAGCCTTAGTTCTTGAATCAGTACTCAGAACAGTACCATACGCAGCATTCCGCTTGTTGGGATATGTTCAAGTCTTTAAAACTACTTTGGCAGCAGCCTATATTATTATCAATATTAGCATTCGATGACTATGATAATATAATTTGCTTTAACAATATGACATCTTTTTAATGTTGGACTAGTAAGGTGCCCCAAAAAACTAAATAAACTGGACTCGGCATCGAAGTCTAATGCCCAAGGTCACCTTGCTTGCTCATGCTTGATTAAATTTATCCTTTACTTGCATACAGCTGATTGAGCATAATTTGTAATGAAATCCATTTTTCAAGCACGCATGATAATGTGGTCTGGGTTGGGAATTTGGGTACATGAAAACCATGCCCCTTGGTGAATCTTTACCTTGATGTAAGAAGTACACCTTTTTTAGCGAGCTAGGTGTGGGTGTTCAGTGAAACTCCCCTGCTGGTTTGGTCTTGAAGCAGATGCACCCGTAAGATCCCTCGTTTCCCTCACCTACCAAGAGACAATAATATTAGATGGAATTATATTCATATCTTGAAGATACATAAAGCTACAACTATTGGTAGTCCCGTCGGCAATTTGGGTCCCAGACCGATGAAACCTACCAATAGAAACATGTGAATGGAGAGGGCAGAGAAGTACACGGTAGCATGTCAATGAAGTATGAGCTTATCATAACTCAAAATAGAGAGAGGAGGTACAAGACCATGGGTCTAGCCGCACACACACTCATATATAACGCTGTCGAGATATGGATTCATGACAGGTTTAAGTTGAAAGCTGTACAAATTATGCAAAGTGCAAACAGAGCAGTATTCAAGCGACCCATAAGATTCTGTTAAGCACTATGTGATAGTAGAGCAGCAGCATATTGCCTCATGTGCCATCCCAATAAGTCAAGAAGCAGCAGCCAAGGTTTATCCTAAGTCAAACTTCATCATGTTTGAGTTTGCAAAAAATATATCACTATTTGGAACACTAGATTAGAATCTTTAGAAAATATTCACAATTTGTGTACTTTATTTTGCAGATCTTGCCATATTTCTCTATAAGTTTGATCAAATTTAAACAAGTTTCACCTAGAACGCCCTAATAGAAGTGTAGAACATGCACCTACATATTAAAGTATCGATCTGATTGATAGATTAGGCAGTTGCCCATCACAAAATTATAGTCTGTCACAACCGTACATGGTTTATAGGCTTTTCTACATCAATGAAGGTTTAATTACTTGTCTACGTATGGGCTAGTTATGCAATTAGCTACGGCCATTAGGCATATACAGTATACAGTACGATTGGCAGGGGTCTGACTCCTGATCACCCCTCCGTCTCCGCCCCCGCATCGGTATACTGGTGTTCGTCACAGTCAGATCAGGGAAGGGGTGCGTTCAGATCCATACCAGCCAAGAGATCATACTCCTTGAGGATGTAGGTGCCGGAGCTGAAGACCGATGAAGCCGTCGCCGCAATGATCCAAACCGCGCTGGGCGATGAAGGGGCGGCGTGCTGGGCGTTGGACTGCGGCGAGGTAGCCGCCAAATTGGGGGG
>LR738714.1:833368101-833436992 GCA_902687465.1 Secale cereale
AACCCCCCCCCCCCCCCCCCCCCCATGTCAAATTCCTGGCTCCGTCCCTGACTACAAAGTGGCGATGACGATATGCGCCAACTGCGACCGACCGCCAATGGTGTTGCAACGACATATCCGAGAGGCCGGCACATCAATCTAGTCTCTTCCTTCCTTCCACCTCCATGGTGACAGAGAAAAAGGGGAGGGTATCACAGCTACAGTCACATTTAGAAAAACTGACCGTACGTTTAGTCGCATCAAAAAAAGGAAACTTGCATCCTTGATGGTTGGTTAAAGAAAAACATAGTAATTCAACCCACCGATCTCGCTCCTGATCGGTCGCCTCGACCAAGATCGCGTCATTCCCACATGACCTCCCATGGAAAGCCACGACCAGTGTGGGAGAAAGCTACAACCGACAATGATATAAGTTACGACTGACCTACGAGCATCTTGTGACCACCATGACCGGCGACTCTTGATTGGTGGTGAGACCGCATTAAGCGATTCCGTAGGATTGCTCACGTCGATGTAACTGTATCGGGCGGCCCGTTTAGTGCTCGCACATTGAGCAAACCGTGAAGAAAAAGGACGATCCATGGTCTCCACCGCCATCGCAGGCGGAGCTAACCACTCCACCTACTACGAGTTACTGGTTAGGAATAGGATCGTGGCTTACAAGAGGCAAGCAGAGCCGGTCTTCTTCGTTTTTTCCTTTTCTTTTCTTCCATTTTTTTCTTGTTTGGTTTTTTCATTCTTTTACCTTTTTCTTCTTCTCCATTTTTTCATTTTTGATGTTTTCTTTGTTTCTTTCTGTTTTTTATTCTACGTTCTTATATACACGATCAACATTTTTTTTCACTTGTTCAACATTTTTCAAATACTGTCTCAACATTTTTTAAATACCTGTTCAACATTTTTTATATACACGATCAACATATTTTGTATACATGTTCAACATTGCTCGAACGCTTATTCAACATTTTAATACTTACTCAGCGTTTTTACAATACATGTTGAACAATTTTTAAATAATTGTTTAACATTTTTAATACTTATTCAATATTTTTAAATACTTGTACAACATTTTAAAATCTTATTGAACATTTTAAAATACTTTGTCAACATTTTTAAATATTCATTCAACAATTTTTAATGGAAAATAAAAAAAATGTTGAACGTGTATAAACAAATGTTGATCACTTATTAAAAAAATATTTTTTACATATACAAAAATATAGAATGAAAATGAAAATAAATAATGGGAAAGGAAAAGAAAACCGAAAAAAAGATGGGGAATAAAAAATAAAATGCAAAAAGGAATGACAAAAGAAACATAGTTGTTTTCCTCTAAGTACGTCACGCCCTTGCTTGTCTTAACCAAATCGCAAGCTAACGCAGTGGCTAGAGGCGCTCCCTGTTATCTTGAGATCATGGGATCGACTCTTGGGGGGGAGCTCCTGTTTGACGCTCGTTGGCGTCAAACGAAGCAGCTTCCGCGCAAAGGTCGCGCAAATGGGCCGCCCATTGGCAGGTAACAAAAGAAAAACTTCACGAGAAAAAATAAGCTGTCGTGCGGAGTCGAACTCCTGACCACATACTACGAATCTACAGTTGTTGGCCACTCGGGCTGGCATCAATTGCAAGCTAAAACACAGCGCTGACCATGAAGTACGGAGCCGCAGTTCTTATTTTGCATTCTAAATCCTTTTTTTTATTTTGCAATATTTCTTGGAAAATGCGAACAAATTTTGAGAAGGTGAACAAAAATTGAAAACATGAAAAATTTCTCATATATGCTTAAAAAAATTAAATATACATTGAACATTTTTGTAATATACTCTGAACAATTTTTAAATACACTTTAAACATTTTTGTCATATACACTAAACAATTTTTAAATACACGTTGAACATTTTTGTGATACACATTGAACAGTTTTTTAATACATAATGAACATTTTCTTAAATATACGATGCACAATTTTGCAATACACGTTGAACTTTTTGTATAATATACAAAAATTGTGAACAGATTTTGAAAATGAGAACATGTTTTGGTATTCCGTACAGTATTTGATCTTTTAGAACAAATATTTGAAAACAAAAAAAGTAAAGTAAAATAAGAAATAAGAAAGAAGAAGAAGAAAAAACGAAAAAGGAAAAAAAACGAAACAGGAAAACTGTAGCGCTTACGTGGGCCGGCCCAACCGTGAGCGCCTGAAGCGGAGGCACGACGTTTTGACGCCCACGAGTGTCAAATAGGATCCACCCTCTTGGGGATCGTCCCTTTTTCTTCTCTCATTCTTTTCTGTGAAAGCTGATGGGCCGGCCCGTCACGAAGATGGGGCTCGGCCCTTCTTCTTCTCTCATTCTTTTCTGTGAAAGCTGATGGGCCGGCCCGTCACAAAATAAGAAATTAGATGAGAGTTGAGGACATTACTTTCCTGTGAACCGCGGAAGAGAAAAAAGTAGAGCACCAAAATATCAAAATATTAGAACAAAAAAGAAAAGAAGACTATAAAATAGTAAAATATTAGAACAAAATAGGAAAATAATATAAATAGCTAAAGATTTTACCGGTCGCATGGTGTTAGTTGGGAGGCTGGGTTATATGATCAATAGTCGTACTATCAAGGGGGACTCTCGAGTGAGTAGCTTGATCATATTGTTCGTAGACAGCTCAAACCTTTGCATCCCTGGCATCATCTTTCTTGGTTCTTGTTTGGATTTTCTCTTTGTGAGTTTTTGAGCTTGTGGTCATCTTCATGAACAACTCAAGTTCATCGAAACATATTTCATATGCATGATCTATATGTGTTTTCAATGTAGGAATTTTTGCCGGTTCCTCACTGATGGAGGTTTCACACCTCTGTATCTTTGGAATATTTCTCTTGCCAGTTCTAAACATTTCTAGCTCTATTTCATAGCTCTTGGAGTTAGCTTTCTATCAAGCTTGAGTTCGTCGAAATCAAAGAACATTGCAGAAGTTTTGGTAGTTCTTGTTTTACCTGTTCCCGTGGTCTTTTCAGGCCCGGTTGTACCACTAGTGGGTGCATTTGTACCACCCGTCTTATGCTTCCGGAGCAACTCCCGCCCCGGGGGTGATTCCCTCGGGTCAGGCGGTGTCCCAGGTGGTGACAGTGCGGTTGTACTTCTAGGGACTTGGGCTTGCCCAATGTTACTATCGGGCGGTTGTTCTGTTCGAAGTACCGTTGCAACCACCGGAATAGAGTGACTCCTTTCTAGTGGCTTGGCGGTACTTGGCGGTAGTCGCCCGGTTGTCCTGATCGCTGTCTTTGCAGTGATCCAACCGGTGGTATGAGGTAGTTGTACCGCCCGACTTAGCGACTACCGAAGCACGGATGTTGCGGTTTTAGCGGTCCTTGTGCCATCCCTCATAACGTGCATGGTTGGCCATGTTCTTGTACTAGGGCGGTACTTGGCGTTACATGTCCGGTTGTCCCCGCCAAAGTTTATTTAGCGATACTGCCGGTGGTGCGGGCAGTTGTACCGCTCTGCGCACTGTAGGCTGGTATTTCTGCCTAGAGCGGCTGTACTGATTATCCAAGTGGTCGACCACTCCTGGGTATTTCTGTACTATAATGGGCAGATTCGAGGGGGCCTATAAAAGGGAGTCTTCTTCACCATTGCCCCGATGTTCTAGAGCAAGTTTTCCCCCAACATTGTTGACCTCTTGGAGCTTTCTTTCTCTCTATTCCTCGCATGATTCTTGCATAATTTTGAGGGGAAAAGAGAGAGGAGATCTAGATATATATTTTCACCAATCCATCTATCCTCTAAGTGAGGGTTGGATCTAGATCTTGGAGTTCTTGTGTGTTCTCGTCCTTTGTTCTCCCTCTCATATTCCACCATAGCATTAGTTGTCGTGGTGGGATTTGGGAGAGAAGGATTTCAGCACTCCGCTCTTGCCATTGCATTTGGTGCATCGGTTTGATTTCTTCACCGTGATACATGGAAGTGGAAATTGAGAAGCTTTTTACTCTTTGGTGTTTGGCCACCCTAGAGCTTTGTTCCTCTTGGGTGATTGGGCACCCTAGACAGTTGGTGGTGTCATGGGGCTTAATAATTCTGGTGTGTAAGGCTCCGGGCAAGCTTCGGGGTCTCCAATCAAGTTTTGGAGATTGCCCCGAGCAATCTGTATGGGTTCGGTGACTGCCCCCAAGGGTCGCCAATTGTACGGATTCGGTTACCGCGCTCAAGGGTCCCTTAGTGAAATCACGACACCTTGCATTGTGCGTGGGCGTGAGGAAAAAATGGTGGCCCTAATGGCATTTTGGGGAGCATTGTGCCTCCACACCGCTCTAACAGAGATTAGCATCCGCAAAGGTGTGAACTTCGGGATACATCATCGTCTCCATGTGCCTCGGTTATGTCTTAGCCAAGCCCTTCACTCGCGCACTTACTTTGTGATAGTTTTTGTGCTTCTAGCTATATATCTTGCTATCACTTAGTTGTTTATCTTGCTTAGCTTAAGTTGCTGGTGCACATAGTTGAGCCTAGTATATTTAGGTTTTGTGCTTGACAATTTAAACACTAGTTTTATTTTGCATTTGTTCAAGACTAAACCGTAATTGTTTTAGAATGCCTATTCGCCCCCATGTAGGCAACATCCACATCCTTTCAGTTAGGCATGGCGAGACACATGCCATGGTTCTTTTGAATTTTCGTTGTCACACAACAAAATCATTACGAACAATTTTATGAGATTACAGAACTATATGTAACAAAACTTAATTATGTTTTATGCGGACAAACATTGTAGATGTGCTTTTATATAAATAGTTATATAGCAATGGATGGAGTGAACAAAGATAGGTAGAGAAACTACCCAGAAAAGAAAATTTAGGAATATTAGAAGAAAATAGCAAAAACACTAATAAAATAAAACGGGAAAATATTCAAAGTAGAGAGTTTTAGGACATTACCTTCCTTGGAGAGGTGGAAGGGAAAAAAGTAGAGCACCAGAATAGCAAAATATTAGAACAAAAAAGAAAAGAAGACTATAAAATAGAAGAATATTAAAACAAAATAAGAAAAGAATATAAAATAGCAAATGATGAGGACATCACTAACAAGGTTACACCCACAACTCCAACTGACACATATACAGGACCAATTACTAGAGCTCGCGCACGCCAATTAAATTACCAGGTACTTTCGTTTCTTGGTAATGAATCTAATGTTCATGAGAATATGATGCTGCCTAAATTGGATACATTTGTCTTGCTTACAAATGAAGGGCCTAGCTTGGACAAGAAGGATGAACATTGGAGCAAGATCAAGCATGGAGATGATGGCATGCGCAAGGGGAACAAGAATGGAGTTTCAATTGATGATTTCAGGACTTTGACGCCACCATAATGAGTGCGAGAAGCCTTGGACGAAATATACAAGATGCCACTTCATAAATTTCGTCCAGAGGCTATTATAGGTGCTGCGTCACCTTATTATTGGGCCAGGCCCATGTAATTTCGAAATACTTCGGTATAGGCTGCTTTAGAGTCCGTATGTGTGGGGAAACAAGAGTTAGGGTTGGTTTCGGACCCCTCCACCAAGGGCCACGAAATTCCCCCCTCTTTCCCCCATATATACAGCCCATAGGGCGTCGTTTAGACTTTGGGTTTTGTTTAGATTAAAGTTCACCATAGCTGCAACTTCGCGTACTTCGTTTGTGTTCAACGACCAGACAAAGACGTCATAGAACCCCACTTGATCAATAAAGCTTTCATCTTGAATTCGCAATATCCAGATTGCAATCTCAGTTTCTTGCTTGTTCTTCGTTTGCCTGCAGGAAACAGACCTTCGTGGTCAGGTTGATCGTGCTCCGGCGTGGTCAATAACCTCTCGGAGTTGGTTTAGCGATTGCTAAGGCGCGACGTCCTCGCATGTTCGTAGTCAGATCGTCAAAGTCGACTTCCTCCAAAACGATAGCCACCATCTCATCGAAAGACGGGACACCTTTGCCTCTATCAAGTGGTATCAGATTTCCAGGTTGCTCGGTGAGATTTTACAGTTTTTCATAGTTTAGATCGAGTTTGTTCTTCATACCTATAGTCCACGAAAAAGCCAAAAAAAATTAGGGTTAGTTCATCCCATCCGAACCAATCCGAGCCTTTGCATAATCTTTTCTGTATTTGCTTTGTTGAATTTGCGGTTGCATCGTCGTGTCAAGTTGCTGGTCTTAGCGTCTAGTTCTTTAGAGTTTCGAGTTCAGTTCACAGTTTGTCACGCCGCCGCCGCACCATATTCCACCACCGCCACCATATACCACCACCGCTGCCATAACCTACCACCGCTGCCATATCCTACCACCATATATTCACCACCAATCCGAGTTCTTTTCATATTAGGTTTGTTCTCGAGATCCATCTAGGTTTTGGATTTGTGTTTCCTTGCCTGCGTAGGTCTCGAAAAAAAAAGTATGGAGACCCCCGGGCAGTTTTTATGCCAAAATTTTGACAGGTGAAAATATTTTTTCCCTATCTTATTTTTGGGCTTTTCTGAGTCTTTTGAGACACGTGCCACCATACTGTTTTTTTACCGCACTTTTTTGTCGTCAAGCCCTGTACCGAAAAAAAATCACCAAATTTTTTTCGTGCCTATCATCTTAGTTTGACTTGGGAAGTGTTTTGAGACACTCGCCATTATAGTGATTTTCGGCAAAGAAAAAAACAAAAAGCAGGCAAAAAAAAAGAGCGAAAAAAAAGAGGCGAAAAAAATAAATTCAGAGTGTCCTTTTCCCTTTATTACGTGCAGCGCCGTGATTTTGTTAGTGTTCTAGGCTCGCGTCTCTAGTACGGTCTAGCCTAGGACCAGCACAGTACCGTCGTTGAGCGTTTATTCAACTTTGCATCTCTGAATTGATTATTGCTGACCCCTTTTGCTACCATCTTATAAGCCTTCCCAGCTCCACATACATCTACGTCGTGCGTTTGACTCTCCCTGGTAATCGCTTTATCCAAGCTTGGAGAGTTTTGACTACCACGCTTGCCGATCACCACCTGCTGCTGGGTAAGAACTGGTAAGAATTTGAGATTTGCTTGTCGGATTTGTGACAGCCGCCACCACCACCACTTATTAGTAGTCTGTAGAATCATATTCTTGTGTGTTTCTATTGCTGCTAACCATGCCAGGATCACAAGTCGATGAGACTGACTGGGAGAACTTGACGATCAGGGAGCTTCATGATAAGTTTCAGCACATGATCAGTGTACAGGTGCAAGATGTGCTAAACAGATTTGACGAGGCCATGGAGAAGATAGATGGCATGGAGAAGACGTTTGAAACAAAGCTCGATAACAAGTTTGCTGAATTGCTTTCGCGTTTTCCACCACCACCGGCTGTTGCAGCTGTCCCACCTCTACCACAACAACAACAACAACAACAACATCGCCTTCCAAATCAAGTGGGACGAGCACAACGCGTTCCCCTTGAGCCTGGTCCAGCTTCTGGTGCCGCCGTTGATGTTTCTGTAGCCCCTACTGCTACTGCAGAGGTGGAGGACCATTACGAGGATGAGGTTGACCAAAATCAGAACTACGTGCAACCACCAGCACCACCACCACCAGGTCGTCCTCATGCATATCATCGCAACGGTAGGGTTGCACCACCACCTGAGGTACATGACCATCTTCCTAAACTGAAATTGAATATTCCACCATTTGAGGGTAGATATGTTCCTGATATATATCTTACTTGGGAGTTAGAAACTGAACAACGTTTTACATGTTTAAACTATCCCGAGGAGAGACGTGTTCCTGCTGCTGTTTGTGCTTTCACTAGTTTTGCATGTGTTTGGTGGTCTGAACATTGTAGATTATATCCTATTCCAGCTACTTGGGCTGCTTTGAAAACTGCTATGCGTATTCGTTGGGTTCCACCATATTATCAACGTGAATTACTTCAAAAATTGCAGCGCTTAAGACAAGGAAAAAAAATTCTATAGTAGAATATTATCAGCAATTACAAACTGGCCTGATTAGATGTGGTATAGTTGAGGAGAATGAAGCTATGCTTGCACGTTTTATGGGTGGATTAAATAGAGAGATTTAGACCATTCTAGAGTATAAGGATTATAATAATATCACTCGTTTATTCCATCTTGCTTGTAAAACTGAACGTGAAGTGCAGGATCGACAGGCGCCGCCGCGGACTAACTTTTCTGCAGGTCGACCTTCATCATGGACACCACGTGTATCCTCTACTTCCACACATTCTACTGCACCGACACCTCCATCAGCTGTTACCTCCAACCGTGATACAAGGAAGCAGGCACAACCACCATTATCTGTCAAGAGCACACCTATTGGGCCTGCACAGAGTTCTTCTTCCATGGCATCAACAGGGCACACCAGTGATATTATTTGTCGTCGTTGTAAGGGAAGAGGACATTTTGCGAGAGAATGCAAATCTCAGCGTGTTATGATTGCTACTGAGGATGGTGGATATGAGTCCGCTAGTGACTATGATGAGGAGACTTTGGCTCTTATTACACGTGAAGAATACGGTGGAGACGATTCTGATCATGAGACGCAATACATGGCTCCTCAAGATGCTGACAGGTATGAATGTTTAGTTGCTCAACGTGTTTTGAGTGTGCAGGTTACACAAGCTAAGCAAAATCAGAGGCATAATTTGTTCCATACAAAGGGAGTTGTGAAGGAACGTTCTGTTCACGTGATCATAGAACGAGGGAGTTGCAACAACTTGGCTAGCATGGAGATGGTGGAGAAGCTATCTCTCACCACAAGACCACATCCACATCCTTACTACATCCAATGGTTCAACAACAGCGGCACGGTTAAGGTAACACGTACTGTTCGTGTGCATTTTAGTATCTCTACATATGTTGATTATGTTGATTGTGATGTGGTACCTATGCAAGCATGTTCCTTATTACTTGGTAGACCATGACAATTTGATAAAAATTCTGTACACCATGGTAGAAACAATCAGTATACTCTTGTTCATAAGGATAAAAATATTACTTTGCTTCCTATGACTCCTGATTCCATTTTGAAAGATGATATTAATAGAGCTAATAAAGCAAAACAGGAGAAAAATAAGAGTGAAAATCAGATTGTGGCAAAAGAATTTGAGCAACAAATGAAGCCTAATAATAAACCATCTACTGTTGCTTCTGAAATTAAATTGAAAAGTGCATGTTTATTTGCCACCAAATCTGATATTGATGAGCTAGATTTTAGCAAATCTATTTGCTATGCTTTTGTGTGCAAAGAGGCATTATTTTCATTCGAGGACGTGCCTTCCTCTTTGCCTCCTGCTGTCACTAACATTTTGCAGGAGTTCGCCGATGTTTTTCCACAAGACGTGCCACCGGGATTACCACCTATTCAAGGGATTGAGCATCAGATTGACTTAATTCCCGGTGCATCGCTACCCAACCGCGCACCATACCGTACCAATCCAGAAGAGACGAAGGAGATTATGCGTCAAGTACAGGAGCTACTCGACAAAGGTTATATACGCGAATCCCTTAGTCCTTGTGCTGTTCCTATTATTCTAGTGCCGAAAAAGGATGGTACATCGCGTATGTGTGTTGATTGTAGAGGCATTAATAACATTACTATTCGTTATCGTCATCCTATTCTTAGGCTCGATGATATGCTTGATGAATTGAGTGGCTCTACAATATTCTCCAAAGTTGATTTACATAGTGGATACCATCCGATTCGTATGAAATTGGGAGATGAATGGAAAACAACATTTAAAACTAAGTTTGGATTATATGAGTGGTTAGTCATGCCTTTTGGGTTAACTAATGCACCTAGTACTTTCATGAGATTAATGAATGAAGTTTTACGTGCTTTCATTGGACGATTTGTGGTAGTTTACTTTGATGATATATTGATTTTTAGCAGATCTTTGGAGGAACATTTGGAACATTTACGTGCTGTTTTTATTGCTCTACGTGATGCACGTTTGTTTGGTAACCTTGGAAAGTGCACCTTTTGCACCGACCGAGTATCTTTTCTTGGCTATGTTGTTACTCCACAGGGAATTGAGGTTGATAAAGCCAAGATTGAAGCTATTGAGAGTTGGCCGCAGCCCAAAACGGTCACACACGTGAGGAGTTTCCTTGGCCTCGCTGGATTCTATCGGTGTTTTGTGAGAGATTTCAGCATCATTGCTGCACCTCTCAATGAGCTTACAAAGAAGGATGTGCCTTTTATTTGGGGTACTGCACATGAAGAAGCATTCACGATATTGAAAGATAAGTTGACACATGCTCCTTTACTCCAACTTCCTGATTTTAATAAGACTTTTGAGCTTGAATGTGATGCTAGTGGAATTGGGTTAGGAGGTGTGTTATTACAAGATGGTAAACATGTTGCATACTTTTCTGAAAAATTGAGTGGGCCTAGTCTGAATTATTCTACTTATGATAAGGAATTATATGCTCTTGTTCGGACTTTGGAGACATGGCAACATTATTTATGGCCCAAAGAATTTGTTATTCATTCTGATCATGAATCTCTGAAGCACATTAAAAGTCAAGTAAAAATGAACCGTAGACATGCTAAATGGGTTGAATTCATAGAGACTTTCCCTTATGTTATTAAACACAAGAAGGGAAAAGAAAATGTTATTGCTGATGCATTGTCTCGTCGTTATACTATGCTTTCACAACTTGACTTTAAAATATTTGGTTTGGAGACCATCAAAGATCAATATGTACATGATGCTGAATTTAAAGATGTATTGCAGAATTGTAAAGAAGGGAGAACATGGAACAAGTTCGTCGTTAATGATGGATTTGTGTTTCGTGATAACAAGCTATGCATTCCAGCTAGCTCTGTTCGTCTTTTGTTGTTGCAGGAGGCGCATGGAGGAGGATTAATGGGACACTTTGGCGTGAAGAAGACGGAGGACGTACTTGCTACACATTTCTTTTGGCCAAAGATGCGACGGGATGTTGAGCGTTTTGTTGATCGCTGCTTTACATGTCAAAAAGCTAAGTCACGACTCAATCCTCATGGTTTATATATGCCTTTGCATGTCCCTAGTGTT
Source organism: Secale cereale (assembly GCA_902687465.1). Taxonomy (NCBI): domain Eukaryota; kingdom Viridiplantae; phylum Streptophyta; class Magnoliopsida; order Poales; family Poaceae; genus Secale; species Secale cereale. The sequence continues at coordinate 833,379,138 of LR738714.1, forward strand.
CCTTGGGAAGATATATCTATGGACTTTGTTTTGGGTTTACCTCGAACAAACAAGGGGAGGGATAGCATAATTGTTGTCGTGGATAGGTTCTCGAAGATGGCACACTTTAAACCATGTCATAAAAGCGATGATGCTGCTAATGTTTCTGATTTGTTCTTTCGTGAAATTATTCGCTTGCATGGTGTGCCAAATGTTGGAAATATGCCCTAGAGGCAATAATAAAAGGATTATTATTATATTTCCTTGTTCATGATAATTGTCTGTTATTCATGCTTGAATTATATTGTACGGAAACAGCGATACATGTGTGAATACATAGACCACAATGTGTCCCTGGTAAGCCTCTAGTTACTGGCTCGTTAATAAACAGATGGTCACAGTTTCCTGACCATGGACATAGGATGTCATTGATAACGGGATCACATCATTGGGAGAATGATGTGATGGACAAGACCCAATCCTAAGCCTAGCACGAGATCATATAGTTCGTAATGCTTAAGCTTTTCCAGTGTCAAGTATTTGTTCCTTAGACCATGAGGTTGTGCAACTCCCGGATAGCGTAGGAATACTTTGGGTGTGCCAAACGTCACAACGTAACTGGGTGGCTATAAAGGTACGCAACGGGTATCTCCGAAAGTGTCTGTTGAGTTGGTACGAACCGAGACTGGGATATTGTCACTCTGTATGACGGAGAGGTATCTCTGGGCCCACTCGGTAAGACATCATCATAATGAGCTCAAAGTGACTGAGGAGTTAGTCACGGGATGATGGATTATGGAATGAGTAAAGAGACTTGCCATGACGAGATTGAACAAGGTATCGGGCATACCGACGATCGAATCTCGGGCAAGTACCGTACCGATGGATAAAGGGAATAACATACGGGATTGAGTGAATCCTTGACACAGTGGTTCATCCGATGAGATCATCGAGGAACACGTGGGAACCAACATGGGTATCAAGGTCCCGCTGTTGGTTATTGATCGGAGAGTCGTCTCGGTCATGTCTGCGTGTCTCCCGAACCCGTAGGGTCTACACACTTAAGGTTCGGTGACGCTAGGGTTGTAGAGATATATGCACACGGAAATCCGAATGTTGTTCGGAGTCCTGGATGAGATCCCGGACATCACGAGGAGTTCCGGAATGGTCCGGAGGTGAAGAATGATATATAGGAAGTTCAGTTTCGGCCATCGGCAGTGTTCCGGGGGTCACCGGGAGTGTCCCGGGACCACCGGAAGGGTGCTGGGGGTCCACCGGGTGGGACCACCCATCCCGGATGGACCCGTGGGCCGTAGGGGAAGGGGGCCAGCCTCTAGTGGGCTGGCGCACCCCACATGGGCCACCCCCCATGCGCCTAGGGTTAAAACCCTAGGGGTGGGGGCGCCTCCCTATGCCTTGGGGGGCAAGATACCCCCCTGGCCGTCGCCCCCCTAGGAGATTGGATCTCCTAGGGCCGGCGCCCCCCTGGCCCCCTATATATAGTGGGGGGAGAGAGTGCAGCTGCACCCCAAGCCTCTGGCGCCTCTCCCCCTCCCGTCACACCTCCAACTCCTCCCGCAGGGCATCGGCGAAGCCCTGCAGCTTTTCCCGTTGCATCCACCACCACGCAGTTGTGCTGCTGGATCTCCGTCAACCTCTCCTCCCCCCTTGCTGGATCAAGAAGGAGGAGATGTCGCTGTACCGTACGTGTGTTGAACGAGGAGGTGCTGTCCGTTCGGCGCTGGATCATCGGTGACGAGGATCACAAAGAGTACGACTCCATCATCCACGTTCCTTTGAATGCTTCCGCACACGATCTACAAAGGGTATGTAGATGCACTCCTTTATGCTCGTTGCTAGATAACTCCTTAGATTGATCTTGGTGAAGCGTAGGAAATTTTTTGAATTCTGCTACGTTCCCCAACAGTGGCATCTGAGCTAGGTCTTTGCGTAGCATCTTGCACGAGTAGAACACAAACTAGTTGTGGGCGTTGATTTTGTTCAATTATCTTGCCGTTACTAGTCCAATCTTGATTCGGCGGCATCGTGGGATGAAGCGGCCCGGACCGACCTTACACGTACGCTTACGTGAGACTGGTTCCACCGACTGACATGCACTAGTTGCATAAGGTGGCTGGCGGGTGTCTGTCTCTCCCACTTTAGTCGGATCGGATTCGTTGAACAAGGTCCTTATGAAGGGTAAATAGAAATTGACATATGACATTGTGGTTTTGGCGTAGGTAAGAAACGTTCTTGCTAGAAAACCTATAGAAGCCACGTAAAAACTTGCAACAACAATTAGAGGTCGTCTAACTTGTTCTTGCAGCATGTGCTATGTGATGTGATATGGCCAAGAAGATGTGACGAATGATATATGTGATGTATGAGATTGATCATGTTCTTGTAATAGGGAATCACGACTTGCATGTCGATGAAAATGACAACCGTCAGGAGCCATGGGAGTTGTCTTATTTATTGTATGACCTGCGTGTCACTGAATAAATGCCATGTAATTACTTTACTTTATTGCTAAACGTTAGCCATAGTAGTAGAAGTAATAGTTGGCATGACGACTTCATTAAGACACGATGATGGAGATCATGATGATGGAGATCATGGTGTCATGCCGGTGACAAAGATGATCATGGTGCCCCGAAGATGGAGATCGAAGGAGCAAAATGATATTGGCCATATCATGTCACTTTATTTGATTGCATGTGATGTTTATCATGTTTATGCATCTTGTTTACTTAGAACGACGGTAGTAAATAAGATGATCTCTCACTGAAAATTTCAAGAATTGTGTTCCCCCTAATTGTGTACCGTTCTAAGGATCGTTGTTCCGAAGCACCACGTGATGATCGGGTGTGATATGCTCTAAGGTTCGCATACAACGGGTGTAAGCCAGATTTACACACGCAATACACTTAGGGTTCACTTGACGAGCCTAGCATGTACAGACATGGCCTCGGAACACGGAAGATCGAAAGGTCGAACACGAGTCGTATAGAAGATACGATCAACATGAAGATGTTCACCATTGATGACTAGTCCGTCTCATGTGAGGATCGGACACGGGCTAGTCGATTCGGATCATGTATCACTTAGAAGACTATAGATATGTCAATCTGAGTGGGAGTTCATTAAAATTTGATTAGATGAACTTAATTATCATGAACTTAGTCTAAATTCTTTACAATATGTCTTGTAGATCAAATGGCCCACGCTCATGTCACCCTCAACTTCAACGCGTTCCTAGAGAAATCCAAGCTGAAAGACGATGGTAGCAACTATACGGACTGGGTCCGTAACCTGAGGATCATCCTCATAGCTGCCACGAAAACTTATGTCCTAGAAGCACCGCTAGGTGACGCTCCCGCCCCGGCAAACCAAGATGTTATGAACGCTTGGCAGTCGCGTTGTGATGATTACTCTCTGGTTCAGTGCGGCATGCTCTACAACTTAGAATCGGGGCTCCAAAAGCGTTTCGAGCACCACGGGGCATATGAGATGTTCCAAGAGCTGAAAATGGTTTTCCAGGCTCATGACCGAGTTGAGAGATATGATGTCTCCAACGCATTCTACAGCTGTAAGATGGAGGAAAATAGTTCTGTCAGTGAGCACATACTCAAGTTGTCTGGGTTGCACAACCGCTTGTCTCAGTTGGGAATGAATCTCCCAGAAGAAGCGGTCATTGACAGAATCCTTCAGTCGCTCCCACCTAGCTACAAGAGCTTTGTGTTGAACTTCCATATGCAAGGGATGGAGAAGTACATTCCCGAGGTGTATTCAATGCTGAAATTAGCGGAGGTGGAGATCAAGAAAGAGCATCAAGTGTTGATGGTCAATAAAACCACTAAGTTCAAGAAGGGCAAGGGTAAGAAGAACTTCAAGAAGGACGGCAAAGGAGTTGCCGCGCCCGGTAAACCAGTTGCCGGGAAGAAGCCAAAGAATGGACCCAAGCCTGAGACTGAGTGCTTTTATTGCAAGGGAACGGGTCACTGGAAGCGGAACTGCCCCAAATACTTAGCAGACAAGAAGGCCGGCAACGTCAAAGGTATATGTGATATACATGTTATTGATGTGTACCTTACCAGCGCTCGTAGTAGCTCCTGGGTATTTGATACCGGTGCAGTTGCTCACATTTGTAACTCAAAACAGGAGCTGCGGAATAAGCGGAGACTGGCGAAGGACGAGTTGACGATGCGCGTCGGGAATGGTTCCAAGGTCGATGTGATCGCCGTCGGCACGCTGCCTCTACATCTACCCTCGGGATTAGTTTTAAACCTTAATAATTGTTATTTAGTACCAGCTTTGAGCATGAACATTGTATCTGGATCTCATTTGATGCGAGATGGCTACTCATTTAAATCCGAGAATAATGGTTGTTCTATTTATTTGAGAGATATGTTTTATGGTCATGCCCCGCTGGTCAATGGTTTATTTTTGATGAATCTCGATCGTGATGATACACATATTCATAGTGTGAATGCCAAAAGATGTAAAGTTGACAATGATTGTCCCACATACTTGTGGCATTGCCGCCTCGGTCATATTGGTGTCAAACGTATGAAGAAGCTTCATGCAGATGGACTTCTGGAGTCTCTTTATTATGAATCATTTGACACATGCGAACCATGCCTCTTGGGCAAGATGACCAAGACTCCGTTCTCCGGAACAATGGAGCGAGCAACCAACTTGTTGGAAATCATACATACCGATGTGTGCGGTCCAATGAGTGTTGAGGCTCGCGGAGGCTATCGTTATGTTCTCACCCTCACACATGACTTGAGTAGATATGGGTATGTCTACTTGATGAAGCACAAGTCTGAGACCTTTGAAAAGTTCAAGGAATTTCAGAATGAGGTTGAGAATCAACGTGACAGAAAAATAAAGTTCTTGCGATCAGATCGTGGGGGTGAATATTTAAGTCATGAATTTGGCACGCACCTTAGGAACTGTGGAATTGTTTCACAATTGACACTGCCCGGAACACCTCAGCGTAATGGTGTGTCCGAACGTCGAAATCGTACCCTGTTGGACATGGTGCGATCTATGATGTCTCTCACCGACTTACCGCTATCTTTTTGGTGTCATGCTTTAGAGACTGCCGCATTCACTTTAAATAGGGCTCCGTCGAAATCCGTTGAGACGACACCGTATGAACTTTGGTTTGGCAAGAAACCTAAGCTGTCGTTTCTAAAAGTTTGGGGTTGCGATGCTTATGTCAAGAAACTTCAACCTGAAAAGCTCAAACCCAAATCGGAAAAATGCGTCTTCATAGGATACCCAAAGGAAACAATTGGGTACACCTTCTACCTCAGATCCGAAGGCAAGGTCTTTGTTGCCAAGAATGGATCCTTTCTGGAAAAAGAGTTTCTCTCGAAAGAAGTGAGTGGGAGGAAAGTAGAACTTGATGAGGTGACAGTCACCCCTGCCGAACCGGAAAGTAGCGCAGCGCAGGAAATTGTTCCTGAGGTGCCTGCACCGACAAGGGAGGAAGTTAATGATGATGATCATGAAGATACAGATCAAGTTACTACTGAACTTCGAAGGTCCACAAGGACACGTTCCGCACCAGAGTGGTACGGCAACCCTGTCATGGAAATCATGTTGTTAGACAACGGTGAACCTTCGAACTATGAAGAAGTGATGGGCCTCTAACCCCTCGTTGGTTACCCCAAGTGGAAGGTGTAAGATGCAGTGTTGTGGAAGTTTTTCCCTTAGCAAAGATGCCAAGGATCGAATCCCCAGAGACTCCTAGGTTCAACAAGTAGGTGTCAACTGCTAACGGCGCCAGATATTAGCAATCAACGTGGACCTGCACACAGATACAAATAACTTTACTCCCAACGAGTACATAGAGGTTGTCAATCCCTCCGGCCTTGTAGTTCACAAAGGATTAAAAGCAAATGATAGTAGTGATAGATAGTGTTTTGCAATAGTAAGTAAAAGCGAAAAGTAAATAGAGGATGTGATCAATGATGGTAATATGGACCGGAGTCTCATGATGTTCACTAGTGATGTCTCTCTCCCAAAAGACGATAAAACAGCTATGTGAGGTAAACAAATTACAGCTGGGCAATTGACAGGACCACGAACGCAAACCAATGCTGACTACATTGCAAGAAAGGTTGAGGTTCAAAGCATGGGCGGTACGCCAAAGTAAGTAGACCGAAATCCATCAATATCTACTACTAATCATCCACCTTGAGATATCTATCTAGAACATCTCGCTGGTATTAAGTTGCGAGTCACACCCATAGTGTAAACTCAATGAAACAGATAACTGCATTAAAAGAACTTTGCGTAAAGTAAACAATCCTTGCACCCGCTGGCACAAGCACCGTTGTTTTCCCCCTTGTGGCAACAGCACATCCCCTAGACTCATGTTTCTGTCACTCAAGCTAGTCATCGAGGGGCATGAACCCACAATCGAGCATAACGTTCCCTCTTGGAGTCACTACGTATTACTTGGCCAAAGCAATAAATAACAACGGAGAACATGCAAGAATTACTTATGAACATAAATATAAAAGAGGTGAATCAAATATATTACTCAAGATCAATCTGAACATAATCTCATAATCCATCGGATCCCAGCAAACTCAACATAGCAACATCATAAGGATTACATATGTGCCTCGATCATGTAGGGCAGCTCACGAGGACTAATTAGTGAAGCACAAGAACGGGAGGGGAACATCACATAGCTACTGGTCATGGACTCATGGTCCAAGGGAGACTACTCACGACTCATCCGGGAGGCGTCCATGGTGGTGGAGAAGCTCCCGGTGGTGATCCTCCCCTCCGGCAGGGTGCCGGGAAGGGTTCTCCTGGTGCTCTCGATCTTGGAAGCGGCGGCGACGGCGGAACAGAGATTGGATCGCAAAAAGAGTTTTTGTTCTGAGGGTTTCGGAGGACGCTTTAAATATATGCCAAAGGGGGGCATCGGGGAAGCTTCGGGGGGCCTAGGCTCCCCCCCGGCGCGGCCCAGGGGGGGCGCCGCCAGGGCACCTGGAGCCCTGGTGCCCCCCCCCCCCGGCTGTCCTTCGGACGCACGGTAGTTTCCGGAACGCTGATTTTTTTTATATTTTTTCTGGATTTTTCCTGGCAGTTCTCGTAACATAAAAACCTGGAATACAAAAACAGCCGAAAACAGAAACTGGCACTGGGGTGCACTGGATTAGTAAGTTAGTCCAAATATGATCAAAAGTGTATGGAAGTGTATGAATATCATAGCAATATCACCCAAAAGTGGCATGGAGCAAGCAGAAATTATAGATACGTTTTGGACGTATCAACATCCCCAAGCTTAATTCCTGCTCGTCCTCGAGTAGGTAAATGATAACAAGAATAATTTCTGTGGTGACATGCTATTAACCATATAGGACTTATTCATAGTCATATGACAAAAACTTACTGAGACAATGAATCTATAGTAATTGAGTTGCCTCACGAGAAAATCACAAATGACTGAAAGTTTTACAATATGAAACTGAAACATCAAAAAGATTTGCAATGAACATGATGTGCAAATATGATAAAGTGATATCTAGCTTGCCCCCTTTAGTGAAGCAAAACATAAATGCAGGGGCACCTTCAAGGTTTAAGTGATGACTAGATACAATGATTTCAAAATAAACGATATCACAATCATGCAAAAGACAATGCTACTTTGGGACAATGCACATTACACTTAGAATGACAATCATGCTCTCAGTAGTTGGTGCTTTAACATAAAAGTAAAAGAATGGTTATGTGCTAGAGCTTTTTATTTTGAAAACATAGAAGCAATTTTGTCAACGGTAGTAGTACTTCATATGTGTCATGCATAAGACATCCTATAAGTTGCAAGCCTCATGCATCGAATACCAATAGTGCTCGCACCTTGTCCTAATTAGCTCGGATCTCCATGGGTTATCATTGCATTACATATGTTTCAACCAAGTGTCACAAAGGGGTACCTCTATGCCACCTGTACAAAGGTCCAAGGAGATAAATCGCATTTGATTTCTCGTTTTTGATAGATCTCAACTTGAGGACATCCATACCGGGACAACATAGAAAATAGATGATGGACTCCTCTTTAATGCGTAAGCATATTCTCATAAGAGATTGAGGATTAATGTCCAAGCTAAAACTTCCACCATGATACATGGCTTTGGTTGGCGGCCCAATGTTCTTCTCTAACAATATGCATACTCATTCAACCCACGGCAAATCACCCTTACTTCAGACAAGACGAACATGCATAGCAACTCACATGATATTCAACAATAGTGTAATAGTTGATGGCGTCCCCAGAAACATGGTTACCGCTCAGCAAGCAACTTATAAGAAATAAGATACATAGGCAACATATTCTTTACCACAATAGTTTTTAAGCTACTTTCCCATGAGCTATATATTGCAAAGTTAGTTCGCTTAGTACAGGTGGAGGTTAGCAAAAGACTGGGAGCGACCAACTAAGAGAGCAATGACGGTCATAATCATGCAGAGCGACAAAGCAATATTGAACCAGGCATGGTAGTTATATCGCTACTCAGAAACAAAAGATCATCAAGGCTTGACAGACTTTCTTTACAGTCTTAAATATGCGTGAGCATACGCCAAGTCAATCAAAATAAATTCTCGAAGGAAGATATTACTAAACCATACCACATCATAGGCAAACAAATCATGTTGGTACTCCAATAACACATTGGGAACCCCCCAGCTATTTGAGATTAACCATAAGAAAACCTGAACTACTAAGCCCCATCATGCAAGTAGCATCTTTATCATAAACATATTAACCAATGCAACGGAAGCAAACTCTATTAATAAGGTGAGCATGATAGTTAAAGAGAGTTCAAGCAACCAACTAGACAAAAGCTCTTTGAAAAGATAAGCATGAATACTAAGAGCAGAGCATGATAGTAGCTATTAAAAGACAAAGAACACACACATCATAGATAGACATGAAAATTCTATGTTATGTTCTAGGTAGAGGTGGAGCGTGTTTCTCTCCCACATAAAGAACGCTGAGTTCCGACTCGTTATGAAAAACTAAAAAGAAAACTAAAAGCAAGACGCTCCAAGCATAGCACATAACACATGAAGTGATAAAAATATAGTGGAACGAAAGACGAACTGATAATGTTGACGGAGAAGGGGATGCACGGGGGCATCCCCAAGCTTAGACGCTTGAGTCTCCTTGAATATTTCTTGGGGGTGCACGGGGGCATCCCCAAGCTTGAGCGCTTGACACTCCTGAATCTTTTTATCATCTTCCCTCGCACACTTGAAAACTCCCTTCATACATAACTCATCATAATCTGATTAGCGAGGTTAGTACCCTTAATAAAATAATTGCACCTTGCTGGAAATAAGGATATTCTTGAAGTTCTACTGTTTCTCAAGATTGCCAAAAGGTTTTTGCAAAGAAAAAGCAAGCTCTTGATTTGCAAAATGAAAGAAAGGCAAAACAGGACAGAATCTGTGAAAAACAGAACAGCAGGTAGTAATTGATCTGTTCGGGGTACTTCTGCAACTCAAATCAAAAAACTCATAACAGACGCACGAAAGACAATTATATAGAGAACGCTGTCGAAAACATTCAGACCAAAAAGATGATCTGGTGATTTTATACGAATTTTTCTATCCAAGGACAGAATCTGTTTCCTGGACAGCACCTCACAACTTTTGAACTTTCTAGCAATCAGAGGCTATACTTGGCACAAATATGAAAAGCAAAGATACAATGATGATGCTACAGAAGTAAACAACATGAAGACACAAAAAAGCAAAAAAATATATTCATGTGGGCTTCCTCCCAAAAGCGCTTTCTTTTATGCCTTTAAGCTAGGCATAAGACTTTAATGATGCTCTTGTAGGAATAAGAATTGAAGAACAAAAGAGAGCATCAAGAAGCAAATACCAAACACATTTAAGCCTAACATGCTTCCTATGCATAGGAATATTGCAATACAATAACTCATTGAAGCACAAAGCAATAAGCATAGGAAGACAAAACAAGTGCAGCTTCAAAACCTTCAACATAAAGAGAGGGAACTTGATATTATTGAAATATTTATAAGCATATGTTCCCTTCTCATAATAATTTTCAGTGGGATCACGAATAAACTCAACAATATAAGCATCACATAAAGCATTGTTACCATGATCCACATGCAAAAAGGTACTCCTACTCTCCACATAAGCATCATGAAGAGGATAAAACTTAGTGTAAAAGAGAGACATAAGCTCTTGCCAATCAAGCAAGTGTGAGTTATCGAGAAGCTTATACCAATCTGAAGCTTTATCTATAAGTGATACGGCGAACAATGTCCTCATGACAAACTCCCTTGATACACCTGCAAGCTTAAATAATGAACATAATTGTGACAGATATAGCAAGTGTTCACCGGGATGTCTGTCTCCTGCATAACGATTAGCCAAAACATAATTGATAATACCAGCTGGTATTTTATAGGGCACAATTTCAGTAGGGGGAGGAGCAACCACCACAGGTGTGGGGCGTCTTCCCACAAGCAACGGTCCAATAGCAAGGTTGTCCATAAGCATAACTGGTGAAAAGACATAGAGAAAACTGAAAGGTAAACTAACAAGACTAAAAAGCAAAGGTAAAAGATAGCGTGCAACTCCCCTATCCTGAAGAGTGGAGTCCCCGGCAACGGCGCCAGAAAAACTCCTTGATGGGCCTCTAACCCCTCGTTGGTTACCCCAAGTGGAAGGTGTAAGATGCAGTGTTGTGGAAGTTTTTCTCTTAGCAAAGATGCCAATGATCGAATCCCCAGAGACTCCTAGGTTCAACAAGTAGGTGTCAACTGCTAACGGCGCGAGATATTAGCAATCAACGTGGACCTGCACACCCAGATACAAATAACTTTGCTCCCAACGAGTACAGAGAGGTTGTCAATCCCTCCGGCCTTGTAGTTCACAAAGGATTAAAAGCAAATGATAGTAGTGATAGATAGTGTTTTGCAATAGTAAGTAAAAGCGAAAAGTAAATAGCGGATGTGATCAATGATGGTAATATGGACCGGAGTCTCATGATGTTCACTAGTGATGTCTCTCTCCCAAAAGACGATAAAACAGCTATGTGAGGTAAACAAATTACAGCTGGGCAATTGACAGGACCACGAACGCAAACCAATGCTGACTACATTGCAAGAAAGGTTGAGGTTCAAAGCATGGGCGGTACGCCAAAGTAAGTAGACCGAAATCCATCAATATCTACTACTAATCATCCACCTTGAGATATCTATCCAGAACATCTCGCTGGTATTAAGTTGCGAGTCCCACCCATAGTGTAAACTCAATGCAACAGACAACTGCATTAAAAGAACTTTGCGTAAAGTAAACAATCCTTGCACCCGCGGGCACAAGCACCATTGTTTCCCCCCTTGTGGCAACAACACATCCCCTAGACTCATGTTTCTGTCACTCAAGCTAGTCATCGAGGGGCATGAACCCACAATCGAGCATAACGTTCCCTCTTGGAGTCACTACGTATTACTTGGCCAAAGCAATAAATAACAAAGGAGAACATGCAAGAATTACTTATGAACATAAATATAAAAGAGGTGAATCAAATATATTACTCAAGATCAATCTGAATATAATCTCATAATCCATCGGATCCCAGCAAACTCAACATAGCAAAAGCATAAGGATTACATATGTGCCTCGATCATGTAGGGCAGCTCACGAGGACTAATTAGTGAAGCACAAGAACGGGAGGAGAACATCACATAGCTACTGGTCATGGACTCATGGTCCAAGGGAGACTACTCACGACTCATCCGGGAGGCGTCCATGGTGGTGGAGAAGCTCCCGGTGGTGATCCTCCCCTCCGGCAGGGTGCCGGGAAGGGTTCTCCTGGTGCTCCCGATCTTGGAAGCGGCGGCGGCAGCGGAACAAAGATGGGATCGCGAAAAGAGTTTTTGTTCTGAGGGTTTCGGAGGACGCTTTAAATATATGCCAAAGGGGGGCATCGGGGAAGCTTCGGGGGGCCCAGGCGCCCCCCCGGCGCGGCCCAGGGGGGAGGCGCGCCGCCAGGGCGCCTGGAGCCCTGGTGCCCCCCCCCCCCCCGGCTGTCCTTCGGACGCACGGTAGTTTCCGGAACGCTGATTTTTTATATAATTTTTCTGGATTTTTCCTGGCAGTTCTCGTAACGTGAAAACCTGAAATACAAAAACAGCCGAAAACAGAAACTGGCACTGGGGTGCACTGGATTAGTAAGTTAGTCCAAATATGATCAAAACTGTATGGAAGTGTATGAATATCATAGCAATATCACCCAAAAGTGGCATGGAGCAAGTATAAATTATAGATACGTTTTGGACGTATCAAGAAGGGATTGCCGGCCCGGATTCCAATAAATAGCTTGGAGCCATGAAATCCGAGATAGAATCCATGTATGAAAACAAAGTATGGACTTTGGTGGACTTGCCCGATGAAAGGCACGCCATAGAAAATAAATGGATATTTAAGAAGAAGACAGACGCGGATGGTAATGTGACCATCTATAAGGCTCGGCTTGTCGCAAAGGGTTATCGACAAGTTCAAGGGATTGACTACGACGAGACTTTCTGTCCCGTAGCGATGCTGAAGTCAGTCCGAATCATGTTAGCAATTGCCGCATTCTATGATTATGAGATATGGCAAATGGACGTCAAAACGGCATTCCTTAATGGTTTCCTCAAGGAAGAGCTGTATATGATGCAGCTGGAAGGTTTTGTCGATCCATAGAATGCTAACAAGGTATGCAAGCTCCAGCGCTCGATCTACGGGCTGGTGCAAGCATCTCAGAGTTGGAATATTCGCTTTAATGATGTGATCAAAGCGTTTGGTTTTATACAGACTTGGGGAGAAGCCCGTATCTACAAGAAAGTGAGTGGGAGCTCTGTAGCATTTCTCATATTATATGTGGATGACATATTGCTGATGGGAAATGATATAGAATTCTTGGAGAGCATAAAGGCCTACTTGAATAAGAGTTTTTCAATGAAGGACCTTGGAGAAGCTGCTTACATATTAGGCATCAAAATCTATAGAGATAGATCAAGACGCCTCATTGGTCATTCACAAAGCACATACCTTGACAAGATATTGAAGAAGTTCAATATGGATCAGTCCAAGAAGGGGTTCTTGCCTGTTTTGCAAGGTATGAGATTGAGCACGGCTCAGTCCCCGACCACGGCAGAAGATAGAGAAAAGATGAGTGTCATTCCCTATGCCTCAGCCATAGGTTCTATCATGTATGCCATGCTGTGTACCAGACCTGATGTGAACCTTGCCATAAGTTTGGTAGGGAGGTACCAAAGTGATCCCGGTATGGAACACTGGACAGCGGTCAAGAACATCCTAAAGTACCTGAAGAGGACTAAGGACATGTTTCTCGTTTATGGAGGTGACGAAGAGCTCGTCGTACAGGGTTACGTCGATGCTAGCTTCGACACAGATCTGGATGACTCAAAGTCACAAACCGGATACGTGTATATTTTGAATGGTGGAGCATTCAGCTGGTGCAGTTGCAAGCAGAGCGTCGTGGCGCATTCTACATGTGAAGCGGAGTACATAGCTGCTTGCGAAGCAACGCAAGAAGGAGTCTGGATGAAGGAGTTCATCACCGACCTAGGAGTCATTCCAAGCGCATCAAGCCCGATGACTCTCTTCTATGATAACACTGGAGCTATTGCCATTGCCAAGGAGCCCAGGTTTCACAAGAAGACCAAGCACATCAAGCGCCGTTTCAACTCCATCCGGAATTATGTTCAAGATGGAGACATAGATATTTGTAAAGTGCATACGGATCTGAATGTGGCAGACCCGTTGAGTAAACGTCTTCCACGGGCAAAACATGATCAACACCAGAACTCTATGGGTGTTCGATTCATCACAATGTAACTAGATTATTGACTCTAGTGCAAGTGGGAGACTGTTGGAAATATGCCCTAGAGGCAATAATAAAAGGATTATTATTATATTTCCTTGTTCATGAAAATTGTCTGTTATTCATGCTTGAATTGTATTGTACGGAAACAGCGATACATGTGTGAATAGATAGACCACAATGTGTCCCTGGTAAGCCTCTAGTTACTGGCTCGTTGATCAACAGATGGTCACGGTTTCCTGACCATGGACATAGGATGTCATTGATAACGGAATCACATCATTGGGAGAATGATGTGATGGACAAAACCCAATCCTAAGCCTAGCACGAGATCGTATAGTTCGTAGTGCTTAAGCTTTTCCAGTGTCAAGTATTTGTTCCTTAGACCATGAGGTTGTGCAACTCCCGGATACCGTAGGAATACTTTGGGTGTGCCAAACGTTACAACGTAACTGGGTGGCTATAAAGGTACGCAACGGGTATCTCCAAAGTGTCTGTTGAGTTGGTACGAACCGAGACTCGGATATTGTCACTCCGTATGACGGAGAGGTATCTCTGGGCCCACTCGATATGACATCATCATAATGAGCTCAAAGTGACTAAGGAGTTAGTCACGGGATGATGGATTACGTAACGAGTAAAGAGACTTGCCATGACGAGATTGAACAAGGTATCGGGCATACCGACGATCGAATATCGGGCAAGTACCATACCGATGGACAAAGGGAATATCATACGGGATTGAGTGAATCCTTGACACAATGGTTCATCCGATGAGATCATCGAGGAACACGTGGCAACCAACATGGGTATCCAGATCCCGCTGTTGGTTATTGACCGGAGAGTCGTCTCGGTCATGTCTGCGTGTCTCCCGAACCCGTAGGGTCTACACACTTAAGGTTCGGTGACGCTAGGGTTGTAGAGATATATGCACACGGAAACCTGAATGTTGTTTGGAGTCCCGGATGAGATCCCGGACGCCACGAGGAGTTCCGGAATGGTCCGGAGGTGAAGAATGATATATAGGAAGTTCAGTTTCGGCCATCGAGAGTGTTCCCGGGGTCACCGGGAGTGTCCCGGGACCACCGGAAGGGTCCCGGGGGTCCACCGGGTGGGGCCACCCATCCCAGAGGGCCCCGTGGGCCGTAGGGGAAGGGGGGCCAGCCCTTAGTGGGCTGGCGCACCCCACATGGGTCACCTCCCATGCGCCTAGGGTTAAAACCCTAGGGGTGGGGGCGCCTCCCTATGCCTTGGGGGGCAAGATACCTCCCCTGGTCGCCGCCCCCCTAGGAGATTGGATCTCCTAGGGCTGGCGCCCCCCTGGCCCCCCCTATATAGTTGGGGGGAGAGAGGGCAGCCGCACCCCAAGCCTCTGGCGCCTCTCCCCCTCCCGTCACACCTCCAACTCCTCCCGCAGGGCATCGGCAAAGCCCTGCAGCTTTTCCCGTTGCATCCACCACCACGCCTTCGTGCTGCTGGATCTCCGTCAACCTCTCCTCCCCCCTTGCTAGATCAAGAAGGAGGAGACGTCGCTGTACCGTACGTGTGTTGAACGCGGAGCTGCCGTCCGTTCGGCGCTGGGATCATCGGTGACGAGGATCACGAAGAGTACGACTCCATCATCCACGTTCCTTCGAACTCTTCCGCACGCGATCTACAAAGGGTACGTAGATGCACTCCTTTATGCTCGTTGCTAGATGACTCCTTAGATAGATCTTGGTGAAGCGTAGGAAATTTTTTGAATTCTGCTACGTTCCCCAACAGTGGCCTCTGAGCTAGGTTGGGGACTAAACTGCTTTTTAGTACTACTTGTCACCCCCAAACTGATGGACAAACTGAAGTAGTCAACAAAACTTTGTCTACTATGCTTAGGGCTGTTTTGAAGAATACTAAGAAAATGTGGGAAGAATGCTTGCCTCATATTGAATTTGCTTATAATCGTTCATTGCATTCTACTACTAAGATGTGCCCTTTTGAAATTGTCTATGGTTTCCTACCTCGTGCACCTATTGATTTGTTGCCTCTTCCATCTTCGGAGAAGGTTAATTTTGATGCTAAACAACGTGCTGAATTGATCTTAAAAATGCATGAGTTAACTAAGGAAAATATTGAGCGCATGAATGCTAAATATAAACTTGTTGGAGATAAGGGTAGAAAACGTGTTGTCATTGCACCTGGAGATCTTGTTTGGTTACATTTGCGTAAGGATAGGTTTCCTAATTTGCGCAAGTCAAAGCTAATGCCATGTGCTGATGGTCCTTTCAAGGTGTTAGAGAAAATAAATGATAATGCATATAAACTTGAGCTGCCTACAGATTTTGGGGTTAGTCCCACATTTAACATTGCAGATTTAAAGCCTTACTTGGGTGAGGAAGATGAGCTTCCGTCGAGGACGATTTCAATTCAAGAAGGGGAGGATGATAAGGACATCACTAACAAGGTTACACCCACAGCTCCAACTGACACATATACAGGACCAATTACTAGAGCTCGCGCACGCCAATTAAATTACCAGGTACTTTCGTTTCTTGGTAATGAATCTAATGTTCATGAGAATATGATGCTGCCTAAATTGGATACATTTGTCTTGTTTACAAATGAAGGGCCTAGCTTGGACAAGAAGGATGAACATTGGAGCAAGATCAAGCATGGAGATGATGGCATGCGCAAGGGGAACAAGAATGGAGTTTCAATTGATGATTTCAGGACTTTGACGCCACCATAATGAGTACGAGAAGCCTTGGACGAAATATACAAAATGCCACTTCATAAATTTCGTCCAGAGGCTATTATAGGTGCTGCGTCACCTTATTATTGGGCCAGGCCCATGTAATTTTGAAATACTTGAGTATAGGCTGTATTTAGAGTCCGTATGTGTGGGGAAACAAGAGTTAGGGTTGGTTTCGGACCCCTCCACCAAGGGCCACGAATTTCCCCCCTCTTTCCCCCATATATACAGCCCTTAGGGCGTCGTTTAGACTTTGGGTTTTGTTTAGATTAAAGTTCGCCATAGCTGCAACTTCGCGTACTTCGTTTGTGTTCAACGACCAAACAAAGACGCCACAGAACCCCACTTGATCAATAAAGCTTTCCTCTTGAATTTGCAATATCCAGATTGCAATCTCAGTTTCTTGCTCGTTCTTCGTTTGCCTGCAGGAAACAGACCTTCATGGTCAGGTTGATCGTGCTCCGGCGTGGACAATAGCCTCTCGGAGTTGGTTTAGCGATTGCTAAGGCGCGACGTCCTCGCACGTTCGTAGTCGGATCGTCAAAGTCGACTTCCTCCAAAATGATAGCCACCATCTCATCGAAAGACGGAACACCTTTGCCTCTATCAGCAAAATATTAGGAAAGGAGAAAATAAATAAATATATGTAGTAAAATATTACTCCCTCGGTTTCTAAATATAAGTCTTTTAAGAGATTTCAACATGGACTACACACGGAGCAAAATGGGCGATTTACACTTTAAATAAGTCTGTATACATCCGTATGTAGTTCATATTGAGATCTCTAAAAGAATTTATATTTAGAAACGGAGGAAGTAGGAAAAAAGACTATGAATATAAAATAGCATAATAATAGGGAAAAGGGGGGAAATATAAATAGAATATATTAGGAAAAAAAGGATAAAATTATAAAAAGGCAAAATATTAGAAAAAAAGACAGGCATATTAGAACAAAAGAGGAAAACTAATTTTAAAGTGGCAAAATATTAGGAAATAGAGACCGACATGGCACCGTAGTTGTGACCCCCGCAGAGAGCTAGAAATATATTAGGAAAAAAAGACAGACACGTTAGAGCAAGAAGAGGGAAAATAAAATATTTGAAAAAAAAGAGACGGATATCACACCGTACTTCCAACTCCCAACACACAGCGAGGGTGACCAAGGGTAACAGGCCGACAGGACAGGCCCAGCCAGAAGTATGTAGCGACAGCTCTTTTGCCTCTGCAAAGGACGTGATGAATGAGCTTTGCTTCCTCGGCGATGGAGTGCTCAGCACCGGGCTATTTAAGCCGCGTAGAACCTTGTTAGCCGAGCGATGTGGTACTAAACATTGGAACAGACAGGCGCTGCGGTTAGTTCGTTCCTAGACTGGGCCGTCGTCATCTCCGGCCCACCAGCTAGGGCGGCCCTAAAAAAAGAGCGCTTCGCGGTGGGTCTCGAAGCAACGACAGGAGGTAGCAGTTGCTAAAAAAAAAAAGGACAGGAGGAACAGGATCGTGCGCACCCTGCGCTGGCCGAGAGGGACTACATGCATGTTAGGAGGAAGTGATGCAGTCTCGGGCTCTGCCATCTTTGGACTGCTCAAGAGAACTCCACCCGCTGTAAATTCAGCAGGAACATGCTTCCGTTGAATAGACCTAGCACATCGCCGGTTTTATCTTTACCTAATAATAAAGAAAGTTCGGTTTCAGCCCGTACGTCGTCGGTAAATTTGCACAAAAGCCCTTCAGTTTTTCGGAAATTGCACCCGCAGTCCCTCTTTATTAAGTGAGGAACGGTGGCTCTGCTCGTTCTCGAGCAGCGCAGGGGAAGAAGACGCGGCGGTGTCAGGCGGCTGCGGGACTTGGCGCGGCGATGAAGATCGGGTGGATCCGGCCGAGGACGTGGCCGGAGGCGGGCGGGGAGCTTGAGGAGGCGGCGTTCATGCTGGCGGCGACCTCCTGTGGTGTGCAGCGGGAGATAGCTTTGAGTAAAGGTGAGAGGAAGGAGAAGAAAGAAGAGAGACGGGGCAAAGGGCGACGTGCTGCAGGTGCTGCTCATCGGCGGGAGGACGGCGAGGCCGGAGGCGGAGCAAGGCGGCGGCGGACTGGGCCTTCGGCGATACGGCCGGATTGAGCAGTGCTCGATGCAGAGGTGGGCGTTGGCTCGCTGCTCCTCCCGAGACGATGAAGGGGTGTGATGCAGTTGACTTGGTGGACGAGGGCCGGCGAGGCCGGAGGCGGAGCAAGATAGCGGCGGACCGGGCCTTGGGCGATGCGGCCGGATTGAGCGGTGCTCGATGCAAAGGTGGGCGCTGGCTCGCTGCTCCTCCCGAGACGAAGCAGGGGTGCGATGCAGTTGACTTGGTGGACGAGGGCCGGCGCCTTGACAACTCCGGCGAGGTAGAGAGGCCTGGGACGGACACGGGGAAGACGGATCCGTCTGTTTGCCAGCTGGATCGGGAGGTGGGCAAGCCCAGGTGGTGTGTGGCAACGGTTGAAGGTGCCGGCGGCCATGAAGCTCCGATGGTGGCGCTGCACAGAGTGAAAAAAAAAACGGCGGGAGCTGAGGTCAGGTAGGAGATGGAGAGCACGGGGACGAGGACAGGCCGAGGCGCAACTGACTCACCGGCGGCCTAGCCGACGAGGCGGCCGAGCGGCAGTGGACTGGCCAGCGAAGGAATGGGGATGTTGTGGATAAGGGGGCATGCAGTGTGCGGCTCGGTGGGGAGTAGTGCCTGTTGCTATTTGTTTTAATCAATCGTTGTTCCTAGATGTACAGAGACTCGAAGCTGCTGGATGCAACGATTACCATTCTTTTCGGTGCTCATCCATTGGATTTATGTGCAATTTTTCATGGCGTTGCAACAAATGATTATCTGCTAGGTGTCCCCTCCTCACATTAGCCCACTGTGATTATTTGACTGTACCGCCTTCCACTCTAATTGTAACAGTTTCAACTTAGTAAGCCATATGTTGATATTCATATGGTTGTGATCTCGAAAATAAAAGTTGATAGGAAATGAATAGAAACCTTCACCGAACATAGGGTTGTGTTGTACATGTACTGAGAAAGGTTTGTACAGTATGAAAATATGTTTCGAGATGAAACAAATTATGATTATTAGTCATGGCAGTTGTAGGCACAGCTAGAGTCAACTAGGTGTTGTAATGCTGGACTAAGGATGGACCTTGCTCGGAGAAATCAAAAAAAGGATGTAGAATTTAAATACGGTGTTATTTTACATTTCAAATATTTTTAAATACTATTTATGATGCAATATTAATCAATGGCGCACAATCCCTCTATATTTCATACCGGTGATCTATATTGCAACATGCAAACTTAAACGTTAATATTTGAGGAAGGTTATAATCTTTGGGCATGTTGTACTTGCACAAGGTTATAAAAAATGTTCGTGGATTCAAAAGTGCTTTTATAAAAAAAGTTTTCTTATCATAAAAATATTTGAAATTTTGAAGACAAACGTTTGGGAAATAAAACAATGTTCATGATTTTAAAAAGTTGTTTTAATAAAAAATGTTAATAAAATTGAACAAAATTTTGTCAATTCAAAGAATGTTCATGAATGAAAAATTATTCTAAAAATCAAAAACAGTTGGCGGCTCCATTGAAGATTATGATATTTTTCCCCGTTGCAACGCACGGGCTCTTTTGCTAGTAACTATCGTGTTCTCAGTTCTGATTGCGTCATTAGCCATTGCCTCCTTTGGCCCGCCGGCTTGCAGCGTTCCCATGGCTGCAGTACGAGGGAGGACGTACGCCCGGCTCAACATGCTAGACAGGGATCATGAGTTCGTATCAGGCCATGATAAATTTTCTATGGTCCGGGCTCTCCCTCTGGTCGGGCGATGCCAATTTGTGCGGCTGCATCGGCGAGGTCCAAGCCACACCTTCTGTGCATCCTGACATATATATAGCTAAAAATATCATGTGAATTCTGACATGCGGGCCCACTTGGTTAGTGAGAGGGACAGAGAGAGGGTATTGAGTTGACCAATGGGTTCAGGGGTATTTTGGTCTGTTTGCCTGGCCAAGGGCTTTTGACCAGACGGCAACGCAGCAGTTGAGCAGTCATTAGACACAAGGATAGCATCACCGAGCATATCAAACTTCTAGTGGCATTTTTGTGTGACAACACCAATGGCAAAAAGAAATAAATAAACAATTAGAAAGAAACACAATCTAGCATGAATTTTCGCAAGCATGGAGTATCTTGCCCTTTCGATATCCATACTCTGAATTGCAAATACCATTGGTCCCGCAGATGGACAAAACCACGGGAATCAATTATGGGAGCCTCATCTTCAAAGATTTTGAAATGCTTGGAACTGTCACATGTACCTATCATGCCATGCCAGTTTTGAACTTTTGATCAGCATAGGGTGAAGAAATCGCAGTGGACAGTAATAGCGAGAGCCTACAATGTCTGCATATCAACCTTTTCAAGCAGGTGAGAATGGCCAATTCCTTGAAGCTGAAAAGCACATCCTGCAAACCACCAAGGGAGATCTTTGGCAGGACTATGGAACCGCTGCTTCACTCATAGATAGTTGGATACCACATCCATTTCCACCAACACTATCACTATCAAATCTCTCTAGGAAGATAAATTCGGAGAGGATGAGAAGTGGGAAGAAGGGAGAGGAGGGGTACAGTGAGGGGCACAACCGGCGAGCCATAAGTCCTGCTGCTGGTTGCAGTCAATACGGCACAAACCCTCGCCTAAATGGGACGAGTAGGGCTAGATCGGTGGAGGGCATCATCACAGACGAGGTGATGGGCGACCGATCAGTGAAGTTGTCTGCTGCATGCCTGAGCCAGGGGTGTACATGCTTGCTATTCAAGATCACCAACACACATATGTTGGCAATTCCCACTGTACCGCAATCAAATTTCATACTAGCAGTCCGCTCAAAAAAAATCATGCTAGTAATAATAAATAGCCTAAATCCGAGGCACCACAATAGGAACATTTTCCTGCCACTACAATCAAATCAAATGTCACTCATAAATCAGAATATAAAAAGACTCGGTGTATATGTATCACTCAGAGTGATCCATTGGCCATCCTTGAACTACTATCTACCAAGTGTCCGCGTTGACAACATCTCTATAAATTGTACTGGCATATTTCCTAAAAGTAAACCATCCATTTCCAGCACTACAAATTTTCATGGTCTTCTCTCATTGTACTATGGTTTTTCTTTATTTATCTTTGGCGATGTCACATATGTGGCACACCATAGATCATGACGCAGAAGCTGGCCACTACTAGAATCTGGTTTGGTGCTGAGTTGCAAGACTTTACCGAGTTCATTCTATGGGGCACTCGGCAAACTTGTGTCTGTCGAGCTTGATTCAAAATTGGACTCGGCAGTCATAAGCAACTCGACAGAGTTCTGACTTTGCCAAGTTCCAACGAAAAACGACTCGGCGAAGAAAAACAACTCAGCAGAATCTCAAGTTCGCCGAGTTCCTGGTAGAAAAAACTCGGCAAAATCTGACAGGTGGGCCCTGCTATAGAGCAGGTGACGGAGTCGTGCTAGTGAAATTTCTTTGCTGAGTTTCAGCTAACAGAGACTCAATAAACAATTTCTCTTTTTTGATTTTTAAAATCCGAACACCAGCATTCACGGCTTTGCCGAGCCCCACTAGAATGAACTAAGCAAAGATATGGCCTTTCATCTACGAGGACATATAGTGGTTATATTAGTTCCTTTTAATTTTATATTTGCTAGCTATATGTATGCTTATCCAGGGCATATAAATTAATGTGGAACGATGAGAATATAATAGGATGTGTGAAAATAAATGAGATGATTGTGAGTGTGAGAGAAAAAAAAGAGAAGAAAAGATGAGACAATATAGAAGATAGCATTCAAATTTTGTACCCCCTATGATCCATATTACTTGTCTTAGATTTGTCTACATACAAATGTATATAGACATGTTTGAATCAAAGGAAGTATAGATATAGCATATGTGTGTAAAGTTTATATAAAAAAGATAAAGAAAATGAAAATGAAAGAAATTTAAAAAGAAACTAATTTATTAGTTGAAAATTGTACCTCGAAATATAAACATATGATGGGGAGCATTAAGAATGAGATTTATAAAATGGAAAAACAAATTGATATCTTCATTAGTGTAAAAAAACTTGGATTTCACAAACTTTGTCTCACGCAAACACACATGCATATGCTTGTAATTATTACAACCTAACTAATTAATACTCCCTCTGTCCCAAAATAAGTGTCTGAAGCTTAGTACAAATTTGTACTAGAGCTAGTACAAAGTTGAGACACTTATTTTGGAACGGAGGGAGTATATAGTTACATGCATAAGCAAACGTGATGGACATTCTGGATGCAAACATGTTCAGGAAAGAGGTGGCGGCGTGGTGTGTGACAGTAATGTGGGCTATCTTGTCCAGCCGCAACCGATACACACATCATGAGGTGATCTATCAGCCAAGGCAATCTATGGTCCTTGTCGGATTACGGGCTCCGCAAACCCAAGAAGTTCGAACACAGGGGCGTGAACAAAGATCTCTCCCACTCACGTCTACCTAGCGTCTCGCCATCGTCCGGTGAAGAGATTCAAGCAAACAACTAGTGAAGCACGCAAGAGTTTACCCAGGTTCAGGCCACCTTGTGGTGTAAAACCCTACTTCCTGCTTTGGTGGATTGGCCTCAGGAGGGCTAGAATATGAACTAGTACAGTGGTTCCTGAGCTCAGGAGAAGAGCTTAGGAAGGTCGGGAGGCAAGAGTTCTTGCTCCTTTGCGCGGTGGCAGAGTTTATGGATCTGCTCTCCCCTCTCCTTAGTGGTGATCCTAGCTACTTATATAGGCGGCCAGTGTCCTCTTCCCCCGAAATGTTTAGGCGGGAAGGAATCCCACAATGGCCATTTTGAGCGAGAACACAAGGACGTTTCTATCCTGACAAAAGCGGTCTTCGCCTGCAAAACGGTCAGGCGGTGACGCGGTGGTGGGCTCGGTGGTGACATCCTCCCTGTCATCCTTGCGGTCTTTGGTCTTGTTGCACCACTGGGAAAACATTTATCCCGCTCCTCGGGAACCTGCGCCCGCGCTGTCTCCTTTGCACCGAAACGGCAACTGCGCCACTGGCGGGCGCTCGCACCCGTTGGCGGTGTGCGTCACTGCTTGCGTCACTGCCTCCTCCTGAGGCGGGCTTGGCCTTGGATTCTCCGCCCCTCCGGAGCACCTTGACCGAGGCCGCTCCTGAGGGGGTCTTGACGTTGTTCTCCTCGCGAGGGTCTTGGGCAGCTGGTCGATCAGCTGGGCCGTACCAGGTCGTGGCAGGAGCGCGCTGCGGCCCGCAGACAGGCAAGTCTGGGTACCCTGGTTCCCAGGACGCCGACAGTAGCCCCCGGGTCCAAGGCACGCGCGGAGTTGGCTTCGTGGCGAAGCCTTAGTCGAGGACGAAACATCGCGGGCCCTAAAAGGCTGCGGGCCAGGCTAGCGCCTGACGGTTGGATGGGACGTGGCGACTCTGCTCCCCACGCACTCTTGGTAATCGTGTGACTTGACAACTCCCCGGCGCAGACGACGGGGCCGTTATGGCTGGGACACCAGCGGCTGGCGGTTGGGCTCCTCCGCCCTATAAATGGGACTAGGGGGGCCCCCAAGCCATCTTCAAGCCAGCGACGTCTTCCTCCTTGCTTGTTCCCCGCTCTCCCTCATGCTGCGAGATCTCCATGGCGCCGCCAAGGAAGCCGTACGCCGCGGAGAAAGGGAAGGCCCCGAAGGATCTGGCCCTGCTGCCGCCGAGAAGGGTCCGCGGACGTCCCCGCAAGCACGCCGATGCGCCCGTAGCGACTCCTCGGGGAAGCGGGCGCGGCTTTCCGGGTCCTGTCGTGGCCGCTGGTGAGAGGCGCGGTACTTCTTCCCGTGGTGAAGGTGTTCATGGCCGTGGTGGGAGAGGAGGCGCGAGACGATGCATGGCGGTCGCGCGTCCACCGCGCCCGCAGCTCCACTCCTTCAACGTGTCGTCGGAGTTCGTGCTGTGGGCGGAGAAGCCTGGTGGCTCGTGGCTACGGCTTCCCCGCTCGTTCGGCAACGTGCTACCGGCCGGCGGCCCCGGCGGCGTCAGGCTGCAGGCTGACAGTTGCTGCAGTGGTGCGTCCTGGGTGGAGGTTGATGTGGCTCCCTCGGGTGACGTGTTCCTGGAGCATGGCTGGCAATCGTTTGCTCGCGCGCGCCGACTGCAGGGGAGGTGTACGCTCCACTTCAGGTGCGATGGCGCCTCCACGCTGTTTGTCAGGGTCTTCTCGGAGGAAGGGAGGCGCCTTGGGTGCTGTCCCGAGGCCGATGATGAAGATGACGACGGGGACAACATCCGGAGGAGCAGCTCCTCCTCCGGAGACGATTTTAATCCTGGGGGGCGCCACGGGTCCCCCCTCTGTGGCATCAGCAGCTCCTCCAGCATCGGCAGCCGCGACGAGCCACCATGCCGCCGAGCTCGGCCCGGCGAGGGGAGGGGGTTGCCGCGCCGTTGTGGCTCGGTGAAGCCGGAGGAACTGGGAGACTCCGACTGAGCGGGAGCGGCCTCTGCTTCTTCTCCTTCTTTTTCCTTCATGTCCTTCCTGTGTCAAAATTTCAAGTTGCCTCGAGAAGGCGTGTAATGGACTATGATATATGTATAAAGCGAGAACTTGCTATCATGTTTTTGGCTTTGGTGAGATTACTTAGCTTTTATGTGTCGCGACGTATTGAGGCGGAGTGCTCCCGACTCTTTGGCGTTATGAGCCCCATCGGTTCGTGAGGACGGCCGAATCTAGAGAGCTCGTGCAGCCCCCGAGCATGGGTGAGCTGCTGAGAGCTGCTGAGAGTGCCGAGCGCGGGTTAAAGCACCAACGTCTGAGCTGGCTCGATAGGATAGATTGCGCGGAGTGAGAAGCCCGACGCCAGAGCCTGAGCAGGCTTGGCCAGGCGAGGTCACGGGGCTGTGGCAGACGAAGACTGGTGATCAACCGTGCCCCAGCCCCCACGCACGAGGCGCGCGAAGAAGAGCGGGTGGCGCAGCCCTTTCTCAACAAACTGAAACCGGCGAGAAAGATCCCAAACAAGGCTTTCAACAAATGCAAGAAACGCGGGAAACACGAGAACTTCATAGCACGGGGTAGAGGAAGGGCTGATAGCCAAGGAAGTAGAAAAGGCTGACAGCCAAACACCAAGCCAAAAAAGGAAAAAGGTCGCGTCCGACCCCTACACTACGTCTTCTTCCCAGCGCGGAGCTAAGGACTGCCACTAGGGCGTGGGTGGGAGCCCCGTCTGAGGGCCCGTAGGCAATGCACAGGAGACTCCGAGGCATGTACGGCCCCAACTCATTATTACGTGAGAGTGTCATGGGCGGAGACCTTCACGGGCACGGAGCCTTGATTACGGATATAACCTCCTGGGGTGTTCAATGTTCCAGGAATTCTGGATAGGTATCTGTAGGATCGAAAGTATGTCTAGAGGGGGGGTGATTAGACTACTTGTAAATATAAAAATTCTGCCTTTTTATCATGAACAGTTTTTGGCAGTTTCACAATTATGATCAAGACAAGTATCACCCTACACATGCAATTCTAGAGTATAAGCAGCGGAAAGTAAATTGCACATGTAGTAAAGAGAGGTGGAGAAGATCAAACGCAATTTGGAGACGCAATGATTTTTCCCATGGTTCCGATAGGTAGTGCTATCGTACATCCACGTTGATGGAGACTTCAACCCACGGAGGGTAACGGCTGCGCGAGTCCACGGAGGGCTCCACCCACGAAGGGTCCACGAAGAAGCAACCTTGTCTATTCCATCATGGCCTACGCCCACGGAGGGCTAGCCTTACTCGGGGTAGATCTTCACGAAGTAGGCGATCTCCTTGCCCTTACAAACTTCTTGGTTCAACTCCACATCTCGATGACGGAGGCTCCCAAGCGACACCTAACCAATCTAGGAGGCACCACCCTCCAAAAGGTAATAGATGTTGTAGATGATGATGAACTCCTTGCTCTTGTGCTTCAAATGATAATCTCCCCAACACTCAACTCTCCTCACTGATATGGCTGTGGTGGAAGAAAGGATTGAGTGGAAAGCAACTTGGGAAGGTTAGAAATCAAGTTTCATATGGTAGGAATGGAGCAACTTGATCTCAACACAAGGGTAGGTGGTTCTCTTCTCAGAAAGTGTAAAGTAGGAGTGGTAGTACTTTCTGATGGCTCTCTCCACGAATGAAGAGGGGGTGGAGGGGTATATATAGCCTCCACACAAAATCCAACCGTTACACACATAATTGAGCAATCTCGGTGAGACTGAAGTGAAAACTCGGTCAGACCGAAAGTTCAAATATAGTGAACGTTGGGGTTTTCGGTGGGACCGAAAATACCATCTCGGTTTGTCCGATATGAGTCAAAGATAGGAACTTGCCAGTTTCGGTGGGACCGGAATCAACAACTCGGATATTCCGAAATGATGACAAACGGTTACAGAAGGTTGGCAGCCCATGTTTCGGTGAGACCGAACTCAAACTCGGGTTGACCGATTTTTCTAGGGTTTGGCTTATGGCTGAGGTGGTTCATCTCGGTGGGACTGAGTTGGAAGAATCGGTTTGTCCGAGATTACTTATGAGTGTGTATAGAAGTGAAAGTTGCTGATAGTTGAAGGAGATATATCACTAAGCACTTGAGCAACCAGATCATCAACACAACCTCATCCCCTTTTAATAGTATTGGCTTTTCCTATGGACTCAATGTGATCTTTGATCACTAAACCAAAAATGGAGTCTTGAGCTTTTGCCAATGCTTGCCTTAGCATTTTGAGGGGTCCACTTCTTCAGTCATTTCCATACCCATATCACTGAACTTCTCTGAAATGATTCTCAAGTAACTATTAGTTCAATGATATATATGTTGTTATTAATTACCAAAACCACCCGGGGATTAGTTGCACTTTCAATCTCCCCCTTTTTGGTAATTGATGACAACATATAGATCAAAGCTTCGACAAAAGATATAATCAATGAATAATATCGTCGCTTTGAGAAGTATGTGATAAACAA
Source organism: Secale cereale (assembly GCA_902687465.1). NCBI lineage: Eukaryota > Viridiplantae > Streptophyta > Magnoliopsida > Poales > Poaceae > Secale > Secale cereale. Next base: position 833,406,811 of record LR738714.1, read on the forward strand.
GAGCTCCCCCTAAATTTGTGCATTATTTAAAATTTGCGTTTGAATGCAAATGCACAATCGATTAGGATTATGGGTCACTCTTCCATGTCGCATACATCTTGGTGGAGCGCACAAAATGATAAGAATGAATAACATGCACCCAATCACCAAGACATGAGTAAATAACCATACAAGATAGGAATAGCATATGATAAGCATTAAGCACACATTAAAGCATAGTATGACTAAGCACTCATTAAGGTAGCATCAAACGTAGTATCAAGCACACTGATAGTTTCTAGAACCAAATGTATCTCAAAGAAAACCGGCAAAAGAACGAAAGAGCACTCTCTCTCTCGAAGCCCTATGATCTATACAATTTCTCCCCCTTTGGCAACAAGTTACCAAAAAGTTCGAAAAAGCATAGAGCTAAACGTCACTGTGGGCTCTGCTGGCGGCTCCCGTCTGGGTAGATGTCGGAGTAGAAATGACGGCATCGGCGAAGACTTCAGCTGATGTCTGCGCTGGAGGAGTGGATGCTGGAGCTGTGGCTGGAGCTGAAGGAGGTGCTGAAGTGGTAGCCCTGGAGTCAGTCACTGGAATAGCAGCTGATCGGGATCCTCTGGGAACCTGAGCAGTCTGGCAATGAGTGTCCTGGACTAGGTCATCCTGCATGAGCTCTGCTCTGTCCTGCCTTGCTTCCTCCATGTCTGCCTCAAGCTTGTTGACGGTCACCTGAATCTCAGTCAGCTTCACGTCCAGAGCGTGGATCTTGTCGTCAACAATCCTCTCTAGGCTCTCCTGAGATTGTTCAATGCTGGACAGGCGTTGTTCAATCCTCTGGGTAGCTTCAAGAATCTGCTCTCCGAAGCTCTTTGGTTTGGCTGCTGCTGCTGCTGCCTCTTTATCAGCTTTGGCTTTCTTAGCAGCTTCAATCTTGGCTTGACCTTCAACTGAAGTTGGATCCTCTTCGTCCATCACAACAACGTTGTCTTCATGCTCTGGCTGCAGTGGTAAGTGCTTCCTATCCAACATGAATTTGCCCGTGCCAAACTTGGCATTGATAAGCATCTGAATCTGCGGGGCAAATCCACACGACCTCTTCTGGTCAGCTGCAGTCCTCTTAATGGTCTCTACCATTAAGTCCATCACCTTGAAAGGTGCCTTCTCATCAAGAATGTGCAGCATGTTGATAGAATAGCCTCGGATCATGCGATGGTCTCCAGACTTGGGCATCAAGGTATGCCTCAGAATAGTGTTTGTGGTAGTTAGACCTGCCTGGAGATAGTACACTGAGCCAAGCTTCCACCCTTCCAAATCAGCTGCGGGAATCTCCTTGTACATGTTCTTCATGGAATCATGGTTCTTCTTAGGAATCCCATAGACATCAATGTCGTCCTCTCTCTGCACTGGAGCATTCAGAAGTTCTGCCCATTCTTCAACAGACGAAGAAAACCTTTGACCTTCAGTCATCCAGGTGATCTTCCCATCAGGATAGAAGTGGGCTGTGGCGTAGAACTGCATAATCATCTCATCGTTCCAATCTGTCAGTTTCTGACCCACAAACTCATCAACTCCACATGCAGTGAAGCTCTCATGCACATGGGGAAAGAAGTCTCGGTGCTCTTCACTGTCAATGTACTCCCAGTCAACGTATCTGGTATCTGCAACAATAGGCTTCTTATCCATCAGCACGGTCTCATAGAAGTCCTGCTGCTCTCTGGTGTGGAATCTGGGGTCCACAGCAGTCCTTCTCCTCACGGCATATGGATCAGACTGTCTCCATAGCCTGAGACCTCTGTCCTTCCTTGCCTTCATATCCTCGGCTTGAGGATGAGCATCGTTGTGGAGTGGCAATTTTGGACGGAGCTTCAGCAACACATGTTCTTCTTCAGACTCAGACGGTGGCACATCACCTTTGTTCTTCTCAGAGGCTGGGATGTTCCTGGTTGTCCTCTTGGGCTTGGCAGAAGGCTTTGCTGGAGCTGCCTTAGCTTGAGCAGGCTTCTTGGGCTTAGAAGTGGCTTGAGCCCTAATTGCATCACCCATGAGTTTCTGCTTCTGAGGAGCTGGCTGGGGTGCTTCTTCTTCTTCTTCATCCACTGCTGCATCTGCATGAGGTTCAGCATATACTACCCTCTTCCTCTTGGAAGTTTTCTTCACTTTACTTTGGGCTGGCTCTTCCAGGTTCAGCTTCTTGGCAACAGCTGATTGCTTGACCTTGCTGGTGCCTTTCTTGAACTGCTGCCCTTGGTGCTCTTTGGCAACAACATTTCTCTTGGGCTTGGAGGTTACTTCCTCAGCAATGAAGTCAGAGTCCTCATCATCAGAATTTCTCTGCTTTCTGGTCCTGGTGGCTGCAGGAGGCAAACCACTGGGGGTACTCCTCTCACCATCATCACTAGGACTACTAGCCTCAGGACTAGTATCTGCCTCATGAATCTCTGCAAAAGGTGATTCTGACCTGTTCTGGCTGTCACTGGCATCTGACATGGCTGACAACCTGTGAATAGATAAGGTATAGGCAGAGTAGAAGAGTTATCACAAACTGCAGAGGTTTTTGCAAAAAAATGAGTTCAAATCTTAGTTTTGAGTTTTCACAGAATGCATTTCGGTCAAACCGATTTTCAGTTTCGGTGAATCCGAAGTGTATACAGAGGCTTACCACACCACTTTCGGTCAGACCGAAGTGGGTTTCGGTCCTTCCGAAACACTAGGGTTTCACTAAGACTCTACATCGGTCACACCGATTTGCACGACTCGGTTAGACCGAAAGGTGCAGTGCAATGGCCAGAGGCCAAATCGGTCATTCCGAGTTTTCAAAATCGGTTTCACCGAGATGTATTCCGTGGAAACCTAACCCTAAGAATTTTACTCGAAACTAGAGCCGATCTGATGTTAAGGAAGATTTCAAACGTGGCTAGATACAGGGCAAACCAATCGTGCAATGAATCAGATGGGGAGCACGAGAGGGATCGAGACTCACCCTAACTTGGTGGAGTCCCTCTACGGCGGCAACGGCGCGGAGAAGAAAACCGTTGACGGCGGCGGAGACCTGCGGCGAGGGCGCACAGGCGACGACGGTGACGATCCGGAGATCAGGGCGACGGCAGCAGGGGACTTGGGGGCGAAACGGTTTGAAGGAAAAATCGCGCGCTGCCCTCAGTATTTATATCCCCTTGCTGTCGGTGGGACCGAGTTGAAAAACTCGGTGACACCGAAATGGATAACTGATGTGCAGTTACGCATATCGGTCACGCCGAGATTTAGAACTCGGTTTCACCGAGATGAAACCTAGATCAGTCTAAGCGTTTCGGTTGGACCGAGTGGGAGAAGTTGGTCTGACCGAAGTTGACTTAGAAGCTTTTGGAAGTCAGCCTTAGACGGATCGGTGGCTCCGAGTGCTCCTCACTCGGAGGGTCCGAAAATGACTTGTTCAAAGTTTGTGATTTGAGCATGAATAGAATTTGAGATAAGAAAGCATAGATAGCTAGGGAAGGTGCTTAGGCATTCTTGTCCATCCATTTGGCCAGAAAAATCAAAACAACCAAAACAACAAATGGATGTCCTCGAATGGATAAAATCATGCATTCAACATGCTCACACAATAAGATAGCAAATGAAATATGTGTCAAACATGCACAACCAAAACTCTAGCTACTAGCACACAATTTGTCGATGACTAGGTCATCTTTATATGAGTATTTTGACTTAGGAGCCAAATGAGAACATTTGATCATAGGTCATACTCATCGTTTAAGCACAAGTGGGGTTACCACTTTTACATAAAGCATTGATGTGATCACATCATTTGGAGATGCTTTAGCTCAATTTTTTAGAGCAAAGCTCCCCCTAGATGTGAGAACCCCTTTTAAAGGGTCAAACTAACCTTGGGTTGTCGTAGAAGACTTCATGTAGATGTTGAAGATGTGGATGCTCAATGTTGATGTAGATCATCAAGAGTTGGGAGCTATCCTTTGGATTAGGGCACTTTCAATACCTACATGGGTTAGTCCCACAAGGAACAAACAAGGATATCCATAGACATAGATTGAAGTTCACAATAGATGATGTCCTATGAAAGCAATGATTACCTTGTCCCTTGACTTACCAACAAGAGGGTTTGTGACTCCATGAACTAATGCATGATGTGGAAGTTGATTGCACAAGTTCTTGCCAAAATGAATGTGAGTGAAGTATGTTGGCGGAGTCACCCTCAAGAACCTTCTAGTTCTTCTTCTTTGGGATCCACATCATCTTGATGGGAATCCTTGGGGTTGTAGTTGAGCTTGACGAAGTAGAACTTGATGTGTCCTTGGGAACCCACTTGACCATGGCTTGAGGTGCTTCAATGAATGCATCAATCTCCTCTTGAAGCTTGTCCTTGGCTTTTAGCTTGTGGTCTTGTGGTGGAAGGTCATCTTGAGCTTGTTCCACTTTGGAAGAAGTAGGATCATACTTCTCCTTTTGAGAAACAAACTGTGGAGTAGGGTATTGACCTTCTTCCCACTCAACACCTTCGGCGTTGAACTTTCGCTCAAAACCAATCCCTTGATTCTTCCGGTGCCTTCCTTGTTTGCGAACAATTTCCTCAAAGTTCTTGCTTCCGGCAAGACTCTTGTAGACACCTTTCTCTATGATTTCCTTCAATAAGCTATTTTCTTGCTCAAGTGTAACTTGGCTTGAAACATTGTTAGTGGAATCAAGAGAACTACTAGAAGTAACAACATTAGATTTAACATGGTTATTGTTACTACTAGAGGAAGAATTTTTCTTATGCTTGTCATGCTTAGTCTTAATAGGTGGCAAGAAATTAGACAAGAGAAGTCGTTTGGCAAGATATGAAGAACTATTCTTTCGAAGATCGTCATTGATCGCTTTTAGAAACTCATGTTCTTGCTCTAGAGTGAGCTTCTCGAAGCGTAGCTTCTCATGAGATCTTAGGAGCTCTCTATGATCTTCTTGAGTTGTTTCATGAGCTAACTTAAGAGTGTTTAGTTCTTTAGTTAGACGCTCAATCTCCTTCATAGCATTGTCATTCGACTCTTCTCGACTATAAAGACTACTAGCGTTTTCATCGTTACTAAGCTCACTAGATTTATCATGCAAGAGCTCATCTTCACCAAGCAAGTCATCCTCATCACTATCAAAGTCAATGAATTCAGGGTGTGTTACCTTGGGGCCTTTAGCCATGAAGCATCTTCCAATTCCCTCATTGGGTGTATCAAATAAGTCGTAGGAGTTGGAGTTGGAGGATACGAGAGCAAGACCGGCAACACCTTCATCTTGACTGTAGTCGGAGTCGGAGTGATAGCTTCCATCGAATTGATTGTTGGAGTCGGAACCGGAGACCCATTCACCTACGTGAGCTTGATGTCTTCTTCTTGTGTAGCTCCTTGATGACTTGTCTTTCCTTTCCGAATCCTTGCTTCTCCGAGAGGGTCTTCGTTCATAACGATCATCTCTACTCCTTCTCTCTCTCCGAGGTGACTCATCTCTTGATCTTCTTCTTGGAGATTCTTCTCTTCTCTTGTGGGGAGCCGTACACTCATTTGAGAAGTGTCCGGGTCTTCCACAATTGTAGCAGTTTCGATCACGACTAGAAGATCTCTTTTCATCATATGATCTAGACTTTGAGCTTCTGTCTTTGCCTCTATTCTTGTAGAACTTGTTGAAGTTCTTAACCATTAGGCTTATCTCTTCATTGGAAATTAACTTGTCACTTGAGGTTGTGGGAGCATCACTTGTAGCTTTGTAAGCACCACTTGACTTGTTGTGAAGCTCTTCCTTATCCTTAAGTGTCATCTCATGAGCAACAATTCTTCCAATGACTTCAGTTGGCTTGAGAGTCTTGTAATTTGGCATCATTTGGATCAAAGTGCACACGGTGTCATATTTTCCATCCAAAGCTCTTAGAATCTTCTTGATGATGAATCGGTCGGTCATTTCTTCGCTTCCTAAGCCGGCAATCTCATTTGTGATGAGAGCAAGCCTAGAGTACATTTCAGCGACTCCTTCACCATCCTTCATCTTGAACTTGTCAAGTTGACCTTGAAGAATATCTAGCTTTGATTCCTTCACAGATTTAGTACCTTCGTGCATTTCAACCAAAGTATCCCAAATCTCTTTAGCATTCTCAAGACGGCTGATTTTGTTGAACTCCTCGGGACACAAGGCATTGAAGAGAATGTCACAAGCTTGAGCATTGTTTTGCAACATCCGCAACTCTTCCGGTGTAGCTTCGCGATCCGGAACTTTTCCTTCCTCGAAGAATTCACCTTGCATACCAACACAAATAATGCCCCATGCGGCTGGGTTATGACCAAGAATATGCATTTTCATTTTATGCTTCCAACTAGCAAAATTTGTACCATCAAAGTAAGGACCTCTACGATAATTACCCTCACTAGACGCCATACTCTCCTAGGTTGTGAAACCAAGCTTATGGAGTCCAATGCAATGGAAACCAAAACAATGGAGACCGAAGCTCTGATACCACTTGTAGGATCGAAAGTATGTCTAGAGGGGGGGTGATTAGACTACTTGTAAATATAAAAATTCTGCCTTTTTATCATGAACAGTTTTTGGCAGTTTCACAATTATGATCAAGACAAGTATCACCCTACACATGCAATTCTAGAGTATAAGCAGCGGAAAGTAAATTGCACATGTAGTAAAGAGAGGTGGAGAAGATCAAACGCAATTTGCAGACGCAATGATTTTTCCCGTGGTTCCGATAGGTAGTGCTATCGTACATCCACGTTGATGGAGACTTCAACCCACGGAGGGTAACGGCTGCGCGAGTCCACGGAGGGCTCCACCCACGAAGGGTCCACGAAGAAGCAACCTTGTCTATTCCATCATGGCCTACGCCCACGGAGGGCTAGCCTTACTCGGGGTAGATCTTCACGAAGTAGGCGATCTCCTTGCCCTTACAAACTTCTTGGTTCAACTCCACATCTCGATGACGGAGGCTCCCAAGCGACACCTAACCAATCTAGGAGGCACCACCCTCCAAAAGGTAATAGATGTTGTAGATGATGATGAACTCCTTGCTCTTGTGCTTCAAATGATAATATCCCCAACACTCAACTCTCCTCACTGATATGGCTGTGGTGGAAGAAAGGATTGAGTGGAAAGCAACTTGGGAAGGTTAGAAATCAAGTTTCATATGGTAGGAATGGAGCAACTTGATCTCAACACAAGGGTAGGTGGTTCTCTTCTCAGAAAGTGTAAGGTAGGAGTGGTAGTACTTTCTGATGGCTCTCTCCACGAATGAAGAGGGGGTGGAGGGGTATATATAGCCTCCACACAAAATCCAACCGTTACACACATAATTGAGCAATCTCGGTGAGACCGAAGTGAAAACTCGGTCAGCCCGAAAGTTCAAATATAGTGAACGTTGGGGTTTTCGATGGGATCGAAAATACCATCTCGGTTTGTCCGATATGAGTCAAAGATAGGAACTTGCCAGTTTCGGTGGGACCGAAATTAACAACTCGGATATTCCAAAATGATGACAAACGGTTACAGAAGGTTGGCAGCCCATGTTTCGGTGAGACCGAACTCAAACTCGGATTGACCGATTTTTCTAGGGTTTGGCTTATGGCTGAGGTGGTTCATCTCGGTGGGACTGAGTTGGAAGAATCGGTTTGTCCGAGATTACTTATGAGTGTGTATAGAAGTGAAAGTTGCTGATAGTTGAAGGAGATATATCACTAAGCACTTGAGCAACCAGATCATCAACACAACCTCATCCCCTTTTAATAGTATTGGCTTTTCCTATGGACTCAATGTGATCTTTGATCACTAAACCAAAAATGGAGTCTTGAGCTTTTGCCAATGCTTGCCTTAGCATTTTGAGGGGTCCACTTCTTCAGTCATTTCCATACCCATATCACTGAACTTCTCTGAAACGATTCTCAAGTAACTATTAGTTCAATGATATATATGTTGTTATTAATTACCAAAACCACCCGGGGATTAGTTGCACTTTCAGTATCCCATCCTGTGTCTCCAGACGGACAGCGCCGGGCCTAGAGACACGGGCTATTCTGAACGGGCCCTCCCACATGGGCGAGAGCTTGTGTAACCCCTCCCTGGAGAGGACCCGCCTCAGGACCAAGTCACCAACTTCAAGTGTTCTTGTGCGGATGCCGCGCCAGTGGTACCGCTGGAGCGCCTTCTGATATCGCGCCGCCCTGAGGGCAGCTCGGCGGCGGCCCTCCTCGCCGAGCACAAGGTCCATCCGCCAGGCGGCATCCTGGCATTCCTCATTGAACGCCAAGACCCGCGGGGAGCGATGCTTGACCTCATGAGGGAGGACTGCCTCGGCCCCATAGACAAGATAGAAAGGAGTTTCCCCCATGGGTTTGGTGGCAGTGGTTCGGATTGACCACAACACGGACAGGAGCTCGTCGATCCAGCCACTGCCGCAAGCCTCAAGCTTCTTCGTAAAGTTGCGCGTCTTGAGGCCATGCAAGACTTCCGCGTTGGCGCGTTCGGCCTGACCGTTGCTCTTGGGGTGAGCCACCGAAGCGTAGCAGATCTGCGTTCTAAAGTTAGCACAATATGACCTGAAGAGATTGCTTGTGAACTAGAAACCATTATCCATGATGATGCGGCTGGGGACCCCGAATCGCCTCACGAGGCCCTGGATGAACTTGACAGCCGACCCGGCTGGGATCGCGCGAACGGGCTCCACCTCTGCCCACTTGGTGAATTTGTTGATGGCGACGTACAGGGAGCGGTAGCCCCCCGCTGCCCGGGGAAATGGACCCAGGATGTCCAATCCCTAGACCGTGAAGGGCCAGGAGAGCGGAATCGTCTGGAGGCCCTGCGCCGGTTGGTGGATCTGCTTGGCGTGAAACTGGCACACCTCGCAAGACCGCACAAGCTCCATGGCGTCATTGAGGGCCATGGGCCAGTAGAAGCCGCTGCGGAAGGCCTTGCCTACGAGGGTGCGGTACGACGAGTGATGACCGCAATCTCCACCGTGGATGTCAGCCAACAGCTCGCGCCCTTGCTTCCTCGAGATGCATTTTAGCGAGACACCGTTGGGGCGCCTCCTGTAGAGTTCACCGTCTTGGATGCAGTAAGCTGAGGCCTGTCGGACCATGCGCTCTGCGTCTTCTTCCTTGTCCGGCAAGGTGTCGTGCTGCAGGTACATCTTGAGCTCCTGGGTCCAGCAACCCTCCTCGGGCTCCACGACGAGCAGAAAGCGGGCTCCGGAGGGCGGGGGCGGGGCGCCGTCCGTAGGCGCCGCAGGTAACCCCTGCTGAGGGGATGACGGCTCATGAACTGGCGGTGCTGCCGACGGTTTGAGTAGCCGCTCCTCGAAGACGCCCGGCCTCGGAGGCTCTCGCCTGGAGGCTCATTTGGCGATATCATTCGCTTCCTTGTTGGTGCCTCTCGGTACGTGTTGCACCTCCAGTCCTTGGAATCGCTTCTCCATCTTGCGCACCTCCTCCAGATATGCCTCCATGTGCTCGTCCTTGGGCTTGTATTTCTTGTTGGAGAAGTCGACAACGAGTTGCGAATCACCCCTGATGGTGAGACGCTTGACCCCCAGCGCAGCAGCGGCCTTGAGCCCAACAATTAGGCCCTTGTATTCTGCGATGGTGTTGGAGACCTTCTCGCCTTGCTGGAAGCAGAGCTGCACAGCGTAGTACAACTTGTCCTGAGCGGGAGATACTAACACGGCGCCAGCCCCCGCGCCAAGGCGCGAGAAGGCGCCATCAAAGTATACCACTCATCCGTCCGGGGTTCGACCGCGGGTGCCTTGGTAGTTGGCGATGAAACGTTCACGAAGCTCCCCCCAAGGAGGAGATGGATCCCACGGGGAGGTTTAGGAGCCAGGAGCGCGCGCCATCCTTGAGAGCCATGGGGAACCACTTCGCCATGACCTGCTCAGTGCCGTTGTACGCCTCTATGCTCAGCTCGTAGATTTGGAGGAACTCCGTGGGATCGGAGGTGCCATCGTAGCGCGGAGGCAGGTCCGGCTTGAACTTACCGGGCCAGACGAGGCGCCGTAGCTCAGGAGCTAAGGCACGACATCCAGCTACGCTCATGATTGCAGGCGCCCCCTGCGCCTATGGTGCTGGTTCTTGGGGCGCTGGCGCCACCACTTCCTGTGGCGCGCAGTCTTGGCGCTGCGGGCCAGGAGGCCAGCGAACCCCAGCCTGGGGATGCAGAATCACCTGGCAGCTCTCCTTGTCGCGCGCATGGGCTCTGTGGGGCGGCCCAAGCCTCGGAGCCTCGCGCCGGACCTCTTCGGCGGCGCCGTTGAGTGGAGGTGGAGGCGGGACTCAGTGGCCTTCGTTCCCTGCCAGGGCCGACGGAGGATGGGAGGAGTGCGTTGATGCAGGTGCTTCCCCAATGGCGTTGACGAGCTCGGTGATGCGGTGGAGCCACTCACCGTAGAGGTCATCTGTCGGGCGGTAGCGCAAGAGCTCCTGCGCCATCAACAGCGCATGTTGCTGATAGACCGGCCCGCGGCGGACCAGCTAGGACGACACCGCGGCCGGTGAGGGTGAAGGCGTCGCCGTGCGGCCATCGCGCCGCACGGACGGCGGCAGTGATGAGTCCTGCTACTAGTGGACGGCCGGGTCGGTGGCCGCGTTGGCGACCGGTGAGTTGGGGCGGAGCGGCGCACCGTTGCCCGCGGGTGCCGTCTGAGGGACGTTCGCGGCGCGGCAGGCGGCGCGGGCTCGGCGTGTGTCCACCATGGATGTGGAGCGAAGTCGACGACGAGAACGGGACGAGGTCGTCGGAGAGGCGAGATCTTGACACGCCCCCTACCTGGCGCGCCAAATGTCGGATTACGGGCTCCGCAAACCCAAGAAGTTCGAACACAGGGGCGTGAACGAAGATCTCTCCCACTCACGTCTACCCAGCGTCTCGCCCTCGTCCGGTGAAGAGATTCAAGCAAACAACAAGTGAAGCACGCAAGAGTTTACCCAGGTTCAGGCTACCTTGTGGTGTAAAACCCTACTTCCTGCTTTGGTGGATTGGTATCAGGAGGGCTAGAATATGAACTAGTACATTGGTTCCTAAGCTCAGGAGGAGAGCTCAGGAAGGTTGGGAGGCAAGAGTTATTGCTCCTTTGCGCGGTGGCAGAGTTTATGGATCTGCTCTCCCCTCTCCATATTGGGGATCCTACCTACTTATATTGGCTAAGGCACGACATCCAGCTACGCTCATGATTGCAGGCGCCCCCTGCGCCTACGGTGCTGGTTCTTGGGGCGCTGGCGCCACCACTTCTTGTGGCGCGCGGTCTTGGCGCTGCGGGCCAGGAGGCCAGCGAACCCCTGCTTGGGGATGTGGAATCACCTGGCAGCTCTCCTTGTCGCGCGCATGGGCTCTGCGGAGCGGCCCAAGCCTCGGAGCCTCGCGCTGGACCTCTTGGGCGGCGCCGTTGAGTGGAGGCGGAGCCGGGACTCAGTGGCCTTCGTTCCTCACCAGGGCCGACGGAGGATGGGAGGAGTGCGTTGGTGCAGGTGCTTCCCCAACGGCGTTGACGAGCTCGGTGATGCGGTGGAGCCACTCGTACAACATTCAAATTTTGTACCCCCTATGATCCTGTTTACTTGTCTTAGATTTGTCTACATACAAATGTATCTAGACATGTTTGAATCAAAGTAAGTATAGATATAGCATATGTGTGTAAAGTTTATATAAAAAAAGATAAAGAAAATGAAAATGAAAGAAATTTAAAAAGAAACTAATTTATTAGTTGAAAATTGTACCTCGAAATCTAAACATATGATGGGGAGCATTAAGAATGAGATTTATAAAATGGAAAAACAAATTGATATCTTCATTAGTGTAAAAAAACTTGGATTTCACAAACTTTGTCTTACGCAAACACACATGCATATGCTTGTAATTATTACAACCTAACTAATTAATACTCTCTCTGTCCCAAAATAAGTGTCTTGAGCTTAGTATAAATTTGTACTAGAGCTAGTACAAAGTTGGGACACTTATTTTGAAACGGAGGGAGTATACAGTTACATGCATAAGCAAACGTGATGGACATTCTGGATGCAAACATGTTCAGGAAAGAGGTGGCGGCGTGGTGTGTGACAGTAATGTGGGCTATCTTGTCCAGCCACAACCGATACACACATCATGAGGTGATCTATCAGCCAAGGCAATCTATGGTCCTGGTTAGAGAACTCATTGGGGCGTTGGACTAAAATAAATGTGGATGCAGCAGTGGATACTACGAATGGTAGAGGTACGACAGGAGTTGTGGCAAGAGACTATGAAGGCCATTTCATTAGTGCTAAATGTACAAGGTATGAAGGTATAGTAGATCCCCTAAGTCTAGAGATTTCAGCTTGCCATGATGGTATGTTGCTGGCACAAGAAACATGTTTCACATCAGTATTGATTGAGATGGACAGTCTAATCACAAAACAACTCTAGGATAGGCCATCCCATGGGAAATCTAATGGGTATCAAATCCTCAAGGAGATGGAAGAAAACAATTCCAGTTTTCAAGGGATTTGAGCTTCATAATGTTAGTCGTTCTATTCATTATGTAGCACATTGTTGTGCAAAAGAATCTCTTTTACAAGAGAGTGTTGTAAACTACAGGTTATCGCCGAATGAATAAAATGCTGGAGAGTGGAACATAAAAAAAATGATATGTGGCATGTGTAAGAAACACGGAGATTCAGTATGGTGGTCGGCTTTGAAGATGAAATTTAAGAGGCATGGCTCATAGGTCGAGCAACTAAGAGTGGAGAGGACCAATTGGATGATGAGAATGACAAAAGATGAAAAAACACGGTAGGCCCCAATGCGCATCGCAACACTTAGCTCATGGCAATTATATCAGCTACATACGAAACACGACAGAACTATGGCACTGGGCAATAAGGCAGTGCCACGTGGTGACTTCTTACTGGATGGGAACTGCCGAGTGCCAAACTCGGCCAACAATTAGGCCAATTCTACTAACGAAGGAACTCGGCTGATATTTTGCATTGGTATGTGGCTTATTTCTATTCGCCATACTCTGCCGAGTTTAGTATATTGGAACTCGGCAAACAGCAGTGGCACGTGGCATTTTCGTTAGCGGCCCGTCCCGTTCGACTGTGTGATTTACTGAGTTCTCTGGAAGTGTGAAACTCGACAAACATTATTTAAATATTCACCAAGTTCATGATAGAAATAATTCAGCAGTATTAATGATTATTGGGCCCCGTCCATCCGAGTACTATGCCCCGAGTTTGGCACTCGGGGAAGATTTCGCCGAGTTTATTATGGGCTCTGCCAAGTTCCTTTGAAACTCGGCAAAAGGGTAATTCTAGTAGTGGATAAACAAGAATATGATTAACTTTCCATTTTTAAGATTTCCACTTAACTCAACAAGGTTGGAAATGGACATGAAACACAAATTAACATACTTGTTGCCTAGGCAATGCACTGTATGAAGCTGGGCAAGCTAACTCAGTTACTTCAACTTATACATTACAACCCAAAAACGATATTGTCAATAGCAAAGAGTACCAATTCAATTAATGACGTTCGCTTATGCCATTATGGAACACGGAAAACTGGCTACAACATTTGCTTCGGGTATGTAAGATACATCTTAATAAGAACACATACGACATGTTTTTTGCGTGCAAAGAGTGGCGTTATGCATGCAAGAGCTGTGCGGAGCGGTTCAAACCATGATGGCAGCACAAGCGATGCGAGATGGTTTCGAGCACAAGTAGAAGGAACTGTCCACCGACACTTCAAGAACACTGCTAAAAAAGGCCCTTCGCACAACATAGACATCAACTAGGACATCCTACCTACCCAAGGATGTTTTTTAAAATGGTCAGGGGGGTGTGGGGAGGCTCCCCACCTGAATATATTTCAAATCTAGCAGTTTTACAGAGATCACACGTGGTGTCAGGATAGGAACTCATGCCACATACTGGCATGTTCCTTAAGGTTTTCGCACTAAAGCCAATGAGACCATACAATCAGATCATCTAGAATAGCTCTAATGGAAACCGAAGCATGAAGTTCTAGTATCTACGAAACTTTCTTGCACCGAGCGTCCCAAATCGTCCAGAGAATAAGAACTACCATGAACGGTCAAACCGAGGTGGGCAACGTATCTGGGAGAGTGGTGCTGAAGAGATCTCTATTTATAGGCGCAAAACGCTGTTGAATGCCGGTAGCCCTCGAAATCCTACGGGCTGCCAGGCAGGTGAAGAAAGGTGCTCACGGTCTTCCGCCAGGTGAGAACATGTTTGATAGACTTCAGTGTCGAGGATGTTCTTCTTATACAGGGTCTCGAGGAGGAAGAACAATGGAAGGAAGAACAGATACAGATACTTTCGACATCGCCGTTCGTGATCCCAGCCAGGATGCTACCCACCACTTCCACGCACAGACTTACACATGTGTCCACTGATTAGCGGGCCCAAACATGAAGTAAACCCACTATGGCCTAGTGAACTTGTTGTTGGGCTTTCTTTCTCTCTTGGGCCTGGCGTTGCTCTTCCCTTCATCTACTGATCAACGGGCACACCACATGAAGGAAACCCACATGGCTCGTCAGTTCCCTGACACCCGGCATACCCTATTTGGCGCATAGGGCGCGCGCCCTGGCGAGGTAGCACGTACCTCTCCAGCCTTAGATCCTCCTTTTTTGGGACGACCCATTCAGGGATTTCCTCTCCACCGATTTTGGGAAGGTTCTAGAACCTTCAACTAACCATTTTTTTCCTTTCGTCTTTTTCTTTTTTATTTTCTATTTCCTTTCCTTTTTCTTTCTTCTTCCTTTTTCATTTTGCATTTTCATTTTATTTTTTTCCCAATATGGAAACATATTTCTAACTCATCAACATTTTTTTTCAAATCGTGAGAAGTTTTAAAAGCATGAACATTTTCAAATACATAAACATTTTTATGAAATAGTGATCATTTTTTTAAATTCATGAACATTATTTTAGAAATAGTGAACACACGTTCTACAAATTTTTTAATATTGTTTGAAATCATGAACATTTTTTAGAATTCCTGAACAGTTTTTTGAAATAGGGAACATTTTAAAATTCGTGAACGTTCTCTTCAACCATGGATAGTTTTAGAATTTGTGAACATTTTTTTAAATCATGAACCGTTTTAAATTCATGAACATTTTTTCGAAATAGTAAACATATTTTCTTTACAAATAATAAATTCAAGATTTCATGTGATATCTGAGAGTTTATTGATACACTAGAGAGTTGTAGCTCTTAGTTCATCTACTTCAACCCCACATTATCTTTCCTACGCAACCATGCACCTATCAAGACGCAATGCTAATAAGCAACAAAAAGTAATATTATTTAGTTACATATATGTAGAACTGAGCTATAAAATTTTCACCAGATAGGTTTCAAAAAAATGTTTTCACATGATACAAGTACAAAATAGAAAAATATCTTATCACCAAGCCGATAAATCATGGAATATATATGCCACTTTCATAGATTGCAGAGAGAATTGGTGTAAATTTTATTATTGAATTTCGATCAAAACAATCCACCTTAGTTTTCTGAAGAAACATCTGTTGAAGTGTTAAATTACTTCTCTTTTGTGGGTCTGGCAAATATTTACAAAGTATAGTGATCCTCATGACTCCAAAAAAACTGATGGACGATCCGAAGATTAACTGTGGCAAATCTATACCTATTAATTGTTTCTAGCGGTACGTGACGAAAATTGTCCCAAAGTTACAAAATATTACCCATCAATGCCACCTATAAGTGATAAAAAAACCGTTTCACACAGAGGAATCCATTGTCTAGGCTGGCCCATGCAGTAGGGACCTCCTAAACTGCGCTATGCGCACACGAAGAAAATGCGCCACGCCTGTTTGGGTGGGCCCATGTCTGGGCAGCCTGTTTCTTAAACTTCCTTTTTTGTTATTTTTGCTTATTTCAGTTTTTCTTTTTTCTACTTTAATTGAGACTTCATAACAGTTCCAAAAATTAAAAAAGAGAATGTTTATTTGAAATGTTTTAAATTAAAAAAAACAAATGTTTGGGGAATGAAAAAGTGTTCATAATTTTTAAATAGTTCGTGTATTAATATTGTTAATGAAATTGAATTAAATTTAGCCAATTAAAAATGTGCATCAATGGAAAAATATCCTGAAAATTCAAAACTGTTCATTGCTTACAAAATAGTTTATTCATTCATTAAATGTTCACTGATTCAAAAAAAGATCATGCATTTAAGAAGATGTTCGTTAAGTAAACAAATGTTTATGAATTTGAAAAATTGTTCCACCAATTCCCAAAAAATGTTTTTCGTTTCTAGAAATGACCGTCGATTCCTGAGAACTATTTTAAAAAGTGTTCACATATTTTTAAATGTTTGCAAACAGTATAATACATTCATTAATTCAAAAAAAGTTCTGGATTTAAAAAATGTTTGAAAGTTTGTGAAGTTTTCATCAACTTGAAAAATGTTCACTATTATATATATGAGTTTAAAAACATATTCATGATTTCAAAACTTGTTCTTGATTTCATAAAATTGAGAGTAATAGTGTATCTCGGAGATGCAGCAAAATGTGGTCATGCCCATTAAAGTTATGATTTTTTTTCTCCCGTTGCAACACATGAGCCTTTTCCTACTAACAATAATATACATATTACTATAACACAAGTACTTTACACGTCATATACCTGTTCAAGAAAATAAAGGATCGATGGAAAGATAGAGATTGAGAGCAAGTCCAAGTGACCCTCTACTATCTTCTTCCTTAAATGTAGCTTACTGCTACATTTTTCTAAACTCTAGAAGAACGCGGATATGTTATCTCAAATATTTTCATAAGGTATGATAGGCATGAACAATAAACTATGGCAGTAACAACAAACAAAGAAGTGCTAGCACGTTGATCAACATCTAGCAGTCTAGACCTCTCTCTCTCTCTCTCTCTCTCTCTCTCTCTCTAGTAGAAGCTATAGTAGCAGAACCCAAAACAAGGATATTTTTGGAAAATTCATTGTTTCTCACTTCATATATACGATAGCAAAGGAACCGCACGCAGCACCACAAATTCAAAAATATATAGGAAAATAACAGCCACACGCAACACCATAGTGTAGCCTCTCCTCTCTTCGTATATATTTCTCCCAAATCGCTAGCAATCAGCAGTTAACAATTTCATCTCAGTTCACACCCCTCGCCACGGATCCCTTTCCCTCAGCTGCATTTGCATGCGCGCTCCCGCATTAGGGTCAAAGCACAAGTGGTTCTCCGTGCTGCCAGGTAGCTCCTCCTTCCCCGACCTCCCCTTGGCGACCTCACCTCTCCCGAAAGCCATGCGACACGCCCGCAACTTCGTTTCCCCATGGCATCACCTCCCTGGCACCTTGTCTATTCATCTTGACATCATTTTCACGCGTGCACCTTCCCTTCGGCCGGAAACGTCGCCTCCCTCTAGGCACGAGCCGATAGTGGAACAAGCCTCTGCAATACCTCTGTATCATGGGCTTGCAACATAGTAAGCTGCAGCCCAATCACAATATAGAAATAGTCAAATATAATCATATTTTCATTTTATTCTTTACGCAAACAACTTATTGTTTTATTGTAACTCGGAATGTGCGACCGATCCTAAGTCATGCAGTTAGCTTGGAGTGAAAAGATGTACCTTAGCTCGCTATTTGTACTGGTTTGAAGCTTAGCCCCATCGATTTTTCCAGGTACAAAAAGGGTATCCATGTGTAAACTAGAATTACCGGAACATGTATTATACCTTCGGAGCAATTTTTTCTCATCGGGATGGGTGATATAGTGAAAAGGAAATTTAATGGGCCCTTTCTTTGATACATAAGGGAAATTCTGCTTTATGGATACACACAATGAGGTTGTGAATATATGTTGAACCAGTGCATTCCTTCTTCATGTAAGAGTTACTTTCAATTCTTCATCAATTTTCTTCTATTGTCCACATCACAACCATATGATCTCAAGCCTGGGTATATGTTGGTCTATGTAGTTCCTTTCTGGCAGTTTAAAATGATTTGCAATATTCTGAACATTTGTAGACCAAATCTGAAGCGATGTTGTATCCAGGCGTAACTAAATGTACATACTGAACTTTAGCACTATATCCTTGCTATATAACTTTCCTCCAAAATCTATTTTTTGTTGGTGACTATGACATTGTACTACCAAGAAACACAATCATAATATGACTCGTAATGAGGCAGATCACTGCAAGTCATCAATTTTTAGATTTTCTCGCCGAAAAATCCTAAAGGCATATTTGGTGGGAAGATTAATGAAATTAAAAAAGGCCAAATGGTGAAAGCTAGATTTGTACCAAATCCTAAGGTAGTGAAAGAACATGGTGCCCCCATGTTTGGTTTTGATAATTAAGGGCAATCTCTATGGACTAATGGTTGCCTCAAGTTATATTTCAAGGGTTTGTCCATAGGCAATGCTTGAAGACCATTTGGTGGCTTCAAGGTTAAAAGAAGGAGATTATGTGTTGACCACGGTGCTATTCAAGGAGTTATTCAAAGATTGATCATATGAGAGTTGAGCCTTTTGCAAGCATGTCTTGAAGAAGACGATTGTGTGAACATTCATGTTACCTTGAAGACATCATCTTTATGAAGAGATTAGGAAAGATTCATGGATTCATGGTTGGTCAAATTACAAAGAGTGGATTCAAGTTGACCAACACACAAAGCATAGAAGATGTACCGAGTGGGACCAAGTAATCTCACTATATGGTAAGTATTGTCCATTATGCTTTGTGTACTAACCCATGATCTATTTGTGTGGTGGTTCTTCATGGGGCTAGGTATTTTTTCATGGGCTTGCAACAAGAAGAAGATCTCATATAACCCATCACTACCGGAATCAGCTAATTTGAAGGACCACAAAGCCGACGACAAAGCTCTTTGCCGTCAGCCGCGAACAGCAAACGTTTCTGGCGCTGTAAACACTGGCAAAGAGACGGACGGCAAAGAAGGTAGACAACAAATAATCGACGTCAGCCACGTTAGGTGGCTAACGGCAGGCTTTGCCGTCAACCAGCGGACGGCAAAACGTGCTTCGACACGTCACCACGTACATGTCACCCACATACCCGGCGTGACATCCGGTCAAACCGCTGCGCGTTGACCCGGGGAAAGCGCGTCGTGGGAAAGTGCATCGTCTGCCACCCCGACGTCATGTCCCGTCGACGGCTGCCTCGTGATACGTCTCCAATGTATCTATTTTTCCAAACACTTTTGCCCTTGTTTTGGACTCTAACTTGCATGATTTGAATGGAACTAACCCGGACTGATGCTCTTTTCAGCAGAACTATCATGGTGTTATTTTTGTGCAGAAATAAAAGTTCTCGGAATGACCTGAAATTCAACGGAGATTTATTTTGGAATATATAGAAAATATATGCGGAAAGAACCAGACCAGGGGGCCCACACCCTGTCCACGAGGGTGGGGCACGCCCAAGGGAGGCGCGCCCCCTTCCTCGTGGGCCCCATGTTGCTCCACCGACGTCTTCCCCGACTCCATATATTCACTTTCCCGGAGAAAAAAATCAGAGAGAAGGAATTATCGCGTTTTACGATACGGAGCCGCCGCCAAGCCCTGATCTCTCTCGGGAGAGCTGATCTGGAGTCCGTTCGGGGCTCCGGAGAGGGGAGATCGTCGTCGTCGTCATCATCAACCTTTCTCCATCACCAATTCCATGATGCTCACCGCCGTGCGTGAGTAATCCCATCGTAGGCTTGCTGGACGGTGATGGGTTGGATGAGATTTACCATGTAATCGAGTTAGTTTTGTTAGAGTTTGATCCCTAGTATCCACTATGTTCTAAGATTGATGTTGCTATGACTTTGCTATGCTTAATGATTGTCACTAGGGCCCAAGTGCCATGATTTCAGATATGAACCTATTATGTTTTCATGAATATATGCGTGTTCTTGATCCTATCTTGCAAGTCAATAGTCACCTACTATGTGTTATGATCCGGCAACCCCGAAGTGACAATAATCGGGACCACTCCTGGTGATGACCATAGTTTGAGGAGTTCATGTATTCACTATGTGTTAATGCTTTGGTCCGGTACTCTATTAAAAGGAGGCCTTAATATCCCTTAGTTTCCATTAGGACCCCGCTGCCACGGGAGGGTAGGACAAAAGATGTCATGCAAGTTCTTTCCCATAAGCACGTATGACTATATTTGGAATACATGCCTACATTACATTGATGAACTGGAGCTAGTTCTATGTCACCCTATGTTATAACAATTACACGAGGAATTGCATCCGACATAATTATCCATCACGGATCCAATGCCTACGAGCTTTTCACATATTGCTTGTTGCTTATTTACTTTGCCGTTGCTAGTGTTACAATCACTACAAACAATACTACCGTTACTTTTATCGTCGTTACCGTTACTTCCATATTACTTTGCTACTAAATTACCGTGCTGCAGATACTAAGTCTTCCAGGAGTGGTTGAATTGACAACTCAACTGCTAATACTTGAGAGTATTCTTTGGCTCCCCTTGTGTCGAATCAATAAATTTGGGTTAAATACTCTACCCCCGAAAACTGTTGCGATCCCCTACACTTGTGGGTTATCAAGACTATTTTCTGGCGCCGTTGCCGGGGAGCATAGCTATATTCTTTAAGTCACTTGGGATTTATATCTGTTGATCACTATGAAGAACTTGAAAGACTCAAAAACCAAGATTTATCGCTCAACTATGAGGGGAGGTAAGGAACTGCCATCTAGCTCTGCACTTGATTCACCCTCTGTTATGAGTAAACTTGCGACACCTACTCCTGCTATTGAATCTGATATGTCGCAAGTTCTTGATGATGCCACTTCTGCTATGTATGATGAAACTACTTCTATGCTTGATACTACTGTGCCACTAGGTGAATTTCTTGATGAACAAATTGCTAAGGTTAGGGAGAATGCAAATATTGAAAATGATAATATTGATGAAAGTGATGATGAAGATTCTCCCCTAGATATGAATTGCCTGTTATTCCTAAGGGTTATGTTATGGATGAAGAAACTGCTAGAGACTTTCTGTTGGGGAACGTAGTATTTTAAAATTTTCCTACGATCACGCAAGATCTATCTACCAGATGCATAGCAACGAGAGGGAAGAGTGTGTCTACGTACCCTCGTAGACCGGGAGCGGAAGCGTCAAGTGACGCGGTTGATGTTGTCGAACTTCTTCGCGATTCAACCGATCAAGCACCGAACGTACGGCACCTCCGCGTTCAGCACACGTTCAGCTTGATGACGTCCCACGAGCTCTTGATCCAGTTGAGCTTCACGGGAGAGTTTCGTCAGCACGACGGCGTGGTGACGGATATGATGTGATCACCGGCGCAGGGCTTCTCCTAAGCTTCGCGACGGTACGACCGAGGTGTGATTCTGTGGAGGGGGGCACCGCACACGGCTAAAACAATTCAACTTGTGTGTCTTTGGGTGCCCCCCTGCCCCCGTATATAAAGGAGCAAGGGAGGAGGGGCCGGCCAACCTCTATGGTGCGGCTAGGGAGGGGACTCCTACTAGGAATAGGATTGCAATCCTATTCCTAGTAGGATTCACCGAAAGGAAGAAGGGGGAAAGGATTAGGAGAGGTGGCGCCCCCCCAATCCTAGTCCAACTAGGATTCCTAGGTGGGGCGCCGGCCAGCCCTATGGGCTGCCTCTCTCTCACCCTTTAGGCCCACTATGGACCATCCCCTCTCGTAGGGGGTTCCGGTAACCCCCTCCGGCATTCCCGATAAATCCGAAACTTTTCCGGTATACTTCCGGTGTCCGAATATAGCCGTCCAATATATCAATCTTTATGTCTCGGACATTCCGAGACTCCTCGTCATGTCCGTGATCTCATCCGGGACTCCGAACTACCTTCGGTACATCAATACTCAAAAACTCATAATACCGATCGTCATCAAACGTTAAGCGTGCGGACCCTACGGGTTCGAGAACTATGTAGACATGACCGAGACTCATCTCTGGTCAATAACCAATAGCGGAACCTGGATGTTCATATTGGCTCCTACATATTCTACGAAGATGTTTTATCGGTCAGAACCGCATAACAACATACGTTGTTCCTTTTGTCAAACGGTATGTTACTTGCCCGAGATTCGATCGTCGGTATCTTTATACCTAGTTCAATATCGTTGCCGGCAAGTCTCTTTACTCGTTCCGTAACACATCATCTCGTGACTAACTCATTAGTCTTTTGCTTGCAAGGCTTATTGTGATGTGTGTTACCGAGAGGGCCCAGAGATACCTCTCCGACACTCGGAGTGACAAATCCTAATCTTGATCTATGCCAACACCACGAATACTTTCGGAGACACCTGTAGAGCATCTTTATGATCACCCAGTTACGTTGTGACGTTTGATAGCACACAAGGTGTTCCTACGGTATTCGGGAGTTGCATAATCTCATAGTCATAGGAACATGTATAAGTCATGAAGAAAGCAAAAAGCAGTTAAACTAAACGATCATAGTGCTATGCTAACGGATGGGTCTTGTCCATCACATCATTCTCCTAATGATGTGATCCCGTTGATCAAATGACAACTCATGTCTATGGCTAGGAAACATAACCATCTTTGATCAATGAGCTAGTCTAGTAGAGGCATACTAGGGACATACTGTTTTGTCTATGTATCCACACATGTACTAAGTTTCCGGTTAATACAATTCTAGCATGAATAAAAGACATTTATCATGATATAAGGAAATACAAATAATATCTTTATTATTGCCTCTAGGGCATATTTCCTTCAGTCTCCCACTTGAACTAGAGTCAATAATCTAGATTACAAAGTGATGATCCTCACACCCATGGAGTCTTGGTGCTGATCATGTTTTGCCCGTGGAAGAGGCTTAGTCAACGGGTCTGCAACATTCAGATCCGTATGTATTTTGCAAATCTCTATGTCTCCCTCCTTGACTAGATCACGGATGGAATTGAAGCGTCATTTGATGTGCTTTGTTCTCTTGTGAAACCTGGATTCCTTTGCCAAGGCTATGGCTCCAGTGTTATCACAAAAGATTTTCATTGGACCCGATGCACTAGGTACTACACCTAGATCGGATATGAACTCCTTCATCCAGACTCCTTCATTTGCTGCTTCCGAAGCAGCTATGTATTCCGCTTCACACGTAGATCCCGCCACGACGCTCTGCTTAGAACTGCACCAGCTGACAGCTCCACCGTTCAATAAAAATACATATCCGGTTTGTGACTTAGAGTCATCGGGATCAGTGTCAAAGCTAGAATCGACGTAACCGTTTACGACGAGCTCTTTGTCACCCCCATATACGAGAAACATATCCTTTGTTCTTTTCAGATACTTTAGGATGTTTTTGACCGCTGTCCAGTGATCCACTCCTGGATTACTTTGGTACCTCCCTGCTAGACTTATAGCAAGGCACACATCAGGTCTGGTACACAGCATTGCATACATGATAGATCCTATGGCTGAGGCATAGGGAATGACTTTCATTTTCTCTCTATCTTCTGCAGTGGTCGGGCATTGAGTCTTACTCAACTTCATACCTTGTAAAACAGGCAAGAACCCTTTCTTTGACTGATCCATTTTGAACTTTTTCAAAATCTTATCAAGGTATGTGCTTTGTGAAAGTCCAATTAAGCGTCTTGATCTATCTCTATAGATCTTGATGCCCAATATGTAAGCAGCTTCACCGAGGTCTTTCATGGAAAAACTTTTATTCAAGTATCCTTTTATGCTATTCAGAAATTCTATATCATTTCCAATTAATAATATGTCATCTACATATAATATTAGAAATGCTACAGAGCTCCCACTCACTTTCTTGTAAATACAGGCTTCTCCAAAAGTCTGTATAAAACCATATGCTTTGATCACCTCATCAAAGCGTATATTCCAACTCCGAGATGCTTGCACCAATCCATAGATAGATCGTTGGAGTTTGCATACTTTGTTAGCACCTTTTGGATCGACAAAACCTTCTGGTTGCATCATATACAACTCTTCTTTGAGATATCCATTTAGGAATGCAGTTTTGACATCCATTTGCCAGATTTCATAATCATAAAATGCGGCAATTGCTAACATGATTCAGACAGACTTAAGCATCGCTACAGGTGAGAAAGTCTCATCGTAGTCAACTCCTTGAACTTGTCGAAAACCTTTCGCAACAAGTCGAGCTTTGTAAACAGTAATATTACCGTCTGCGTCAGTCTTCCTCTTAAAGATCCATTTATTTTCGATGGCCTGCCGATCATCGGGCAAGTCAACCAAAGTCCATACTTTGTTCTCATACATGGATCCCATCTCAGATTTCATGGCTTCAAGCCATTTTGCGGAATCTGGGCTCATCATCGCTTCCTCATAGTTCGTAGGTTCATCATGGTCTAGTAACATGATTTCCAGAACTGGGTTGCCGTACCACTCTGGTGCGGAACGTACTCTGGTTGATCTACGACGTTCAGTAGAAACTTGATCCGAAGTTTCATGATCATTATCATCAACTTCCTCACTAATTGGTGTAGGAATCACTGGAACAATTTCCTGTGATGTACTACTTTCCAATATGGGAGAAGGTACAATTACCTCATCAAGTTCTACTTTCCTCCCACTCACTTCTTTCGAGAGAAACTCTTTTTCTAGAAAGGATCCGTTCTTAGCAACAAATATTTTGCCTTTGGATCTGTGATAGAAGGTGTACCCAACAGTTTCTTTTGGGTATCCTATGAAGACACATTTTTCCGACTTGGGATCGAGCTTATCAGGTTGAAGTGTTTTCACATAAGCATCGCAGCCCCAAATTTTAAGAAACGACAACTTTGGTTTCTTGCCAAACCACAGTTCATAAGGCGTCGTATCAACGGATTTAGATGGTGCCCTATTTAACGTGAATGCAGCTGTCTCTAAAGCATAACCCCAAAACGATAGTGGTAAACCGGTAAGAGACATCATAGATCGCACCATATCTAATAAAGTACGGTTACGACGTTCGGACACACCATTACGTTGTGGTGTTCCAGGTGGCGTGAGTTGTGAAACTATTCCATATTGTTTCAAATGAAGACCAAACTCGTAACTCAAATATTCTCCTCCACGATCAGATCGTAGGAATTTTATTTTCTTGTTACGATGATTCTCTACTTCACTCTGAAATTCTTTGAACTTTTCAAATGTTTCAGACTTGTGTTTCATTAAGTAGATATACCCATATCTGCTCAAATCATCAGTGAAGAAAATAACGATACCCGCCGCGAGCATCAACGCTCATTGGTCAACATACATCAGTATGTATGATTTCCAACAAATCTGTTGCTCGCTCCATAGTTCCGGAGAACGGAGTTTTAGTCATCTTGCCCATGAGGCATGGTTCGCAAGCACCAAGTGATTCATAATCAAGTGATTCCAAAAGTCCATCTTTATGGAGTTTCTTCATGCGTTTTACACCAATATGACCCAAACGGCAGTGCCACAAATAAGTTGCACTATCATTATTAACCTTGCATCTTTTGATTTCAATATTATGAATATGTGTATCACTACAATCAAGATCCAGTAAGAATAGACCACTCTTTAAGGGTGCATGACCATAAAAGATATTATTCATCAAAATGGAACAACCATTATTCTCTGATTTAAATGAATAACCGTCTCGCAATAAACAAGATCCAGATATAATGTTCATGCTTAACGCTGGCACCAAATAACAATTATTTAGGTCTAAAACTAATCCCGAAGGTAGATGTAGAGGTAGCGTGCCGACGGCGATCACATCGACTTTGGAACCGTTTCCCACGCGCATCGTCACCTCGTCCTTAGCTAATCTTCGTTTAATCCGTAGTCCCTGTTTCGAGTTACAAATATTAGCAACCGAACCGGTATCAAATACCCAGGTACTACTACGAGCATTAGTAAGGTACACATCAATAACATGTATATCACATATACCTTTGTTCATCTTGCCATCCTTCTTATCCGCCAAATACTTGGGGCAGTTCCGCTTCTAGTGTCCAGATCCCTTGCAGTAGAAGCACTCAGTTTCAGGCTTGGCTCCAGATTTGGGTTTCTTCGTTGAAGTAGCAACTGATTTGCTATTCTTTTTGAAGTTCCCTTTCTTCCCCTTGCCCTTTTTCTTGAAACTAGTGGTCTTGTTAACCATCAACACTTGATGCTCCTTTTTGATTTCTACCTCCGCAGCTTTGAGCATAGCGAAGAGCTCGGGAATTGTCTTTTGCATCCCTTGCATGTTATAGTTCATCACGAAGCCTTTATAGCTTGGTGGCAGTGATTGAAGAACTCTATCAATAACACTATCCTCGTCAACATTGCAACCAAGTTGTGTCATATGATTGTAGTACCCAGACATTCTGAGCAAGTGTTCACTGATAGAACTATTCTCCTCCATTTTGCAGCTGTAGAACTTATTGGAAATCTCATATTTCTCAATTCGGGCATTTGCTTGAAATATTAACTTCAACTCCTGGAACATTTCATATGCTCCATGACGTTCAAAACGTCGTTGAAGTCCCGGTTCTAAGCCGTAAAGCATGGCACACTGAACTATCGTGTAGTCATCAGACCGCGACTGCCAGACGTTCAAAGCGTCTGCATTAGCGGAAGGGGGCTTGTCACCTAGCGGTGCTTCAAGGACATAATTCTTCTGTGCAGCAATGAGGATAATCCTCAGGTTACGGACCCAGTCCGTGTAATTGCTACCATCATCTTTCAACTTAGCTTTCTCTAGGAATGCATTAAAATTCAAAGGAACGGTAGCACAGGCCATTGATCTACAACGACATAGATATGCAAAACTATCAGGACTAAGTTCATGATAAATTAAAGTTCAATTTAATCATATTAATTTAAAGAACTCCCACTTAGATAGACATCCCTCTGGTCATCTAAATGATCACGTGATCCAAATCAACTAAACCATGTCCGATCATCACGTGAGATGGAGTAGTTTCAATGGTGAACATCTTATGTTGATCATATCTACTATATGATTCACGCTCGACCTTTCGGTCTCCAGTGTTCCGAGGCCATATCTGTATATGCTAGGCTCGTCAAGTTTAACCTGAGTATTCTGCGTGTGCAAAACTGGCTTACACCCGTTGTATTTGAACGTAGAGCTTATCACACCCGATCATCACGTGGTGTCTCGGCACGACGAACTTTCGCAACGGTGCATACTCAGGGAGAACACTTATACCTTGAAATTTAGTAAGGGATCATCTTATAATGCTACCGTCGTTCTAAGCAAAATAAGAAGCATAATAAGATAAACATCACATGCAATCAAAATATGTGACATGATATGGCCATCATCATCTTGTGCTTTTGATCTCCATCTCCAAAGCACCGTCATGATCACCTTCGTCACCGGCTTGACACCTTGATCTCCATCGTAGCATCGTTGTCGTCTCGCCAACTATTGCTTCTACGACTATCGCTACTGCTTAGTGATAAACTAAAGCAATTACATGGCGATTGCATTTCATACAATAAAGCGACAACCATATGGCTCCTGCCAGTTGCCGACAACTTTACAAAACATGATCATCTCATACAAAACCGTATAACTCATCATGTCTTGACCATATCACATCACAACATGCCCTGCAAAAACAAGTTAGACGTCCTCTACTTTGTTTGTTGCAAGTTTTACGTGGCTGCTACGGGCTTAGCAAGAACCGTTCTTACCTACGCATACAAAACCACAACGATGTTTCGTCAAGTATGTGCTGTTTTAACCTTCACAAGGACCGGGCGTAGCCACACTTGATTCAGCTAAAGTGAGAGAGACAGACACCCGCCAGTCACCTTTAAGCAACGAGTGCTCGTAACGGTGAAACCAGTCTCGCGTAAGCGTACGCATAATGTCGGTCCGGGCCGCTTCATCTCACAATACCGCCGAAGCAACGTATGACATGCTGGTAAGCAGTATGACTAGTATCGTCCACAATCTCATTGTGTTCTACTCGTGCATATCATCTACGCATAGACCTGGCTCATGATGCCACTGTTGGGGAACATAGTATTTTAAAATTTTCCTACGATCACGCAAGATCTATCTACCAGATGCATAGCAACGAGAGGGGAGAGTGTGTCTACGTACCCTCGTAGACCGGGAGCGGAAGCGTCAAGTGACGCGGTTGATGTTGTCGAACTTCTTCGCGATTCAACCGATCAAGCACCGAACGTACGGCACCTCCGCGTTCAGCACACGTTCAGCTTGATGACGTCCCACGAGCTCTTGATCCAGTTGAGCTTCACGGGAGAGTTTCGTCAGCACGACGGCGTGGTGACGGATATGATGTGATCACCGGCGCAGGGCTTCTCCTAAGCTTCGCGATGGTACGACCGAGGTGTGATTTTGTGGAGGGGGCACCGCACACGGCTAAAACAATTCAACTTGTGTGTCTTTGGGTGCCCCCCTGCCCCCGTATATAAAGGAGCAAGGGAGGAGGGGCCGGCCAACCTCTATGGTGCGGCTAGGGAGGGGACTCCTGTTGAGGAACGTTGCATGGGAAACAAAAATTTTCCTACGCTCACCAAGATCAATCTAGGAGATGCATCTACGAGGGGAGAGTTGGATCCACATACCCTTGTAGATCGCTAAGCGGAAGCGTTCAAGAACGCGGTTGATGGAGTCGTACTCGCCGTGATTCAGATCGCCGAAGATCCTAGCACCGAAAGGACGGTGCCTCCGCGTTCTTCACACGTACAGCTCGGGGACGTCTCCTCCTTCTTGATCCAGCAAGGGGGAAGGAGAGGTTGATGGAGAAACCAGCAGCACGACGGCGTGGTGGAGATGGTGGTGGAGGAATTCCAGCAGGGCTTCGCCAAGCACTGCGGAATTGACGAAGATGTTTGTGGGAGAGGGAGGGCAGCGCCGAGGCACGAACGTGTGTGGCTGCCCTCCCTCTGCCTCTCTTTATATAGGGGGAGGAGAGGGGAGGGGCGCCCTAGGGTTACCCCCTAGGGGCGGCGGCCAAGGGGAGATGGGGGGGGCGGCGGCCAGGGCTGCGGCCAGGGCTAGGGTTCCCCCCCCCAGGCGCCTTGCCCCCCAAGACTAGGGGTGCGGCAGCCCTAGGGGGGCCCAGCCCCCTTGGCGCAGGTGGAGAGGGCCCAGGGGGGGCGCACAGCCCCATGAGGGCTGTGGCGTCTCCCACTTGTGGCCCATAGGGCCCGCAACACTTGCCGGGACCCCCGAAACCTCTTTCGGTCATCCGACGACTCCCCGGTACTCCCCGGAACACTTCCGGACTCCGATCACTCTCATCCTATATATCAATCTTCGTCCCCGGACCATTCCGGAGACCCTCGTCACGTCCGGGATCTCATCCGGGACTCCGAATAACCTTCGGTTACCATACACAGTTCTCACTAACAACCCTAGCGTCACCGAACCTTAAGTGTGTAGACCCTGCGGGTTCGGAAACTATGCAGACATGACCGAGACACTCCCAGGTCAATAACCAATAGCGGGATCTGGATACCCATATTGGTTCCCACACGTTCCTCGATGATCTCATCGGATGAACCACGATGTCAAGGATTCAGGCAATCCTGTATACAGTTCCCTTTGTCTCGTCGGTATGTTACTTGCCCGAGATTCGATCGTCGGTATCTCTATACCTAGTTCAATCTCGTTACCGGCAAGTCTCTTTACTCGTGCCGTACTACATAATCCCGTGACTAACTACTTAGTCACTTTGAGCTCATTGAGATGACGTATTACCGAGTGGGCCCGGAGATACCTCTCCGTCACACGGAGTGACAAATCCCAGTCTCGATCCATGTCAACTCAACAGACACCTTCGGAGATACCTGTAGAGTACCTTTATAGTCACCCAGTTACGTTGCGACGTTTGGCACACACAAAGCACTCCTACGGTGTCAGTGAGTTACATGATCTCATGGTCACAGGAACTTATACTTGACATGCAGAAAACTATAGCGATAACTGATACGATCAAAAGCTATGTTTAACGTTTGGGTCTCGTCCATCACATCATTCTCCTAATGATGTGATCCCGTTATCAAATGACAACTCATGTCTATGACCTGGAAACCGCGGTCATCTTTGATCAACGAGCTAGTCCTGAAGAGGCTTACTAGGGACACAAAGTTTGTCTATTTATCCACACATGTATTTAAGTT
>LR738714.1:833437948-833453603 GCA_902687465.1 Secale cereale
TGGTCTTGTGCACAGCATTGCATACATGATAGAGCCTATGGCTGAAGCATAGGGGACGACACTCATCTTTTCTCTATCTTCTGCAGTCACTGGGCATTGAGTCTTACTCAACTTTGTACCTTGCAATACCGGCAAGAACCCCTTCTTGGATTGATCCATTTTGAACTTCTTCAAAACTTTATCAAGGTATGTACTTTGTGAAAGTCCTATCAAGCGTCTCGATCTATCTCTATAGATCTTGATGCCCAATATGAAAGCAGCTTCACCGAGGTCCTTCATCGAAAAACTCTTGTTCAAATACCCCTTCACGCTATCCAAAAATTCTATATTGTTTCCAATCAGCAATATGTCATCCACATATAATATTAGAAACGCTATAGAGCTCCCACTCACTTTCTTGTAAATACAAGCTTCTCCGTAAACTTGTACAAACCCAAACGCTTTGATCACCTCATCAAAGCGAAGATTCCAACTCCGAGACGCTTGCACCAGTCCATAAATGAAACGCTGGAGTTTGCAAACTTTGTCAGCATTCTCTGGATCGACAAAACCTTCCGGTTGTATCATATACAACTCTTCCTTAAGAAAACCGTTAAGGAACGCCGTTTTGACATCCATCTGCCAAATTTCATAATCGAAATACGCAGCTATTGCTAACATGATTCGGACGGATTTAAGCATCGCTACGGGTGAGAAAGTCTCATCGTAGTCAACTCCTTGAACTTGGGAAAACCCTTTGCCACAAGTCGAGCTTTATACACGGTGACATTGCCGTCAGCGTCCGTCTTCCTCTTAAAATTCCATTTATTCTGAATGGCCTTCCGCCCTTCAGGTAATACTTCCAAAGTCCATAATTTGTTTTCATACATGGATCCCATCTCGGATTTCATGGCCTCTAACCATTTGTCGGAATCCGGGCCTACCATCGCTTCTCCATAGCTCGCAGGTTCACTGTTGTCCAACAACATGACCTCCAAGACAGGGTTACCATACCACTCAGGTGCAGTGCGTACCCTTGTCGACCTACGAGGTTCGGTAGTAACTTGATCAGAAGCTTCTTGATCATCATCATTGGCTTCCTCTTCAACCTCTGCAGGCTCCACAAAAACATCTTTCTGTGCTGCGCTACTCTCTGGTTGAAGCAGAGGTTCAATAACCTCATCAAGTTCTACCTTCCTCCCACTCAATTCTTTCGAGAGAAACTCTTTCTCGAGAAAGGACCCATTCTTAGCGACAAACACTTTGCCCTCGGATCTGAGATAGAAGGTGTACCCAACCGTCTCTGTTGGGTATCCTATGAAGACACATTTGTCCGCTTTGGGTTCGAGCTTTTCTGGCTGAAGCCTTTTGACATAAGCATCGCAACCCTAAACTTTGAGAAAAGACAACTTAGGTTTCTTACCAAACCATAGTTCATACGGTGTTGTCTCAACGGACTTAGATGGAGCCCTATTTAAAGTGAATGCAGCTGTCTCTAACGCATATCCCCAGAACGATAGTGGCAAATCGGCAAGAGACATCATAGAACGCACCATATCTAATAGGGTTCGATTACGACGTTCGGACACACCATTACGCTGTGGTGTTCCAGGTGGCGTCAACTGTGAAACAATTCCACATTTTCTTAAGTGATTGCCAAACTCATAACTCAGATACTCTCCCCCTCGATCAGATCGTAGGAACCTGATCTTCTTGTTACGATGATTCTCAACTTCACTCTGAAATTGCTTGAACTTTTCAAACGTTTCAGACTTATGCTTCATCAAGTAAATATACCCATATCTACTTAGGTCGTCAGTGAAGGTGAGAAAGTAACGATATCCACCGCGCGCCGTGACACTCATCGGGCCACACACATCAGTATGTATGATTTCCAATAAGTCACTTGCCCGTTCCATTGTTCCTGAAAACGGGGTCCTTGTCATCTTGCCCATGAGGCACGGCTCGCATGTGTCAAGTGATTCAAAATCAAGAGACTCCAAAAGTCCATCAGCATGGAGCTTCCTCATGCGTTTCACGCCGATATGACCCAGACGGCAGTGCCACAAGAAAGTGGTATTATTGTTATCAACTCTACATCTTTTGGCATCAATGTTATGAACATGTGTATTATCACTATCGAGATTCAATAAGAATAAACCCCCTACTTCGGGTGCATGACCATAAAAGATATTACCCATATAAATAGAACAACCTTTATTCTCTGATTTAAATGAGTAACCGTCTCGCATTAAACAAGATCCAGATATAATGTTCATGCTCAACGCAGGCACTAAATAACAATTATTCAGGTTCATAACTAATCCCGATGGTAATCGAAGAGCGAGCGTGCCGACGGCGATCACATCAACCTTGGAACCATTCCCCACGCGCATCGTCACTTCGTCCTTCGCCAGCCTCCGTTTATTCCGTAGTTCCTGTTTAGAGTTGCAAATGTGAGCAACCGAACCGGTATCAAATACCCAGGCACTACAACGAGAGTTGGTAAGGTACACATCAATAACATGTATATCACATATACATTGCTTGTTGTTGTTGTTGCCCCCTTTTTGTCTGCCAGATACTTGGGGCAGTTCCGCTTCCAGTGGCCGTTCCCCTTGCAATAGAACACTCAGTCTCTGGCTTGGGCCCAGCCTTGGGTTTCTTCACTGGATGAGCAACTGCCTTGCCACCCTTCTTAGAGTTACCCTTCTTGCCCTTGCCATTTTTCTTGAAACTGGTAGTTTTATTGACCATCAACACTTGATACTCCTTCTGGATGTCTGCCTCAGCGACTTTCAGCATTGAAAACAGCTCGGCGATGGATTTGTTCATCCCTTGCATGTTATACTGCTGCACGAAGCTCTTGTAGCTAGGTGGGAGTGACTGGAGAATTCTGTCAATGATAGCCTCCTCCGGGAACACAAGTCCCAGATCAGCTATGCGGGTATAGTACCCAGACATCTTCAGCATGTGCTCACTGACAGACGAATTCTCCTCCATCTTGCAAGCAAAGAATTTATCGGTGGTCTCATACCTCTCGATCTTAGCATTCTTTTCAAAGATGAACTTCAACTCCTGGAACATCTCATATGCTCCATGACGTTCAAAACGCCTTTGAAGTCCTCCTTCCAAGCTATACAACATGGCACACTGCACTACTGAGTAGTCATCCGAACACGTCTGCCAGGCGTTCATAACGTCCACAGAGGCCGGAGCGGGGGGTTCACCTAGCGGTGCACTTAGGACATAAACCTTTTGGGCAGCTGTGAGGATGATCCTCAGATTGTGGAGCCAGTCCACAAAGTTGCTCCCATCATCTTTCAGCTTAGTTTTCTCTAGGAACGCATTGAAATTCAGGGGAGCTAGTGCGCGAGCCATCTACAACAAAAGATTTGCAAAGACATCTTAGACTATTGTTCATGATAAGTGAGTTTTTAACTAATCAAATTACTTATAACTCCCACTCAAATTGACATCCCTCTGGTCATCCGAGCGTGACATGATCCAAATCCACCAACCCAAGTCCGATCATCACGTGAGATGAGGTGGTGTCAATGGTGAACATCTTTATGTTGATCATATCTACTATATGACTCATGCTCGACCTTTCGGTCTTCCGTGTTCCGAGGCCATGTCTGTACATGCTAGGCTCGTCAAGTCTAACCCGAGTGTTCTGCATGTGCAAAACTGGCTTGCACCCATTGTATGCGAACGTAGAGTCTATCACACCCGATCATCACGTGGTGCTTCGAAACGACGAACCTTCGCAACGGCGCACACTCGGTGGAACACAATTTTATCTTGAAATTTTAGTGAGGGATCATCTTATAATGCTACCGTCGTCCTAAGCAAAATAAGATGCATAAAAGGATTAACATCACATGCAAATCATAAGTGACATGATATGGCCATCAACTCGTGCTTTTGATCTCCATCTCCAAAGCACCGGCATGATCTCCATCGTCACCGGCGTAACACCATGATCCCTATCATCATGATCTCCATCATCGTGTCGCCATCGGGGTTGTCGCGCGCCCACCATGCTCTTACTACTATTGCTACCGTTTAGCGATAAAGTAAAGCATTACATAGCGCTTAATGATTGACACGCAGGTCATACAAAAAATTAAAGACAACCCTATGGCTCCTGCCGGTTGCCGTATACATCGACATGCAAGTCGATATTAACTATTACAACATGATCATCTCATACATCAAATATATCTCATCATGTCATTGGCCATATCATATCACATACATACCCTGCAAAAACAAGTTAGACGTCCTCTAATTTGTTGTTGCATGTTTTACGTGGCTGCTATGGGTATCTAGCAAGAACGCTTCTTACCTACGCAAAGCCACAACGGTGATATTTAAGTTGCTATTTAACCTTCTACAAGGACCGCCTTTGTCTATTCCGATTCAACTAAGATAGGAGAGACAGACACCCGCCAGCCATCTTATGCAACAAAAGTCGCATGTCTGTCGATGGAACCGGTCTCATGTACGTGGACATGTAAAGTTGGTCCGGGCCGCTTCATCCCATAATACCGCTGAATCAAGAAAGACCAAGGAGGGAAGCAATCTAAACATCAACGCCCACAAACCCTTTTGTGTTCTACTCGTGAAAGCATCTACGCAAGAACCTAGCTCATGATGCCACTGTTGAGGAACGTTGCATGGGAAACAAAATTTTTCCTACGCTCACCAAGATCAATCTAGGAGATGCATCTACGAGGGGAGAGTTGGATCCACATACCCTTGTAGATCGCTAAGCGGAAGCGTTCAAGAACGCGGTTGATGGAGTCGTACTCGTCGCGATTCAGATCGCCGAAGATCCTAGCACCGAAAGGACGGTGCCTCCGCGTTCTTCACACGTACAGCTCGGGGACGTCTCCTCCTTCTTGATCCAGCAAGGGGGAAGGAGAGGTTGATGGAGAAACCAGCAGCACGACGGCGTGGTGGAGATGGTGGTGGAGGAATTCCAGCAGGGCTTCGCCAAGCACTGCGGAATTGACGAAGATGTTTGTGGGAGAGGGAGGGCAGCGCCGAGGCACGAACGTGTGTGGCTGCCCTCCCTCTGCCTCTCTTTATATAGGGGGAGGAGAGGGGAGGGGGCGCCCTAGGGTTACCCCCTAGGGGTGGCGGCCAAGGGGAGATGGGGGGGGGCGGCGGCCAGGGCTGCGGCCAGGGCTAGGGTGCCCCCCCCAGGCGCCTTGCCCCCCAAGACTAGGGGTGCGGCAGCCCTAGGGGGGCCCAGCCCCCTTGGCGCAGGTGGAGAGGGCCCAGGGGGGGCGCACAGCCCCATGAGGGCTGTGGCATCTCCCACTTGTGGCCCATAGGGCCCGCAACACTTGCCGGGACCCCCGAAACCTCTTTCGGTCATCCGACGACTCCCCGGTACTCCCCGGAACACTTCCGGACTCCGATCACTCTCATCCTATATATCAATCTTCGTCCCCGGACCATTCCGGAGACCCTCGTCACGTCCGGGATCTCATCCGGGACTCCGAACAACCTTCGGTTACCATACACTGTTCTCACTAACAACCCTAGCGTCACCGAACCTTAAGTGTGTAGACCCTGCGGGTTCGGAAACTATGCAGACATGACCGAGACACTCCCAGGTCAATAACCAATAGCGGGATCTGGATACTCATATTGGTTCCCACACGTTCCTCGATGATCTCATCGGATGAACCACGATGTCAAGGATTCAGGCAATCCTGTATACAGTTCCCTTTGTCTCGTCGGTATGTTACTTGCCCGAGATTCGATCGTCGGTATCTCTATACCTAGTTCAATCTCGTTACCGGCAAGTCTCTTTACTCGTTCCGTAATACATAATCCCGTGACTAACTACTTAGTCACTTTGAGCTCATTGAGATGACGTATTACCGAGTGGGCCCGGAG
The DNA here is from genome assembly GCA_902687465.1 of Secale cereale. NCBI lineage: Eukaryota > Viridiplantae > Streptophyta > Magnoliopsida > Poales > Poaceae > Secale > Secale cereale. The sequence continues at coordinate 833,443,844 of LR738714.1, forward strand.
ATACCTCTCCGTCACACGGAGTGACAAATCCCAGTCTCGATCCATGTCAACTCAACAGACACCTTCGGAGATACCTGTAGAGTACCTTTATAGTCACCCAGTTACGTTGCGACGTTTGGCACACACAAAGCACTCCTACGGTGTCAGTGAGTTACATGATCTCATGGTCACAGGAACTTATACTTGACATGCAGAAAACTATAGCGATAACTGATACGATCAAAAGCTATGTTTAACGTTTGGGTCTCGTCCATCACATCATTCTCCTAATGATGTGATCCCGTTATCAAATGACAACTCATGTCTATGACCTGGAAACCGCGGTCATCTTTGATCAACGAGCTAGTCCTGAAGAGGCTTACTAAGGACACAAAGTTTGTCTATTTATCCACACATGTATTTAAGTTTCCAATCAATACAATTATAGCATGGATAATAAACGATTATCATGAACAAGGAAATATAATAATAACTCTTTTATTATTGCCTCTAGGGCATATTTCCAACAACTCCTACTAGGAATAGGATTGCAATCCTATTCCTAGTAGGATTCACCGAAAGGAAGAAGGGGGAAAGGATTAGGAGAGGTGGCGCCCCCCCCCCCCCCAATCCTAGTCCAACTAGGATTCCTAGGTGGGGGCGCCGGCCAGCCCTATGGGCTGCCTCTCTCTCACCCTTTAGGCCCACTATGGACCATCCCCTCTCGTAGGGGGTTCCGGTAACCCCCTCCGGCATTCCCGATAAATCCGAAACTTTTCCGGTATACTTCCGGTGTCCGAATATAGCCGTCCAATATATCAATCTTTATGTCTCGGACATTCCGAGACTCCTCGTCATGTCCGTGATCTCATCCGGGACTCCGAACTACCTTCGGTACATCAATACTCAAAAACTCATAATACCGATCGTCATCAAACGTTAAGCGTGCGGACCCTACGGGTTCGAGAACTGTGTAGACATGACCGAGACTCATCTCTGGTCAATAACCAATAGCGGAACCTGGATGTTCATATTGGCTCCTACATATTCTACGAAGATCTTTTATCGATCAGAACCGCATAACAACATACGTTGTTCCTTTTGTCAAACGGTATGTTACTTGCCCGAGATTCGATCGTCGGTATCTTTATACCTAGTTCAATCTCGTTGCCGGCAAGTCTCTTTACTCGTTCCGTAACACATCATCTCGTGACTAACTCATTAGTCTTTTGCTTGCAAGGCTTATTGTGATGTGTGTTACCGAGAGGGCCCAGAGATACCTCTCCGACACTCGGAGTGACAAATCCTAATCTTGATCTATGCCAACACCACGAATACTTTCGGAGACACCTGTAGAGCATCTTTATGATCACCCAGTTACGTTGTGACGTTTGATAGCACACAAGGTGTTCCTACGGTATTCGGGAGTGGCATAATCTCATAGTCATAGGAACATGTATAAGTCATGAAGAAAGCAATAGCAGTTAAACTAAACGATCATAGTGCTATGCTAACGGATGGGTCTTGTCCATCACATCATTCTCCTAATGATGTGATCCCGTTGATCAAATGACAACTCATGTCTATGGCTAGGAAACATAACCATCTTTGATCAATGAGCTAGTCTAGTGGAGGCATACTAGGGACATACTGTTTTGTCTATGTATCCACACATGTACTAAGTTTCTGGTTAATACAATTCTAGCATGAATAAAAGACATTTATCATGATATAAGGAAATACAAATAATATCTTTATTATTGCCTCTAGGGCATATTTCCTTCACTTTCTTCCTTGCAACAATAGATATGATCTTAAGAGCTTATTAGCTAAGCTAAAAGAAAAGTCTTTGAAGGTGTAGCGGAAGGTTTGAGATGCAGTGTAGCGGAAGTTTTCCCTTGGCAATACCAAGGATCGATTTCCCTGAGACTCCCAGTTTCAACAAGAAGGTGTCAACTGCTAACGGCGCCAGATATTAGCAATCAACGTGGACCTGCACACAGATACAAATAACTTTGCTCCCAACGAGTACAGAGAGGTTGTCAATCCCTCCGGCCTTGTAGTTTACAAAGGATCAAACACAAGTGATAGTAGTGATAGATATAATTGCAATAGTAAGTAAAAGCGGAAAGTAAATAGCGGATGTGATCAATGATGGTAATATGGACCGGAGTCTCATGATGTTCACTAGTGATGTCTCTATCCCAAAAGACGATAAAACAGCTATGTGAGGTAAACGAATTACAGCTGGGCAATTGACATGACCATGTGCGCAAACCAATGCTGACTAAGTTGCAAGAAAGGTAGAGGTTCAAAGCATGGGCGGTACGCCAAGGCAAGTAGACCGAAATCCATCTGCATCTACTACTAATCATCCACCTTGAGATATCTATCCAGAACATCTCGCTGGTATTAAGTTGCGAGTCCCACCCATAGTGCCTCGATCATAGCAACAACATAAGGATTACATATGTGCCTCGATCATGTAGGGCAGCTCACGAGGACTAATTAGTGAAGCACAAGAACGGGAGGAGAACATCACATTGCTACTGGTCATGGACCCATGGTCCAAGGGAGACTACTCACAACTCATCCGGGAGGCGTCCATGGTGGTGGAGAAGCTCCCGGTGGTGATCCTCCCCTCCGGCAGGGTGCCGGGAAGAGTTCTCCTGGTGCTCCCGATCTTGGAAGCGCGGCGGCGGCGGGACAGAGATGAGATCGCGAAAAAAGGGTTCCCGTCTCGAGGGTTTCGGGAGATGGTATAAATATATGCCAAAGGGGGGCATCAGACAAGGCTCGGGGGGCCCAGGCGCCCCCCCGGCGCGGCCAGGGGGGCGCGCCACCAGGGCGCCTGGAGCCATGGTGGCCCCCCTCCGGCTGTGCTTCGGGTGTCTGGTAGCTTCTAGAACGCTGATTTTTTATATAATTTTTCTAGGATTTTTCTGGCAGTTCTCGTAATGGGAAAACCTGAAATACAAAAACTGGCACTGGGGTGCACTGAGTTAATAGGTTAGTCCAAATATGATCAAAAGTGTATGGAAGTGTATAAATATCATAGCAATATCACCCAAAAGAGGCATGGAGCAAGCAGAAATTATAGATACATTTTGGACGTATCAACATCCCCAAGCTTAATTCCTGCTCGTCCTCGAGTAGGTAAATGATAACAAGAATAATTTCTGTGGTGACATGCTATTAACCATATAGGACTTTTTCATAGTCATATGACAAAAGCTTACTGAGACAATGAATCTATAGTAATTAAGTTGCCTCATGAGAAAATCACAAAGAACTGAAAGTTTTACAATATGATACTGAAACATCAAATAGATTTGTAATGAACATGGTGTGCAAATATGATAAAGTGATATCTCGCTTGCCCCCTTTAGTGAAGCAAAACATAAATGCAGGGGCACCTCCAAGGTTTAAGTGATGACTAGATACAATGATTTCAAAATAAACGATATCACAATCATGCAAAAGACAATGCTACTTTGAGACAATGCACATTACACTCAGAATGACAATCATGCTCTCAGTAGTTGGTGCTTTTAAAAGAAGGTGGAGACTCTCGAACCGTGGCTTTTGTTGACAAGGTTGAAAACCCGTAGTCGGAAACAAAGACAAAACATGTACCAGAGCTCTTGGTTTTAAAAACAGAGGTAATAATTATTTTTTTGATTATGCATGTTCCGTCAATGAATGCTACGAGACAACTCAATTACTTCTTGAGATGGACAAGTTTCAAGGAACGGCTCCCGAATGAGGACGATCACATCCTCTTAATCTCCTTTGTTTATCACTGCCAAAGTTTTCTGATTTCTCATGAACAAAGCGTGAAGGAGGGTTTGTTTGTTATATTATTTTTGAGCTGAGCGCACTCAATGCCAGTTCCTTCTCGTATTATGGGTTTGCACATTATACATGCAATCCCGGGGTGAAGCTTGTCCAACTTAAAAAGATCATGAATTAACTACTACTTCCTCATGAACTTAAAATAGAGGCACAAAATAGGAATGCTTTTTCTTTGAATAATCTCGAGATGGTACATGCAAGTCTCCGTTAGGAATGGCAGGTAAATACCATGTAGGAAGGTATGGTGGACTCATATGGCATAACTGGTTTAAAAGAATTTGGATGCACAAGCAGTCAGTCCGCTTAGTACAGGTGGAGGTTAGCAAAAGACTGGGAGCGACCAACTAAGAGAGCAATGCCGATCATAATCATGCAGAGCGACAAAGCAACATTGAATCAGGCATGGAAGTTATATCGCTACTCAGAAACAAAAGATCATCAAGGCTTGACAGACTTTCTATACAGTCTTAAATATGCGTGAGCATACGCCAAGTCAATCAAAATAAATTCTTGGAAGGAAGATATTACTAAACCATACCACATCATAGGCAAACAAATCATGTTGGTACTCCAATAACACATTGGGAACCCCCCAGCTATTTGAGACTAACCATAAGAAAACATGAACTACTAAGCGCCATTATGCACGTAGCATCTTTATCATAGACATATCAACCAATGCAACGGAAGCAAACTATCTTAATAAGATAAGCATGATAACTAAAGAGAGTTCAAGCAACCAACTAAACGAAAGCTCTTTAAAAATATAAGCATGAAAGTTAAGAGCTAAGCATGATAGTAGCTATTAAAAGACAAAGAACACACACAGCAAGGATAGACATGAAAATTCTATGTTATGTTCTAGGTAGAAGTGGAGCGTGTTTCTCTCCCACATAAAGAAAGCTGAGTTCCGACTCGTTATGAAAAGCTAAAGAAAACTAAAAAGGAAAACTAAAAGCAAGACGCTCCAAGCATAGCACATAACACATGAAGTGATTAAAATATAGTGGAACGAAAGACGAACTGATAATGTTGATGGAGAAGGGGATGCACGGGGGCATCCCCAAGCTTAGACGCTTGAGTGTCCTTGAATATTTCTTGGGGGTGCATGGGGGCATCCCCAAGCTTGAGCGTTTGACACTCCTGAATCTTTTTATCATCTTCCCTCGCACACTTGAAAACTCCCTTCATACATAACTCATCATAATCTGATTAGCGAGGTTAGTACCCATAATAAAATAATTGTTCCTTGCTGGAAATAAAGATATTCTTGAAGGTCTACTGTTTCTCAAGATTGCCAAAATGTTTTTGCAAAGAAAAAGCAAGCTCAAGGTTTGCTAAATGAAGGAAAGGCAAAACAGGACAGAATCTGTGAAAAACAGAACAGCAGGTAGTAAATGATTTTTTCGGGGCACTTCTGCAACTCTAATCAAAAAACTCAGAACATACCACGAAAGAAAATTATATAGAGCACGCTGTCGAAAAAACTCAGACCAAAAAGATGAACTGGTGATTTTATACGAATTTTTCTATCCAAGGACAGAATCTGTTTCCTGGACAGCACGTCACAACTTTTGAACTTTCTAGCTATCAGAGGCTGCACTTGGCACAAAATTGAAAAGCAAAGATACAATGATGATGCTACTGTAGTTAACAACATCAAGACACAACTAAAGCAAAATAAAATTTATTCATTGGGCTGCCTCCCAAAAGCGCTTTCTTTTATGCCTTTAAGCTAGGCATAATGCATAGAGATCAAGTCTTATCAAGGGTAAAAGAATAGCTAGCCCGTATAACGGACTCAAAAGGTAACTTAATCTTCTTTCGAGGGAAGTGTTCCATCCCTTTCTTGAGAGGAAACTGGAATTTTATATTCCCCTCTTTCATGTCAATGATAGCACCAACGGTGCGTAGAAAAGGACGTCCCAAAATAATTGGACAAGAAAGTTCACATTCAATATCCATAATAGTAAAATCAACGGGAACATAGTTGTCATTGACAATGATAAGAACATCATCGATCCTCCCCAAAGCATTGGCATTACAATAAATATATCAGTCATAACATTTTGAACAGAGAGAACACAACTATGGAGAATATTACACCATAGCATTTGCATCAATTCGACGAAAGAAAAAAAATCTTTTGGATGATGTTACATTTTTCAATCTATCAATGTAAATACAACTACTGGTAGCTAAAATCTTCCAATTTTATTTGCTTCTTGATCCAAGAATTCAGCTGCAACTCAACTATCCTTCTCTAGAATCTGTAAAAGAAAATTGCACCTTAGATATATGTGATTAAATGTACGGAAATATGATTTCAGAATGTGGAAGAGAAGGTTTTAACTTACAAAAGCTTAAGGCCAGGAAATTAAGTAGCCTGAAGTGAAAGCCTCACCTTGCATTCAGAAACTTCCCTTAGCAACTCCTCATTATCAAGAATAGGTTGATCTAAGCGCATAAGGGCAAATTCAACACCTAACTCAATGCCACCAGCCTTAGTTCTTGAATCAGTACTCCGAACAGTACCATACGCAGCATTCCGCTTGTTGGGATATGTTCAAGTCTTTAAAACTACTTTGGCAGCAGCCTATATTATTATCAATATTAGCATTCGATGACAATGATAATATAATTTGCTTTAACAATATGACATCTTTTTAATGTCGGACTAGTAAGGTGCCCCAAAAAACTAAATAAACTGGACTCGGCATCGAAGTCTAATGCCCAAGGTCACCTTGCTTGCTCATGCTTGATTAAATTTATCCTTTACTTGCATACAACTGATTGAGCAAAATTTGTAATGAAATCCATTTTTCAAGCACGCATGATAATGTGGTCTGGGTTGGGAATTTGGGTGCATGAAAACCATGCCCCTTGGTGAATCTTTACCTTGATGTAAGAAGTACACCTTTTTTAGCGAGCTAGGTGTGGGTGTTCAGTGAAATTCCCCTGCTGGTTTGGTCTTGAAGCAGATGCACCCGTAAGATCCCTCGTTTCCCTCACCTACCAAGAGACAATAATATTAGATGGAATTATATTCATATCTTGAAGATACATAAAGCTACAACTATTGGTAGTCCCGTCGGCAATTTGGGTCCCAGACCGATGAAACCTACCAATAGAAACATGTGAATGGAGAGGGCAGAGAAGTACACGGTAGCATGTCAATGAAGTATGAGCTTATCATAACTCAAAATAGAGAGAGGAGGTACAAGACCATGGGTCTAGCCGCACACACACTCATATATAACGCTGTCGAGATATGGATTCATGACAGGTTTAAGTTGAAAGCTGTACAAATTATGCAAAGTGCAAACAGAGCAGTATTCAAGCGACCGATAAGATTCTGTTAAGCACTATCTGATAGTAGAGCAGCAGCATATTGCCCCATGTGCCATCCCAATAAGTCAAGAAGCAGCAGCCAAGGTTTATCCTAAGTCAAACTTCATCATGTTTGAGTTTGCAAAAAATATATCACTATTTGGAACACTAGATTAGAATCTTTAGAAAATATTCACAATTTGTGTACTTTATTTTGCAGATCCTGCCATATTTCTCTATAAGTTTGATCAAATTTAAACAAGTTTCACCTAGAACGCCCTAATAGAAGTGTAGAACATGCACCTACATATTAAAGTATCGATCTGATTGATAGATTAGGCAGTTGCCCATCACAAAATTATAGTCTGCCACAACCGTACATGGTTTATAGGCTTTTCTACATCAATGAAGGTTTAATTACTTGTCTACGTATGGGCTAGTTATGCAATTAGCTACGGCCATTAGGCATATACAGTATACAGTACGATTGGCACTCCTGATCACCCCTCCGTCTCCGCCCCCGCATCGGTATACTGGTGTTCGTCACAGTCAGATCAGGGAAGGGGTGCGTTCAGATCCATACCAGCCAAGAGATCATACTCCTTGAGGATGTAGGTGCCGGAGCTGAAGACCGATGAAGCCGTCGCCGCAATGATCCAAACCGCGCTGGGCGATGAAGGGGCGGCGTGCTGGGCGTTGGACTGCGGCGAGGTAGCCGCCAAATTGGGGGGGTGGGGGGGGGGTAGGGAGAATTGGATCTACTATTTTTTATACTAGGAGAATTGGACGAATACATATACATATATATATATATACATATATATATACATATATATATATATATATACATATATATATATATATATATATATATATTTGTTTGGCATGGTAATTTTCCAAAAACGCGTATTGGGCATGAAAAATAGAGTATATTTTATATTTTATTTAGTATTGATTGATAGGGAAATTAGATATATATAAATAGTAATGATTTTAAAAAATGGATTTACATATCATGTGATAAATAACCGATAACACGGTTTTCCTCAACTAACTACTCCCTCAGTCTCATAATATAAGCGCTCTTACACTATGGGACGGCGGGAGTAATTGATATAAAAAGAGCATGGAGCTTTATGCCGCGACGGGCCTTAGAGGATGTTCTGATGAGGAGGTCCCGGACGTTGGGACAATGGGAGCGATGGTGTTATCATGAACCAGCGGCGATCGCTCCAGATTGGTTGTATCGAGCAAGATCGCTCCATTCCCACACGATTTCACATGGAAGCTACTACTATTGTGGGGAAAAAATGTAACTAACAATGCTAGAAGTTGCGATCGTCTCGGAATATGTCGTGACCAGTGAGGCCGGCGACTTTTCATCAATGCGGAGAGCGCAGTCGGTGGTACTACAAATAGGGACGAATCCAAGGGGGGACGAGGGGGGCTAGACCCCCTAACGAACTTGTTTCACCTTAATAGCGATTAAGCAGGCTGGTATTTAGGTAGTGTTTTGACTCAATTTTCCTCAATTCGCCCCCCCCCCCTGTCTGGCTGTCGTGCGTAACCACGTGAAACCCCAGGGCCGGCCTAGCCCATGTACACTACATGTCAGATCCAAACCAAGAAAAAAAAGGCCCACTATCGAAGAGAAAAGGGGCCAGGTTCCATTGGTCCTGGGACTTGCGGCTGCAGCAGCACGTACACAACTGGTGCTGCGATCGTCACGATTTTAGCGCCGCCAATCTTCATAACTCTCCTGCGATCCAATCTCACCCACCGTTCGACGTAGTAGAGGCTGCCGTCATGACCGGCAAGGCTGTCCGTGAAGGAGAGGAGCACGGCAAATGTGCTAGAACCTCCCAGCGAGAGTCACAAATACTGATCCAGATCCATCATGGCTGCACCTGCACGGTTAGTCTCTTCTTCATCTGCTGATCTTTAATTTGTTCAAATTTGTGTGGTTGTGGCATACAAAATCTACAAACATTGTAAATAAATGACAACATATTGGCTGCCGTTGTATTGTTATACTCGTGTATAGATAAGATGAGGAAGGGAAACTGAAAAATGTTTGCCAAGAGCATTTGCGTCCAACTGACCAACCATACAAACCCCAATCGATCATTCCTTTCAGCCAGCAAGGGGATTATGAAAAGCACCACCACCATGAGCGACCATGGAGACGACGATGCACACCATTCTCAATAATTATCCTTAGCTTCAAATCTCTATTTTTTGCTGGTTAATATGAATGATAATTAATTGATTGACATGAAAATCAGAGTTGGTCAATTCAACATTGTTCCGTCTGCCAAATTATGCAAAATACTACCTTCGTCCAAAAATATTTGTCATCAAAATGGACAAAAAGAGATGTATCTAGAACTAAAATACATCTAGTTACATTCATTTTTATTCATTTTGATAACAAGTATTTCCGGACGGGGGAGTACCTAATTTAGATACTTTTTTTTGTCAAAAATGAATATTAATTTTGTAGTCCTTAGCTCCGGGCTTATGTTTCATTGCACACTTTAAACTTCTGAGTGATCATTCGGTGCCCATCAGTCTATAAGAGCTCAAGTTTGAAACT
>LR738714.1:833453613-833535349 GCA_902687465.1 Secale cereale
AACCCCCCCCCCCCCCCCCCCCCCATGTCAAATTCCTGGCTCCGTCCCTGACTACAAAGTGGCGATGACGATATGCGCCAACTGCGACCGACCGCCAATGGTGTTGCAACGACATATCCGAGAGGCCGGCACATCAATCTAGTCTCTTCCTTCCTTCCACCTCCATGGTGACAGAGAAAAAGGGGAGGGTATCACAGCTACAGTCACATTTAGAAAAACTGACCGTACGTTTAGTCGCATCAAAAAAAGGAAACTTGCATCCTTGATGGTTGGTTAAAGAAAAACATAGTAATTCAACCCACCGATCTCGCTCCTGATCGGTCGCCTCGACCAAGATCGCGTCATTCCCACATGACCTCCCATGGAAAGCCACGACCAGTGTGGGAGAAAGCTACAACCGACAATGATAGAAGTTACGACTGACCTACGAGCATCTTGTGACCACCATGACCGGCGACTCTTGATTGGTGGTGAGACCGCATTAAGCGATTCCGTAGGATTGCTCACGTCGATGTAACTGTATCGGGCGGCCCGTTTAGTGCTCGCACATTGAGCAAACCGTGAAGAAAAAGGACGATCCATGGTCTCCACCGCCATCGCAGGCGGAGCTAACCACTCCACCTACTACGAGTTACTGGTTAGGAATAGGATCGTGGCTTACAAGAGGCAAGCAGAGCCGGTCTTCTTCGTTTTTTCCTTTTCTTTTCTTCCATTTTTTTCTTGTTTGGTTTTTTCATTCTTTTACCTTTTTCTTCTTCTCCATTTTTTTCATTTTTGATGTTTTCTTTGTTTCTTTCTGTTTTTTATTCTACGTTCTTATATACACGATCAACATTTTTTTTCACTTGTTCAACATTTTTCAAATACTGGCTCAACATTTTTTAAATACCTGTTCAACATTTTTCATATACACGATCAACATATTTTGTATACATGTTCAACATTGCTCGAACGCTTATTCAACATTTTAATACTTACTCAGCATTTTTACAATACATGTTGAACAATTTTTAAATAATTGTTTAACATTTTTAATACTTATTCAATATTTTTAAATACTTGTACAACAATTTTAAATCTTATTGAACATTTTAAAATAATTTGTCAACATTTTTAAATATTCATTCAACAATTTTTAATGGAAAATAAAAAAAATGTTGAACGTGTATAAACAAATGTTGATCACTTATTAAAAAAATATTTTTTACATATACAAAAATATAGAATGAAAATGAAAATAAATAATGGGAAAGGAAAAGAAAACCGAAAAAAAGATGGGGAATAAAAAATAAAATGCAAAAAGGAATGACAAAAGAAACATATTTGTTTTCCTCTAAGTACGTCACGCCCTTGCTTGTCTTAACCAAATCGGAAGCTAACGCAGTGGCTATAGGCGCTCCCTGTTATCTTGAGATCATGGGATCGACTCTTGGGGGGGAGCTCCTGTTTGACGCTCGTTGGCGTCAAACGAAGCAGCTTCCGCGCAAAGGTCGCGCAAATGGGCCGCCCATTGGCAGGTAACAAAAGAAAAACTTCACGAGAAAAAATAAGCTGTCGTGCGGAGTCGAACTCCTGACCACATACAGTTGTTGGCCACTCGGGCTGGCATCAATTGCAAGCTAAAACACAGCGCTGACCATGAAGTACGGAGCCGCAGTTCTTATTTTGCATTCTAAATCCTTTTTTTTATTTTGCAATATTTCTTGGAAAATGCGGACAAATTTTGAGAAGGTGAACAAAAATTGAAAACATGAAAAATTTCTCATATACGCTTAAAAAATTAAATATACATTGAACATTTTTGTAATATACTCTGAACAATTTTTAAATACACTTTAAACATTTTTGTCATATACACTAAACAATTTTTAGATACACGTTGAACATTTTTGTGATACACATTGAACAGTTTTTTAATACATAATGAACATTTTCTTAAATATACGATGCACAATTTTGCAATACACGTTGAACTTTTTGTATAATATACAAAAATTGTGAACAGATTTTGAAAATGAGAACATGTTTTGGTATTCCGTACAGTATTTGATCTTTTAGAACAAATATTTGAAAACAAAAAAAGTAAAGTAAAATAAGAAATAAGAAAGAAGAAGAAAAAAAAACGAAAAAGGAAAAAAAACGAAACAGGAAAACTGTAGCGCTTACGTGGGCCGGCCCAACCGTGAGCGCCTGAAGCGGAGGCACGACGTTTTGACGCCCACGAGCGTCAAATAGGATCCACCCTCTTGGGGATCGTCCCTTTTTCTTCTCTCATTCTTTTCTGTGAAAGCTGATGGGCCGGCCCGTCACGAAGATGGGGCTCGGCCCTTTTTCTTCTCTCATTCTTTTCTGTGAAAGCTGATGGGCCGGCCCGTCACAAAATAAGAAATTAGATGAGAGTTGAGGACATTACTTTCCTGCGAACCGCGGAAGAGAAAAAAGTAGAGCACCAAAATATCAAAATATTAGAACAAAAAAGAAAAGAAGACTATAAAATAGTAAAATGTTAGAACAAAATAGGAAAATAATATAAATAGCTAAAGATTTTACCGGTCGCATGGTGTTAGTTGGGAGACTGGGTTATATGATCAATAGTCGTACTATCAAGGGGGACTCTCGAGTGAGTAGCTTGATCATATTGTTCGTAGACAGCTCAAACCTTTGCATCCCTGGAATCATCTTTCTTGGTTCTTGTTTGGATTTTCTCTTTGTGAGTTTTTGAGCTTGTGGTCATCTTCATGAACAACTCAAGTTCATCGAAACATATTTCATATGCATGATCTATATGTGTTTTCGATGTAGGAATTTTTGCCGGTTCCACACTGATGGAGGTTTCACACCTCTGTATCTTTGGAATATTTCTCTTGCCAGTTCTAAACATTTCTAGCTCTATTTCATAGCTCTTGGAGTTAGCTTTCTATCAAGCTTGAGTTCGTCGGAATCAAAGAACATTGCAGAAGTTTTGGCAGTTCTTGTTTTACCTGTTCCCGTGGTCTTTTCAGGTCCGGTTGTACCACTAGTTGGTGGATTTGTACCACCCGTCTTATGCTTCCGGAGCAACTCCCGCCCCGGGGGTGATTCCCTCGGGTCAGGCGGTGTCCCAGGTGGTGACAGTGCGGTTGTACTTCTAGGGACTTGGGCTTGCCCAATGTTACTATCGGGCGGTTGTTCTGTTCGAAGTACCGTTGCAACCACCGGAATAGAGTGACTCCTTTCTAGTGGCTTGGCGGTACTTGGCGGTAGTCGCCCGGTTGTCCTGATCGTTGTCTTTGCAGTGATCCAACCGGTGGTATGAGGTAGTTGTACTGCCCGACTTAGCGACTACCGAAGCACGGATGTTGCGGTTTTAGCGGTCCTTGTGCCATCCCTCATAACGTGCACGGTTGGCCATGTTCTTGTACTAGGGCGGTACTTGGCGTTACATGTCCGGTTGTCCCCGCCAAAGTTTATTTAGCGATACTGCCGGTGGTGCGGGCAGTTGTACCGCTCTGCGCACTGTAGGCTGGTATTTCTGCCTAGAGCGGTTGTACTGATTATCCAAGTGGTCGACCACTCCTGGGTATTTCTGTAGTATAATGGGCAGATTCGAGGGGGCCTATAAAAGGGAGTCTTCTTCACCATTGCCCCGATGTTCTAGAGCAAGTTTTCCCCCAACATTGTTGACCTCTTGGAGCTTTCTTTCTCTCTATTCCTCGCATGATTCTTGCATAATTTTGAGGGGAAAAGAGAGAGGAGATCTAGATATATATTTTCACCAATCCATCTATCCTCTAAGTGAGGGTTGGATCTAGATCTTGGAGTTCTTGTGTGTTCTCGTCCTTTGTTCTCCCTCTCATATTCCACCATAGCATTAGTTGTCGTGGTGGGATTTGGGAGAGAAGGATTTCAGCACTCTGCTCTTGCCATTGCATTTGGTGCATCGGTTTGATTTCTTCACCGTGATACATGGAAGTGGAAATTGAGAAGCTTTTTACTCTTTGGTGTTTGGCCACCCTAGAGCTTTGTTCCTCTTGGGTGATTGGGCACCCTAGACAGTTGGTGGTGTCATGGGGCTTAATAATTCTGGTGTGTAAGGCTCCGGGCAAGCTTCGGGGTCTCCAATCAAGTTTTGGAGATTGCCCCGAGCAATCTGTATGGGTTCGGTGACTGCCCCCAAGGGTCGCCAATTGTACGGGTTCGGTTACCGCGCTCAAGGGTCCCTTATTGAAATCATGACACCTTGCATTGTGCGTGGGCGTGAGGAAAAAATGGTGGCCCTAATGGCATTTTGGGGAGCATTGTGCCTCCACACCACTCTAACAGAGATTAGCATCCGCAAAGGTATGAACTTCGGGATACATCATCGTCTCCATGTGCCTCGGTTATGTCTTAGCCAAGCCCTTCACTCGCGCACTTACTTTGTGATAGTTTTTGTGCTTCTAGTTATATATCTTGCTATCACTTAGTTGTTTATCTTGCTTAGCTTAAGTTGCTGGTGCACATAGTTGAGCCTAGTATATTTAGGTTTTGTGCTTGACAATTTAAACACTAGTTTTATTTTGCATTTGTTCAAGACTAAACCGTAATTGTTTTAGAATGCCTATTCGCCCCCATGTAGGCAACATCCACATCCTTTCAGTTAGGCATGGCGAGACACATGCCATGGTTCTTTTGAATTTTCGTTGTCACACAACAAAATCATTACGAACAATTTTATGAGATTATAGAACTATATGTAACAAAACTTAATTATGTTTTATGCGGACAAACATTGTAGATGTGCTTTTATATAAATAGTTATATAGCAATGGATGGAGTGAACAAAGATAGGTAGAGAAACTACCCAAAAAAGAAAATTTAGGAATATTATAAGAAAATAGCAAAAACACTAATAAAATAAAAAGGGAAAATATTCAAAGTAGAGAGTTTTAGGACATTACCTTCCTTGGAGAGGTGGAAGGGAAAAAAGTAGAGCACCAGAATAGCAAAATATTAGAACAAAAAAGAAAAGAAGACTATAAAATAGAAGAATATTAGAACAAAATAAGAAAAGAATATAAAATAGCAAATGATGAGGACATCACTAACAAGGTTACACCCACAACTCCAACTGACACATATACAGGACCAATTACTAGAGCTCGCGCACGCCAATTAAATTACCAGGTACTTTCGTTTCTTGGTAATGAATCTAATGTTCATGAGAATATGATGCTGCCTAAATTGGATACATTTGTCTTGCTTACAAATGAAGGGCCTAGCTTGGACAAGAAGGATGAACATTGGAGCAAGATCAAGCATGGAGATGATGGCATGTGCAAGGGGAACAAGAATGGAGTTTCAATTGATGATTTCAGGACTTTGACGCCAGCATAATGAGTGCGAGAAGCCTTGGACGAAATATACAAGATGCCACTTCATAAATTTCGTCCAGAGGCTATTATAGGTGCTGCGTCACCTTATTATTGGGCCAGGCCCATGTAATTTCGAAATACTTCAGTATAGGCTGCTTTAGAGTCCGTGTGTGTGGGGAAACAAGAGTTAGGGTTGGTTTCGGACCCCTCCACCAAGGGCCACGAAATTCCCCCCTCTTTCCCCCATATATACAGCCCTTAGGGCGTCGTTTAGACTTTGGGTTTTGTTTAGATTAAAGTTCGCCATAGCTGCAACTTCGTGTACTTCGTTTGTGTTCAACGACCAGACAAAGACGTCACAGAACCCCACTTGATCAATAAAGCTTTCATCTTGAATTCGCAATATCCAGATTGCAATCTCAGTTTCTTGCTTGTTCTTCGTTTGCCTGCAGGAAATAGACCTTCGTGGTCAGGTTGATCTTGCTCCGGCATGGTCAATAACCTCTCGGAGTTGGTTTAGCGATTGCTAAGGCGCGACGTCCTCGCACGTTCGTAGTCGGATCGTCAAAGTCGACTTCCTCCAAAACGATAGCCACCATCTCATCGAAAGACGGGACACCTTTGCCTCTATCAAGTGGTAACAGATTTCCAGGTTGCTCGGTGAGATTTTACAGTTTTTCATAGTTTAGATCGAGTTTGTTCTTCATACCTATAGTCCACGAAAAAGCCAAAAAAAAATTAGGGTTAGTTCATCCCATCCGAACCAATCCGAGCCTTTGCATAATCTTTTCTGTATTTGCTTTGTTGAATTTGCGGTTGCATTGTCATGTCAAGTTGCTGGTCTTAGCGTCTAGTTCTTTAGAGTTTCGAGTTCAGTTCATAGTTTGTCACGCCGCCGCCACACCATATTCCACCACCGCCACCATATACCACCACCGCTGCCATAACCTACCACCGCTGCCATATCCTACCACCATATATTCACCACCAATCCGAGTTCTTTTCATATTAGGTTTGTTCTCGAGATCCATCTAGGTTTCGGATTTGTGTTTCCTTGCCTGCGTAGGTCTCGAAAAAAAAAGTATGGAGACCCCCGGGCAGTTTTTATGCCAAAATTTTGACAGGTGAAAATATTTTTTCTTATCCTATTTTTGGGCTTTTCTGAGTCTTTTGAGACACGTGCCACCATACTGTTTTTTTACCGCACTTTTTTGTCGTCAAGCCCTGATTCCGAAAAAAATCACCAACTTTTTTTCGTGCCTATCATCTTAGTTTGACTTGGGAAGTGTTTTGAGACACTCGCCATTATAGTGATTTTCGGCAAAGAAAAAAACAAAAAGCAGCGCAAAAAAAAGAGCGAAAAAAAAGAGGCGAAATAAATAAATTCAGAGTGTCCTTTTCCCTTTATTACGTGCAGCGCCGTGATTTTGTTAGTGTTCTAGGCTCGCGTCTCTAGTACGGTCTAGCCTAGGACCAGCACAGTACCGTCGTTGAGCGTTTATTCAACTTTGCATCTCTGAATTGATTATTGCTGACCCCTTTTGCTGCCATCTTATAAGCCTTCCCAGCTCCACATACATCTACGTCGTGCATTTGACTCTCCCTGGTAATCGCTTTATCCAAGCTTGGAGAGTTTTGACTACCACGGTTGCCGATCACCACCTGCTGCTGGGTAAGAACTGGTAAGAATTTGAGATTTGCTTGTCGGATTTGTGACAGCCGCCACCACCACCACTTATTAGTAGTCTGTAGGATCATATTCTTGTGTGTTTCTATTGCTGCTAACCATGCCAGGATCACAAGTCGATGAGACTGACTGGGAGAACTTGACGAACAGGGAGCTTCATGATAAGTTTCAGCACATGATGAGTGTACAGGTGCAAGATGTGCTAAACAGATTTGACGAGGCCATGGAGAAGATAGATGGCATGGAGAAGACGTTTGAAACAAAGCTCGATAACAAGTTTGCTGAATTGCTTTCGCGTTTTCCACCACCACCGGCTGCTGCAGCTGTCCCACCTCTACCACAACAACAACAACAACAACAACATCGCCTTCCAAATCAAGTGGGACGAGCACATCGCGTTCCCCTTGAGCCTGGTCAAGCTTCTGGTGCCGCTGTTGATGTTTCTGTAGCCCCTACTGCTACTGCAGAGGTGGAGGACCATTACGAGGATGAGGTTGACCAAAATCAGAACTACGTGCAACCACCAGCACCACCACCACCAGGTCATCCTCATGCATATCATCGCAACGGTAGGGCTGCACCACCACCTGAGGTACATGACCATCTTCCTAAACTGAAATTGAATATTCCACCATTTGAGGGTAGATATGTTCCTGATATATATCTTACTTGGGAGTTAGAAACTGAACAACATTTTTCATGTTTAAACTATCCCGAGGAGAGACGTTTTCCTGCTGCTGTTTGTGCTTTCACTAGTTTTGCATGTGTTTGGTGGTCTGAACATTGTAGATTATATCCTATTCCAGCTACTTGGGCTGCTTTGAAAACTGCTATGCGTATTCGTTGGGTTCCACCATATTATCAACGTGAATTACTTCAAAAATTGCAGCGCTTAAGACAAGGAAAAAAATTCTATAGAAGAATATTATCAACAATTACAAACTAGCCTGATTAGATGTGGTATAGTTGAGGAGAATGAAGCTATGCTTGCACGTTTTATGGGTGGATTAAATAGAGAGATTTAGACCATTCTAGAGTATAAGGATTATAATAATATCACTCGTTTATTCCATCTTGCTTGTAAAGCTGAACGTGAAGTGCAGGATCGACAGGCATTGGCGCGGACTAACTTTTCTACAGGTCGACCTTCATCATGGACACCACGTGTATCCTCTACTTCCACACATTCTACTGCACCGACACCTGCATCAGCTGTTACCTCCAACCGTGATACAAGGAAGCAGGCACAACCACCATTATCTGTCAAGAGCACACCTATTGGGCCTGCACAGAGTTCTTCTTCTTCCATGGCATCAACAGGGCACACCAGTGATATTATTTGTCGTCGTTGTAAGGGAAGAGGACATTTTGCGAGAGAATGCAAATCTCAGCGTGTTATGATTGCTACTGAGGATGGTGGATATGAGTCCGCTAGTGACTATGATGAGGAGACTTTGGCTCTTATTACACGTGAAGAATACGGTGGAGACGATTCTGATCATGAGACGCAATACATGGCTCCTGAAGATGCTGACATGTATGAATGTTTAGTTGCTCAACGTGTTTTGAGTGTGCAGGTTACACAAGCTGAGCAAAATCAGAGGCATAATTTGTTCCATACAAAGGGAGTTGTGAAGGAACGTTCTGTTCGCGTGATCATAGAAGGAGGGAGTTGCAACAACTTGGCTAGCATGGAGATGGTGGAGAAGCTATCTCTCACCACAAGACCACATCCACATCCTTACTACATCCAATGGTTCAACAACAGCGGCACGGTTAAGGTAACACGTACTGTTCGTGTGCATTTTAGTATCTCTACATATGCTGATTATGTTGATTGTGATGTGGTACCTATGCAAGCATGTTCCTTATTACTTGGTAGACCATGGCAATTTGATAAAAATTCTGTACACCATGGTAGAAACAATCAGTATACTCTTGTTCATAAGGATACAAATATTACTTTGCTTCCTATGACTCCTGATTCCATTTTGAAAGATGATATTAATAGAGCTAATAAAGCAAAACAGGAGAAAAATAAGAGTGCAAATCAGATTGTGGCAAAAGAATTTGAGCAACAAATGAAGCCTAATAATAAACCATCTACTGTTGCTTCTGAAATTAAATTGAAAAGTGCATGTTTATTTGCCACCAAATCTGATATTGATGAGCTAGATTTTAGCAAATCTGTTTGCTATGCTTTTGTGTGCAAAGAGGCATTATTTTCATTCGAGGACGTGCCTTCCTCTTTGCCTCCTGCTGTCACTAACATTTTGCAGGAGTTCGCTGATGTTTTTCCACAAGACGTGCCACCGGGATTACCACCTATTCAAGGGATTGAGCATCAGATTGACTTAATTCCCGGTGCATCGCTACCCAACCGCGCACCATACCGTACCAATCCAGAAGAGACGAAGGAGATTATGCGTCAAGTACAGGAGCTACTCGACAAAGGTTATATACGCGAATCCCTTAGTCCTTGTGCTGTTCCTATTATTCTAGTGCCGAAAAAGGATGGTACATCGCGTATGTGTGTTGATTGTAGAGGCATTAATAACATTACTATTCGTTATCGTCATCCTATTCTTAGGCTCGATGATATGCTTGATGAATTGAGTGGCTCTACAATATTCTCCAAAGTTGATTTACATAGTGGATACCATCCGATTCGTATGAAATTGGGAGATGAATGGAAAACAACATTTAAAACTAAGTTTGGATTATATGAGTGGTTAGTCATGCCTTTTGGGTTAACTAATGCACCTAGTACTTTCATGAGATTAATGAATGAAGTTTTACGTGCTTTCATTGGACGATTTGTGGTAGTTTACTTTGATGATATATTGATTTTTACCAGATCTTTGGAGGAACATTTGGAACATTTACGTGCTGTTTTTATTGCTCTACGTGATGCACGTTTGTTTGGTAACCTTGGAAACTGCACCTTTTGCACCGACCGAGTATCTTTTCTTGGCTATGTTGTTACTCCACAGGGAATTGAGGTTGATAAAGCCAAGATTGAAGCTATTGAGAGTTGGCCGCAGCCCAAAACGGTCACACACGTGAGGAGTTTCCTTGGCCTCGCTGGATTCTATCGGCGTTTTGTGAGAGATTTCAGCATCATTGTTGCACCTCTCAATGAGCTTACAAAGAAGGATGTGCCTTTTATTTGGGGTACTGCACAGGAAGAAGCATTCACGATATTGAAAGATAAGTTGACACATGCTCCTTTACTCCAACTTCTTGATTTTAATAAGACTTTTGAGCTTGAATGTGATGCTAGTGGAATTGGGTTAGGAGGTGTGTTATTACAAGATGGTAAACATGTTGCATACTTTTCTGAAAAATTGAGTGGGCCTAGTCTGAATTATTCTACTTCTGATAAGGAATTATATGCTCTTGTTCGGACTTTGGAGACATGGCAACATTATTTATGGCCCAAAGAATTTGGTATACATTCTGATCATGAATCTCTGAAGCACATTAAAAGTCAAGTAAAACTGAACCGTAGACATGCTAAATGGGTTGAATTCATAGAGACTTTCCCTTATGTTATTAAACACAAGAAGGGAAAAGAAAATGTTATTGCTGATGCATTGTCTCGTCGTTATACTATGCTTTCACAACTTGACTTTAAAATATTTGGTTTGGAGACCATCAAAGATCAATATGTACATGATGCTGAATTTAAAGATGTATTGCAGAATTGTAAAGAAGGGAGAACATGGAACAAGTTCGTCGTTAATGATGGATTTGTGTTTCGTGCTAACAAGCTATGCATTCCAGCTAGCTCTGTTCGTCTTTTGTTGTTGCAGGAGGCGCATGGAGGAGGATTAATGGGACACTTTGGCGTGAAGAAGACGGAGGACGTACTTGCTACACATTTCTTTTGGCCAAAGATGCGACGGGATGTTGAGCGTTTTGTTGGTCGCTGCTTTACATGTCAAAAAGCTAAGTCACGACTCAATCCTCATGGTTTATATATGCCTTTGCCTGTCCCTAGTGTTCCTTGGGAAGATATATCTATGGACTTTGTTTTGGGTTTACCTCGAACAAACAAGGGGAGGGATAGCATATTTGTTGTCGTGGATAGGTTCTCGAAGATGGCACACTTTATACCATGTCATAAAAGCGATGATGCTGCTAATGTTGCTGATTTGTTCTTTCGTGAAATTATTCGCTTGCATGGTGTGCCAAATGTTGGAAATATGCCCTAGAGGCAATAATAAAAGGATTATTATTATATTTCCTTGTTCATGATAATTGTCTGTTATTCATGCTTGAACTATATTGTACGGAAACAGCGATACATGTGTGAATACATAGACCACAACGTGTCCCTGGTAAGCCTCTAGTTACTGGCTCGTTAATAAACAAATGGTCACAGTTTCCTGACCATGGACATAGGATGTCATTGATAACGGGATCACATCATTGGGAGAATGATGTGATGGACAAGACCCAATCCTAAGCCTAGCACGAGATCGTATAGTTCGTAATGCTTAAGATTTTCCAGTGTCAAGTATTTGTTCCTTAGACCATGAGGTTGTGCAACTCCCGGATACCGTAGGAATACTTTGGGTGTGCCAAACGTCACAACGTAACTGGGTGGCTATAAAGGTATGCAACGGGTATCTCCGAAAGTGTCTGTTGAGTTGGTACGAACCGAGACTGGGATATTGTCACTCCGTATGACGGAGAGGTATCTCTGGGCCCACTCGGTAAGACATCATCATAATGAGCTCAAAGTGACTAAGGAGTTAGTCACGGGATGATGGATTATGGAATGAGTAAATAGACTTGCCATGACGAGATTGAACAAGGTATCGGGCATACCGACGATCGAATCTCGGGCAAGTACCGTACCGATGGACAAAGGGAATAACATACGGGATTGAGTGAATCCTTGACACAGTGGTTCATCCGATGAGATCATCGAGGAACACGTGGGAACCAACATGGGTATCCAGATCCCGCTGTTGGTTATTGATCGGAGAGTCGTCTCGGTCATGTCTGCGTGTCTCCCGAACCCATAGGGTCTACACACTTAAGGTTCGGTGACGCTAGGGTTGTAGAGATATATGCACACGGAAATCCGAATGTTGTTCGGAGTCCTGGATGAGATCCCGGACGTCACGAGGAGTTTCGGAATGGTCCGGAGGTGAAGAATGATATATAGGAAGTTCAGTTTCGGCCATCAGGAGTGTTCCGGGGGTCACCGGGAGTGTCCCGGGACCACCGGAAGGGTGCTGGGGGTCCACCGGGTGGGACCACCCATCCCGGATGGACCCGTGGGCCGTAGGGGAAGGGGGCCAGCCTCTAGTGGGCTGGCGCACCCCACATGGGCCACCCCCATGCGCCTAGGGTTAAAACCCTAGGGGTGGGGGCGCCTCCCTATGCCTTGGGGGGCAAGATACCCCCCTGGCCGCCGCCCCCTAGGAGATTGGATCTCCTAGGGCCGGCGCCCCCTGGCCCCCTATATATAGTGGGGAGAGAGAGTGCAGCTGCACCCCAAGCCTCTGGCGCCTCTGCCCCTCCCGTCACACCTCCAACTCCTCCCGCAGGGCATCGGCGAAGCCCTGCAGCTTTTTTCGTTGCATCCACCACAACGCCGTCGTGCTGCTGGATCTCCGTCAACCTCTCCTCCCCCCTTGCTGGATCAAGAAGGAGGAGACGTCGCTGTACCGTACGTGTGTTGAACGAGGAGGTGCTGTCCGTTCGGCGCTGGATCATCGGTGACGAGGATCACGAAGAGTACGACTCCATCATCCATGTTCCTTCGAATGCTTCCGCACACGATCTACAAAGGGTATGTAGATGCACTCCTTTATGCTCGTTGCTAGATGACTCCTTAGATTGATCTTGGTGAAGCGTAGGAAATTTTTTGAATTCTGCTACGTTCCCCAACAGTGGCATCTGAGCTAGGTCTTTGCGTAGCATCTTGCACGAGTAGAACACAAACTAGTTGTGGGCGTTGATTTTGTTCAATTATCTTGCCGTTACTAGTCCAATCTTGATTCGGCGGCATCGTGGGATGAAGCGGCCCGGACCGACCTTACACGTACGCTTACGTGAGACTGGTTCCACCGACTGACATGCACTAGTTGCATAAGGTGGCTGGCGGGTGTCTGTCTCTCCCACTTTAGTCGGATCGGATTCGTTGAACAGGGTCCTTATGAAGGGTAAATAGAAAATTGACATATCACGTTGTGGTTTTGGCGTAGGTAAGAAACGTTCTTGCTAGAAAACCTATAGAAGCCACGTAAAAACTTGCAACAACAATTAGAGGTCGTCTAACTTGTTCTTGCAGCATGTGCTATGTGATGTGATATGGCCAAGAAGATGTGACGAATGATATATGTGATGTATGAGATTGATCATGTTCTTGTAATAGGGAATCACGACTTGCATGTCGATGAAAATGACAACCGTCAGGAGCCATGGGAGTTGTCTTATTTATTGTATGACCTGCGTGTCACTGAATAAACGCCAATGTAATTACTTTACTTTATTGCTAAACGTTAGCCATAGTAGTAGAAGTAATAGTTGGCGTGATGACTTCATGAAGACACGATGATGGAGATCATGGTGTCATGCCGGTGACAAAGATGATCATGGTGCCCCGAAGATGGAGATCGAAGGAGCAAAATGATATTGGCCATATCATGTCACTTTATTTGATTGCATGTGATGTTTATCATGTTTATGCATCTTGTTTACTTAGAACGACGGTAGTAAATAAGATGATCTCTCACTGAAAATTTCAAGAATTGTGTTCCCCCTAATTGTGTACCGTTGCTAAGGATCGTTGTTCCGAAGCACCACGTGATGATCGGGTGTGATATGCTCTAAGGTTCGCATACAATGGGTGTAAGCCAGATTTACACACGCAATACACTTAGGGTTCACTTGACGAGCCTAGCATGTACAGACATGGCCTCGGAACACGGAAGATCGAAAGGTCGAACACGAGTTGTATAGAAGATACGATCAACATGAAGATGTTCACCATTGATGACTAGTCCGTCTCATGTGAGGATCAGACACGGGCTAGTCGATTCGGATCATGTATCACTTAGAAGACTATAGATATGTCAATCTGAGTGGGAGTTCATTAAAATCTGATTAGATGAACTTAATTATCATGAACTTAGTCTAAATTCTTTACAATATGTCTTGTAGATCAAATGGCCCATGCTCATGTCACCCTCAACTTCAACGCGTTCCTAGAGAAATCCAAGCTGAAAGACGATGGTAGCAACTATACGGACTGGGTCCGTAACCTGAGGATCATCCTCATAGCTGCCAAGAAAACTTATGTCCTAGAAGCACCGCTAGGTGACGCTCCCGCCCCGGCAAACCAAGATGTTATGAACGCTTGGCAGTCGCGTTGTGATGATTACTCTCTGGTTCAGTGCGGCATGCTCTACAACTTAGAATCGGGGCTCCAAAAGCGTTTCGAGCACCACGGGGCATGTGAGATGTTCCAATAGCTGAAAATGGTTTTCCAGGCTCATGACCGAGTTGAGAGATATGATGTCTCCAACGCATTCTACAGCTGTAAGATGGAGGAAAATAGTTCTGTCAGTGAGCACATACTCAAGTTGTCTGGGTTGCACAACCGCTTGTCTCAGTTGGGAATGAATCTCCCAGACGAAGCGGTCATTGACAGAATCCTTCAGTCGCTCCCACCTAGCTACAAGAGCTTTGTGTTGAACTTCCATATGCAAGGGATGGAGAAGTACATTCCCGAGGTGTATTCAATGCTGAAATTAGCGGAGGTGGAGATCAAGAAAGAGCATCAAGTGTTGATGGTCAATAAAACCACTAAGTTCAAGAAGGGCAAGGGTAAGAAGAACTTCAAGAAGGACGGCAAAGGAGTTGCCGCGCCCGGTAAACCAGTTGCCGGGAAGAAGCCAAAGAATGGACCCAAGCCTGAGACTGAGTGCTTTTATTGCAAGGGAACAGGTCACTGGAAGCAGAACTGCCCCAAATACTTAGCAGACAAGAAGGCCGGCAACGTCAAAGGTATATGTGATATACATGTTATTGATGTGTACCTTACCAGCGCTCGTAGTAGCTCCTGGGTATTTGATACCGGTGCAGTTGCTCACATTTGTAACTCAAAACAGGAGCTGCGGAATAAGCGGAGACTGGCGAAGGACGAGGTGACGATGCGCGTCGGGAATGGTTCCAAGGTCGATGTGATCGCCGTCGGCACGCTGCCTCTACATCTACCCTCGGGATTAGTTTTAAACCTTAATAATTGTTATTTAGTACCAGCTTTGAGCATGAACATTGTATCTGGATCTCGTTTGATGCGAGATGGCTACTCATTTAAATCCGAGAATAATGGTTGTTCTATTTATTTGAGAGATATGTTTTATGGTCATGCCCCGCTGGTCAATGGTTTATTTTTGATGAATCTCGATCGTGATGATACACATATTCATAGTGTGAATGCCAAAAGATGTAAAGTTGACAATGATTGTCCCACATACTTGTGGCATTGCCGCCTTGGTCATATTGGTGTCAAATGTATGAAGAAGCTTCATGCAGATGGACTTCTGGAGTCTCTTGATTATGAATCATTTGACACATGCGAACCATGCCTCTTGGGCAAGATGACCAAGACTCCGTTCTCCGGAACAATGGAGCGAGCAACCAACTTGTTGGAAATCATACATACCGATGTGTGCGGTCCAATGAGTGTTGAGGCTCGCGGAGGCTATCGTTATGTTCTCACCCTCACACATGACTTGAGTAGATATGGGTATGTCTACTTGATGAAGCACAAGTCTGAGACCTTTGAAAAGTTCAAGGAATTTCAGAATGAGGTTGAGAATCAACGTGACAGAAAAATAAAGTTCTTGCGATCAGATCGTGGGGGTGAATATTTAAGTCATGAATTTGGCACGCACCTTAGGAACTGTGGAATTGTTTCACAATTGACACCGCCCGGAACACCTCAGCGTAATGGTGTGTCCGAACGTCGAAATCGTACCCTGTTGGACATGGTGCGATCTATGATGTCTCTCACCGACTTACCGCTATCTTTTTGGTGTCATGCTTTAGAGACTGCCGCATTCATTTTAAATAGAGCTCCGTCGAAATCCGTTGAGACGACACCGTATGAACTTTTGTTTGGCAAGAAACCTAAGTTGTCGTTTCTAAAAGTTTGGGGTTGCGATGCTTATGTCAAGAAACTTCAACCTGAAAAGCTCGAACCCAAATCGGAAAAATGCGTCTTCATAGGATACCCAAAGGAAACAATTGGGTACACCTTCTACCTCAGATCCGAAGGCAAAGGTCTTTGTTGCCAAGAATGGATCCTTTCTGGAAAAAGAGTTTCTCTCGAAAGAAGTGAGTGGGAGGAAAGTAGAACTTGATGAGGTGACAGTCACCCCTGCCGAACCGGAAAGTAGCGCAGCGCAGGAAATTGTTCCTGAGGTGCCTGCACCGACAAGGGAGGAAGTTAATGATGATGATCATGAAGATACAGATCAAGTTACTACTGAACTTCGAAGGTCCACAAGGACACGTTCCGCACCAGAGTGGTACGGCAACCCTGTCATGGAAATCATGTTGTTAGACAACGGTGAACCTTCGAACTATGAAGAAGTGATGGGCCTCTAACCCCTCGTTGGTTACCCTAAGTGGAAGGTGTAAGATGCAGTGTTGTGGAAGTTTTTCCCTTAGCAAAGATGCCAAGGATCGAATCCCCAGAGACTCCTAGGTTCAACAAGTAGGTGTCAACTGCTAATGGCGCCAGATATTAGCAATCAACGTGGACCTGCACACAAATACAAATAACTTTGCTCCCAACGAGTACAGAGAGGTTGTCAATCCCTCCGGCCTTGTAGTTCACAAAGGTTTAAAAGCAAATGATAGTAGTGATAGATAGTGTTTTGCAATAGTAAGTAAAAGCGAAAAGTAAATAGCGGATGTGATCAATGATGGTAATATGGACTGGAGTCTCATGATGTTCACTAGTGATGTCTCTCTCCCAAAAGACGATAAAACAACTATGTGAGGTAAACAAATTACAGCTGGGCAATTGACAGGACCACGAATGCAAACCAATGCTGACTACATTGCAAGAAAGGTTGAGGTTCAAAGCATGGGCGGTACGCCAAAGTAAGTAGACCGAAATCCATCAATATCTACTACTAATCATCCACCTTGAGATATCTATCCAGAACATCTCGCTGGTATTAAGTTGCGAGTCCCACCCATAGTGTAAACTCAATGCAACAGACAACTGCATTAAAAGAACTTTGCGTAACGTAAACAATCCTTGCACCCGCGGGCACAAGCACCGTTGTTTTCCTCCTTGTGGCAACAGCACATCCCCTAGACTCATGTTTCTGTCACTCAAGCTAGTCATCGAGGGGCATGAACCCACAATCGAGCATAACATTCCCTCTTGGAGTCACTACGTATTACTTGGCCAAAGCAATAAATAACAACGGAGAACAGGCAAGAATTACTTATGAACATAAATATAAAAGAGGTGAATCAAATATATTACTCAAGATCAATCTGAACATAATCTCATAATCCATCGGATCCCAGCAAACTCAACATAGCAACAGCATAAGGATTACATATGTGCCTCGATCATGTAGGGCAGCTCACGAGGACTAATTAGTGAAGCACAAGAACGGGAGGAGAACATCACATAGCTACTGGTCATGGACTCATGGTCCAAGGGAGACTACTCACGACTCATCCGGGAGGCGTCCATGGTGGTGGAGAAGCTCCCGGTGGTGATCCTCCCCTCCGGCAGGGTGCTGGGAAGGGTTCTCCTGGTGCTCCCGATCTTGGAAGCGGCGGCGGCGGCGGAACAGAGATGGGATCGCGAAAAGAGTTTTTGTTCTGAGGGTTTCGGAGGACGCTTTAAATATATGCCAAAGGGGGGCATCGGGGAAGCTTCGGGGGGCCTAGGCGCCCCCCCGGCGCGGCCCGGGGGGGGGGGGGCGCCGCCAGGGCGCCTGGAGCCCTGGTGGCCCCCTCGGCTGTCCTTCGGACGCACGGTAGTTTCCGGAACGCTGATTTTTTATATAATTTTTCTGGATTTTTCCTGGCAGTTCTCGTAACGTGAAAACCTGAAATACAAAAACAGCCGAAAACAGAAACTGGCACTGGGGTGCACTGGATTAGTAAGTTAGTCCAAATATGATCAAAAGTGTATGGAAGTGTATGAATATCATAGCAATATCACCCAAAAGTGGCATGGAGCAAGCAGAAATTATAGATACGTTTTGGACGTATCAACATCCCCAAGCTTAATTCCTGCTCGTCCTCGAGTAGGTAAATGATAACAAGAATAATTTCTGTGGTGACATGCTATTAACCATATAGGACTTATTCATAGTCATATGACAAAAGCTTACTGAGACAATGAATCTATAGTAATTGAGTTGCCTCACGAGAAAATCACAAATGACTGAAAGTTTTACAATATGAAACTGAAACATCAAAAAGATTTGCAATGAACATGATGTGCAAATATGATAAAGTGATATCTAGCTTGCCCCCTTTAGTGAAGCAAAACATAAATGCAGGGGCACCTTCAAGGTTTAAGTGATGACTAGATACAATGATTTCAAAATAAACGATATCACAATCATGCAAAAGACAATGCTACTTTGGGACAATGCACATTACACTTAGAATGACAATCATGCTCTCAGTAGTTGGTGCTTTAACATAAAAGTAAAAGAATGGTTATGTGCTAGAGCTTTTTATTTTGAAAACATAGAAGCAATTTTGTCAACGGTAGTAGTACTTCATATGTGTCATGCATAAGACATCCTATAAGTTGCAAGCCTCATGCATCGAATACCAATAGTGCTCGCACCTTGTCCTAATTAGCTCGGATCTCCATGGGTTATCATTGCATTACATATGTTTCAACCAAGTGTCACAAAGGGGTACCTCTATGCCACCTGTACAAAGGTCCAAGGAGATAAATCGCATTTGATTTCTCGTTTTTGATAGATCTCAACTTGAGGACATCCATACCGGGACAACATAGAAAATAGATGATGGACTCCTCTTTAATGCGTAAGCATATTCTCATAAGAGATTGAGGATTAATGTCCAAGCTAAAACTTCCACCATGATACATGGCTTTGGTTGGCGGCCCAATGTTCTTCTCTAACAATATGCATACTCATTCAACCCACGGCAAATCACCCTTACTTCAGACAAGATGAACATGCATAGCAACTCACATGATATTCAACAATAGTGTAATAGTTGTTGGCGTCCCCAGAAACATGGTTACCGCTCAGCAAGCAACTTATAAGAAATAAGATACATAGGCAACATATTCTTTACCACAATAGTTTTTAAGCTACTTTCCCATGAGCTATATATTGCAAAGTTAGTTCGCTTAGTACAGGTGGAGGTTAGCAAAAGACTGGGAGCGACCAACTAAGAGAGCAATGACGGTCATAATCATGCAGAGCGACAAAGCAATATTGAATCAGGCATGGTAGTTATATCGCTACTCAGAAACAAAAGATCATCAAGGCTTGACAGACTTTCTTTACAGTCTTAAATATGCGTGAGCATACGCAAAGTCAATCAAAATAAATTCTCGAAGGATGATATTACTAAACCATACCACATCATAGGCAAACAAATCATGTTGGTACTCCAATAACACATTGGGAACCCCCCAGCTATTTGAGGTTAACCATAAGAAAACCTGAACTACTAAGCGCCATCATGCAAGTAGCATCTTTATCATAAACATATTAACCAATGCAACGGAAGCAAACTCTCGTAATAAGGTGAGCATGATAGTTAAAGAGAGTTCAAGCAACCAACTAGACAAAAGCTCTTTGAAAAGATAAGCATGAATACTAAGAGCAGAGCATGATAGTAGCTATTAAAAGACAAAGAACACACACATCATAGATAGACATGAAAATTCTATGTTATGTTCTAGGTAGAGGTGGAGCGTGTATCTCTCCCACATAAAGAACGCTGAGTTCCGACTCATTATGAAAAACTAAAAAGAAAACTAAAAGCAAGACGCTCCAAGCATAGCACATAACACATGAAGTGATAAAAATATAGTGGAACAAAAGACGAACTGATAATGTTGACGGAGAAGGGGATGCACGGGGGCATCCCCAAGCTTAGACGTTTGAGTCTCCTTGAATATTTCTTGGGGGTGCACGGGGGCATCCCCAAGCTTGAGCGCTTGACACTCCTGAATCTTTTTATCATCTTCCCTCGCACACTTGAAAACTCCCTTCATACATAACTCATCATAATCTGATTAGCGAGGTTAGTACCCTTAATAAAATAATTGCACCTTGCTGGAAATAAGGATATTCTTGAAGTTCTACTGTTTCTCAAGATTGCCAAAAGGTTTTTGCAAAGAAAAAGCAAGCTCTTGATTTGCAAAATGAAAGAAAGGCAAAACAGGACAGAATCTGTGAAAAACAGAACAGCAGGTAGTAATTGATCTGTTAGGGGTACTTCTGCAACTCAAATCAAAAAACTCATAACAGACGCACGAAAGACAATTACATAGAGAACGCTGTCGAAAAAATTCAGACCAAAAAGATGATCTGGTGATTTTATACGAATTTTTCTATCCAAGGACAGAATCTGTTTCCTGGACAGCACCTCACAACTTTTGAACTTTCTAGCAATCAGAGGCTATACTTGGCACAAATATGAAAAGCAAAGATACAATGATGATGCTACAGCAGTAAACAACATCAAGACACAAAAAAAGCAAAAATTTTATTCATGTGGGCTGCCTCCCAAAAGCGCTTTCTTTTATGCCTTTAAGCTAGGCATAAGACTTTAATGATGCTCTTGTAGGAATAAGAATTGAAGAACAAAAGAGAGCATCAAGAAGCAAATACCAAACACATTTAAGCCTAACATGCTTCCTATGCATAGGAATATTGCAATACAATAACTCATTTAAGCACAAAGCAATAAGCATAGGAAGACAAAACAAGTGCAGCTTCAAAACCTTCAACATAAAGAGAGGGAACTTGATATTATTGAAATATTTATAAGCATATGTTCCCTTCTCATAATAATTTTCAGTGGGATCACGAATAAACTCAACAATATAAGCATCACATAAAGCATTGTTACCATGATCCACATGCAAAAAGGTACTCCTACTCTCCACATAAGCATCATGAAGAGGATAAAACTTAGTGTAAAAGAGAGACATAAGCTCTTGCCAATCAAGCAAGTGTGAGTTATCGAGAAGCTTATACCAATCTGAAGCTTTATCTATAAGTGATAGGCGAACAATGTCCTCATGACAAACTCCCTTGATACACCTGCAAGCTTAAATAATGAACATAATTGTGACAGATATAGCAAGTGTTCACCGGGATGTCTGTCTCCTGCATAACGATTAGCCAAAACATAATTGATAATACCAACTGGTATTTTATAGGGCACAATTTCAGTAGGGGGAGGAGCAACCACCACAGGTGTGGGGCGTCTTCCCACAAGCAACGGTCCAATAGCAAGGTTGTCCATAAGCATAACTGGTGAAAAGACATAGAGAAAACGGAAAGGTAAACTAACAAGACTAAAAAGCAAAGGTAAAAGATAGCGTGCAACTCCCCTATCCTGAAGAGTGGAGTCCCCGGCAACGGCGCCCGAAAAACTCCTTGATGGGCCTCTAACCCCTCGTTGGTTACCCCAAGTGGAAGGTGTAAGATGCAGTGTTGTGGAAGTTTTTCTCTTAGCAAAGATGCCAAGGATCGAATCCCCAGAGACTCCTAGGTTCAACAAGTAGGTGTCAACTGCTAACGGCGCCAGATATTAGCAATCAATGTGGACCTGCACACAGATACAAATAACTTTGCTCCCAACGAGTACAGAGAGGTTGTCAATCCCTCCGGCCTTGTAGTTCACAAAGGATTAAAAGCAAATGATAGTAGTGATAGATAGTGTTTTGCAATAGTAAGTAAAAGCGAAAAGTAAATAGCGGATGTGATCGATGATGGTAATATGGACCGGAGTCTCATGATGTTCACTAGTGATGTCTCTCTCCCAAAAGACGATAAAACAGCTATGTGAGGTAAACAAATTACAGCTAGGCAATTGACAGGACCACGAACGCAAACCAATGCTGACTACATTGCAAGAAAGGTTGAGGTTCAAAGCATGGGCGGTACGCCAAAGTAAGTAGACCGAAATCCATCAATATCTACTACTAATCATCCACCTTGAGATATCTATCCAGAACATCTCGCTGGTATTAAGTTGCGAGTCCCACCCATAGTGTAAACTCAATGCAACAGACAACTGCATTAAAAGAACTTTGCGTAAAGTAAACAATCCTTGCACCCGTGGGCACAAGCACCGTCGTTTTCCCCCTTGTGGCAACAACACATCCCCTAGACTCATGTTTCTGTCACTCAAGCTAGTCATCGAGGGGCATGAACCCACAATCGAGCATAACGTTCCCTCTTGGAGTCACTACGTATTACTTGGCCAAAGCAATAAATAACAACGGAGAACATGCAAGAATTACTTATGAACATAAATATAAAAGAGGTGAATCAAATATATTACTCAAGATCAATCTGAACATAATCTCATAATCCATCGGATCCCAGCAAACTCAACATAGCAAAAGCATAAGGATTACATATGTGCCTCGATCATGTAGGGCAGCTCACGAGGACTAATTAGTGAAGCACAAGAACGGGAGGAGAACATCACATAGCTACTGGTCATGGACTCATGGTCCAAGGGAGACTACTCACGACTCATCCGGGAGGCGTCCATGGTGGTGGAGAAGCTCCCGGTGGTGATCCTCCCCTCCGGCAGGGTGCCGGGAAGGGTTCTCCTGGTGCTCCCGATCTTGGAAGCGGCGGCGGCGGCGGAACAGAGATGGGATCGCGAAAAGAGTTTTTGTTCTGAGGGTTTCGGAGGACGCTTTAAATATATACCAAAGGGGGGCATCGGGGAAGCTTCGGGGGGCCCAGGCGCCCCCCCCGGTGCGGCCCAGGGGGGGGCGCCGCCAGGGCGCCTGGAGCCCTGGTGCCCCCCCCCCGGCTGTCCTTCGGACGCACGGTAGTTTCCGGAACGCTGATTTTTTATATAATTTTTCTGGATTTTTCCTGGCAGTTCTCGTAACGTGAAAACCTGAAATACAAAAACAGCCGAAAACAGAAACTGGCACTGGGGTGCACTGGATTAGTAAGTTAGTCCAAATATGATCAAAAGTGTATGGAAGTGTATGAATATCATAGCAATATCACCCAAAAGTGGCATGGAGCAAGCAGAAATTATAGATACGTTTTGGACGTATCAAGAAGCGATGGCCGGCCCGGATTCCAATAAATGGCTTGGAGCCATGAAATCCGAGATAGAATCCATGTATGAAAACAAAGTATGGACTTTGGTGGACTTGCCCGATGATAGGCACGCCATAGAAAATAAATGGATATTTAAGAAGAAGACAGACGCGGATGGTAATGTGACCATCTATAAGGCTCGGCTTGTCGCTAAGGGTTATCGACAAGTTCAAGGGATTGACTACGACGAGACTTTCTGTCCCGTAGCGATGCTGAAGTCAGTCCGAATCATGTTAGCAATTGCCGCATTCTATGATTATGAGATATGGCAAATGGACGTCAAAACGGCATTCCTTAATGGTTTCCTCAAGGAAGAGCTATATATGATGCAGCCGAAAGGTTTTGTCGATCCAGAGAATGCTAACAAGGTATGCAAGCTCCAGCGCTCGATCTACGGGCTGGTGCAAGCATCTCAGAGTTGGAATATTCGCTTTAATGATGTGATCAAAGCGTTTGGTTTTATACAGACTTGGGGAGAAGCCCGTATCTACAAGAAAGTGAGTTGGAGCTCTGTAGCATTTCTCATATTATATGTGGATGACATATTGCTGATGGGAAATGATATAGAATTCTTGGAGAGCATAAAGGCCTACTTGAATAAGAGTTTTTCAATGAAGGACCTTGGAGAAGCTGCTTACATATTAGGCATCAAAATCTATAGAGATAGATCAAGACGCCTCATTGGTCATTCACAAAGCACATACCTTGACAAGATATTGAAGAAGTTCAATATGGATCAGTCCAAGAAGGGGTTCTTGCCTGTTTTGCAAGGTATGAGATTGAGCACGGCTCAGTACCCGACCACGGCAGAAGATAGAGAAAAGATGAGTGTCATTCCCTATGCCTCAGCCATATGTTCTATCATGTATGCCATGCTGTGTACCAGACCTGATGTGAACCTTGCCATAAGTTTGGTAGGGAGGTACCAAAGTGATCCCGGTATGGAACACTGAACAGCGGTCAAGAACATCCTAAAGTACCTGAAGAGGACTAAGGACATGTTTCTCGTTTATGGAGGTGACGAAGAGCTCGTCGTACAGGGTTACGTCGATGCTAGCTTCGACACAGATCTGGATGACACAAAGTCACAAACCGGATACGTGTATATTTTGAATGGTGGAGCATTCAGCTGGTGCAGTTGCAAGCAGAGCGTCGTGGCGCATTCTACATGTGAAGCGGAGTACATAGCTGCTTGCGAAGCAACGCAAGAAGGAGTCTGGATGAAGGAGTTCATCACTGACCTAGGAGTCATTCCAAGCGCATCAAGCCCGATGACTCTCTTCTATGATATCACTTGAGCTATTGCCATTGCCAAGGAGCCCAGGTTTCACAAGAAGACCAAGCACATCAAGCGCCGTTTCAACTCCATCCGGAATTATGTTCAAGATGGAGACATAGATATTTGTAAAGTGCATACGGATCTGAATGTGGCAGACCCGTTGAGTAAACGTCTTCCACGGGCAAAACATGATCAACACCAGAACTCTATGGGTGTTCGATTCATCACAATGTAACTAGATTATTGACTCTAGTGCAAGTGGGAGACTGTTGGAAATATGCCCTAGAGGCAATAATAAAAGGATTATTATTATATTTCCTTGTTCATGATAATTGTCTGTTATTCATGCTTGAATTGTATTGTACGGAAACAGCGATACATGTGTGAATAGATAGACCACAACGTGTCCCTGGTAAGCCTCTAGTTACTGGCTCGTTGATCAACAGATGGTCACGGTTTCCTGACCATGGAAATAGGATGTCATTGATAACGGAATCACATCATTGGGAGAATGATGTGATGGACAAGACCCAATCCTAAGCCTAGCACGAGATCGTATATTTCGTAATGCTTAAGCTTTTCCAGTGTCAAGTATTTGTTCCTTAGACCATGAGGTTGTGCAACTCCCGGATACCGTAGGAATACTTTGGGTGTGCCAAACGTTACAACGTAACTGGGTGGCTATAAAGGTACGCAACGGGTATCTCTGAAGTGTCTGTTGAGTTGGTACGAACCGAGACTGGGATATTGTCACTCCGTATGATGGAGAGGTATCTCTGGGCCCACTCGATATGACATCATCATAATGAGCTCAAAGTGAGTAAGGAGTTAGTCACGGGATGATGGATTACGTAACGAGTAAAGAGACTTGCCATGACGAGATTGAACAAGGTATCGGGCATACCGACGATCGAATCTCGGGCAAGTACCATACCGATGGACAAAGGGAATATCATACGTGATTGAGTGAATCCTTGACACAATGGTTCATCCGATGAGATCATCGAGGAACACGTGGGAACCAACATGGGTATCCAGATCCCGCTGTTGGTTATTGACCGGAGAGTCGTCTCGGTCATGTCTGGGTGTCTCCTGAACCCGTAGGGTCTACACACTTAAGGTTCGGTGACGCTAGGGTTGTAGAGATATATGCACACGGAAACCTGAATGTTGTTTGGAGTCCTGGATGAGATCCCGGACGTCACGAGGAGTTCCGGAATGGTCCGGAGGTGAAGAATGATATATAGGAAGTTCAGTTTCAGCCATCGAGAGTGTTCCGGGGGTCACCGGGAGTGTCCCGGGACCACCAGAAGGGTCCCGGGGGTCCACCGGGTGGGGCCACCCATCCCAGAGGGCCCCGTGGGCCGTAGGGGAAGGGGGGCCAGCCCTTAGTGGGCTGGCGCACCCCAACTTGAGCTGGATCTTGCGCATATTTGCAAATGTTTCTTCCAAGTCTTGGATCAGGGTATCTTTGCTCTTGCTTTTGACCACTATGTCATCCATGCAAGCTTCTACATTTCTATGAATCTGTGGCTCAAAAGCAGTGTGCACCACCCATGCAAATGTTGAGCCTGCATTCTTCAATCCAAAGGGCATGCGTATGAAACAATATGTGCCACATGGAGTAATGAATGCAGTCTTCTCTTCATCTTCCTTGGCCATGAATATCTGGTGGTAGCCTGAGTATGCATCAAGGAAGGAAAGCAACTCACATCCAGCGGTTGAGTCAACAATCTGATCGATGGCGACAAGGGAAATTGATCTTTGGGACATGCTTTATTCACATCAGTGAAGTCTATACACAGTCTCCACTTCCCGTTGGCCTTACGCACGACAACTGGATTTGCTAACCACGTGGGATGGATCACGCCTCTAACCAGGCCTGCTGCTTCTAGCTTCTTTATCTCTTCGGCGATGAATTCTTGGCGCTCCACGGCTTGCTTCCTGACCTTCTGCTTGACGGGCCGCGCATGAGGACAAACAGCAAGCTTGTGCTCAATTACCTTCCTGGGAACGCCGGGGATGTCAGATGGTTGCCATGCAAACACATCGACATTCGCCCGCAGGAAGGCAACGAGCGCGCTTTCCTATTTGTTGCCAAGTGTAGCACTGATGGTGAAGGTACCACCAGTGCCGTCCTCCTTGGCGGACACCTTCTTGGT
The DNA here is from genome assembly GCA_902687465.1 of Secale cereale. Classification (NCBI taxonomy): domain Eukaryota; kingdom Viridiplantae; phylum Streptophyta; class Magnoliopsida; order Poales; family Poaceae; genus Secale; species Secale cereale. The sequence continues at coordinate 833,480,442 of LR738714.1, forward strand.
TGCCGGTGGAGCGGCCATCCCTTTCTTGCACTTGCCGGTGGAGCTCGATGGAACGTCCTCGACGGCAGCGCAGCACTCCGAAGAGGTGCATTTGCCGGAGTGGGCCCCAGAGCTCTTGCCGGACTTGGTCTTGGTCTTCCCCCCGGGAGCTTCAGCGGCAAGTGCGTTGCTTTCTGCTGCGGCTGCTGCATCCCGGTATATCTTGTCGGCGCAGATAAGCGCGTCCTTCTTGTCGCCAGGGACAGAGATGACGCTTATCGGCCCCGGCATCATGAGTACGTTGTAGGCATAGTGGGAAGCTGCCATGAACTTGGCGAGGGCAGGACGTCCAAGTATCCCATTGTATGGCAATGGGATATCGGCCACGTCGAAGGTTATCCTCTCCGTCCTGAAGTTGAGCTCCCCGCCAAAGGTCACTGGCAGAGTAATCTTCCCCTTTGGCTTGCTCCTCCCCGGGTTTATTCCTTGGAACGACCCGGTTTCTTCGAGCTCGCCGTCTGGGATCTCGAGTTTCTTGATCACAGCCGAGGAGATCAAGTTCAGGCCGGCCCCGCCGTCAACCAACATTTTGGTGACCTTGAGGTTGCGGATGGTTGGTGAGACCAACATCGGCAAGCACCCGACCGCCGTTGTGCGGTCAGGGTGATCCTCAAGATCAAAAATGATGGGCGTGCTGGACCACTTCAGCAGCCTGCGTGACTCGACGGGCGGCTCAGCTGCCTTCACTTCCCGCACCCATTGCTTGAGTTGGCGGTGGGAAGCATGCAGAGAGGCGCCTCCGTTGACACACAGAACTTCTGTGGCCTTCTGGAACTCCTGCTCGCTGTTATCTCCTTCCTCCATGTCGTCGTCGTCTTCTTCCTCATCCTTGTCGCGGCCCCGGGGAGGTCGATCACCCTGCCGCTGCTTGGCCTTGCCGCGGCGTCCTCCCCGGCCATTGAATGGCCGCTTCTTGCTAGGCTCTCCTCCGCCACCTTGGGCCTTCTCCTTGTCGCGCCGCTCGTATTCAGCTTTCTGCTGCTCTACGAGGTACTCGACTCGTTTGCAGTTCGAAAGGTCGTGGCATTTGGTGCGGTGGATCTTGCAATATTGCTTGTCGGAGCCGTCCTGCTTGTCAGCTGCCGCCACAGGGGCAGGCTCCTTGCCGGAGCCGCCAGCCTGTGCCTTCTTGGCGGGAGCCTCCTTGCCGGACTGCTCGACGACTAGCACTTCCTTGCTCTTCTTCTTTCTATTGTTCCGCCGCCGGCTCTTCCTTGCCGGGGCGGCATCCTCGCTGTCGCTTCCCCCTGCGCCAGCATCCTCTCCGGGGAGTTTCCTCCCCTCTTCGGTGCGCGCGCACTTGTCAGCCAGAGCGTAGAGCTCGCTGACATCCCGTATCTTGGTCATGGCCATCTCTTCCCGCATGCGGCGGTTACGCACGTTCTGGTGGAACGCGCTGATAACCGCGACGGGGTGGACGTCGGGAATATTGTGCTGCACGCGGCTGAATCGTTGAATGTACTTGCGCAGGGGTTCTCCTTCCTTCTGGGCCAAGATATGGAGATCACTCTCCTGGTCGTGGGGTTTGTGGCCGCCCGTGAAGGCGCCAACAAATTGGTGGCACAGATCTGCCCACGAAGAAATGGAGCCTTCCGGCAAGTGCATAAGCCAAGAGCGGACGTTTGGCTTAAGCACCAGCGGGAAGTAGTTAGCCAATATCTTCTCGTCGCGTCCCCCGGCAGCCTGCACCGCGATGGTGTAGATGCTGAGGAACTCCGAGGGGTGCGTCTTGCCGTCGTACTTCTCGGGTACGTCGGGCTTGAAGTTTTTCATGCTGGGCCACTGGACGCGCCGCAGCTCACGGGTGAACGCAGGGCAACCTGCCGCGTACGGCAAGTCGCCTGGTCCACCGGGCGCGTGCGTGTCGACAGCGGTCCCAGCGCGCTGATCCGATTGTCGCCGGGCTTCTCGTCGGTGCTCGATTGTCGTCCAAGCATCTTCTTGTCGCCGATCGTCAAGGACTTGGCGCTGGTCCCGACGAGCCCGCGGATCCGACGACGCCGTGGAGTCGTCGTCGACGTTGATCCGGCGGGGAGGCGTCTTCTGCTTCCGCGGCGGGGAGTGCACGGTGGTTGCACCCCCGGCGGTCTTGTCGCCATCGTCCTTCGTCTGGTCGACTTGCCGTGGCCGCGATGTCGCCGGCTGCTGCGGCGTGTCGTTGTTGGCGAAGGCGATGAGGCTTTGGATCGTCGCCTTCCAGTCCTCGGCCTTGTCTGCCGCTGGAGGGAAATCGAGAAGTAGCTGTGCTCTTGCTAGAGCTTCTGCTGGAGAGGAGGGGAGCGGCGGCGAGCGGTGCGAGGAGCGAGATATGCTCGGACTTCTAACAGGGTTAGAAGGAGCAGTCTCTCGCCCCGGCGACCGCGCCTTGCTTGTGCCAGGACGATGGCCTTGAGCGTCCCGCGATCCTCCGGTTTGTCCTTGGCCCAGCAAGCGAATGGTACCTCCTGTACCACGGCGCTGCTGGCCTGGCGTCTGCTGGGAAAGACGCGGTGCATCCACGGACACCGAGGCTTTGGAATTTGCCCGGTTATACGTCTTGTCCTTGGACTTGGTGGCGCCGTGAGTTTCCTCGCCAGCGACCACTCTTCCGCCGGCATCTCCTCCACCAACCGTTGGTTCTGGTGGTGGTGGGATCGATGCAGACGGGCCTGCGACCTCCGAAGCCTTCTTCTTCGGGGCCATGTTGTTGCTGATGAAGTTGATGAAGCTTGTGAGGTTGATGAAGAATGCGCCCGCGTGAGCGCCGGATCAGGTTCGCACAACCTCGACGCCCCTACCTGGCGCGCCAAAGATGTCGGGGGAAACTGTCCTCCCACGAGCACCTATGGGACCGGAGCCCCTTCTACATTGCGGTAAAGGAGCGGAGGGAGCACGAAGAGCAGATCGAGGGACACACGTGGGCAGTTACCCAGGTTCAGGCCGCGCGGACGCGTAAAACCCTACTCCTGCTTAGATTGTATTGAGTTCTTGAGCTCGGGAGCTTGAAGAGCTAGCTACACCAAGCAAGAGAGCCGTCTAGGTTCCGAACCCTTTCTACGTTGTGCATGGGCCTCCTTTTATAGCTCAAGGGGTCACCGACAGGTGTCAACGTAGAGGAGGGTAAAAATGTAACTTTGGTGGTAGTTGTAACAGTGCGGGAACAGTGCATGAACAGTGGTCTTCACCTAACCTTGACAGTGGGGGACAAGGGCCTTAAATGCCCGTCACCGTCGACCCCGAAAGCACCCGTCCATGCGTCTCCGTTCGCCACGGCGGTAGCCTTGTCACAGTGGTTCGCCACCGTGTCCCCCAGGCTGCACAGCCATCCGCCACGCGTCCCTAGAAGGGCCCCAGGGCGACGCGTGGGCCGATGAGCTGGAGCGCGGGAACACATCATAGTTCTCCCCGGCAAGCACCTTGCCGGGGCCATGATCTTGCCGGGCCCGGAAGCTTGTCGCTCCCCTGGTCCTGCCGGGGCGCAGGGTGCGCCGAGGCATGTCTTCTCAGATGCTGTCTTCTGGTCTCCCTGGCAAGCTCCTCTTGCCAGGGTCTTGTGTTAATTTGATAATCTTGAGCCTGGTGCGGCCTTCCCGGCAAGCTCCACTTGCCGGGGTCTTGATCTTCTGACAAGTATACTTTGTTCTTGAATGGCTTCATAGGGACCGAGAAGGTTTCCGGCGAGCACGTGGTGAGCCCTGCCGCGGGAAGCTGCTACTGCCCGTGCGCAAGTTGGGGTACTAAGGTACCCCTATCTTAGTACACCGACACCTACTAACCCTAAGGCCCAGTCCAGATTGCTGTTTTTTTGCCTATTTCAGGATTTTGAAGAAAAAGAATATCAAACGGAGTCCAAACGGAATGAAACCTTCGCGAGAGATATTTTTGGAGAAAATCACGGACGCGGAGCTTGAGGACCAAGTCAGGGGACAGAGAGGTGGCCCTCGAGGGTGGGGGGCGCGCCCCCCTTCCTAGGGCGCGCCCCCTGCCTCGAGGCCCCCTCAAGTGGCCTCGGGTGCCCTCCTTCTTCCTATATAAGTCCACGTACCCCAGAAACTCCGTAGCCAGAGAGAAATCCCTAATTCCACCGCCGTAGCTTCTGTTCCCGTGGAGATCCCATCTTGGAGCCTGTTCCGGAGCTCCACCAGAGGGGGATCCGTCACGAAGGCCTTCATCATCATCATCATCGCCCTCACCATGAGTTGTGAGTAGTTTACCACAGACCTTCGGGTCCATAGCTAGTATCTAGATGGCTTCTTCTCTCTCTCCGGATCTCAATACAAAGTTCTCCTCGGTCTTCGAGGAGATTTATTCGATGTAATCTCTTTTTGCGGTGTGTTTGTCGAGATCCGATGAATTGTGAGTTTATGATCAAGGTTATCTATGAAAGATATTTGGTTCTTCTCTGAACTTTTTATGTGTGCTCATAATATCCTTGCAAGTCTCTTCGAATTATTGGTTTGGTTTGGCCTACTAGATCTATAGTTCTTGCAATGGGAGAAGTGCTTGGCTTTGGGTTCAATCTTGCGGTGTCCTTTCCCAGTGACAGTAGGGGCAGCAAGGCACATATTGTATTGTTGCCATCGAGGATAAAAAGATGGGGTTTACATCATATTGCTTGAGTTTATCCCTCTACATCATGTCATCTTGCTTAAGGCGTTACTCTGTTCGTCTGAACTCAATACACTAGATGCATGCTGGATAGCGGTCGATGGGTGGAGTAATAGTAGTAGATGCAGGCAGGAGTCGGTCCACTTGTCTCGGACGTAATGCCTATATACAATGATCATGCCTAGATAGTCTCATAATTATTCGCTTTTCTATCAATTGCTCGATAGTAATTTGTTTACCCGCCATAGAATATCGCTATCATGAGAGAAGCCACTAGAGAAAACTATGGCCCCCGGGTCTATTTCAACATATCAATCTACATCTACTTTAGTTTTACCGCTTTTATTTTCTGTTTTATTGAACTAAAAATACCAAAAATATGAACTATCATCTCTATCAGATCTCACTTTCGTAAGTGACCGTAAAGGGATTGACAACCCCTTATAGCGTTGGCTACGAAGTTCTTATTTGTTTGTGCAGGTGCGAGGGACTCGCGCGTGGTCTCCAACTGGGTTGATACATTGGTTCTCAAAAAGTGAGGGAAATACTTACGCTACTATGTTGCATCTCCCTTTCCTCTTCGAGGGAATACAACGCAAGCTCAAGAGGTAGCAAGAAGAATTTCTGGCGCCCTTGCCGAGGAGGCTTACGCAAAAGTCATATACCAAGTACCTATAACAAACCCTTATCCTTTGCATTACATTTTTTCCTCTCGATTTCCTCTCCCCCACTTCACCCTTGCCGTTTTATTTGCCCTTCTTCCGCCGTGTGTTTATCGTCCGCTTGCTTCTTGTTAGCTTGTGTGTGTTGGATTGCTTGCTTGCCACTTTGGCTCAAAACAATACCAAATTGTGTGACTTCTCCAATACCAACAACAATGACTTTATTAGCACTCCGATTGCTCCTATTACCGATGTTGCATCTTGTGAGATCAATGCTGCTTTGTTGAATCTTGTCATGAAAGATCAATTCTCCGGCCTTCCTAGTGAAGATGTCGCTACCCATCTAAACAACTTTGTTGATTTGTGTGATATGCAAAAGAAAAGGGATACGGATAACGATATTGTTAAATTGAAGTTATTTCCGTTTTCACTTAGAGATCATGCTAAAACTTGGTTTTCATCTTTGCCTAGAAATATTATTGATTCGTTGAATAAGTGCAAAGATGCTTTTATCTCTAAGTATTTCCCTCCTGCTAAGATCATCTCTCTTAGAAACTATATTATGAATTTTAAGCAACTAGATCATGAGCATGTTGCACAAGCTTGGGAGAGAATGAAATTGATGATACGTAATTGCCCTATACATGGTTTGAATATATGGATGATTATTTAGAACTTTTATGCTGGCTTGAATTTTGCTTCTAGAAATCTTTTAGATTCGGCCGCCGGAGGCACTTTCATGGAAACTACCTTAGGAGAAGCTACCAAACTCCTAAATAATATTATGGTTAATTATTCTCAATGGCACACCGAAAGATCTACTAGTAAAAAAGTGCATGCTATCGAAGAAATTAGTGTTTTGAGTGGAAAGATGGATGAACTTCTGAAATTGTTTGCTGCTAAGAGTGCTTCTTCTGATCCTAATGATATGCCTTTGTCCACTTTGATTGAGAATAACAATGAATCTTTGGATGTGAATTTTGTTGGTAGGAATAATTTTGGTAACAATGCTTATAGAGGTAATTTTAATCCTAGGCCTTTTCCTAGTAATTCCTCTAATAATTATGGCAATTCCTACAACAACTCTTATGGAAAGATGCCTTCTGAATTTGAAACTAGTGTTAAGGAGTTTATGATCTCGCAAAAGAATTGCAATGCTATGCTTGAAGAGAAATTGCTTAAGGTTGATGAATTGTCTAGAAGTGTGGATAGAATTACTCTTGATGTTGATTCTTTGAAACTTAGATCTATCCCACCTAAGCATGATATCAATGAGTCTCTCAAAGCCATGAGAATTTACATTGCTGAATGCAAAGAAAGAACCGCTAGAATGCGTGCTAAAAGAGAAGATTATATTAAATCGTGTTCTTCTAGTTATCATGAAAATAAAGATGAAGATCTGAAAGTTATTGATGTGTCTCCTATTAGATCCTTGTTTTCTAGTATTAATCTTGATGAAAATAGGATTGGAGATGATTCTGCTTTAAGGTGTCCCAATGATTCGGAGTTTTTAGATCTTGATGCTAAAATTGCTAAAAGTGGGAATGAAGAGATTAAAACTTTGCATAGTGATGAACCCACTACATTGGATTTCAAGGGATTCAATTATGATAATTGCTCTTTGATTGATTGTATTTCCTTGTTGCAATCCGTGCTAAATTCTCCGCATGCTTATAGTCAAAATAAAGCTTTCACTAAACATATAGTTGATGCTTTGATGCAATCTTATGAAGAAAAACTTGAGTTGGAAGTTTCTATACCTAGAAAGCTTTATGATGAATGGGAACCTACTATCAAAATAAAAATAAAAGATCATGAATGCTATGCTTTGTGTGATTTGGGTGCTAGTGTCTCCACTATCTCAAAAACTTTGTGTGATTTGCTAGGGTTCCATGAGCTTGATGATTGTTCTTTAAATTTGCATCTTGTAGATTCCACTATTAAGAAACCTATGTGAAGAATTAATGATGTTCTTATTGTTGCCAATAGGAATTATGTGCCCGTAGATTTCATTGTTCTTGATATAGATTGCAATCCTTCATGTCCTATTATTCTTGGTAGACCTTTCCTTAGAACGATTGGTGTAATTATTGATATGAAAGAAGGAAATATTAGATTCCAATTTCCATTAAGGAAAGGCATGGAACAATTTCCTAGAAACAAAATCAAATTACCATATGAATCTATCATGAGAGCCACTTATGGATTGCCTTCCAAGGATGGCAATACCTAGATCTATCTTGTATCGTGCCTAGCTAGGGGCGTAAAACGATAGCGCTTGTTGGGAGGCAACCCAATTTTTTCTTTTTTTGTTTTTGTTGCTGTTAGGGAATAAATATTGCATCTAGTGTCGGTGTACTAAGGTAGGGGTACCTCAGTACCCCAACTTGTGCACGGGCAGTTGCAGCTTCCCGCGGCAGGGTTTACTGCGTGCTCGCCGGAGACCTTCCTGCTCCCTATTAAACCATTCAAAAACAAAGTATACAAGACATAAGACCGAGACCCCGGCAAGAGGAGCTTGCCGGGAAGGCCGTACCAGGCTCAAGACTGCCCCGCTAACACAAGACCCTGGCAAGAGGAGCTTGCCAGGAAGACTAGAAGACAACGCCTCGGCGCTATATGCGCCCCGGCAAGGGCCCGGGGAGCGGCAAGCTCCCGGGCCCGGCAAGATCAAGGCCCCGGCAAGGTGCATGTCGGGAAGGCTGCGCTGTGTGCCCACGCTCCAGCTCATCGGCCCACGCGTCGCCCTGGGGCCTATCCAGGGACGCGTGGCGGATGGCTGTACAACCTGGGGTACACGGTGGCACTCCACGGTGATGGATCCATCGCCGTGGCAGACGGAGACGCTAAGGCGGGAGCTTTTGGGGTCGACGGCGACGGGCATTAAATGCCCTTGTCCCCCACTGTCAAAGTAGGTATAGACCACTGTTCTGTACTGTAGCTCCACTGTTCCCGCACTGTTACAACTACCACCTCTTTTACGTTTTTACCCCTTTCTCCTACGTTGACACCTGTCGGTGACCCCTTGAACTATAAAAGGAGGCCCATGCACAACGTGGAGGGGGTTCGGAACCTAGATCACTCTCGCGCTTGGTGTAGCTGCTTCTTCAAGCTCCCGAGCGCTCAAACTCAATACACAACCAAGCAGGAGTAGGGTTTTACGCGTCTACCGCGGCCCGAACCTGGGTAAAACTGCCCGCGTGCTCGCCACGATCTGCTCTTTGTGCTCCCTCCGCCCTCGTACCGCACAGACAAGGGGCTCCGGTCCCATAGGTGTTCGTGGCGGACAGTTTCCCCCGACATCTTTGGCGCGCCAGGTAGGGGGCGTCGAGGTTGTGCGAACCTGATCCGGCGTTCGCGCGGGCGCATTCTTCATCAACCTCTCCAGCTTCATCAGCAACTTCATCAGCGACAACTCCATGGCCCCGAAGAAGAAGGCTTCGGAGGTCGGAGGCCCGTCTGCGTCTCACCCGCCGCCACCAGAGCCAACGGTGGGCGGGGGAGATGCCGTCGGAAGGGTGGCTGCCGGCGAGGACACTCACGGCGCCACCAGATCCAAGAACAGGACGGACGACCGAACCTCGGTCTCCGTGGACGCGCCGCGTCCATCTCAGCACACGACGACCCAGCAGCGCCATACCACGGGAGGTGGTATCCGCTTGCTGGGGCAAGGCCAAACCGGAGGCTCGCGGGACGCCCCGGACCCCCGTCCGGGCACAAGCAAAGCGAAGGCGCCGGCGCGGGACCCCGCTCCTTCTAACGTTGTTAGAAGTCCGAGCGTATCCCGCTCCTCGCACCGCTCGCCCGCGTTCCCCTCCACTCCAGCAGAAGCGCTCGCAAGGGCGCAACTGCTCCTCGACTTTCCTCCAGCGGCCGACAAGGCCGAAGAATGGAGGGCCACCATCCGGAGCCTGATAGACTTCGCCAACAACGATTCTCCACAGCAGCCGTCGACCTCACGGCCGCGGCAAGCTGAGAAGACGAAGGCTGACGGCAACAAGACTGCCGGGGGTGCGACAAGCGTGCATTCCCCGCCGCAGAAACAGAAGACGCCGCCCTGCCGGAACAACCCCGACGACGGCTCCACCGCCTCGTCGGACCCGCGGGCTCGTCGGGACCAGCGCCAAGTCCTCGACGACCGGCGAGAAGAAGACGCTCGGACCACGATCGAGCGCCGCTGAGAAGCTCGGCGACAATCAGACAAGAGAGCTGGGAACACTGTCGACGCGCACACGCCCGGTGAGCCAGGCGACTTGCCGTACGCGGCAGGCTGCCCTGCGTTTACCCGCGAGCTGCGGCGCGTCCAGTGGCCCAGCATGAAGAATTTCAAGCCCGACGTACCGGAGAAGTACGACGGCAAGACGCACCCCTCGGAATTCCTCAGCGTCTATACCATCGCAGTGCAAGCTGCCGGGGGGCGCGACGAGAAGATCTTGGCTAATTACTTCCCGCTCGTGCTAAAGCCGAACGTCCGTTCGTGGCTCATGCACTTGCCGGAAGGTTCCATCTCTTCTTGGGCCGACCTCTGCCACCAGTTTGTTGGCGCCTTTACCGGCGGCCACAAACCTCATGGCCAGGAGAGCGATCTCCACATCTTGGCCCAGAAGGAAGGCGAAACCCTGCGCAAGTATATCCAACGCTTCAGCCGGGTGCAGCACAACATCCCTGATGTCCACCCTGCCGCGGTTATCAGCGCGTTCCATCAGAACGTGCGTAACCGCCGCATGCGTGAGGAGATGGCGATGACGAATATTCGGGATGTCAGCGAGCTCTACGCTCTCGCTGACAAGTGCGCACGCGCGGAAGAGGGGAGGAGACTCCCCGGGGAGGATACTGGCGCGGGAGGAAGCGATAGCGACGACGCCGCCCCGGCAAAGAAGAGCCGGCGGCGGAACAACAGAAAGAAGGGCAAGAAAGAGGTGCTTGCCGTCGAGAAGTCCGGCAAGGAGGCCCCCGCCAAGCAAGCGCAGGCTGGCGGCTCCGGCAAGGAGCCTGCCCCTGCGGCGGCGGCCGACAAGCCGGGTAGCTCCGACAAGCCATGCTGTAAGATCCACCGCACCAAGGGTCACGATCTCTCCAACTGCAAGCGCGTCGAATACCTCGTCGAGCAGCAGAAAGCTGAGTACGAGAGGCGCGACAAGGAGAAGGCCCAAGGTGGCGGGGAAGAGACAAGCAAGAAGCGGCCGTTCAACGGCCGGGGAGGACGCCGCGGCAAGGCTAAGCAGCGGCAAGGAGATCGACCTCCCCGGGGCCGCGACAACGACGAAGAAGATGACGACGAAGACATGGAGGACGAGGAGAACAGCGAGCAGGAGTTCCAGAAGGCCACGGAGGTCCTGTGCGTCGACGGTGGCGCCTCCCTGCACACCTCCCACCGCCAATTAAAGCAGTGGGTACGTGAGGTAAACGCAGCGGAGCCGCCCGTGGAGTCGCGCAGGCTCCTCAAATGGTCCAGCACGCCCATCGTTTTTGACCTTGAGGATCACCCTGACCGCACCACAGCGGTCGGGTGCTTGCCGATGCTGGTTTCTCCCACCATCCGCAACCTCAAGGTCACCAAAATGTTGGTTGACGGCGGGGCCGGGCTGAACTTGATCTCCTCTGCTGTGATCAAGAAACTCCAGATCCAAGATGGCGAGCTCGAAGAAACCGGTTCATTCCAAGGAATCAACCCGGGAAGGAGCAAGCCCAAGGGAAAGATCACTCTGCCGGTGACCTTTGGCGGGGAGCTCAACTTCAGGACTGAGCGCATCACTTTTGACGTCGCCGATATTCCATTGCTCTACAATGGAATACTCGGCCGTCCTGCCCTCGCCAAGTTCATGGCAGCTTCCCATTATGCCTACAACGTACTGAAGATGCCGGGGCCGATAAGCGTCATCACTGTCCATAGCGACAAGAAGGATGCGCTTATTTGCGCCGACAAGATCTACCGGGATGCGGCGGCTGCGGCCGAGAAGGATACTCTCGCCGCTGAAGCTCCCGGGGGGAAGAAGACGAAGACCAAGTCCGGCAAGTGCTCTGGGACCCACTCCGGCAACCGCACCTCCTCGGAGTGCTGCGCTGCCGTCGAGGACGTTCCATCGAGCTCCACCGGCAAGAGTAAGAAAGGAATGGCTGCTCCTCCGGCAACCAAGAAAGTGTCCGCAAAGGAGGATGGCACTGGTGGTACCTTCACCATCAGTGCCACCCTTGACAGCAAATAGGAAAGCGCGCTCGTTGCCTTCCTGCGGGCGAATGTCGATGTGTTTGCATGGCAACCATCTGACATCCCCGGTGTTCCCAGGAAGGTGATTGAGCACAAGCTTGCTGTCTGTCCTCATGCGCGGCCCATCAAGCAGAAAGTGAGGAAGCAAGCCGTGGAGCGCCAAGAGTTCATCAACGAAGAAATCAAGAAGCTAGAAGCAGCAGGCCTAGTTAGAGGTGTGATCCATCCGACGTGGTTGGCAAATCCAGTTGTCGTGCGCAAGGCCAACGGGAAGTGGAGACTGTGTATAGACTTCACCGATGTGAATAAAGCATGTCCCAAGGATCCATTCCCTTTGCCGCGCATTGACCAGATCGTCGACTCCACTGCCGGATGTGAGCTACTCTGTTTTCTTGACGCATACTCAGGCTATCATCAGATTTTCATGGCCAAGGAGGATGAAGAGAAGACTGCATTTATCACTCCATGTGGCACATATTGCTTTATCCGCATGCCATTTGGATTGAAGAATGCAGGCTCAACCTTTGCAAGGGTAGTGTACACTGCTTTTGAGCCACAGATCCACAGGAATGTAGAAGCTTACATGGATGACATCGTGGTGAAGAGCAAGAGCAAGGAAACCCTGATTCAAGACTTGGAAGAAACGTTTCAGAACCTGCGCAGGATACAGCTCAAGTTGAACCCCGAGAAGTGCGTCTTTGGAGTCCCCTCCGGCAAGCTTCTCGGGTTCTTTGTATCGCAGAGGGGGATTGAAGCCAACCCCGACAAGATTAAGGCCATTGAGCAGATAGAGGCCCCAAAGCGAGTCAAGGATGTTAGGAGGCTTGCAGGTTGTGTGGCTGCCCTCAGTAGGTTCATTTCAAAGTCTGCAGAACGCGCCCTACCTTTCTTCAAAATCTTGAAGAAGGCAGGTCCCATGAAGTGGACTCCGGAAGCGGAGGCGGCGTTACAGGATTTGAAACGGTACCTGTCCTCCACTCCTATACTTTTCGCACCTAGACCACAGGAAAAGTTGTTGCTATACTTAGCAGCAACCAACCAGGTGGTTAGTGCTGCGTTAGTAGCAGAGAGGGAGTCCGACGAGGAGTCAGCACCACCGGCAAGCGAATCCAGCGACAAGCAGGGGGCTGTCCCGACAAGCTCTGGTCCCGACAAGGAAGACTCTGCGCAGGAACAAGATGAGGTGCGGAAGAAGATGGTGCAGCGCCCGGTGTATTTTGTAAGTTCCCTTCTCCAGGGGGCTAGATCAAGATACTCTGGTGTGCAAAAATTGCTTTTCGGCCTCCTCATGGCCTCGAGAAAGCTGCGCCATTACTTCCAAGCCCATGAGATAACGGTGGTCACTCGCTTTCCGCTGAAGAGGATATTGCACAACCCAGAAGCAACAGGCAGGATCGTCGAGTGGGCACTGGAGCTGTCGAGCTTTGGACTCAAGTTTGAAAGTACTTCAACCATACAGAGCCGAGCTTTGGCAGAATTCATAGCTGAGTGGACCCCAACGCCAGATGAGGAAGTCCAAGAAACAAGTGCACCCGTGCAAGAAGCGACAAGTGAATGGGTAATGTATTTTGACGGTGCCTTCTCGCTGCAAGGCGCCGGTGCTGGCGTGGTACTCATCGCGCCCACCGGAGAGCACCTCAAATATGTTATCCAGATGCACTTTCCCAGGGAGCAAGTGACAAACAACACTGCAGAATATGAAGGCTTGCTTGCCGGCCTCAGGATTGCGGCCGAACTTGGAATCAGAAAGCTGGTTGTGCGGGGCGATTCTCAGTTGGTGGTCCGGCAAGTTAACAAAAGCTATCAGAGCCCTTTGATGGAAGCCTATGTCGATGAAGTGAGAAAGCTTGAAGAGCACTTTGAAGGTTTGCAGATGGAGCACGTCCCGAGAGCTCAAAATGAAATTGCAGACGGCCTTTCAAAGTGCGCTTCGATGAAGTTACCTGTGGAACCAGGGACCTTCTTGCTCAAGCTGACTCAGCCATCCGTTACACCATCAATTGGGCAGTCCAAGAAGAGAAAGTTGGTCTCCGGCGACTACTTGCCGGCGGATCTTCCTGAAACCGCCGCCAAGGTCCCCAAGATCAACAGCCAGAACGCTGAGGAACAGTTTGCTCCTGCAAGTCCTCGGGCTTGTACAGTTGAAGCAAGCATTCCCGGCAAGCCTCGCCCCGGCGAGCTTGCCGGGGGACCGTCAACTCCGGCAGAACCAGAGGTCCTTGCCGTAGAAGCTGAGGTTCCCGCAGCGGCCCTCGAGCCTTTAGTCCTTGCCGTCGAGTCTCGAGCTCCGGCATGGGCACAGCAGATAGTCCGTTTTTTGCAAACTGGAGAACTTCCCGACGACCCTCAAGAGATAGAGAAGATAACCAGGCAGTCAAGTATGTATCAGTTCGTGGATAATGAGCTGTACAGAAGAAGACTCAATGGTGTCAGATTGAAGTGCATCTCCAGAGAAGATGGACAGAAGCTGTTGGCAGAAATACACGGAGGCATATGCGGCCACCACATTGGCGCAAGGGCGCTTGCCGGGAAAGCTTTCCGGCAAGGGTTCTTTTGGCAAGAAGCCCTCCAAGATGCAACTGCACTAGTAACCAAGTGTGAAGCGTGCCAGTTCCATGCAAAGCAAATCCATCAGCCAGCTCAAGCTCTCCAAACAATCCCTTTGTCATGGCCCTTCTCGGTCTGGGGGCTCGATATCCTCGGCCCTTTCCCTCGTGCTGTCGGGGGCTTTGAGTACTTGTACGTTGCAATCGACAAGTTCACAAAGTGGCCAGAAGTGGAGCCGGTGAGGAAGGTGACAGCACAGTCAGCAGTCAGGTTCTTCAGGTCGATTGTTTGCCGTTTCGGGATCCCTAACAGGATCATCACCGACAACGGTACACAATTCACTAGTCGCACCTTCATGCAGTACGTCCAAGACCTTGGCGCCAAGGTCTGTTTCGCTTCTGTTGCTCACCCGAGGAGCAACGGTCAAGCGGAGAGGGCAAATGCTGAAGTGCTGCGCGGACTCAAGACAAGGACCTTTGACAGGCTGCGCAAGTGTGGAAGAAATTGGATAGAGGAGCTACCGGCGGCTCTTTGGTCAATCAGAACGACACCAAGTCGAGCCACCGGACAGACACCTTTTGCTCTAGTCTATGGAGCAGAGGCAGTTCTCCCCACGGAACTCGTATACGGATCTCCTCGAGTGCTCGCTTATGATGAGCTCGAGCAAGAGCAACTGCGGCAAGATGACGCATTGCTCCTTGAGGAGGGACGTCTCCAGGCTGCTGTACGAGCTGCTCGATACCAGCAAGCTTTGCGCCGCTACCATAGCCGCAAAGTCAAGGCCAGGAGTCTCGAGGAAGGCGACCTTGTTCTTCGGCGTGTTCAGTCCGCCAAGAATTCCAACAAGTTGACGCCGAAATGGGAAGGCCCTTATCGGGTGAGGCAAGTTACGAGGCCCGGCGCTGTCCGCCTCGAGACCGAAGAAGGCTTACCGGTGAGCAACTCCTGGAACATAGAGCATCTTCGCAAGTTTCACCCCTAAGGCGCGGTTGCCGTGATCCGCTCCGGCAACCACCTTTTGTACAAGCTTTGCCGCTGTTGCATGTAACCCTTTGTACAAAGCCGGGCGCAGACCCCGTGCATCAGTAAAGTTTTTGTGTTTCTCGCACCGATCGCCTTTTGCATGCTTTTCTTTGCTATTTGCATGTTCTGTTTGGCATTTGGTGCAACACTCAAGTATACGGTAAGCATTAGCACGCCGAAAGGCCATATGCTTGTTTCCCTCTCCCTTTTCTTTCCTCTTAAGCAGAAGGAACGTTCCTCGCGCACAAGTTTGCCGGGGGGGGGAAGGAGGTGGAGGAGGAACCAAGTGCTGTTCAAGAAAGAGAAGTCTTACCGGAGAGCAAGCTATATAAGCAAGCAGCATATGAAAGATAAGTTGTTAGAATTTGACCAGTTCAAATTTTAAATTTTAGTTGTCTTCCTTGAACGATCACATTTTGTATGGAAAACCTGTGCGCGGAGGAACCTACCCGTAGCTTGCCGCACCCTTATCTTGTTTTCGAGTTCACTCAACGATTTAAGTGAGCTGCGACGAGTGTCGCGCCCTTGCTTCGTTTCCGAGTACGCTCAGCAAGCTAAGTGCGTTGCGACTAGCTGCGGCAAGGTTGCTTGCCGGCGAAGACCTTGGCCAGCAGGCTGCTCAGAGTCCAGCACTCAGCGCTCGCGGCAAAGGCCCCTTGCCGGCAAGCTCCCCGGGAGCGTAGGGTGAAAAACATACAAAGTCAAAGATTGAGACAAGGAAGATAACATTGCACTGATTGATCAAAATAAAGTAAATATCTTACAAAGGATAACTTGTCGCAATGGACTAATAAGTTCATGACATAATGTGCAGCAACCAAAAAAAGATAAAGATAATGGAGCCCTAATCTACGCGGTCGCCCTCCTTCCTGCCGAGCCTAGCCACCTTGGCGATGATGTGGCCGACCTGCTCCTTCAGGGCCTCAGTGTCTGCATCAGCCGGCAAGCTGCGAAGAACGTTGGTGAGATTGATCCCCGGGTTGCGGTACACGATCTTCGTCAGCACCCGCTCCAGAGTTCCCGCGCAGAGCAGGCGCGACTCCTCGGCCAGCTGCGCGGGGATGCGGTTCCGGAGACCTGCAAGGGCCGGCGCGATCCCTCTGAAGAAGAGGCTGAGCTTGGCGCTGTGCGGGAGATCCGGATCCGGCGAGTAGATGAGGTGTTCGACCTTCAGCGCCAGCAGCTCCTGGTCAATGTTGGACGCAGAAGAAACCAAGTCTTCGGTCCATACCTCGATGGTCTGGCGGAAGAGCTCGGATGCCTTGTTGACGCTGTCCACCAAGGTCCGCTCCTTGCAGAGCTCCTCCTTCAGCTTGTTCTCCTGAGCCCAGGCAGCGTCGAGCGAATCCTTCAGAGTGGTGACCTTCAGTTCCAAGTCCTCGATGGAGTCCTTGGCGGCCTTCAACTCGTCGCCCCTCTTGGAGAGACTCACCTGAAGCTCGGAGTTTGTGTGAGCGTCCTTCTCGCGCTCCAGGATGAGCGCGGCAACCTTCTCTGCGCTCACCTTCAGCGCCTTCTCCAACTGCTCAACCTTGGCGGCAAGCTCCTTCTTGGCGTCTTCCGCGGCAACCGCGGCGGCTTTCGCCTCCTTCAGCTCCCTGCCAAGGGCTGCCTCGCGAGCGGCAAGGTCCTCCTCGTGGGAGTCGAGCTCGACCTTTCGCTGCGCGAGCTCTCCCTCTCGCCGGGACATCTCCACCCCGGCGAGCCGCTGCTGTTCTTCAGCTTCAGCCTTCTTGAGCACCCACTCCTGGTACTCGCCGGCGAGACGCTCATGCTCCTCCGTCACCTCGCGGAGGGCCGCCTGGTTGGCGGCGCTGAGCTCCGCCGCGCGCTTCTCCATTTCTGCGGCGGCCTTGGCGGCAAGGGCCTCCCGGGAGGCGAGCTTCGCCTGCCTGGCCCGGTAAAGGGCCAGGAGCTGGTGGAGCAACCTCTCCTCCTCGGGCCCCTCACTCCCGCCGGGCGCCTCGACAATCTTCAGGCCTGCGGAGGCGAGGATTTCTCCGTCGAACGCCTCGCCCTCCGCAGGAGCTCGCGATGAAGACCCCCAAGGCATCTGGATGAAGACGCCATTGGGGGCCTCAAGATAGTACCCCTGCTCCTTGCTGGCGGAGGGACCGGTGGCCGGTGCAGCATCCGATGCTCCCGCCGCCCCCGGGCCGGCGGTGCGGTCACCGTCCCCCTCCCCGGCCGCTGCGTCTGCAGCCGGAGCAGTCTCCTGCGCGGCCGGCTCGGTGGCCTCGGCCATCTCCTCGACGACAGGAGCGTCGCCGCCGCCGCCCTGCGCGCCCTCCTCCTCGAGGTTGATAACCTCCGTCTCCATGGGCTCAGGAGGAGGAAGATCTAAAAAGAAGAAGAAGGAAAAGAAGTTCAAGACTCAAGCAAATATCCAAAAAGAGGCAGGCCAAGAAGACAAGTCACAAAACATACCTTGGCGGACGTCCTCGGCGGCGGGCTCCCTCGCCGGGGAGCTCGGCCTTGGCGGAGTGGCCACCCTCGCCGGGCTGCTCGCCCTTGGCGGGGTACTCTGCCTTGGCGGAGTACCCGCCCTTGGCGGAGCACTCTCCCTTGCCGGAGAGTTCTGCCTTGGCGGGGACGGCGGGGCCTGCGGCTCCTCAGCGACGGTCTCCGGGCGCTCTTCCCGCTGTGGCTCCACCTCTGCACAAAACAAGACAAGAAACATCAAGGCATGAAGACAAGACCAAATCCTCAGGCGTACCCCGACAAGCGAAAAGAGTAAACCCCAGACTTACGCTGGGGGCTGCGCTACGGGCTGCGCTGGGGGCTGCTCCTCGGAGCAGCGCTCGGGTCCGGCAGGCTCGGCTCCGGCACACCCCCTGTTGCCGCAGCTGCTGAGTCTTCCGTGACCTCGACCTCGGGCGCCTTGGCCTTCTTCGCCGCGCGATGGGCCAGGGTCCTGAAATCAGAACAATGAACAGAGTCAGCATTAACAAAAAAAAACCAAGACAGAAATCGAGAAGATGTAAGGTCCTGGATCCTTACTCCTGGTCCTCCTCGTCGTCCTCGCTCAGGGCGGAGAAATCATACTCCACCGTGGGCGCGTCGGCGCGAGGAGCGGAAGACGAAGACTCCCTCGCGCGCTTGGTGTTCACCGGGGCTGGGGGCTGCGAAGACCCAGCCCCTGTGGTAGCCGGCGCCCGAGGAGCGGGCGGAGCCGCTGCTCCGCTCCGAGAAGACCCTTGCCGGCTCGGCGCCGGCCTGCGAGGCGCCTCCGTCGTGGTCCGCGCGCGGGCTGCCTCCGCTGTGGCTGGTGCGCCGGAAGGCCTTGGCGCGGCTTGACTCCCCCGGGGAGCCGCCCGGCGAGCTGGCTGTTGCCGGGGCGCCTGCGCCCTCTCCCCCGTCGCCGCCTTGCGGAGGCGCTTCGCCGGGGACTGCCTCGGGCTTGCCGGGGGCGGGGAGCTCTCCGACGAGGAGAGGTCGTCGGCGTACAACTCCGTGGATCCGCCGGAGTCCTCGGCCTCCTCCTCCTCCTCCTCTTCCCCGGCCGGCTCACTGGGCCCAGCGTCCTGCGCTGCGGCCCCCTTTCCCTTGGCGCCTCCGCCCCTCGCGGCACCTCTGCTCCCTCCGGCGGTACCCTCCATTGCCGCGGCCTCGGCCGCGATCCCGTGGATCCCGGAGTGCCTCAGCGAGAGGACCCCGGCGAGCGCGTCGGGAGGAAGCTTCAGCAACCTGCGGATCTCCGCCTCCTCCGCCTGGGTGGACGCGTCCGCAGCCTCCGCCTCTTCCGGCGAGTATCCGAAAATTCCTGCCGCCGCGGCTGCGGCGGCCTCTTCAGCCCGAGAAGCTATGTAGGCGATCTCCTGGTCGGTGGTGTCCCGCGTGTGCTGCTTGAGGTCGTCCTTGTTCTTCGCCACCTCTGCGAGGTTGTCGTAGAAGTTGAGGACGTCGATGGGCTTCGGAGCGATCCACGTGCGGTCCACGCCGTGCGAGTCACACATGGGCATCATGGCGAGGATCCGATCCCTGACGATGTTGTTGCAGAGCGGCACCACTTCCCGGGGAGTCCTGAACCACTCGGGGTGTGCCGGGTCGTACTTGAAGAGTTCCCGGACCATTCCCCTCAGCTCCAGCGTGGTGAAGTTGAAGTTGAGCCCGGGACGCAGCCTCATTATGTCTGCCGGGCCGCCGTACTCCCAGGCCGGCCTCTTCCGGTCTTGGAGAGGGGCGATGCGCCGGCGGAGGAAATCTGCGCCCACCTCAGCAACTGACAGCTTGGCCATCCGAAGACGAAGAATCCGGACGAGGGCGATGTCGAGCTTGATGTCGTCCGAATCTAGCTCACTCCAGTCCCTGCCGTGCACGATGGGCGTTGTGCGCGGCGCGGTGAAGGCTTGCGGCTGGTCTTTGACGATCCAGCACCACTCCGCTCGCCATTCCTCCCACTTGCCGCGGAGCTCCCCCGGCAAGTACGCACCCTTTTTATTCAGACGGAAAACCCAAGAAATTCCTCCGGAGAGGGGGGCATCGGCCTCGGCTCTAGGAGTGAAGAAGTGCCTAAAGAGCGCTACATTGGGGTGGACTCCTATGAAGTTTTCGCACATGTGTGCGAAAACCGCCATGGTGAGGATGGCGTTGGGGGTGAAGTCAAGCAGATGGAGGCCGTATGTGTTCATGATGTCGCAGAAGAAGTTTGAGAAAGGAGGACAGAGACCACAATGAAAGAAGGCAGCAAAAAAGTAGTACCCGCCGGGATAGCTGTCCTTGGCGGCGGCCGGATATGCTCGCGTGCGGGGATGCGCGTCGGTCTCCTTGGCCCAGAACAAGTAATACTTGTTCCAGAGCTCCCGCACGCCGAGCTTCGGCGGGAAGACGAGATGCTGCTTCCGGTACGCGATGAGCTTGGCCGCTTGCTCCGATTTCTCCCGCTTGGACTTCTCCGCCTTCGCCTTGTCGGTCTTTGGGGCCATGGCGGACGCGGCGGAAGGAGGGGAACGAAGAGCTCGGCGGCGGCGGAGATGTGGAGGCAGAGCGCAAGAGAGAATCTTTGGAGGAGGAAGACGATGCAATGAAAGCGCAAGGAGGGGAACCGCGCCCGCTTCCTCTGCTTTTATGGGGGAGTGGGGGGCGTTTCGCCCTTTCCATTAAGAGATCGTGGGCACGTCCCATCCCACGGCGCCGCGATCGACGCGTGCCGTTACAGTGGGGTGCGGCGGATACGGAAGTGGATTCGGCACACCGCGGGCCGCGGGTGCCCGTGCACTGTTTTGGGCCTGGCCCAACAGCGCTCGGCACCGTGTGTGGCCCAGGCCCGGGGGCTCCTGTCGGTGTACTAAGGTAGGGGTACCTCAGTACCCCAACTTGTGCATGGGCAGTTGCAGCTTCCCGCGGCAGGGTTTACTGCGTGCTCGCCGGAGACCTTCCTGCTCCCTATTAAACCATTCAAAAACAAAGTATACAAGACATAAGACCGAGACCCCGGCAAGAGGAGCTTGCCGGGAAGGCCGTACCAGGCTCAAGACTGCCCCGCTAACACAAGACCCTGGCAAGAGGAGCTTGCCAGGAAGACTAGAAGACAACGCCTCGGCGCTATATGCGCCCCGGCAAGGGCCCGGGGAGCGGCAAGATCCCGGGCCCGGCAAGATCAAGGCCCCGGCAAGGTGCATGTCGGGAAGGCTGCGCTGTGTGCCCACGCTCCAGCTCATCGGCCCACGCGTCGCCCTGGGGCCTATCCAGGGACGCGTGGCGGATGGCTGTACAGCCTGGGGTACACGGTGGCACTCCACGGTGATGGATCCATCGCCGTGGCAGACGGAGACGCTAAGGCGGGAGCTTTTGGGGTCGACGGCGACGGGCATTAAATGCCCTTGTCCCCCACTGTCAAAGTAGGTATAGACCACTGTTCTGTACTGTAGCTCCACTGTTCCCGCACTGTTAGAACTACCACCTCTTTTACGTTTTTACCCCTTTCTCCTACGTTGACACCTGTCGGTGACCCCTTGCACTATAAAAGGAGGCCCATGCACAACGTGGAGGGGGTTCGGAACCTAGATCACTCTCGCGCTTGGTGTAGCTGCTTCTTCAAGCTCCCGAGCGCTCAAACTCAATACACAACCAAGCAGGAGTAGGGTTTTACGCGTCTACCGCGGCCCGAACCTGGGTAAAACTGCCCGCGTGCTCGCCATGATCTGCTCTTTGTGCTCCCTCCGCCCTCGTACCGCACAGACAAGGGGCTCCGGTCCCATAGGTGTTCGTGGCGGACAGTTTCCCCCGACATCTAGCCTCTGATTATATGTGGTTTCATGCTTTGTTTAGTGTTTGTGCCAAGTAGAACCTTTGGGAAGACTTGTAAAAAGTTTATATGATCTTGCTGTGAAAAACAGAATCATTAGCGCTTGCTAAAGTAGTCGTGCTTTTTAGTTGATTCCTTTTGCAGATGATTGTTAGACAAATTGCGCAAATTTAACAATTTAGTTTGAATTTTTTGGAGTTCCAGAAGTAGGCGAATCCTGCAGATTACTAAAGACTGTTCTGTCTTTGACAGATTCTGTTTTTCGTGTGTTGTTTACTTATTCCGATGCATCTATGAGTAGTATTGGAGGATATGAACCATAGAGAAGTTGGAGTACAGTAGGTTTAAAACAAAGAATGAATTCATTGCTGTACCTTTGAGTAGTGGTTTGCTTTCTTATACTAACGGAGCTCATGAGAATTTTTGTCTAAGTTTTGTGTTGTGAAGTTTTCAAGTTTTGAGTATTGCTTTGATGGACTATGGAACAAGGAGTAGCAAAGGCCTAAGCTTGGGTATGCCCATGGCACCCCAAGTAAATTCAAGATAATCAAAAGCCTAAGCTTAGGGATGCCCCGGGAAGGCATCCCCTCTTTCGTCTTCATTCATCGGTAACTATACTTGGAGCTATATTTTTATTCGCAACATGATATGTGTTTTGCTTGGAGCGTCTTGTATAATTTGAGTCTTTGCTTTTTAGTTTGCCACAATCATCCTTGCTGGACACACCTATTTGAGAGAGTTAAATATGGCCTAGAAATTGTTAGAACACTCTATGTGCTTCACTTATATATTTTGAGTTGAATAGTTTTGCTTTAGTGCTTCACTTATATCTTTTAGAGCACGGTGGTGGTAATATGTTGTAGAAATTGTTGAACTCTCATGCTTCACTTATATATATATTAGAGAGTCTATTAAAACAGCATGGTAATGTGTTTAGGCTAAAGAAACTAGTCTTCACATGATAGACATCCAATGTTAATGTAGTAAAAAAAAATCACACTAAGTGCATTGAATAGAATGAGATATTGGATGCTTGATAATTGTTTTGAGATATGGGGATAGTGATATTAGAGCCATGCTAGTGTAGTTATTATGAAATTGATAAATATTTTTGTTAAGGTTAGTGATTCCCGTATCATGCACGTATGGTGAACCGCTATGTGACGAAGTTAGAGCATGGGGTATTTGTAGAGTGCCATCCTTTGTGTGGCGGTCGGGGGCGCGCGATGGTTAACTTCTACCAACCTCCCCCATAGGAGCATGCGTTGATTGCTTTGTTTTGATGACTCGTAGATTTTTGCAATAAGTATATGAGTTTTTATGACTAATGTTGAGTCCATGGATTATACGCACTCTCACCCTTCCACCATTGCTAGCCTCTCTTGTACCGCTCAACTTTCGCCGGTGTCATAAACCCACTATATATCCTTCCTCAAAACAGCCACCATATTGTTCCTCAAAACAGCCACCATACCTACCTATTATGGCATTTACATAGCCATTCCGAGATATATTGCCATGCAACTTTCCACCGTTCCGTTTATATGACACACATCATATTGTCATATTGCCATGCATGATCATGTAGTTGACAACGTATTCGTGGCAAAGCCACCATGCATAACTTCATACATGTCACTCTTGTTTCATTGCACATACCAGTACACCGCCGGAGGCATTCATATAGAGTCATACTTTGTTGTTGTAGTATCGAGTTGTAATGAAAGTGTGATGATAATCATTATTAGAACATTGTCCCATGGGAGGAAAGGATAAATCTATAAAGCCCCTCCGCAAAAAAAAGAACAAAAAACAAAAAAAAAGGCCAAAGAAAAAAAGAAAGGCCCAAAAAAAGGGAAAAAAGAAAAAAAAGGAAAAAACGGACAATTGCTACTATCTTTTTCCACACTTCTGCTTCAAAGTAGCACCATGTTCTTCATTGTAGAGAGTCTCATGTTTAGTCACTTTCATATACTAGTGGGAATTTTCATTATAGAACTTGGCTTGTATATTCCAACGATGGGCTTCCTCAAATGCCCTAGGTCTTCGTGAGCAAGAAAGTTGGATGCACACCCACTAGTTTCTTTTGTTGATCTTTCATTCATATTTAGCTCTAGTGCATCCGTTCCATGGCAATCCCTACTCACTCACATTGATATCTATTGATGGGCATCTCCATAGCCCGTTGATACGCCTAGTCGCTGTGAGACTATCTCCCTCCTTTTTGTCTTCTCCACAACCACCTCTATTCCACCCGTAGTGCTATATCCATGGCTCACGCTCTTGTATTGCGTGAAAGTTGAAAGGTTTGAAAAGATAGAGTATGAAAACAAATGCTTGGCTGAAATTAGGGTTGTGCATGATATGAATATTTTGTGTGATGAAGAGGGAGCATTGCCAGACTATATGATTTTGTAGGGATAACTTTCTTTAGCCATAGTATTTTGAGAAGACATGATTGCTTTGTTAGTATTGCTTGAAGTCTTATTATTTTTATGTCAATATAGACTTTTATCTTGAATCTTTCAGATCTGAACATTCATGCCACAATTAAGAGAATTACTTTGAAACACTATATTGGTTAGCATTACACATAAAAATTTCTTTCTTTATCATTTACCTACTTGAGGACGGGTAGGATTTAAGCTTGGGGATGCTTGATACGTCTCCAACGTATCTATAATTTTTTATTATTCCATGCTATTATTTATGAAGTCTTGGATGCTTAATGGGCTTTATCATTCACTTTTATATCATTTTTGGGACAAACCTACTAACCCAAAGGTCCAGTCCAGATTTTTGTTTTTTTGCCTATTTCAGGGTTTTGCAGAAAAAGAATATCAAACGGAGTCCAAACGGAATGAAACCTTCGCGAGAGATATTTTTGGAGAAAATCACACACGCGGAGCTTTAGGACCAAGTTAGGGGACAGAGAGGTGGCCCTCGAGGGTGGGGGGCGCGCCCACCTTCCCAGGGCGCGCCCCCCGGCCCCGAGGCCTCCTCAACTGGCCCCCGGTGCCCTCCTTCTTCCTATATAAGTCCAGGTACCCCAGAAACTTCATAGACAGAGAGAAAACCCGAATTCCACCGCCGTAGCTTCTGTTCCCGTGGAGATCCCATCTTGGAGCTTGTTCCGGATCTCTACCGGAGGGGGATCCGTCACAGAGGCCTTCATTATCATCATCATCGCCCTCACCGTGAGTTGTGAGTAGTTTACCACAGACCTTCAGGTCCATAGCTAGTATCTAGATGGCTTCTTCTCTCTCTCTCCAGATCTCAATACAAAGTTCTCCTCGGTCTTCGAGGAGATCTATTCGATGTAATCTATTTTTGCGGTGTGTTTGTCGTGATCTGATGAATTGTGAGTTTATGATCAAGGTTATCTATGAAAGATATTTGGTTCTTCTCTGAACTTTTTATGTGTGCTCATAATATCCTTGCAAGTCTCTTCGAATTATTGGTTTGGTTTGGCCTACTAGATCTATAGTTCTTGCAATGGGAGAAGTGCTTGGCTTTGGGTTCAATCTTGCGGTGTCCTTTCCTAGTGACAGTAGGGGCATCAAGGCACGTATTGTATTGTTGCCATCGAGGATAAAAGGATTTGGTTTACATCATATTGCTTGAGTTTATCCCTCTACATCATGTCATCTTGCTTAAGGCGTTACTCTGTTCGTCTGAACTCAATACACTAATTGCATGCTGATAGCGGTCGATGGGTGGATTAATAGTAGTAGATGCAGGCAGGAGTCGGTCCACTTGTCTCGGACGTGATGCCTATATACAATGATCATGCCTAGATAGTCTCATAATTATTCGCTTTTCTATCAATTGCTCGATAGTAATTTGTTTACCCGCCGTAGAATATCGCTATCATGAGAGAAGCCACTGGAGAAAACTATGGCCCCCGGGTCTATTCTCAACATATCAATCTACATCTACTTTACTTTTACCGCTTTTATTTGCTGTTTTATTGAACTAAAAATACCAAAAATATGAACTATCATCTCTATCAGATCTCACTTTGGTAAGTGACCGTAAAAGGATTGACAACCCCTTATCACGTTGGCTGAGAAGTTCTTATTTGTTTGTGCAGGTGCGAGGGACTCGCGCGTGGTCTCCAACTGGATTGATACATTGGTTCTCAAAAACTGAGGGAAATACTTACGCTACTGTGCTGCATCTCCCTTTCCTCTTCGAGGGAATACAACGCAAGCTCAAGAGGTAGCAAGAAGAATTTCTGGCGCCGTTGCCGAGGAGGCTTACGCAAAAGTCATATACCAAGTACCTATCACAAACCCTTATCCTTTGCATTACATTTTTGCCTCTCGATTTCCTCTCCCCCACTTCACCCTTGCCGTTTTATTTGCCCTTCTTCCGCCGTGTATTTATCGTCCGCTTGCTTCTTGTTTGCTTGTGTGTGTTGGATTGCTTGCTTGTCACTATGGCTCAAAACAATACCAAATTGTGTGACTTCTCCAATACCAACAACAATGACTTTATTAGCACTCCGATTGCTCCTATTACCGATGTTGCATCTTGTGAGATCAATGTTGCTTTGTTGTATCTTGTCATGAAAGATCAATTCTTCGGCCTTCCTAGTGAAGATGTCGCTACCCATCTAAACAACTTTGTTGATTTGTGTGATATGCAAAAGAAAAGGGATACGGATAACAATATTGTTAAATTGAAGTTATTTCCATTCTCACTTAGAGATCATGCTAAAACTTGGTTTTCCTCTTTGCCTAGAAATAGTATTGATTCGTTGAATAAGTGCAAAGATGCTTTTATCTCTAAGTATTTCCCTCCTGCTAAGATCATCTATCTTAGAAACGATATTATGAATTTTAAGCAACTAGATCATGAGCATGTTGCACAAGCTTGGGAGAGAATGAAATTGATGATACGTAATTGCCCTATACATGGTTTGAATCTATGGATGATTATTCAGAATTTTTATGCTGGCTTGAATTTTGCTTCTAGAAATCTGTTAGATTCGGCCGCCGGAGGCACTTTCATGGAAACTACCTTAGGAGAAGCTACCAAACTCCTAGATAATATTATGGTTAATTATTCTCAATGGCACACCGAAAGATCTACTAGTAAAAAAGTGCATGCTATCGAAGAAATTAGTGTTTTGAGTGGAAAGATGGATGAACTTCTGAAATTGTTTGCTGCTAAGAGTGTTTCTTCTGATCCTAATGATATGCCTTTGTCCACTTTGATTGAGAATAACAATGAATCTTTGGATGTGAATTTTGTTGGTAGGAATAATTTTGGTAACAATGCTTATAGAGGTAATTTTAATCCTAGGCCTTTTCCTAGTAATTCCTCTAATAATTATGGTAATTCCTACAACAACTCTTATGGAAAGATGCCTTCTGAATTTGAAACTAGTGTTAAGGAGTTTATGATCTCGCAAAAGAATTTCAATGCTATGCTTGAAGAGAAATTGCTTAAGGTTGATGAATTGGCTAGAAGCGTGGATAGAATTACTCTTGATGTTGATTCTTTGAAACTTAGATCTATCCCACCTAAGCATGATATCAATGAGTCTCTCAAAGCCATGAGAATTTCCATTGATGAATGCAAAGAAAGAACCGCTAGAATGCGTGCTAAAAGAGAAGATTATATTAAATCGTGTTCTTCTAGTTATCATGAAAATAAAGATGAAGATCTGAAAGTTATTGATGTGTCTCCTATTAGATCCTTGTTTTATAGTATTAATCTTGATGAAAATAGGATTGGAGATGATTCTGCTTTAAGGTGTCCCAATGATTCGGAGTTTTTAGATCTTGATGCTAAAATTGCTAAAAGTGGGAATGAAGAGATTAAAACTTTGCATAGTGATGAACCCACTACATTGGATTTCAAGGGATTCAATTATGATAATTGCTCTTTGATTGATTGTATTTCCTTGTTGCAATCCGTGCTAAATTCTCCGCATGCTTATAGTCAAAATAAAGCTTTCACTAAACATATAGTTGATGCTTTGATGCAATCTTATGAAGAAAAACTTGAGTTGGAAGTTTCTATACCTAGAAAGCTTTATGATGAATGGGAACCTACTATCAAAATAAAAATAAAAGATCATGAATGCTATGCTTTGTGTGATTTGGGTGCTAGTGTCTCCACTATCTCAAAAACTTTGTGTGACTTGCTAGGGTTCCATGAGCTTGATGATTGTTCTTTAAATTTGCATCTTGCAGATTCCACTATTAAGAAACCTATGGGAAGAATTAATGATGTTCTTATTGTTGCCAATAGGAATTATGTGCCCGTAGATTTCATTGTTCTTGATATAGATTGCAATCCTTCATGTCCTATTATTCTTGGTAGACCTTTCCTTAGAACGATTGGTGCAATTATTGATATGAAGGAAGGAAATATTAGATTCCAATTTCCGTTAAGGAAAGGCATGGAACACTTTCGTAGAAATAAAATCAAATTACCATATGAATCTATCATGAGAGCCACTTATGGATTGCCTTCCAAGGATGGCAATACCTAGATCTATCTTGTATCGTGCCTAGCTAGGGGCGTAAAACGATAGCGCTTGTTGGGAGGCAACCCAATTTTTTGTTTTTTTGTTTTTGTTGCTGTTAGGGATTAAATATTGCATCTAGCATATGATTATATGTTGTTTCATGTTTTGTTTAGTGTTTGTGCCAAGTAGAACCTTTGGGAATACTTGTAAATTTTTTATATGATCTTGCTGTGAAAAACAGAATCATGAGCGCTTGCTATAGTAGTTATGGGATTTCACTGTAGCGTGCTTTTTAGTTGATTCCTTTTGCAGATGATTGGTAGACAAATTGCGCAAATTCAACAATTTAGTTTGAATTTTTTGAGTTCCAGAAGTAGGCGAATCCTGCAGATTACTACAGACTGTTCTGTCTTTGACAGATTCTGTTTTTCGTGTGTTGTTTACTTATTCCGATGCATCTATGAGTAGTATTGGAGGATATGAACCATAGATAAGTTGGAGTACAGTAGGTTTAAAACAAAGAATGAATTCATTGTTGTACCTTTGAGTAGTGGTTTGCTTTCTTATACTAACGGAACTCACGAGAATTTTTGTCTAAGTTTTGTGTTGTGAAGTTTTCAAGTTTTGAGTATTGCTTTGATGGACTATGGAACAAGGAGTAGCAAAGGCCTAAGCTTGGGTATGCCCATGTCAGCCCAAGTAAATTCAAGATAATCAAAAGCCTAAGCTTAGGGATGGCCCGGGAAGGCATCCCCTCTTTCGTCTTCATCCATCGGTAACTATACTTGGAGCTATATTTTTATTCGCAACATGATATGTGTTTTGCTTGGAGCGTCTTGTATAATTTGAGTCTTTGCTTGTTAGTACACACCTATTTGAGAGAGTTAAATATGGCCTAGAAATTGTTAGAACACTCTATGTGCTTCACTTATATCTATTGAGTTGAATAGTTTTGCTTCAGTGCTTCACTTATATCTTGTAGAGCACGGTGGTGGTAATATGTTGTAGAAATTGTTGAACTCTCATGATTCACTTATATCTATTTGAGAGTCTATTAAAACAGCATGGTAATGTGTTTAGGCTAAAGAAACTAGTCTTCACATGATAGACATCCAATGTTAATGTAGTAAAAAAATCACACTAAGTGCATTGAATAGAATGAGATATTGGATGCTTGATAATTGTTTTTAGATACGGGGATAGTGATATTAGAGTCATGCTAGTGTAGTTATTATGAAATTGAGAAATATTTGTGTTAAGGTTAGTGATTCCCGTATCATGCACATATGGTGAACCGCTATGTGACGAAGTTAGAGCATGGGGTATTTGTAGAGTGCCAACCTTTGTGTGGCGGTCAGGGCCGCGCGATGGTTAACTCCAACCAACCCCCCCCCCCTAGGAGCATGCGTTGATTGCTTTGTTTTGATGACTCGTAGATTTTTGCAATAAGTATATGAGTTCTTATGACTAATGTTGAGTCCATGGATTATACGCACTCTCACCCTTCCACCATTGCTAGCCTCTCTTGTACCGCGCAACTTTCGCCGGTGTCATAAACCCACTATATATCCTTCCACAAAATAGCCACCATATTGTTCCTCAAAACAGCCACCATACCTACCTATTATGGCATTTACATAGCCATTCCGAGATATATTGCCATGCAACTTTCCACCGTTCCGTTTATATGACACGCATCATATTGTCATATTGCCATGCATGATCATGTAGTTGACAACGTATTCGTGGCAAAGCCACCATGCATAACTTCATACATGTCACTCTTGTTTCATTGCACATACCGGTACACCGCCGAAGGCATTAATATAGAGTCATACTTTGTTGTTGTAGTATCGAGTTGTAATGAAAGTGTGATGATCATCATTATTAGAGCATTGTCCCATGGGAGGAAAGGATAAATCTATAAAGCCCCTCCTCAAAAAAATGAACAAAAAAGAAAAAAAAAAGGCCAAAGAAAAAAAGAAAGGCCCAAAAAAAAGGGAAAAAGGAAAAAAATAGGAAAAAGGGACAATTGCTACTATCTTTTTCCACACTTCTGCTTCAAAGTAGCACCATGTTCTTCATTGTAGAGAGTCTCATGTTTAGTCACTTTCATATACTAGTGGGAATTTTCATTATAGAACTTGGCTTGTATATTCCAACGATGGGCTTCCTCAAATGCCCTAGGTCTTCGTGATCAAGCAAGTTGGATGCACACCCACTAGTTTCTTTTGTTGAGCTTACATTCATATTTAGCTCTAGTGCATTCGTTCCATGGCAATCCCTACTCACTCACATTGATTTCTATTGATGGGCATCTCCATAGCCCGTTGATACGCTGATGGCTTCTCGCCCCTCGTTGGTTACCCCAAGTGGAAGGTTTTAGATGCAGTGTAGCGGAAGTTTTCCCTTGGCAATACCAAGGATCGATTTCCCTGAGACTCCCAGTTTCAACAAGAAGGTGTCAACTGCTAACGGCGCCAGATATTAGCAATCAACGTGGACCTGCACACAGGTACAATAACTTTGCTCCCAACGAGTACAGAGATGTTGTCAATCCCTCCGGCCTTGTAGTTTACAAAGGATCAAACGCAAGTGATAATAGTGATAGATATAATTGCAATAGTAAGTAAAAGCGGAAAGTAAATAGTGGATGTGATCAATGACGGTAATATGGACCGGAGTCTCATGATGTTCACTAGTGATGTCTCTCTCCCAAAAGACGATAAAACAGCTACGTGAGGTAAACGAATTACAGCTGGGCAATTGACAGGACCATGTGCGCAAACCAATGCTGACTAAGTTGCAAGAAAGGTAGAGGTTCAAAGCATGGGCGGTACGCCGAGGTAAGTAGACCGAAATCCATCTGCATCTACTACTAATCATCCACCTTGAGATATCTATCCAGAACATCTCGCTGGTATTAAGTTGCGAGTCCCACCCATAGTGTAAACTCAAAGCAACAGACAACTGCATTAAAAGAACTTTGCGTAAAGTAAACAATCCTTGCACCCGCGGGCACAAGCTCCGTTATTTTCCCCCTTGTGGCAACAGCACATCCCCTAGACTCATGTTTCTGTCACTCAAACTAGTCATCGAGGGGCATGAACCCACAATCAAGCATAACGTTCCCTCTTGGAGTCACTACCTACTACTTGGCCAAAGCAATAAGTAAAAACGGAGAACATGCAAGAATTACTTACGAACATAAATATAAAAGAGGTGAATCAAATATATTACTCAAACACAATCTGAACATAATCTCATAATCCATCGGATCCTAGCAAACTCATCATAGCAACAGCATAAGGATTACATATGTGCCTCGATCATGTAGGGCAGCTCACGAGGACTAATTAGTGAAGCACAAGAACGGGAGGAGAACATCACATAGCTACTGGTCATGGACCCATGGTCCAAGGGAGACTACTCACAACTCATCCGGGAGGCGTCCATGATGGTGGAGAAGCTCCCGGTGGTGATCCTGCCCTCCGGCAGGGTGCCGGGAAGAGTTCTCCTGGTGCTCCCGATCTTGGAAGCGGCGGCGGAACAGAGATGAGATCGCAAAAAAGAGTTCCCGTCTCGAGGGTTTCGGGAGACGCTTTAAATATATGCCAAAGGGGGGCATCAGACGAGGCTCGGGGGGCCCAGGCGCCCCCCGGCGCGGCCCAGGGGGGCGCGCCACCAGGGCGCCTGGGGCCCTGGTGGTCCCCCTCCGGCTGTGCTTCGGGTGCCTTGTAGCTTCTGGAACGCTGATTTTTTATATAATTTTTCTGGATTTTTTCTGGCAGTTCTCGTAATGTGAAAACCTGAAATACAAAAACAGCCGAAAACAGAAACTGGCACCGGGGTGCACTGAGTTAATAGGTTAGTCCAAATATGATCAAAAGTGTATGGAAGTGTATAAATAACATAGCAATATCACCCAAAAGAGGCATGGAGCAAGCAGAAATTATAGATACGTTTTGGACGTATCAACATCCCCAAGCTTAATTCCTGCTCGTCCTCGAGTAGGTAAATGATAACAAGAATAATTTATGTGGTGACATGCTATTAACCATATAGGACTTTTTTGTAGTCATATGACAAAAGCTTACTGAGACAATGAATCTATAGTTAGTAAGTTGCCTCATGAGAAAATCACAAAGAACTGAAAGTTTTACAATATGATATTGAAACATCAAATAGATTTGTAATGAACATGATGTGCAAATATGATAAAGTGATATCTCGCTTGCCCCCTTTAGTGAAGCAAAACATAAATGCAGGGGCACCTCCAAGGTTTAAGTGATGACTAGATACAATGATTTCAAAATAAACGATATCACAATCATGCAAAAGACAATGCTACTTTGGGACAATGCACATTACACTCAGAATGACAATCATGCTCTCAGTAGTTGGTGCTTTAAAAAGAAGGTGGAGACTCTCGAACCGTGGCTTTTGTTGGCAAGGTTGAAAACCCGTAATCGGAAACAAAGACAAAACATGTACCAGAGCTCTTGGTTTTAAAACAGAGGTAATAATTTTTTTTAGATCATGCATGTTTCGTCAACGAATGCTAGCAGACAACTCAATCACTTCTTGAGATGGACAAGTTTCGAGGAACGGCTCCCGAATGAGGACGATCACATCCTCTTAATCTCCTTTGTTTATCACTGCCAAAGTTTTCTGATTTCTCATGAACAAAGCGTGAAGGAGGGTTTGTTTGTTATATTATCTTTTTGAGCTGGGCGCACTCAATGCCAGTTCCTTCTCGTCTTATGGGTTTGCACATTATACATGCAATCCCGGGGTGAAGCTTGTCGAACTTAAAAAGATCATGAATTAACCACTACTTCCTCATGAACTTACAACAGAGGCACAAAATAGGAATGCTTTTCTTTGGATAATTTTGAGATGGTATATGCAAGTCTCCGTTAGGAATGGCAGGTAAATACCATGTAGGAAGGTATGGTGGACTCATATGGCATAACTGGTATAAAGGAATTTGGATGCACAAGCAGTCAGTCCGCTTAGTACAGGCGAAGGTCAGCAAAAGACTGGGAGCGACCAACTAAGAGAGCAATGACGGTCATAATCATGCAGAGCGACAAAGCAACATTGAATCTGGCATGGAAGTTATATCGCTACTCAGAAACAAAAGATCATCAAGGCTTGACAGACTTTCTTTACAGTCTTAAATATGCGTGAGCATACGCCAAGTCAATCAAAATAAATTCTTTGAAGGAAGATATTACTAAACCATACCACATCATAGGTAAACAAACCATGTTGGTACTCCAATAACACATTGGGAACCCCCCAGCTATTTGAGACTAACCATAAGAAAACATGAACTACTAAGCGCCATTATGCACGTAGCATCTTTATCATAGACATATCAACCAATGCAACGGAAGCAAACTCTCTTAATAAGATAAGCATGATAACTAAAGAGAGTTCAAGCAACCAACTAAACGAAAGCTCTTTCAAAAGATAAGCATGAAACTGAGAGCTGAACATGATAGTAGCTATTAAAAGACAAAGAACACACACAGCAAGGATAGACATGAAAATTCTATGTTATGTTCTAGGTAGAAGTGGAGCGTGTTTCTCTCCCACATAAAGAAAGCTGAGTTTCGACTCGTTATGAAAAAGAAAACTAAAAAGGAAACTAAAAGCAAGACGCTCCAAGCATAGCACATAACACATGAAGTGATTAAAATATAGTGGAACGAAAGACGAACTGATAATGTTGATGGAGAAGGGGATGCACGGCGGAATCCCCAAGCTTAGACGCTTGAGTCTCCTTGAATATTTCTTGGGGGTGCATGGGGGCATCCCCAAGCTTGAGCGTTTGACACTCCTGGATCTTTTTATCATCTTCCCTCGCACACTTGAAAACTCCCTTCATACATAACTCATCATAATCTGATTAGCGAGGTTAGTACCCATAATAAAATAATTGTTCCTTGCTGGAAATAAAGATATTCTTGAAGTTCTACTGTTTCTCAAGATTGCCAAAAGGTTTTTGCAAAGAAAAAGCAAGCTCTAGGTTTGCAAAATGAAGGAAAGGCAAAACAGGACAGAATCTGTGAAAAACAGAACAGCAGGTAGTAAATGATTTTTCCGGGGCACTTCTGCAATTCTAATCAAAAAACTCAAAACAGACGCACGAAAGAAAATTATATAGAGCACACTGTCGAAAAAATTCAGACCAAAAAGATGATCTGGTGATTTTATACGAATTTTTCTATCCAAGGACAGAATATGTTTCCTCGACAGCACGTCACAACTTTTGAACTTTCTTGCAATCAGAGGCTATACTTGGCACAAAATTGAAAAGCAAAGATACAATGATGATGCTACAGTAGTAACAACATCAAGACAAAACAAAAGAAAAATAAAATTTATTCATTGGGCTGCCTCCCAAAAGCGCTTTCTTTTATGCCTTTAAGCTAGGCATAATGCATAGAGATCAAGTCTTATCAAGAGTAAAAGAATAGCTAGCCCGTATAACGGACTCAAAAGGTAACTTAATCTTCTTTCGAGGGAAGTGTTCCATCCCTTTCTTGAGAGGAAACTGGAATTTAATATTTCCCTCTTCCATGTCAATGA
The DNA here is from genome assembly GCA_902687465.1 of Secale cereale. NCBI lineage: Eukaryota > Viridiplantae > Streptophyta > Magnoliopsida > Poales > Poaceae > Secale > Secale cereale. Next base: position 833,514,839 of record LR738714.1, read on the forward strand.
TAGCACCAACGATGCGTAGAAAAGGACGTCCCAAAATAATTGGACACGAAGGTTCACATTCAATATCCATAATAGTAAAATCAACGGGAACATAGTTGTCATTGACAATGATAAGAACATCGTCGATCCTCCCCAAAGGTTTCTTTACGGAAGAATCAACGAGACGAACACCAAAAGAACAAGAATCAAAAGGTTTCAATTTATGCATATCATATATTCTTTTGGGCATAATGGAGGTACTAGCTACAATATCACTTAAGCATAGCAAGAGAAGTTGTTTATTTTAATTTTAATCATAGGGTCCCAACCATCTTCTAGCTTTCTAGGTATGGAGGCTTCTACTCTAAGTTTCTCCTCCCTAGCTTTGATGAGAGCATTAGTGATATGCTCTGTGAAGGCAAGGTTAATCGTGCTAGTGCGGGGATCTCTAGACATCTTGTGAAGGAAATCAATAACTTCAGTAAGAGTGCAATTGTCAAAATCAAGGTCACTACCATCAAGTAAGGTGGTAGTGGTGTCCTTTAGGTTCACTTGTTTGGTAGTTTCTATAGTCATAGCATCACCATTAATAGGTCCATCGGGACCAGGAGTGCATTGGGTGCTAAGAGTTTGGATATCCTCAACAACTTGGATAGTAGCAACAATGTGGTGGGTAGGAAGGCTCTTAATTCTATCTTCTTCCTCCCTTAGGGGTGCAACCACTTCGGGTTTAGCTGCCATTTGGTTTATTAAAGTGGCTTGTGTGTGGGACATGTTGGAAACTTGGGTCTCAGTGATAGTGAGCCTAGTCTGGAGGTTAGAAATCTCAATATTTATGCTTTCTAATTGTCTACTAATGTTTTGCAAGATAGCAGTATGCTCATTTAATTGACTCAAGAAGGTTTTGTTTTGTTCATATTGGGTGTGCATGTAATTCTTAGTGGCCTTCTCTATTTCTAGAAGTTTCTCATAGCCAGGCAAGTCTATATCTTTTTGGGTGGAGTTCTTGGTGATAGGATAAGCATTGTTGTTCCCATAGGAATTAGAAGGGAACGGTCTAGGATTGCTACCAAAGTTACTCCTATAAGCATGAGCAATCACAAAATCTAAAGGATCATAACTAGGATCAATAGAAGATTGCTTGGAAAGTAGGGACATGATCAAGTCAGCTTTTTCATTTAGGGAGGAAATCTCCTCGACAGAGTTTACCTTCCTACCTGTTGGAGCGCGTTCGGTCTGCCATTGGGAATAGTTGGTCATCATCTCATCGAGAAGCTTCGTGGCAGCACCAAGTGTAGTTGACATAAAGGTTCCTCCCGTGGCCGAATCTAACAAGTTCCGCGAGGTAAAGTTCAAGCCTGCATAAAAAGTTTGGATAACCATCCAAGTAGTCAAACCATGAGTAGGGCAGTTCTTGATAAGAGATGTCATACGTTCCCAAGCTTGGGCAACGTGTTCATTGTCCAATTGTTTAAAATTCATTATGTTACTTCTTAGTTGGATAATTTTAGCAGGTGGATAGTATTTTCCAATAAAAGCATCTTTGCACTTGTCCCATGAATCTATGCTATTTCTAGGCAAAGACTGAAACCAAATTTTAGCTCCTCCTCTCAAAGAGAAAGGAAAAAGCTTAAGCTTAACAATATTACCATCTATTTCTTGGTACTTTTGCATATCACAAAGTTCAACAAAGTTGTTTAAGTGTAAAGCAGCATCATCTCCAGCACCGGAGAATTGATCTTTCATGACTAAGTTCAGTAAAGCAGGTTTAATTTCATACGAAGGTGCTGAAGTGGCAGGTGTAGTGATAGGTGTGCAGATAAAGTCATCGTTGTTGTGACTAGTGAAGTCACACAACTTGGTGTTCTCGGTGGAACCCATAGTAGCAAGCAAGCAAGAGAACTATTTTTGTGATTTTCGATAAAAGATACTAAAGCAAAACTGAAAGGTAAACTAACAAGACTAAAAGCAAAGGTAAAAGATAGCGTGCAACTCCCCTATCCTGAAGAGTGGAGTCCCCGGTAACGGCGCCAGAAAACTTTGCTTGATGGCTTCTCGCCCCTCGTTGGTTACCCCAAGTGGAAGGTTTGAGATGCAGTGTAGCGGAAGTTTTCCCTTGGCAATACCAAGGATCGATTTCCCTGAGACTCCCAGTTTCAACAAGAAGGTGTCAACTGCTAACGGCGCCAGATATTAGCAATCAACGTGGACCTGCACACAGATACAAATAACTTTGCTCCCAACGAGTACAGAGAGGTTGTCAATCCCTCCGGCCTTGTAGTTTACAAAGGATCAAACGCAAGTGATAATTGTGATAGATATAATTGCAATAGTAAGTAAAAGCGGAAACTAAATAGTGGATGTGATCAATGATGGTAATATGGACCGGAGTCTCATGATGTTCACTAGTGATGTCTCTCTCCCAAAAGACGATAAAACAACTATGTGAGGTAAACGAATTACAGCTGGGCAATTGATAGGACCATGTGCGCAAACCAATGCTGACTAAGTTGCAAGAAAGGTAGAGGTCCAAAGCATGGGCGGTACGCCGAGGTAAGTAGACCGAAATCCATCTACATCTACTACTAATCATCCACCTTGAGATATCTATCCAGAACATCTCGCTGGTATTAAGTTGCGAGTCCCACCCATAGTGTAAACTCAAAGCAACAGACAACTGCATTAAAAGAACTTTGCGTAAAGTAAATAATCCTTGCACCCGCGGGCACAAGCACCGTTGTTTTCCCCCTTGTGGCAACAGCACATCCCCTAGACTCATGTTTCTGTCACTCAAACTAGTCATCGAGGGGCATGAACCCACAATCAAGCATAACGTTCCCTCTTGGAGTCACTACCTACTTGTCGGGGGAAACTGTCCGCCACGAGCACCTATGGGACCGGAGCCCCTTGTCTGTGCGGTACGAGGGCGGAGGGAGCACAAAGAGCAGATCGAAGCAAGCACGCGGGCAGTTTTACCCAGGTTCGGGCCGCACGGATGCGTAAAACCCTACTCCTGCTTGGTTGTGTATTGTGTTGAGTGCTCGGGAGCTTGAAGAAGCAGCTACACCGTGCGTGAGAGTAATCTAGGTTTCGAACCCCCTCCACGTTGTGCATGGGCCTCCTTTTATAGTGCATGGGGTCACCGACAGGTGTCAACGTAGGAGAAAGGGGTAAAAATGTAAAAGAGGTGGTAGTTGTAACAGTGCGGGAACAGTGGAGCTACAGTACAGAACAGTGGTCTATACCTACTTTAACAGTGGGGGACAAGGGCATTTAATGCCCGTCGCCGTCGACCCCAAAAGCTCCCGCCTTAGCGTCTCCGTCCGCCACGGCGACGGATTTATCGCCGTGGAGTGCCACCGTGTACCCCAGGCTGCACAGCCATCCGCCACGCGTCCCTGGATAGGCCCCAGGGCGACGCGTGGGCCGATGAGCTGGAGCGCGGGCACACAGCGCAGCCCTCCCGGCAAGCACCTTGCCGGGGCCTCGATCTTGCCGGGCCCGGGAACTTGCCGCTCCCCGGGCCCCTTGCCGGGGCGCGCATAGCGCCGAGGTGATGTCTTCTAGTCTTCCTGGCAAGCTCCTCTTGCCAGGGTCTTGTGTTGGTGAAACAGTCTTGAGCCTGGTACGGCCTTCCCGGCAAGCTCCTCTTGCCGGGGTCTCGATCTTCTGTCTTGTATACTTTGTTTTTGAATGGTTTAATAGGAGGCAGGAAGGTCTCCGGCGAGCACGCAGTAAACCTTGCCGCGGGAAGCTGCAACTGCCCGTGCACAAGTTGGGGTACTGGGGTACCCCTACCTTAGTACACCGACAGGAGCCCCCGGGCCTGGGCCACACACGGTGCCGAGCGCTGTTGGGCAAGGCCCAAAACAGTGCACGGGCACCCGCGGCCCGCGGCGCGCCGAATCCACTCCCATATCCGCCGCACCCCACGGTAACGGCACGCGTCGATTGCGGCGCCGTGGGATGGGAGTGCCCACTATCTCTTAATGGAAAGGGCGAAACGCCCCCCACTCCCCCATAAAAGCTGAGGTAGCGGGCGCGGTTCCCCTCCCTGTGCTCTCATTACGTCGTCTTCCACCTGCAAAAGATTCCTTCTTGCGCTCCGCCTCCACAGCTCCGCCGCCGCCGAGCTCTTCGTCCCCTTCCTTCCGCCGCGCCCGCCATGGCCCCAAAGGCCGACAAGGCGAAAGCGGAGAAATCCAAGAAGGAGAAGTCCGAGCAAGCAGCCAAGCTCATCGCTTACCGGAAGCGGCACGTCGTCTTCCCACCGAAGCTCGGCGTGCAAGAACTCTGGAACAAGTATTACTTGTTCTGGTCCAAGGGCACCGACGCGCATCCCCGCACCCGAGCATACCCGGCCGCCGCCAAGGACAACTATCCCGGCGGGTATCACTTCTTTGCTGCCTTTTTCCACTGTGGTCTCTGTCCTCCTTTTTCGAACTTCTTCTGTGATATCATGAATACGTATGGCTTCCATCTGCTTGATTTCACCCCCAACGCCATTCTCACCATGGCTGTTTTCGCACATATGTGCGAAAACTTCATAGGAGTCCACCCCAACGTAGCCCTCTTTAGACACTTTTTCACTCCTAGAGCCGAGGCCGATGCCCCCCTCTCCGGAGGAATTTCTTGGGTCTTCCGTCTCAATAAGAAAGGGTCGTACTTGCCGGGGGAGCTCCGCGGCAAGTGGGAGGAATGGCGAGCGGAGTGGTGCTGGATTGTAGAAGACCAGCCGCAAGCCTTCACTGCGCCGCGCACAACGCCTATCGTGCGCGGCAGAGATTGGAGTGATCTAGACTCCGACGACGTCAAGCTCGACATCGCCCTCGTCCGGATTCTTCGTCTTCGGCTGGCCCGGCTGTCAGTTGCCGAGGTGGGCGCAGATTTCCTCCGCCGGCGCATCGCCCCTCTCCAGGACCGGAAGAGGCCGGCCTGGGAGTACGGCGGCCCGGCAGACATCATGAGGCTGCGCCCCGGGCTTAATTTCAACTTCACCACTCTGGAGCTGCGCGGGATGGTACGGGAACTCTTCAAGTACGACCCGACGCACCCCGAGTGGTTCAGGACTCCCCGGGAAGTGGTGCCGCTCTGCAACAACGCCGCGAGGGACCGGATCCTTGCCATGATGCCGATGTGCGACTCGCATGGCTTGGACCGCTCGTGGATCACCCCGAAGCCCATCGACGTCCTCAACTTCTACGACAACCTCGTCGAGGTGGCGAGTAACAAGGAGGACCTCAAGCTGCATACGCGGGACACCACCGACCAGGAAATCGCCTACATAGCTTCTCGGGCTGAGGAGGCCGCCGCAGCCGCGGCGGCAGGAGTCTTCGGGTTCTCGCCGGAGGAGGCGGAGGCCGAAGAGGTGTCCACCCAGGCGGAAGAGGCGGAGATCCGTCGGTTGCTGAACCTCCCGCCCGACGCGCTCGCCGGGGTCCCCTCGTTGAGGCACTCCGGGATCCATGGGATCGCGACGGAGGCTGCGGCAAGGGAGGGCACCGCCGGAGGAAGCAGAGGCGCCGCGAGGGGCGGAGGCGCCAAGGGAAAGAGGGCCGCAGCGCTGGATGCTGGGCCCAGCGAGCCGGCCGGGGCAGAGGAGGAGGAGGAGGAGGAGGCCGAAGACTCCGGCGGATCCACGGAGTTATACGCCGACGACCTCTCCTCGTCGGAGAGCTCCCCGCCCCCGGCAAGCCCGAAGGAGTCCCCGGCAAAGCGCCTCCGCAAGGCGGCGACGGGGGAAAGGGCGCAGGCGCCCCGGCAACAGCCACCTCGGCGGGCGGCTCCCCGGGGGAGTCAAGCCGCGCCAAGGCCGTCCGGCGCACCAGCCGCAGCGGAGGCGGCCCGTGCGCGGACCACGACGGAGGCGCCCCGCAGGCCGGCAGCGAGCCGGCAGGGGTCTTCTCGGAGCGGAGCAACGGCTCCGCCCGCCCCCCGGGCGCCGGCAGCCACAGGGGCTGGGTCTTCGCAGCCCCCAGCCCCGGTGAGCACCAAGCGCGCGAGGGAGTCTTCGCCTCCCGCTCCTCGCGTCGACGCGCCCACGGTGGAGTATGACTTCTCCGCCCTGAGCGAGGACGACGAGGAAGACCAGGAGTAAGGATCCGAGATTCTTCATCTTCTTGATTTTTGTCTTGAACTTTTGTTGATGCTGACTCTGTCTTCTGTTCTGATTTCAGGACCCTGGCCCATCGCGCAGCGAAGAAGGCCAAGGCGCCCGAGGCCGAGGTCGCGGAGGACTCGGCAGCGGCGGCAACAGAGGGCGCGCCGGAGCCGAGCCTGCCGGACTCTGGCACTGCTCCGATGAGCAGCCCCCAGCGCAGCCCGCAGCGCAGCCCCCAGCGTAAGTCTGGGGTCCTTTCTTTTCGCTTGTCGGGGTACGTCTGAGGCTTTTGATTTTATCTTCATGTTTTGACATCTCTTGCCTTGTTCCGTGCAGAGGAGGAGCCGCAGCGGGAAGAGCGCCCGGAGACCACCGCCGAGGAGCCGCAGGCACCGCCATCCCCGCCAAGGCAGGACTCTCCGGCAAGGGAGAGTGCTCCGTCAAGGGCCGGTACTCCGCCGAGGCAGAGTACCCCGCCCAGGACGAGCAGCCCGGCAAGGGCGGCCACCCCGCCAAGGCCAAGTTCCCCGGCGAGGGCGACTACTCCGACGAGGCCGAGCTCCCCGGCGAGGGAGCCCGCCGCTGAGGACGTCCGCCAAGGTAACCTTTGTAACTTGTCTTCTTGGCTTGTCTCTTTTTTGGATATTTGCTTGGGTCTTGAGTTTCTTTGTCTTCTTCTTCTTTCTAGATCTTCCTCCTCCTGTGCCCATGGAGACGGAGGTGATTATCCTCGAGGAGGAGGACGCGCAGGGCGGCGGCGGCGACGCTCCAGTCGTCGAGGAGGTGGGCGAGGCCGCCGAGCCGGCCACGCAAGAGACTGCTCCGGCTGCGGGCGCAGCGGCCGGGGAGGGGGACGGTGGCCGCACCGCCGACCCGGAGGTGGCGGGAGCATCGGATGCTGCACCGGCCACCGGTCCCTCCGCCGGCGAGGAGCAAAGGTTCTATCTCGAGGCCCCCAATGGCGTCTTCATCCAGATGCCGTGGGGGTCTTCGTCGCGAGCTCCTGCGGAGGGCGAGGCGTTCGACGGAGAGGTCCTCGCCTCCGCAGGCCTGAAGATCGTCCAGGCGCCCGGTGGAGGTGAGGGGCCCGAGGAGGAGCGATTGCTTCATCAGCTCCTGGCCCTTTACCGGGCCAGGCAAGCAAAACTCGCTTCCCGGGAGGCTCTTGCCGCCAAGGCCGCGGCAGAGATGGAGAAGCGTGCGGCGGAGCTCAGCGCCGCCAATCAGGCTGCCCTCCGCCAGGTGGCGGAGGAGCGTGAGCGTCTCGCCGGCGAGTACCAAGAGTGGGTACTTGAGAGGGCCGAAGCCGATGAACAGCAGCGTCTCGCCGGGGTGGAGATGTCCCGGCGAGAGGGAGAACTCGCGCAGCGGAAGGTTGAGCTGGACTCTCATGAAGAAGACCTTGCCGCTCGCGAGGCTGCCCTTGGCGGGGAGCTGAAGGAGGCGAAGGCCGCCGCGGTTGCCGCGGAGGACGCCAAGAAGGAGCTCGCCGCCAAGGTCGAACAACTGGAGAAAGCGATGAAGGTGAGCGCCGAGAAGGTTGCCGCGCTCATCCTGGAGCGCGAGAAGGATGCTCACACAAACTCAGAGCTCCAGGTGAGTTTATCCAAGAGGGGTGACGAGCTGAAGGCCGCCAAGGATTCCATTGAAGACTTGGAGCTGAAGGTCACCACCCTGAAGGAATCGCTTGATGCTGCCCGGGCCCAGGAGACCAAGTTGAAGGATGAGCTCCGCAAGGAGCGAACCTTGGTGGAGAGCGTCAACAAGGCCTCCGAGCTCTTCCGGCAGACTATCGAGGTGTGGACCGAAGAGCTGGTTTCTTCTGCGTCCAATATTGACCAGGAGTTGCTGGCGTTGAAGGTTGAACATCTTATCTACTCGCCGGATCCAGATCTCCCGCACAGCGCCAAGCTCAGCCTCTTCTTCAGAGGCGTCGCTCCGGCTCTTGCAGGCCTCCGGAACCGCATCCCCGCGCAGCTGGCCGAGGAGTCGCGCCGGCTCTGCGCGGGAACTCTGGAGCGGGTCTTGACGAAGATCGTGTACCGCAACCCGGGGATCAACCTCACGAACGTTCTTCGCACCCTGCCGGCTGATGCAGACACGGAGGCCCTGAAGGAGCAGGTCGGCCACATCATCGCCAAGGTGGCAAAGCTTGGCAGGAAGGAAGGCGACCGCGTAGACTAGGGCTCCATTTATCTTTATCTTTTTGTTGCTGCACATTATGTTATGAACTCATTAGTCCATCGCGACAAGTTATCCTTGTAAGATATTTGCTTTACTTCAATCAATCAGTGCAATGTTATCTTCCTTGTTTCAATCCTTGACTTTGTATGTTTTTCACCCTTCGCTCCCGGGGAGCTTGCCGGCAAGGGGCCCTTGCCGCGAGCGCCGAGTGCTGGACTCCGAGCAGCCTGCTGGCCAAGGTCCTCGCCGGCAAGCAACCTTGCCGCAGCTGGTCGCAACGCACTTAGCTTGCTGAGCGTACTCGGAAACGAGGCAAGGGCGCGACACTTGTCGCAGCTCACTTAAATTGTTGAGTGGACTCGAAAACAAGATAAGGGTGCGGCAAGCTACGGGTAGGTTCCTCCGCGCACAGGTTTTCCATACAAAGTGCGATCGTTCAAGGAAGACAACCAAAATTTAAAATTTGAACTGGTCAAATTCTAACAACTTATCTTTCATATGCTGCTTGCTCATGTTGCTTGCTTTTCGATAAGGCTCTTCTTACTTGAACAGCACTTAGTCCCTCCTTCATCTCCTTCCCCCCCCGGCAAACTTGTGCGCGAGGAACGTTCCTTCTGCTTAAAAGAAAAAGAAAGGGAGAGGGAAACAAGCATATTGCCTTTCGGCGTAATAGTGTTTACCGTATGTCTGAGTGTTGCATCAAATGTCAAACAGAACATGCAAATAGCAAAGAGAAGCATGCAAAAGGCAATCGATGCGAGAAACACGAAAACTTTACTGATGCACGGGGTCTGCGCCCGGCTTTGTACAAAGGGTTACATGCAACAGCGGCAAAGCTTGTACAAAAGGTGGTTGCCGGAGCGGATCACGGCAACCGCGCCTTAGGGGTGAAACTTGCGAAGATGCTCTATGTTCCAGGAGTTGCTCACCGGTAAGCCTTCTTCGGTCTCGAGGCGGACAGCGCCGGGCCTCGTAACTTGTCTCACCCGATAAGGGCCTTCCCACTTCGGCGTCAACTTGTTGGAATTCTTGGCGGACTGAACACGCCGAAGAACAAGGTCGCCTTCCTCGAGACTCCTGGCCTTGACTTTGCGGCTATGGTAGCGGCGCAAAGCTTGCTGGTATCGAGCAGCTCGTACAGCAGCCTGGAGACGTCCCTCCTCAAGGAGCAACGCGTCATCTTGCCGCAGTTGCTCTTGCTCGAGCTCATCATAAGCGAGTACTCGAGGAGATCCGTATACGAGTTCCGTGGGGAGAACTGCCTCTGCTCCATAAACTAGAGCAAAAGGTGTCTGTCCGGTGGCTCGACTTGGTGTCGTTCTGATTGACCAAAGAGCCGCCGGGAGCTCCTCTATCCAATTCCTTCCGCACTTGCGCAGCCTGTCAAAGGTCCTTGTCTTGAGTCCGCGCAGCACTTCAGCATTTGCCCTCTCCGCTTGGCCGTTGCTCCTCGGGTGAGCAACGGAAGCGAAACAGACCTTGGCGCCAAGGTCTTGGACGTATTGCATGAAGGTGCGACTAGTGAATTGCGTACCGTTGTCGGTGATGATCCTGTTAGGGATCCCGAAACGGCAAACAATCGACCTGAAGAACCTGACTGCTGACTGTGCTGTCACCTTTCTCACTGGCTCCACTTCTGGCCACTTTGTGAACTTGTCGATTGCAACGTACAAGTACTCAAAGCCCCCGACAGCGCGAGGGAAAGGGCCGAGGATATCGAGCCCCCAGACCGAGAAGGGCCATGACAAAGGGATTGTTTGGAGAGCTTGAGCTGGCTGATGGATTTGCTTTGCATGGAACTGGCACGCTTCACACTTGGTTACTAGTGCAGTTGCATCTTGGAGGGCTTCTTGCCAAAAGAACCCTTGCCGGAAAGCTTTCCCGGCAAGTGCCCTTGCGCCAATGTGGTGGCCGCATATGCCTCCGTGTATTTCTGCCAACAGCTTCTGTCCATCTTCTCTGGAGATGCCTTTCAACCTGACACCGTTGAGTCTTCTTCTGTATAGCTCGTTATCCACGAACTGATACATACTTGACTGCCTGGTTATCTTCTCTATCTCTTGAGGGTCGTCGGGAAGTTCTCCGGTTTGCAGAAAACGGACGATCTGCTGCGCCCATGCTAGAGCCCGAGGCTCGACTGCAAGGACTAAAGGCTCGAGGGCCGCTGCGGGAACCTCAGCTTCTTCGGCAAAGACCTCTGGTCCTGCCGGAGCTGACGGTCCCCCGGCAAGCTCGCCGGGGCGAGGCTTGTCGGGAACACTTGCTTCAACTGCACAAGCCCGAGGGCTTGCAGGAGCAAACTGTTCCTCAGCGTTGTTGTTGATCTTGGAAACTTTGGCGGCGGGTTCAGGAAGATCCGCCGGCAAGTAGTCGCCGGAGACCAACTTTCTCTTTTTGGACTGCCCAATTGATGGTGTAACTGATGGCTGAGTCAGCTTGAGCAAAAAGGTCCCTGGTTCCACAGGTAACTTCATGCGGAAGGCCGAAGAATGGAGGGCCACTATCCGGAGCCTGATAGACTTCGCCAACAACGACTCTCCGCAGCAGCCGTCGACCTCACGGCCACGGCAGGCAGAGAAGACGAAGGCTATCGGCGACAAGACTGCCGGGGGTGCGACAAGCGTGCACTCCCCGCTGCAGAAGCAGAAGACGCCGCCCCGCCGGAACAACCCCGACGACGGCTCCACAGCCTCGTCGGACCCGCGGGCCCGTCGGGACCAGCGCCAGGTCCTCGACGACCGGCGAGATGAAGACGCTCGAACCACGATCGAGCGCCGCCGAGAAGCTCGGCGGCAATCCGACAAGAGAGCTGGGAACACTGTCGACGCACCCGCGCCCGGTGAACCAGGCGACTTGCCGTACGCGGCAGGATGCCCTGCGTTCACCCGCGAGCTGCGGCGCGTCCAGTGGCCCAGTATGAAGAACTTTAAGCCCGACGTACCGGAGAAGTACGACGGCAAGACGCACCCCTCGGAGTTTCTCAGCGTCTACACTATCGCAGTGCAAGCTGCCGGGGGGCGCGACGAGAAGATCCTAGCCAACTACTTCCCGCTCGTGCTGAAGCCGAACGTCCGTTCGTGGCTCATGCACTTGCCGGAAGGCTCTATCTCTTCTTGGGCCGACCTCTGCCATCAGTTTGTTGGCGCCTTCACCGGCGGCCACAAACCCCATGGCCAGGAGAGCGATCTCCACATCTTGGCCCAGAAGGAAGGCGAACCCCTGCGCAAGTATATCCAACGCTTCAGCCGGGTGCAGCACAACATCCCCGACGTTCACCCTGCCGCGGTTATCAGCGCGTTCCATCAGAACGTGCGTAACCGCCGCATGCGTGAGGAGATGGCGATGACCAAGATCAGGGACGTCAGCGAGCTCTACGCTCTTGCTGACAAGTGCACCCGCGCGGAAGAGGGGAGGAAGCTCCCCGGGGAGGATGCTGGCGCAGGGGGAAGCGACAGCGACGACGCCGCCCCGGCAAAGAAGAGCCGGCGGCGGAACAACAGAAGGAAGGGCAAGAAGGAAGTGCTTGCCGTCGAGAAGTCCGGCAAGGAGGCCCCCGCCAAGCAAGCGCAGGCTGGCGGCTCCGGCAAGGAGCCTGCCCCTGCGGCGGCGGCCGACAAGCCGAGTAGCTCCGACAAGCAATACTGTAAGATTCACCGCACCAAGGGTCACGATCTCTCCAATTGCAAGCGCGTCGAGTACCTCGTCGAGCAGCAAAAAGCTGAGTACGAGAGGCGCGACAAGGAGAAGGCCCAAGGTGGCGGGGAAGAGCCCAGCAAGAAGCGGCCGTTCAACGGCCGGGGAGGACGCCGCGGCAAGGCCAAGCAGCGGCAAGGAGATCGACCTCCCCGGGGCCGCGACAACGACGAAGACGACGATGAAGACATGGAGGACGACGAGAACAGCGAGCAGGAGTTCCAGAAGGCCACGGAGGTCCTGTGCGTCGACGGTGGCGCCTCCCTGCACACCTCCCACCGCCAGCTGAAACAGTGGGTGCGTGAGGTGAATGCAGCGGAGCCGCCCGTGGAGTCGCGCAGGCTCCTCAAATGGTCCAGCACGCCCATCGTTTTTGACCTTGAGGATCACCCTGACCGCACCACTGCGGTCGGGTGCTTGCCGATGCTGGTTTCTCCCACCATACGCAACCTCAAGGTCACCAAAATGTTGGTTGACGGCGGGGCCGGGCTGAATTTGATCTCCTCTGCTGTGATCAAGAAGCTCCAGATTCAAGACGGCGAGCTCGAAGAGACCGGTTCATTCCAAGGAATCAACCCGGGAAGAAGCAAGCCCAAGGGAAAGATCACTCTGCCGGTGACCTTTGGCGGGGAGCTCAACTTCAGGACTGAGCGCATCACCTTTGACGTTGCTGATATTCCATTGCCCTACAATGGAATACTCGGCCGTCCCGCCCTCGCCAAGTTCATGGCAGCTTCCCACTATGCCTACAACGTGCTGAAGATGCCGGGGCCGATAAGCGTCATCACTGTCCATAGCGACAAGAAAGATGCGCTTATTTGCGCCGACAAGATTTACCGGGATGCGGCAGCTGCGGCCGAGAAGGATACTCTCGCCGCTGAAGCCCCCGGGGGGAAGAAGACGAAGACCAAGTCCGGCAAGTGCTCTGGGACCCACTCCGGCAACCGCACCTCTTCGGAGTGCTGCGCCGCCGTCGAGGACGTTCCATCGAGCTCCACCGGCAAGAGCAAGAAAGGAATGGCTGCTCCTCCGGCAACCAAGAAGGTGTCCGCAAATGAGGATGGCACTGGTGGTACCTTCACCATCAGTGCCACCCTTGACAGCAAATAGGAAAGCGCGCTCGTCGCCTTCCTGCGGGCGAATGTCGATGTGTTTGCTTGGCAACCATCTGACATCCCCGGTGTTCCCAGGGAGGTGATTGAGCACAAGCTTGCTGTCTGTCCTCATGCGCGGCCCATCAAGCAGAAAGTGAGGAAGCAAGCCGTGGAGCGCCAAGAGTTCATCAATGAGGAGATCAAGAAACTAGAGGCAGCGGGCCTAGTTAGAGGTGTGATCCATCCGACGTGGCTGGCAAACCCAGTCGTCGTGCGCAAGGCCAACGGGAAGTGGAGACTGTGTATAGACTTCACCGATGTCAATAAAGCATGTCCCAAGGACCCTTTCCCTTTGCCGCGCATTGACCAGATCGTTGACTCCACTGCCGGATGTGAGCTACTCTGTTTTCTTGATGCATATTCAGGCTATCATCAGATTTTCATGGCCAAGGAAGATGAAGAGAAGACTGCGTTTATCACTCCATGTGGCACCTATTGCTTTATCCGCATGCCATTTGGACTGAAGAATGCAGGCTCGACCTTTGCAAGGGTAGTGTACACTGCTTTTGAGCCACAGATCCACAGGAATGTAGAAGCTTACATGGATGACATCGTGGTGAAGAGCAACAGCAAAGAAACACTGATTCAAGACTTGGAAGAAACGTTTCAGAACCTGCGCAGGATACAGCTCAAGCTGAACCCCGAGAAGTGCGTCTTTGGAGTTCCCTCCGGCAAGCTTCTCGGGTTCTTTGTATCACAGAGGGGGATTGAGGCCAACCCCGACAAGATCAAAGCCATCGAGCAGATAGAAGCCCCGAAGCGCGTCAAGGATGTCAGAAGGCTTGCAGGTTGCGTTGCTGCCCTCAGTAGGTTCATTTCAAAATCTGCAGAACGCGCCCTACCTTTCTTCAAAATCTTGAAGAAGGCAGGTCCCATGAAGTGGACTCCGGAAGCGGAGGCGGCGCTGCAGGATTTGAAGCGGTACCTGTCCTCCACTCCTATACTTGTCGCACCTAAACCACAGGAAAAGTTGTTGCTATACTTAGCGGCAACCAACCAGGTGGTTAGTGCTGCGTTAGTAGCGGAGAGGGAGTCCGACGAGGAGTCAGCGTCACCGGCAAGCGAATCTAGCGACAAGCAGGGGACTATCCCGACAAGCTCTGGCCCCGACAAGGAAGACTCTGCGCAGGAACAAGGAGAGGTGCGGAAGAAGATGGTGCAGCGCCCAGTGTATTTTGTAAGTTCCCTTCTCCAGGGAGCAAGATCAAGGTACTCTGGTGTGCAAAAATTGCTTTTCGGCCTCCTCATGGCCTCGAGGAAGCTGCGCCACTACTTCCAAGCCCATGAGATAACAGTGGTCACTCGCTTTCCGTTGAAGAGGATATTGCACAATCCAGAGGCAACAGGCAGGATCGTCGAGTGGGCACTGGAGTTGTCAAGCTTTGGACTCAAGTTTGAAAGTACTTCAACCATACAGAGCCGAGCTTTGGCAGAATTCATTGCTGAGTGGACCCCAACACCAGAAGATGAAGTTCAAGAAACGAGCGCACCCGTACAAGAAGCGACAAGTGAATGGGTAATGTATTTTGACGGTGCCTTCTCGCTGCAAGGCGCCGGTGCCGGCGTGGTACTCATCGCGCCCACCGGAGAGCACCTCAAGTATGTTATCCAGATGCACTTTCCCAGGGAGCAAGCGACAAACAACACTGCAGAATATGAAGGCTTGCTTGCCGGCCTCAGAATTGCGGCCGAACTTGGGATCAGAAAGCTGATTGTGCGGGGCGATTCTCAGTTGGTGGTCCGGCAAGTTAACAAGAGCTACCAGAGCCCTTTGATGGAAGCATATGTCGATGAAGTGAGGAAGCTTGAAGAGCACTTTGAAGGTCTGCAGATGGAGCACGTCCCAAGAGCTCAAAATGAGATTGCAGATGGCCTTTCAAAGTGCGCCGCGATGAAGTTACCTGTGGAACCAGGGACCTTTTTGCTCAAGTTGACTCAGCCATCAGTTACACCGTCAATTGGGCAGTCCAAGAAGAGAAAGTTGGTCTCCGGCGACTACTTACCGGCGGATCTCCCTGAACCCGCCGCCAAAGTTCCCAAGATCAACAATAATGCTGAGGAACAGTTTGCTCCTGCAAGCCCTCGGGCTTGTGCAGTTGAAGCAAGTGTTCCCGACAAGCCTCGCTCCGGCGAGCTTGCCGGGGGACCGTCAGCTCCGACAGGACCAGAGGTCTTTGCCGTAGAAGCTGGGGCTCCCGCAGCGGCCCTCGAGCCTTTAGTCCTTGCCGTCGAGCCTCGAGCTCCAGCATGGGCGCAGCAGATCGTCCGTTTTCTACAAACTGGAGAACTTCCCGACGACCCTCAAGAGATAGAGAAGATAACCAGGCAGTCAAGTATGTATCAGTTTGTGGATAACGAGCTATACAGAAGAAGACTCAATGGTGTCAGGTTGAAATGCATCTCCAGAGAGGATGGACAGAAGCTGTTGGCAGAAATACACGGAGGCATATGCGGCCACCACATTGGCGCAAGGGCACTTGCCGGGAAAGCCTTCCGGCAAGGGTTCTTTTGGCAAGAAGCCCTCCAAGATGCAACTGCACTAGTAACCAAGTGTGAAGCGTGCCAGTTCCATGCAAAGCAAATTCATCAGCCAGCTCAAGCTCTCCAAACAATCCCTTTGTCATGGCCCTTCTCGGTCTGGGGGCTCGATATCCTCGGCCCTTTCCCTCGCGCTGTCGGGGGCTTTGAGTACTTGTACGTCGCAATCGACAAGTTCACAAAGTGGCCAGAAGTGGAGCCAGTGAGAAAGGTGACAGCACAGTCAGCAGTCAGGTTCTTCAGGTCGATTGTTTGCCGTTTCGGGATCCCTAACAGGATCATCACCGACAATGGTACGCAATTCACTAGTCGCACCTTCATGCAATACGTCCAAGACCTTGGCGCCAAGGTCTGTTTCGCTTCTGTTGCTCACCCGAGGAGCAACGGCCAAGCGGAGAGGGCAAATGCTGAAGTGCTGCGCGGACTCAAGACAAGGACCTTTGACAGGCTGCACAAGTGCGGAAGGAATTGGATAGAGGAGCTCCCGGCGGCTCTTTGGTCAATCAGAACGACACCGAGTCGAGCCACCGGACAGACACCTTTTGCTCTAGTCTATGGAGCAGAAGCAGTTCTCCCCACGGAACTCGTATACGGATCTCCTCGAGTACTCGCTTATGATGAGCTCGAGCAAGAGCAACTGCGGCAAGATGACGCATTGCTCCTTGAGGAGGGACGTCTCCAGGCTGCTGTACGAGCTGCTCGATACCAGCAAGCTTTGCGCCGCTACCATAGCCGCAAAGTCAAGGCCAGGAGTCTCGAGGAAGGCGACCTTGTTCTTCGGCGTGTTCAGTCCGCCAAGAATTCCAACAAGTTGACGCCGAAGTGGGAAGGCCCTTATCGGGTGAGACAAGTTACGAGGCCCGGCGCTGTCCGCCTCGAGACCGAAGAAGGCTTACCGGTGAGCAACTCCTGGAACATAGAGCATCTTCGCAAGTTTCACCCCTAAGGCGCGGTTGCCGTGATCCGCTCCGGCAACCACCTTTTGTACAAGCCTTGCCGCTGTTGCATGTAACCCTTTGTACAAAGCCGGGCGCAGACCCCGTGCATCAGTAAAGATTTCGTGCTTTCGCATCGATTGCCTTTTGCATGCTTCTCTTTGCTATTTGCATGTTTTGTTTGGCATTTGATGCAACACTCAGACATACGGTAAGCACCATTACGTCGAAAGGCAATATGCTTGTTTCCCTCTCCTTTTCCTTTTCTCTTAAGCAGAAGGAACGTTCCTCGCGCACAAGTTTGCCGGGGGGGAAGGAGGTGGAGGAGGGGCTAAGTGCTGTTCAAGTAAGAAGAGCCTTGGACTAAGTGCTGTTCAAGTAAGAAGAGCCTTACCGAAAAGCAAGCAACATAAGCAAGCAGCATATGAAAGATAAGTTGTTAGAATTTGACCAGTTCAAATTTTAAATTTTGGTTGTCTTCCTTGAACGATCACACTTTGTATGGAAAACCTGTGCGCGGAGGAACCTACCCGTAGCTTGCCGCACCCTTATCTTGCTTTCGAGTCCACTCAACGATTTAAGTGAGCTTCGACAAGTGTCGCGCCCTTGCCTCGTTTCCGAGTACACTCAGCAAGCTAAGTGCGTTGCGACCAGTTGCGGCAAGGTTGCTTGCCGGCGAGGACCTTGGCCAGCAGGCTGCTCAGAGTCCAGCACTCAGCGCTCGCGACAAGGGCCCCTTGCCGGCAAGCTCCCCGGGAGCGTAGGGTGAAAAACATGCAAAGTCAAAGATTGGAACAAGGAAGATAACATTGCACTGATTGATTGAAGTAAAGCAAATATCTTACAAGGATAACTTGTCGCAATGGACTGATGAGTTCATAACATAATGTGCAGCAACGAAAAGATAAAGATAAATGGGGCCCTAGTCTACGCGGTCGCCTTCCTTCCTGCCAAGCTTTGCCACCTTGGCGATGATGTGGCCGACCTGCCCCTTCAGGGCCTCCGTGTCCGCATCTGCCGGTAGGGTGCGAAGAACGTTCGTGAGATTGATCCCCGGGTTGCGGTACACGATCTTCGTCAAGACCCGCTCCAGAGTTCCCGCGCAGAGCCGGCGCGACTCCTCGGCCAGCTGCGCGGGGATGCGGTTCCGGAGACCTGCAAGGGCTGGAGCAACGCCTCTGAAGAAGAGGCTGAGCTTGGCGCTGTGCGGGAGATCTGGATCCGGCGAGTAGATAAGATGTTCGACCTTCAAAGCAAGCAACTCCTGGTCAATGTTGGACGCAGAAGAAACCAGCTCTTCGGTCCACACCTCAATAGTCTGCCGGAAGAGCTCGGAGGCCTTGTTGACGCTCTCCATCAAGGTTCGCTCCTTGCGGAGCTCATCCTTCAGCTTGGTCTCCTGGGCCCGGGCAGCATCAAGCGATTCCTTCAGGGTGGTGACCTTCAGCTCCAAGTCTTCAATGGAATCCTTGGCGGCCTTCAGTTCGTCACCCCTCTGGGACAAACTCACCTGGAGCTCTGAGTTGGTGTGAGCATCCTTCTCGCGCTCCAGGGTGAGCGCGGCAACCTTCTCGGCGCTCACCTTCATCGCCTTCTCCAGTTGTTCAACCTTGGCGGCGAGCTCTTTCTTGGCGTCCTCCGCGGCAGCCGCGGCGGCCTTCGCCTCTTTCAGCTCCCCGCCAAGGGCAGCCTCGCGAGCGGCAAGGTCTTCTTCATGAGAATCCAGATCCACCTTCCGCTGCGCGAGCTCTCCCTCTCGCCGGGACATCTCCACCCCGGCGAGGCGCTGCTGTTCATCGGCTTCGGCCCTCTCAAGTACCCACTCTTGGTACTCGCCGGCGAGACGCTCTCGCTCCTCCGCCACCTGGCGGAGAGCAGCCTGGTTGGCGGCGCTGAGCTCCGCCGCACGCTTCTCCATCTCCGCCGCGGCCTTGGCGGCAAGAGCCTCCCGGGAAGCGAGCTTTGCTTGCCTGGCCCGGTAAAGGGCCAGGAGCTGATGAAGCAATCGCTCCTCCTCGGGCCCCTCACCTCCACCGGGCGCCTGGACGATCTTCAGGCCTGCGGAGGCGAGGACCTCTCCGTCGAACGCCTCGCCCTCCGCAGGAGCTCGCGACGAAGACCCCCACGGCATCTGGATGAAGACGCCATTGGGGGCCTCGAGATAGAACCTTTGCTCCTCGCCGGCGGAGGGACCGGTGGCCGGTGCAGCATCCGATGCTCCCGCCACCTCCGGGTCGGCGGTGCGGCCACCGTCCCCCTCCCCGGCCGCTGCGTCCGCAGCCGGAGCAGTCTCTTGCGCGGCCGGCTCGGCGGCCTCGCCCACCTCCTCGACGACTGGAGCGTCGCCGCCGCCGCCCTGCGTGTCCTCCTCCTCGAGGATAATCACCTCCGTCTCCATGGGCACAGGAGGAGGAAGATCTAGAAAGAAGAAGAAGACAAAGAAATTCAAGACTCAAGCAAATATCCAAAAAAGAGACAAGCCAAGAAGACAAGTTACAAAGGTTACCTTGGCGGGCGTCCTCAGCGGCGGGCTCCCTCGCCGGGGAGCTCGGCCTGGTCGGAGTAGTCGCCCTCGCCGGGGAACTTGGCCTTGGCGGGGTGGCCGCCCTTGCCGGGCTGCTCGTCCTGGGCGGGGTACTCTGCCTTGGCGGAGTACCCGCCCTTGACGGAGCACTCTCCCTTGCCGGAGAGTCCTGCCTTGGCGGGGATGGCGGTGCCTGCGGCTCCTCGGCGGTGGTCTCCGGGCGCTCTTCCCGCTGCGGCTCCTCCTCTGCACGGAACAAGGCAAGAGATGTCAAAACATGAAGATAAAATCAAAAGCCTCAGACGTACCCCGACAAGCGAAAAGAAAGGACCCCAGACTTACGCTGGGGGCTGCGCTGCGGGCTGCGCTGGGGGCTGCTCATCGGAGCAGTGCCAGAGTCCGGCAGGCTCGGCTCCGGCGCGCCCTCTGTTGCCGCCGCTGCCGAGTCCTCCGCGACCTCGGCCTCGGGCGCCTTGGCCTTCTTCGCTGCGCGATGGGCCAGGGTCCTGAAATCAGAACAGAAGACAGAGTCAGCATCAACAAAAGTTCAAGACAAAAATCAAGAAGATGAAGAATCTCGGATCCTTACTCCTGGTCTTCCTCGTAGTCCTCGCTCAGGGCGGAGAAGTCATACTCCACCGTGGGCGCGTCGACGCGAGGAGCGGGAGGCGAAGACTCCCTCGCGCGCTTGGTGCTCACCGGGGCTGGGGGCTGCGAAGACCCAGCCCCTGTGGCTGCCGGCGCCCGGGGGGCGGGCGGAGCCGTTGCTCCGCTCCGAGAAGACCCCTGCCGGCTCGCTGCCGGCCTGCGGGGCGCCTCCGTCGTGGTCCGCGCACGGGCCGCCTCCGCTGCGGCTGGTGCGCCGGACGGCCTTGGCGCGGCTTCACTCCCCCGGGGAGCCGCCCGCCGAGGTGGCTGTTGCCGGGGCGCCTGCGCCCTTTCCCCCGTCGCCGCCTTGCGGAGGCGCTTTGCCGGGGACTCCTTCGGGCTTGCCGGGGGCGGGGAGCTCTCCGACGAGGAGAGGTCGTCGGCGTATAACTCCGTGGATCCGCCGGAGTCTTCGGCCTCCTCCTCCTCCTCCTCCTCTGCCCCGGCCGGCTCGCTGGGCCCAGCATCCAGCGCTGCGGCCCTCTTTCCCTTGGCGCCTCCGCCCCTCGCGGCGCCTCTGCTTCCTCCGGCGGTGCCCTCCCTTGCCGCAGCCTCCGTCGCGATCCCATGGATCCCGGAGTGCCTCAACGAGGGGACCCCGGCGAGCGCGTCGGGCGGGAGGTTCAGCAACCGACGGATCTCCGCCTCTTCCGCCTGGGTGGACGCCTCTTCGGCCTCCGCCTCCTCCGGCGAGAACCCGAAGACTCCTGCCGCCGCGGCTGCGGCGGCCTCCTCAGCCCGAGAAGCTATGTAGGC
>LR738714.1:833539548-833614801 GCA_902687465.1 Secale cereale
GCCCTGGTGCCCCCCCCCCCCCCGGCTGTACTTTGGCTACGTGGAACCTTCCGGAATGCTGATTTTTTATATAATTTTTCTGGATTCTTTCTGGCAGTTCTCGTAATGTGAAAACCTGAAATACAAAAACAGCCGAAAACAGAAACTGGCACTGGGGTGCACTGAGTTAATAGGTTAGTCCAAATATGATCAAAAGTGTATGGAAGTGTATAAATAACATAGCAATATCACCCAAAAGAGGCATGGAGCAAGCAGAAATTATAGATACGTTTTAAACGTATCATACGCCTAGTCGATCTGAGACTATCTCCCTCCTTTTTGTCTTCTCCACAACCACCTCTATTCCACCCATAGTGCTATATCCATGGCTCACGCTCATATATTGCGTGAAAGTTGAAAGGTTTAAAAAGATAGAGTATGAAAACAAATGCTTGGCTGAAATTAGGGTTGTGCATGATATGAATATTTTGTGTGATGAAGAGGGAGCATTACCAGACTATATGATTTTTTAGGGATAACTTTCTTTAGCCATAGTATTTTGAGAAGACATGATTGCTTTGTTAGTATTGCTTGAAGTCTTATTATTTCTTATGTCAATATAGACTTTTATCTTGAATCTTTCAGATCTGAACATTCATGCCACAATTAAGAGAATTACATTGAAACACTATATTGGTTAGCATTCCACATAAAAATTCTTTCTTTATCATTTACCTACTCGAGGACGGGCAGGAATTAAGCTTGGGGATGCTTGATACGTCTCCAACGTATCTATAATTTTTTATTGTTCCATGCTATTATTTAAGAAGTCTTGGATGCTTAATGGGCTTTATCATTCACTTTTATATCATTTTTGGGACTAACCTACTAACCCAAAGGTCCAGTCCAGATTTTTGTTTTTTGCCTATTTCATGGTTTTGCAGAAAAAGAATATCAAACGGAGTCCAAACGGAATGAAACCTTCGCGAAAGATATTTTTGGAGAAAATCACACACGCGGAGCTTGAGGACCAAGTTAGGGGATAGAGAGGTGGCCCTCGAGGGTGGGGGGCGCCCCCCCTTCCCAGGGCGCGCCCCCCTGCCTCGAGGCCTCCTCAACTGGCCCCCGGTGCCCTCCTTCTTCCTATATAAGTCCACGTACCCCAGAAACTCCGTAGACAGAGAGAAAACCCTAATTCCACCGCCGTAGCTTCTGTTCCCGTGGAGATACCATCTTGGAGCTTGTTCCGGAGCTCCACCGGAGGGGGATCCGTCACAGAGGCCCTCATTATCATCATCATCGCCCTCACCATGAGTTGTGAGTAGTTTACCACAGACCTTCGGGTCCATAGCTAGTATCGAGATGGCTTCTTCTCTCTCTCCGGATCACAATACAAAGTTCTTCTTGGTCTTCGAGGATATCTATTCGATGTAATCTATTTTTGCGGCGTGTTTGTCGAGATCTGATGAATTGTGAGTTTATGATCAAGGTTATCTATGAAAGATATTTGGTTCTTCTCTGAACTTTTTATGTGTACTCATAATATCCTTGCAAGTCTCTTCGAATTATTGATTTGGTTTGGCCTACTAGATCTATAGTTCTTGCAATGGGAGAAGTGCTTGGCTTTGGGTTCAATCTTGTGGTGTCCTTTCCCAGTGACAGTAGGGGCATCAAGGCACCTATTGTATTGTTGCCATCGAGGATAAAAGGATGGGGTTTACATCATATTTCTTGAGTTTATCCCTCTACATCATGTCATCTTGCTTAAGGAGTTACTCTGTTCGTCTGAACTCAATACACTAGATGCATGCTGGATAGGGGTCGATGGGTGGAGTAATAGTAGTAGATGCAGGCAGGAGTCGGTCCACTTGTCTCGGACGTGATGCCTATATACAATGATCATGCCTAGATAGTCTCATAATTATTCGCTTTTCTATCAATTGCTCGACAGTAATTGTTTACCCGTCGTAGAATATTGCTATCATGAGAGAAGCCACTAGAGAAAACTATGGCCCCGGGTCTATTCTCAACATATCAATCTACATCTACTTTACTTTTACCGCTTTTATTTGCTGTTTTACTATACTAAAAATACCAAAAATATAAAATATCATCTCTATCAGATCTCACTTTCGTAAGTGACCGTAAAAGGATTGACAACCCCTTATCGCGTTGGCTGCGAAGTTCTTATTTGTTTGTGCAGGTGCGAGGTGCTCGCGCGTGGTCTCCAACTAGATTGATACATTGGTTCTCAAAAACTGAGGGAAATACTTACGCTACTATGCTGCATCTCCCTTTCCTCTTCGAGGGAATACAACGCAAGCTCAAGAGGTTGCAGGAGGTTGGTAGGAGTTAACCATCGCGCGCCCCCGACCTCCACACAAAGGATGACACTCTACAAATACCTCATGTTCTAACTTCGTCACATAGCGGTTCACCATACGTGCATGCTATGGGAATCACTAACCTTAACACAAGTATTTCTTAATTTCATAATAACTCCACTAGCATGACTCTAATATCACTATCCTCATATCTCAAAACAATTATCAAGCATCCAACTTCTCATCATATTCAATGCACTTAGTGTGAACGTTTTTACTACATTGATATTGGATGTCTATCATGTGAAGCCTAGTTTTATAGCCAAAGCACATTACCATGTTGTTTTAATAGACTCTCAAAGGGATATAAGTGAAGCATGAGAGATCAACAATTTCTACAAAATATAATCACCACCGTGCTCTAAAAGATATAAGTGAAGCACTAGAGCAAAAACTATTGAACTCAAAAGATATAAGTGAAGCACATAGAGTGTTCTATCAATTCCTAGGCCATATTTAACTCTCTCAGATAGGTGTGTCTAGCAAGTATAATTGTGGAAAACTAACAAGCAAAGACTCAAATAATACATGACGCTCCAAGTAAAACACATATCATGTGGTGAATAAAAATATAGCTCCAAGTATAGTTACCGATAGATGAATGTAGTGCCCCGACCCAAATGGATCGAAGTCTCTGTGCTTAAGTGTCATCCCTGGATCGGTATGCTGACACACACAGTACTCGATGAATTATAACAGAGTTCAATCACACACTTTATTAGATCTTCATACCTGTCAACCAGAAACTTTCCTTCAAGTCCAAATACATCTTTGTGTTGCCTGGGTGTATCGAATAAGGCGAATCATGAGCCTCCTGGAGAATCAACTTCATGATCTCTGTGTCATTTGGCACATAAATACGCTGCTCAAACCATAAGGTTCCGTGTTCATCCTCACGAAATCCTTCTTCCTTTCCTTGGTTCATCCTTTCCTTTATTTCTGCAATACCTTTATCTAACTTCTGGGCTTCTCGGCTCTTTCCCAACAAGGTGGATTGAATTTCCATTGCGGTAACAAAACCTTGTGGTACTATCTCCAATCAGAGATCTCTGAGATCATCAATTAACTCTTGAGGTAATCCTCCTGCAGTGACGGTATTGACATAACTCTAGCGGCTCAATGCATCTGCCACAACATTTGCCTTTCCTGGGTGATAGTGCAATTTCATGTCATAATCTTTTATGAGCTCCAACCATCTTCTCTGCCTGAGGTTCAACTCCTTCTGCGTGAAGATGTATTTCAAACTCTTGTGATCCATGTAAACATAACAATGATTTCCAATAAGAAAATGCCGCCATGTCTTGAGCGCATGCACTACGGCTGCTAACTCCAAATCATGCGTGGCATAATTCCGCTCATGGGGTCGAAGTTGACGTGAGGCATATGAAACAACTCTTCCTTGCATAAGAACACCTCCAAGTCCCTGACGAGAAGCGTCGCAATATACCTGAAAATCCTTGCGTATATTCGGAAGAATTAGCACTCGGTCATGGGCTTTGCAATCTTGGAGAAATTCTAAATAAATCTTCGGTAATATCCTGCAAGTCCAAGGAAACTGTGAATCTCTCCGACTGAGGTGGGTGCCTTCCATTCGGTGACGGCTTCAACTTTCGAAGGTTCCACTGCTATTCCTTCCCCTGATATAACATGTCCGAGAAATCCAACTTCCTTCAACCAGAATTCACACTTGCTGAACTTTGCATATAACTGATGTTCTCTGAGCTTCTCAAGAACCAAGCGCAAATGTTCCTTGTGTTCTTCTTCATTCTTCGAGTAAATCAATATGTCATCAATGAATACCACAACAAACTTATCCAAGAACTCCATGAATACCTTATTCATCATACTCATAAAATAGGCAGGGGCATTAGTCAAACCAAAAGACATGACCGTATACTCATAAAGCCCATATCTCGTGGTAAAGGCTGTCTTGGGTATATCATGTTCTCGAATCTTCAGCTGGTGATATCCAGATCGAAGATCGATTTTTGAGAAAACTTTTGCTCCTTGTAGCTGGTCAAACAAATCATTGAGCATCGGCAGAGGGTACTTGTTCTTGATCGTCACCTCATTCAACGCACGGTAATCCACAACCATTCTCAAGGATCTATCCTTCTTCTCAACTAGAAGCACTGGGGCTCCCCAAGGTGATGAACTTGGTCGAATATAACATTTCCCCAATAATTCCTTAATTTGTTGCTTAATTTCCTCCAGATCATTTGCGGGCATCCGGTACGGTTTAGAGTGGATGAGAAATTAGAATAGAATAAGGGCCTAATGAGAGAAATCACTACCCATATGCTTATGATAGTAATAACACTTCAAATCAAGCAATTCACACAAAATCACACCACACAAGCAAAACCTACAGGTAAGGTCATATCCACAAGAGATATGATCTCTTCATACTACCGCAATCATTCGTTGGACTCCATTTGGTAGTGGTGGTCTGAACTAAATTTTCTCAAATCAAAGTCAATTCTAGCTTCTTCTTCTTCGTCAATGATGTCTTCATGGATCTTGGTCACATAAGCTGAGCAACTTGGTCATGGGGTTCAACAACTATTGAATTGAAGTAGAGAGGAGATAGAAATGAATAGAGAAGAGTACAGACCAACGCATATAAGGAAGTGGTAAAATAGAGTTTTCTTCCTATGGTTTTCCATTTCCTAGTGGTCGCGTCCTACAGTCAGTGTGTGCTCTGATACCATCTTGTAGCGACCCGACCCAAATGGATTGAAGTCTCTGTGCTTAAGTGTCATCCCTGGATCGGTATGCTGGCACACATAGTACTCGATGAATTATAACAGAGTTCAATCACACACTTTATTATATCGAGGTCATAAAAGAGTATTTATTACAATAATATGGCCAAAGGCCATCTGGATAAAATAACTGCGGAAGCATCAAAAGTAAAATGAGTCCATCAACTCCACGGCAAACTGAGTGCAGAACAATGACCTATCGCACCTTTACTCCTCGTCGGAAAACTCTGCAACATGAGACGTTGCAGCCGTGTAGGTCAGCACATGGAATATGTTGGCAATTTCACACCATAGAATAATAATAATAATGAAAAAAACTATCTCTATATGCAAATTTAGCTAGTGGAGGCTCTAAGTTTAATTTTTGCATAAAGCCAATTTTACCCTACAACAAAGGAATAAATTTTTATTTACTACAAAATTAAAATGCCATTATTGAGAAGGTTCCTCCAACTCAATCCCAAAATTCCCAAGTTATTAGTAACCCAATAATTTCATTAAATAGAGTGATGAGATCAACCAATAATTCACTTCTAGATACTCAAGTTGTCCATAACTGGGGACACGGCTAATCATGATTAGTTTGTACACTCTGCAGAGGTTTGCGCACTTTTCCCCACAAGACTCGACCACCTCCATGATCGGAAGATCGAGACATAGTCTTTCTGAAGTATTTCCTCCAAACCCTGGGTAGACCGGTACACCTACTTTCCCCTACATCAGCTAGTCTACCACGGAAAGAGGTCACATAACTTACTCAACTATGCCAGAGCCCATAATGGCTTGTGGCTGCACACGGAAGTTTCTAGGCATGAAATATCTTATGATCCCTTTGAGCCTGGGTGGCGGACCTAGGGTAATCACTCGGGTACTTCGGGATTCCCCTTGGGCAAGCACTGGTTTCTCCAGGTGCCCCAAACAATCCACCCAGATTTGTATTAAAGTTGCCACCTTATGTTGTCCCAATAAATTATTATCTCCCGCAACTTGCATGTATCACACATACCAATCCCCGTCTACGAGCATGACTAAGCAATATATGACATAACGAATATATCCCGGGGTGATAAAAGGTCATAGGTTCCTACCACATAAACTATAAAGCATAACGACATGTTCCCGATCCTACTCATGCAATCTTTGAGGGTGAAACTAATGCATAGTAAAAACTGGGTATTGAAAATTATGATCAAAGTGTGAACTTGCCTTGCTGACGTTCGTTGAACTCTAGAGATTCGTAGTAAGCTTCACACTCCGGATGATCTAGCGTAAGCAAGAAATAATATACATAAGCATACAAGCAAAGATCCAAAAAGAAAACAAATAAAAGACTTCGAAAACTCCAAAAATACCAAAATAAAGTTTCTGTACAGAATATAATTTTCATAGCAACAAAAATAAATGGTTTTGGTTTTAGCAGAAGGTACATGTCACAAGCTTCGATTTGCAAAAAGAATCACCCAAAACGGAGTTACGAAACTCAAGTTATGGCCTAACGAAGTTTGAAGTCAGATCTGCTTGAATTCAAAATTTAAAATTTTCAAAAATATATTTCGTTTGGTTCTCTGGATATAGGATATTTCTACGAAACCGTAGGAAAAAGAATCAACTAAATCGGATCTATAGACTAAAAAATATACTAGAAATAAGATTTGGTATAGAATCTGAATTGGAAAATATACTGGTAAAAGAGAAAAAAATCGGCGAGGGTGCTCACCGGACTTGTCGCCGGAGACGAGGAAGAAGGCGGCTCCAGTGTGCTTCGGTGAAGGACGCGTGCGGGACGGTGTAGAGGATGATGAGATGAACCACTTGATCAAGTTATGGTTGTAGATAGCTTCATGTACACACGGTGAGAGGTCGCCGGAATTCAAGAACTCCGGCGAGCAATTGACGAGGTTAGGGAGGGGGAAAAGCTCCAGAAGGAGAGGGCTTCGGACGAGGGGTGAGAGGGAAATGCGCAGAGGGTTTATAGGGATCAGGTGAGTCTATATGACGAGATCCACCGCGAGCTTAGTGCAACCATTAATGGCTATTTGTGCAAGAACGTTTCCGGATCAGTTCGGCGATTTAAGGCAATAAAGTTGGGTTTTAATTCTCTGAATGGGTTCAACTTACATTCCTCTGTAAGTTTCGTGTTGGTGGAGAGTCGAAACGGTGAAAGAATTTAGTGGGAGGAGGAGAGGAAAAGGTGGTGTCATGGCTGTTTCAAAGTTTTGTAAGCGTACGTGCACGGAGGGGGAAGATGACCGAGTTGGGTCGTGGAGAGACCGGGCCTTCCATGGCCCATGGATGTCCGTTTTTTTTCTTTTTTTAACACAGGAAAAAAATAGATAGAAAATAAAAATATTTTTATATAGAACATATATATATCAAAACATTCAGAAAAATAAATCCTACAAGATGAACTATTTTTCAGAGGCTAAATAAAAACTTTATAAAAAAACATTTTTCTAAACAAAATCCAAATGACACTTAAATTTGAATTCAAAACTTTTGGCATCGATTTCTTCTGACTTTTTGGAGTGTCATGTTAGCTCCTCTCACACTTTTGAACAAGTGTTTGTCAGGGATTTTTGAAATAAATTTCAGATGCCAAGTTGAATCCAAAGTCAGATAAAACTCAAATGCCTCTGAAACTTCCAAATGACACTCAAATAAAAAAATGCATAGATGCTTAGCTAATAATTGTAAAACATTCCAAATTGAAAATTTGGGATGTTACAAACCTACCCCCCTTAAGATGAATCTCGCCCTCGAGATTCGGGTTGGCTAGCAAAAAGGTGTGGGTGATCCTGTCGAAGATCTTCTTCGCGTTCCCAGGTGGCTTCTTCCTCGGTATGATGACTCCACTGAACCTTGCAAAATTTGAGGACCTTGCTGCGGGTAACTCTGTTGGAAAACTCGAGAATCTTTACAGGCTTCTCCTCATAGGTCAGATCACTATCCAACTGTATGGCTTCTAGTGGCACTGTATCTCTCAAAGGAATATCGGCCATCTCCGCATGGCACTTCTTCAACTGGGAAACATGAAACACATTATGAACTCCAGACAAGGCTTCGGGTAATTCCAACTTGTAGGCTACTTCACCCATGCGTTCCAAAATTCTGTATGGCCCCACAAATCATGGTGCTAGTTTGCCTTTAACTCCAAACGGTTTAAAACCTCGAAGTGGCGACACACGAAGATATGCTCTATCTCCAACTTCATAAGTTACTTCCTTGCGTTTATGTCATATCCCTAGCCTCTGTGACTGTCTAGTGCTAGCTTCTGGTGTTGCATCATGTTTACTTTCACAGAAAGTTGAAATGGGGATGTTCAAACCCTATCACCAAATGAATTCAACTAGGGTCAATTAAAATCTTTTTCAATGAACCCAAAATGCCCTTTGGAAAAGTTCATCATTTTGGGATTGATTAAAAACCTCTGCCAAAAATGTTGCACATATTTCTAGGACCATTCTGGATTTTTGATTTAAATCTTAAAGTATTTGCATTTGGGCATTTAAATATTATATATTATTTTAAATGCTCAAATAATCATAAACTAAAATGTTTACTGTTGGATTTATTCTAAACAGTAGCCATGCTTGGTTTCATGATTTTTGAAAATGCTCTGGCATTTTTAATAAAGCCAAAACAAATGTCAAAATTAGAAAACAGTAACAGAATTAGAAAAGTAGAGAGAGAGAACACCTACCTGGGCTAACTTACCTGGTGGCCCAGCACGGCCCAGCCCAACTGGCCGACGCCAGTCATCTCCCACCTCTCGCCAGGAGGACGAGGGGCGCGTGGCCGTCGCGCGCCGGCACACGCCGTGGCCACCTCCTACCTCTCTGCATGTCTCCTCGTCGCCCTGAGGTTGCCACGCACCTCCCTGCCTCTCTCTGTCACTCCTCCTCGCTCTCACTCCCTCTCACTGGATCCCCTCCCCCTCCTCTGCTCCCTCACGCCATGGCCGAAGCGCCGCAGCCGCTCCACCGCGCCCACCGGCCACCCCTCGCCCTGCCGTGGAGCTCAGAAGCACCGCCACGTCCTTCTCATCCTCTCCACCGAGCTACGGGACGCCGGGAGGGTCTGCTTCACCGTCACCGCGCTCGTCTTCAACCTCCGGCCGACAACGGCCTCGCCGTCGATTCGGCACCACCAGGACCTCCCCGGGTTCGATGACCTCCTCCTCGGCATCGATGTGAGCTCCCGCTCCGAACCCCTCTCTTCCCCGCTTCTTTTGCACCGCGTAGCCCCAGTTCCACCGGAGCCGATAGCTCCTCGCCGCCGGCCATGCCGCCACCGCGGCTACGGCCGTGCAAGCTCGCCTCCGAGCACGTCAACACACTCAGGGAGGCTACAGGATCTCAAATCACCTGCCCGTTAGGCCTGCCCCACAGCATAGCCGCAACCCCGTGCACCTCCGAGCTCCGGCGGCCGCCTCCGTCGTCGCTGCCGTCTCTGTAGGCCACCCCGGCTCCTCGCGTTTGCGCCAGAAGATGCGCCGCACCGCCAGCTCGGCGTAGCCGCAAACCACGCACGAAACGGAGCTCCGTAGCGCCGTCCCGAGCAAGTCCGGCGACCCTCCGCCGTCGGCTTTGGTGGCCGGCGTTAAGCCGCCGACGTGGCTCACTTAGTTAGCGCTAATGACCCCGCTAAACACCCTAGTGCCACTGACATGTGGGCCCTGTGCCTGTTTAGGTTAGTTTAATCTTCTGTTTAGTTTAGTTTTAAATCCGACAGGACCCACACGTCAGAGTTGACTTTGCTGACGTGGATGTTCACTGGGCCCAACTGTCTGTGACTCAGGCAGCACTGTCACACTAACCTGTGGGACCCACAGGTCAGGTTTGACCTGGACCATCCTCTGTTGACTGCTGACATCACAGTGACGTCATGCTGACGCAGTAAGTGTTTTCTGGAATTTTAAATAAATCAGAAATGATTTATTTATTTCAGAAAATATTCAAAACTTCTAAAAATCATATAAAATCAACCGTAGCTCAGATGAAAATAATTTCTATATGAAAAATGATCAGAAAAATATGAGGAATCTGTTTATGGAATTTTCATGCATGTTTGAACAAGTTAAACCTGCTGATCAGGGCAAATCAATTAAATGACAATTAAATAATCACATATGGAGTTTGAATTTAAACCTTTGGTTCAAATCAACTTCATTTAATATCGTTGCTAGTTGCATTAGCTCAATCAACAGCATATTGACATGTCATGATCATGCATCATATTGTCGCATTGCATTGATTGTGTTCTCTCTTGTTTGCCGATGTTTGTCTCCTCTCAGTAGACGATGTTCCGACGATGTGATCGATGACACCGATGAAGACTCATTGATATCTTCAGAAGTGCCAGGCAAGCAAAAAAAACCTTTGAGCATTCCGATACAATCCCACTCTCTCGCCCCAGCTCTCTTTTACTGCATTAGGACAACAACGCTTCAACTGTTACCTGCTGCGGTAGTTGAACCCCTTTCCACTGCATGACCTATCATTGCCACAGTAAATAGTTGAAACCCACTAGTATGAGTAGGAGTTGTTTGAGCCATGTTGTGCCTACTCATTCATGTTCTCTGGTTATGCCTGCTATTGCTTAGAGTTGTGTCAGGTCTGATTCATCGGGAATGAATTGGAAGGGTGATGAACATGTCCTACTGTGTGTGAGCTAAGTGTGTGAACACAATTTGGTAAAGGTAGCGATGAGAGGCCACGTAGGAGTACATGGTGGGTTCTCTCATTGCAGCCGTCCTCAAGAACTAAGTTCTGTGTTTGTGATCCATGAAACAGCTACTACCACACATTGGGATCCTTAATTGACTCTCTCGACTTATTAATCAACATGATCTGTGTCCAGGAGATGCAATTAGTTTCTGTTGTTTGTAGTTTACTAGAGGTCGTGAGCAGCGCTGACCCTCGGGGTGGGCTGTGACGCGGCAGGTACATGGCACGGTGTACCGGTCGCCCGTTTGGTGATGCGGGAACCCTGTACACATCGTTTGGGGCCGTGAGCGACACCCCGACCAGATCTCCCCACGGATGGAAGCCAAATAGGCGATAAACCTGGACGGGAGACTTGTGTGGTTAGTCAGGTCGTGGCCGACACCCTCGCCAGGCTTCCGCTTGAAGGTTGCCGAGATACATGACGTGTACATGGCGGTAAGTGGCGAGAGCGTGTGTGAAGAAGTACACCCCTGCAGGGTTATATATGATCTATTCGAATAGCCGTGTCCGCGGAAATGGACTTCTGGGTTACCTGTACAGTCCATAGACAAGTGGAGGTGGATACTCTAAAACGCGCAAGATAAGCGTGAGTGATATGGATGACCTTCTCGTAGGTAGACGGAAGCGGATCCATAGTGGTGTATTGTTTGGTGAATATGTGGACTCGTGTGCGCCACCTCAAAAGAGTTACTTGCAGTCGTAGTTTAGGATAGCCACCGAGTCAAAGTTGGCTTGCTGCAGTCAAACTCCACCACCCTTTTGTTGATACTGATGCATATGTAGATTGTTCTGATGTAAGTCTTGCTAAGTACCTTTGTACTCACGTTTGCTTAATTTATGTTTTTGCAGAGAGACTTCAGTCTCGCTAGTGGTTCCGTGTGGACTTCGACGTTAAGCTTGTTACCTCAGCTACGATCTTGTACCCTTGGGAGGGTCTTGTAGATAGTCAGGCTTCTCAGCCTTTTTCATTTGTAGTTGTCTGTACTCAGACAAGTTATGCTTCCGTTGCCTGTATGCTCTGTATGTTGGGTCATGTGACCTCTGTTTGTAATAAACGCTATGATGGCTCTTCTGGGCCTTTATATATATGAGTTGTTGAGTTATGTTGTGATGCCATGTTGTACAGCACATACTTGCATGTTATGCGTACGTGTAATGTGTATTGCTATGTGTGGGATCCGACACCTAGTTGTTTACCCTTGGTAGCCTATCTTACATGGAAATGTCTCCTAGTGCTTCCACTGAGCCTTGGTAGCTTGCTACTGCTCCGGAACACTTAGGCTCGCAGGCATGTGTCCTTCTTCGTTCCTGTGTCTGTCCCTTAGGGGAAATGTCACGCGTTGTTCCTTTAAGTCCTTGTAGCTTGCTACGACTTGGGTTCATACGTTGATGACCGACACGTTCGGTGCTGGGTCATGTATGCATGTCTCCGTAATTTAGTGCCACTTTCGGTTTATAACTAGTCATGTCGGCCCGGGTTCTCTGTCATATGGATGCTAGCGATAATATCATATACGTGTGCCAAAATGCGCAAATGGTCCCGGGCCAGGTAAGGTGGCACCCGTGGGGATACCGTGCGTGAGGCCGCAAAGTGATATGATGTGTTACAAGCTAGACCTGTGTGACTTAGGATCGGGGTCCTGACAGCTTTGGTATCAGAGCCTGACTGCCTATAGGATTAGTAAGCCAAACTGGTCGAAGTCGTGTCTAGAAACTCTTTAGTTATATAAGGGAATTGATTGTGGAAGGGAACGTAAGGCTCTTTTTACTCCTTTGCCCTATGACCTTCTGATCTGAGTCACCTTCTTCTTCTACGGGGATTAAGAACTAGGATTCTCATTCTATTTATCAGGATCACGTTAATGGTGGATTCAACTCCTAGTTCAGTCTCAAGTACTTCTGTTTGTTAAACTGTTGGTCTGAGAACCTTGACATTATGATGTTGAGTGGTTATGCTATCTTTGTGCATGAGTCTCAAAAGTATTTTCGAGCATTTACAGCCGTTCTGTTGTCCGAGTTATCCCAGGTTTCTAATAGTCTGATGCATTTGCAAATCCCTTCTTCCTGTCCCGATGCTCCTTTGGGCCAGATTAACCACACTAGTCGTTGTGTTGAGGTACTTTGTTACCTCGACAAATAGGTTGGACTTATTATTATGACCCTAGGTGTCTTAGAAGATTACCCAGTAATGCAGCAATGCTTTATATTCCCAGTGTGATGATTCTGGCCATTATTCTCGAAAGCATCCCGTGATGCCATTTAGTTGGTAGGCATTCTATTTCTGGGTTCCTAAACCCAAGGTTCATTCTACTTACTTCCTGTTGATAGTGTTTGCTCGTTCCTTTAGGATATTAGTAACCTTGTGATAGTCCTCGAGGTGCGTGGTTATCGTTCTTTCAATACCATGAACCATCATGGCAGAAGTTCTTCTGAACCAAAAGATCACAACCAGAGTGCTCTTGAGTAGTACTCCATTCATACTGTGACTCTGCCAATTCTACCTTTCTGCATGGGTTATCCGGAAGAAATATGTTGAACTAGTTTGACATGCTAATCTATGCATCCATCACTCAGAAAGTTATATGTTCCTTTGAGTTGCCCCGTTTTAGCTGTATTATGACCCTCGTGTGTCAGTTGATAGTCAGGAGTAGTTGTGCACTCGTGTTCATCGATGCCTTTTACTCTTGTGGTCCGTCAAGCCATTCTATTCTGGAATGACTAGGAGAAACAAACTCCAGTACCTTATCCATATCCAGGATTGGGTCAAAGAAGTTGTACTTCGCAGGTGAAGAATGCTAATCCAGCTTCTAATCTGTTCTATCCTGGAGTATTACCATCCTTATGTCAAGAATGTCATGGGAATTGCACAACCTCCTATGAACTCTTGATACAGTGATACTTCTTGCCATTATCGCTCATTCCTCTGTCTCCGTGTTATTGTAACCGGAATACCGACAAATAAATTGTGATGTGTGAAATCAATACTCCTAGCAACTCCGTTGCTTGGTAGTTAAATGGACAATAACCTCATCCTTAGCGAGTTGATTATTGAATCATCACCCTAAGGTTGATCGTGCTACCTAGTCCACTTTCCTGGTGCACTCCTTGATTGATGAGTTGGGATTTTGTTAAGTCCTCGCTCATTTGATCATATCATCTTGCCCTGAAAAGCAAGGTTGTTCTCGAGCTTAGTAACATATCGGTGGTTCGTGATTTTCCGAATATCTTCTCGGGAGTATTACCAGGTTGTTCCCTGATCGCTATGTTGAGTTCGTGATCAAGTTAGTTTTCTTATAAACCACCCCTTCTCCGAGAATCTGTGTTGGATACCCTGAACTAGTCGGTTAAGCTAAACGACAACTTGGAGAGTTGGAAGATAAAAGCTTGTCTGACTTAGTTCCTTCCAAGGGATATCTTTTGTGTGTTTGTTGGAGAAAGATGATATCTTCATCGATTGATCCTTGTGATGAGTTGTTGGATCCATTTTCTTGACAAAACTTTGATTTGAGTGTGGGCTATCATCAAATCAAATCAGAACCAATGATGTTCGTAACGTTGTTTACTCGTGGATATCCCTCGAGCATACCTCATTATATATCTTGGTCTGACCAATGCTACCACTTTGTTCACATGGTTATGGAATTCCATTTTATGGAAACCTGGATGAATTGTTGATGAGCCCATCAGCAACATTGTTATCTTCTCCATGATCTGTGTTGAACATACAGTTGGTATTGGAAACTTTTGTAAGCATTATCTTCATGATCCGTTCGTGAGGTATATGTTTGGATGAGAGAAGTGATCTCCCCTAATTCACGTGTAATTGATGAAAGATGCCACCGTGAATTTGAGAAAGCTTGTTTTACTTCCTCTGGAGACATCCCAAGTCAGTCATGCATATGTGCGAAGTATTCTATGGTCTGATAGACTGATCATCTTCATTCTGTATGTATCCCTAGCACACCAAGCCACTGATTGATTTGTTAAGGATAAGAAGTTTAAATGCTATTCCCGAAGAACCCGGACGGACATGCACAAGACTTCGTTATCTTCAATGATGATAACCAATCTGAGCTCGGTAGTATTGTATTATAAGACTACTATGTGGTCATGCTTGTCTGGGAAAACGTGTTCACAGGTACGTAGCAGAACTAGCTCATGTTTTGGAGCTTGCTATCGTAGTTCACTCCTCGAGAATCTCGCAACGCCGTCTCGTCGAATTGTGTTGCAAACTTTAATTTTTTTTTCTTTCTAGACTCGATGAGTCTGGAATATCCTGACACCAACCAGAACTGAATCTCAGGCAGATATGATGGTTGGAGCATTTTCCAAGAACTATAATATTGGTCTCTCGATAACCGGTAAAGTGGATGTCGTGGCCAACACACCCAGCCGGGAGACCTATTGTTGTAGTATCTTGATTGAAGAAGTTGGCCACCTCCCCATAAGGACTTCGTAGGAATTACTCCCTAATTGTTCCTTATGGACTTTTTGTGCTCCCGAAGTCCGATCTTTACTTGATGGCCATGTTGATGCTTTTAAGCATTGACCGTGGTACCTATTACACCAAGGAGAACATTAGAAGCGGAGTGCTAAATGTCTCTCGGTCGATCATCTAGAATTTGCCCCTTGACTCCGCTAGGTGAAATCTGAGAAAGTGGTATCTTCCTTTGCATCTGCATCGTCCATCGCTATTCATCATGGTCGTATGTTGTGTTGCCAGGATCCTTGACACGGATATTGGTAAAACCTTGATGGATATGGGAATTCTCAAGTTCTTGAGAGCACGCGCAAGCACCAGGTGTTATCACTTGCACTAACCGGGATTGCTCCCAGTGTTCTTGGTTATGTTATAAACTCTCAAAGAGTAGATTTACTCTCTACTGTTGGGTTTCTTCCTAGTTACCAGAATCATTCCCAGCATTTGCATTTTGTTCCCAGCTTGCACCACCATTGTGCCATTTTTTTCATGGGTTGCCTTTCTCAGCCACTACTGTTCAGGATTATCTTCAGAAGTGGACTTGCCATGGGTCCCATCCACTTCCGATGATAACTAAAATCATCCCTTGTGTTGTCTTCAACAAGGTTGTCCACATCATCCATTCTGGCCCGAGAATGTCATTCTCTCGGACTCCGTCAAACCTTCGATTGTGATTTGCCTTAGGCTGGTATAGAGAATTTCAATGATCTCTATATCAAACGTAATTCTTTTTGCCACTTAAGGGAATGACTCTACGAGTCACCTTCTCTAAGGTACCCCGTCTGGTGACATCGATCACTATCTTCTTAAGTGTGGAATTATTGCCTATCAAGTGAAACCTTCATCATTTGCTTCACTCCATCCCCTGGATGTGTACTCCGTGTCTCAGCTCAAGAGATGTTTCAACGTCTCACTCCATGAGTTGATATTGAGTTGCTCGATCTTTCTGGAGATCAATTTTGTAGAGTTCTTTCGTCGTCATCGTGTTGTACAACGACCTCGAAAGCAAGGATGTCAAGATCAACATGATGCAAGCAATCAACATTCATATGAAGGGCACTTGGATCATGAAAATTGTGTTAGTTAGTGTCCCCTCTGATTTCTTACCCTACGCTTGAATCTCGGGACGAGATTCTTGTTTAGTGGGGGTAAGTTGTCACATCCCTAGACTCTGTGAATGTCTAGTGCTAGCTTCTGGTGTTGCATCATGTTTACTTTCACACAAAGTTGAAATGGGGATGTTCAAACCCTAGCACCAAATGAATTCAACTAGGTCAATTAAAATCTTTTTCAATGAACCAAAAATGCCCTTTGGAAAAGTTCATCATTTTGGGATTGATTAAAAACCTCTGCCAAAAATGTTGCACATATTTCTAGGACCATTCTGGATTTTTGATTTAAATCTTAAAGTATTTGCATTTGGGCATTTAAATATTATATATTATTTTAAATGCTCAAATAATCATAAACTAAAATGTTTACTGTTGGATTTATTCTAAACAGTAGCCATGCTTAGTTTCATGATTTTTGAAAATGCTCTGGCATTTTTAATAAAGCCAAAACAAATGTCAAAATTAGAAAACAGTAACAGAATTAGAAAAGTAGAGAGAGAGAACACCTACCTGGGCTAACTTACCTGGTGGCCCAGCACGGCCCAGCCCAACTGGCCGACGCCAGTCATCTCCCAACTCTCGCCAGGAGGACGAGGGGCGCATGGCCGCCGCGCGCCGGCACATGCCGTGGCCACCTCCTACCTCTCTGCATGTCTCCTCGTCGCCCTGAGGTTGCCACGCACCTCCCTGCCTCTCTCTGTCACTCCTCCTCGCTCTCACTCCCTCTCACTGGATCCCCTCCCCCTCCTCTGCTCCCTCACGCCATGGCCGAAGCGCCGCAGCCGCTCCACCGCGCCCACCGGCCACCCCTCGCCCTGCTGTGGAGCTCAGAAGCACCGCCACGTCCTTCTCATCCTCTCCACCGAGCTACGGGACGCCGGGAGGGTCTGCTTCACCGTCACCGCGCTCGTCTTCAACCTCCGGCCGACGACGGCCTCGCCGTCGATTCGGCACCACCAGGACCTCCCCGGGTTCGATGACCTCCTCTTCGGCATCGATGTGAGCTCCCGCTCCGAACCCCTCTCTTCCCCGCTTCTTTTGCACCGCGTAGCCCCAGTTCCACCGGAGCCGATAGCTCCTCGCCGCCGGCCATGCCGCCACCGCGGCTACGGCCGTGCAAGCTCGCCTCCGAGCACGTCAACACACTCAGGGAGGCTCCAGGATCTCAAATCACCTACCCGTTAGGCCTGCCCCACAGCATAGCCGCAACCCCGTGCACCTCCGAGCTCTGGCGGCCGCCTCCGTCGTCGCTGCCATCTCTGTAGGCCACCCCGGTTCCTCGCGTTTGCGCCAGAAGATGCGCCGCAACGCCAGCTCGCCGTAGCCGCAAACCACGCACGAAACGGAGCTCCGTAGCGCCGTCCCGAGCAAGTCCGGCGACCCTCCGCCGTCGGCTTTGGTCGCCGGCGTTAAGCCGCCGACGTGGCTCACTTAGTTAGTGCTAATGACCCTGCTAAACACCTTAGTGCCACTGACATGTGGGCCCTGTGCCTGTTTAGGTTAGTTTAATCTTCTGTTTAGTTTAATTTTAAATCCGACGGGACCCACACGTTAGAGTTGACTTTGCTGACGTGTCTGTTGACTCGGCCCACCTGTCTGTGACTCAGGCAGCACTGTCACACTAACCTGTGGGACCCACAGGTCAGGTTTGACCTGGACCAGCCTCTGTTGACTGCTGACATCACAGTGACGTCATGCTGACGCAGTAAGTGTATTCTGGAATTTTAAATAAATCAGAAATGATTTACTTATTTCAGAAAATATTCAAAACTTCTAAAAATCATATAAAATCAACCGTAGCTCAGATGAAAATAATTTATATATGAAAAATGATCAGAAAAATACGAGGAATCTGTTTATGGCATTTTCATGCATGTTTGAACAAGTTAAACCTGCTAATCAGGTCAAATCGATTAAATGACAATTAAATAATCACATATGGAGTTTGAATTTGAACCTTTGGTTCAAATCAACATCATTTAATATGGTTGCTAGTTGCATTAGCTCAATCAACAGCATATTGCCATGTCATGATCATGCATCATATTGTCGCATTGCATTGATTGTGTTCTCTCTTGTTTGCCGATGTTTGTCCCCTCTCAGTAGACGTTGTTCCGACGATGTGATCGGTGACACCGATGAAGACTCTTTGATATCTTCAGAAGTGCCAGGCAAGCAAAAAAAACCTTTGAGCATTCCGATACAATCCCACTCTCTCGGTCCTTCTCTCTTTTACTGCATTAGGACAACAACGCTTCAACTGTTACTTGTTGCGGTAGTTGAACCCCTTTCCACTGCATGACCTATCATTGCCACAGTAAATAGTTGAAACCCACTAGTATGAGTAGGAGTTGTTTGAGCCATGTTGTGCCTACTCATTCATGTTCTCTGGTTATGCCTGTGATGTCTACACACGCTTCTACTCTTGTAGACTATGTTGGGCCTCCAAGCGCAGAGGTTTGTAGGACAGCAGCAATTTCCCTCAAGTGGATGACCTAAGGTTTATCGAACTCAGGGAAGTAGAGGTTGAAGATGGTCTCTCTCAAGCAACCCTCAACTAAGATACAAGAAGTCTCTTGTGTCCCCAACACACCTAATACAACTAGGAGTTGTGTAGGTGCACTAGTTCGGCGCAGAGATGTTAAATGGCAAGTGATATGGATGGCAAAACAAAGTAATATAAATCTGTAATAAAAAGTGCAGCAAGCAAACAAGTGGTAAACGTGAGCACAAATGGTATTGCAATGGTGGAAACAAGTCCTAGGCTTCATACTTTCACTAGTGGCAACTCCCAACAACATTAACATAATCGAATCACATGATATTTCCCATAAAACATGCAAAGGGGACACACTCGGAGGTCATTCCTTCGTGGTCAAGAGAGGACGAGAATTATGTAGGGCTACAAAAGCACACCTCAAAGTTCTTAGTTCTCAATATAAGGATTTCCCAATGTCACCGCGGCCATCCAAAGAGAGTCCCACAATCACCACAACATATCTAAAGGATAGTCAAAGACAAGCACCAAGAGACTCTCAATCTTCAATCAACACACAAGAGAGGAAATCACTCATGAAAATACTTTTCTAATCCATGTCCAATAGACCGCTGTCACCTTGGTCTCGGGGATTATACTAGATAAAGATAAGTGAGTACATCAATCCAATACATAGAGGAAGGGGAATATCATGGGATCACCCTAGATTAACATAGCCTATGATCACAACGAAGATCACATCATGGGAGAGAGAATTGACCACATAGCTACTGGTAAGAACCTCAGCCCCGAGGAGGAACTACTCCCGCATCATGGAGGGAGGAAGCAACGTCGATGGAGATGAATCCGGGGGCACTTCCCCGTCCCGGCAGGGTGCCGGCGCAGGAATTCTGGTCCCCCGAAGCTTGATGGCGATGGCGGCGGAGATCGGAATCGCGTCTGGAGAAAAGGGGTCTGGAATCAGGGTTTCCGCGACACAGTGTAAATATATGCCAAAGGGGGGCATCAGAGGGGGTCAGGGGTGCCCAGGCGCCCCCCCCCCCCCCCGGCGCAGCCAGGGGGGCCGCGTGGGCAGGCCGCCTGGAGCCCCTGTGGGTCCCCTCCGGCCCTACTTTGGCCGCATGGAAGCTTCCGGAACGCTGATTTTTTATATATTTTTCCCGGAATTTTTCTGGCAATTTACGTAATGGGAAAACCTGAAATACAAAAACAGCAGAAAACAGAAACTGGCAATGGGGTGCACTAAGTTAATAGGTTAGTCCAAATATGATCAAAAGTGTATGGAAGTGTATAAACAACATAGCAATATCACACAAAGGAGGCATGGAGCAAGCAGAAATTATAGATACGTTTTGGACGTATCAACATCCCCAAGCTTAATTCTTGCTCGTCCTCGAGTAGGTAAATGATAACAAGCATAATTTCTGTGGTGACATGCTATTAACCATATGAGGACTTTTCATAGTCACATGACAAAAGCTTACTGAGACAAGGAATCTGTAGTAATTAAGTTGCCTCATGAGAAAATCACAAAGAACTGAAAGTTTTACAATATGATACTGAAACACTCAATAGATTTGTAGTGAGCATGGTGTGCAAATATGACAAAGTGATATCTCGCTTGCCCCCATTAGTGAAGCAAAACATAAATGCAGGGGCACCTCCAAGGTTTAAGTGACGACTAGATACAATGATTTCAGAATAAACGATATCATAATCATGCAAAAGACAATGGTACTTTGGGACAATGCACATTACACTCAGAATGACAATCATGCTCTCAATAGTAAGAAGGTGGAGACTCTCGAACCATGGCTTTTGTTGGCAAGGTTGAAAACCCGAAGTCGGAAACAAAGACAAAACATGTACCAGAGCTCTTGGTTTTAAAAACAGAGGTAATAATATTTTTTTTTTAGATTATGCATGTTCCGTCAACGAATGCTAGCAGATAACTCAATTACTTCTTGAGATGGACAAGTTTCGAGGAACGGCTCCCGAATGAGGACGATCACATCCTCTTAATCTCCTTTGTTTATAACTGCCAAAGTTTTCTGATTTCTCATGAACAAAGCGTGAAGGAGGGTTTGTTTGTTATATTAATTTTGAACCGGCGCACTCTATGCCAGTTCCTTCTCGTATTATGGGTTTGCACATTATACATGCAATCCCGGGGTGAAGCTTGTCCAACTTAAAAAGATCATGAATTAACTACTACTTCCTCATGAACTTAAAACAGAGGCACAAAATAGGAATGCATATTTTTTTGAATAATTTCGAGATGGTACATGAAAGTCTTCGTTAGGAATGGCAGGTAAATACCATGTATAGGAAGGTATGGTGGACTCATATGGCATAACTGGTTTAAAAGATTTTGGATGCACAAGCAGTCAGTCCGCTTAGTACAGGTGGAGGTTAGTAATAGACTGGCAGCGACCAACTAAAAGAGCAATGACGGTCATAATCATGCAGAGCAACAAAGCAACATTGAATCAGGCATGGAAGTTATATCGCTACTCAGAAACAAAAGATCATCAAGGCTTGACAGACTTTCTTTACAGTCTTAAATATGCGTAAGCATGCGCCAAGTCAATCAAAATAAATTCTTGAAGGAAGATATTACTAAACCATACCACATCATAGGCAAACAAATCATGTTGGTACTCCAATAACACATTGGGAACCCCCCCAGCTATTTGAGA
This sequence comes from Secale cereale, assembly GCA_902687465.1. NCBI lineage: Eukaryota > Viridiplantae > Streptophyta > Magnoliopsida > Poales > Poaceae > Secale > Secale cereale. Next base: position 833,561,191 of record LR738714.1, read on the forward strand.
CTAACTATAAGAAAACATGAACTACTAAGCACCATTATGCACGTAGCATTTTTATCATAGACATATCAACCAATGCAATATAAGCAAACTCTCTTAATAAGATAAGCATGATAACTGAAGAGAGTTCAAGCAACCAACTAAACAAAAGCTCTTTAAAAAGATAAGCATGAAAACTAAAAGCTAAACATGATAGTAGCTATTGAAAGACAAAGAACACACACAGCATAGATAGACATGAAAATTCTATGTTATGTTCTAGGTAGAAGTGGAGCGTGTTTCTCTCCCACATAAAGAAAGCTGAGTTCCGACTCGTTATGAAAAGCTAAAGAAAACTAAAAAGGAACTAAAAGCAGGACGCTCCAAGCATAGCACATAACACATGAAGTGATAAAAATATAGTGGAACAAAAGACGAACTGATAATGTTGATGGAGAAGGGGATGCACGGGGGCATCCCCAAGCTTAGAAGCTTGAGTCTCCTTGAATATTTCTTGGGGGTGCATGGGGGCATCCCCAAGCTTGAGCGTTTGACACTCCTGAATCTTTTTATCATCTTCCCTCGCACACTTGAAAACTCCCTTCATACATAACTCATCATAATCTGATTAGCGAGGTTAGTACCCTTAATAAAATAATTGTTCCTTGCTGGAAATAAGGATATTCTTGAAGGTCTACTGTTTCTCAAGATTGCCAAAAGGTTTTTGCAAAGAAAAAGCAAGCTCAAGATTTGCAAAATGAAGGAAAGGCAAAACAGGACAGAATCTATGAAAAACAGAACAGCAGGTAGTAAATGATTTGTTCGGGGCACTTCTGCAACTCTAATCAAAAAACTCAGAACAGACGCACGAAAGACGATTATATAGAGCACGTTGTCGAAACAATTCAGACCAAAAAGATGATCTGGTGATTTTATACGAATTTTTCTGTCCAAGGACAGAATCTGTTTCCTGGACAGCACGTCACAACTTTTGAACTTTCTTGCAGTTAGAGGCTACACTTGGCACAAAATTGAAAAATAAAGATACAATGATGTTGCTACAGTAGTAACAAACATCAGGACCACTAAAACTGAAAGCAAAGATAACAAGGGTTGTCTCCCTAGAGCTCTTTCTTTATAGCCATAAAGATAGGCTTAAGACTTTAATGATGCTCTCGTAGGAATAAGAGCTGAAGAACAAAAGAGAGCATCAAGAAGTAAATACCAAACACATTTAAGCCTAACATGCTTCCTATGCATAGGAATATTAGAATAGAATAATTCATTGAAGCACAAAGCAACTAGCATAGGAAGGCAAAACAAGCATAACTTCAAAATATTCACCATAAAGAGAGGAAACTTCTTATTATTAAGATATTTAGAACCAAGTCTCCCTCTCTCATTATAAATTTTAGTGGCATCATGGATGAACTCAACAATATAAGCATCACATAAAGCATTGTTACCATGATCCACATGCAAAAAGGTACTCTTACTCTCCACATAAGCATAATCTTTCTCATTGGCACTAGTGGGAGTAGGATTATCATAAACAACTTGAACACTATAGATTAATTGTGTATTAGGAGGGTGGTGTTCAACAAGGGAGTAATTCCCTCCATGATTATGACAAGTTTCATAAGGATAATTTCTCCTTATGTCATAGGTACCTTTATAATCACTATAGATTGGAGTTATAACATCATCATAGTAGAGAAGAGCATTATCATTGCTAGCAACTATATTTGTAATCATGTTGTCTTTATTCTTAATAGCAAAAGAATTATCAATTATCACATCACTAGTGGGTAAAGGATTCGCAATCCTATCATCCCCAAGCTTAGAGCTTCCCATATCATCACTTTCAGAGTTGGTACCAAAAAGATTTTCAAGATCATAAGTAGAATTATCATCATTTTCCCAATCACAATAAGTAACATGCATATCATAATCAAAATCATCTTCAATAGTACCTACAGACGTATCATCAAGATGATAATTAAGGCAATAAACTTCACCTTCTTCTTTAAACTTACAACCGTTAGGATAAAAGTTGATGGGAGGAATATGCTCAGGCCAGGTTGATACCCATTCTTCTTCCTTCTTGCTCCTCTTCCTCCTCCTCTTCTTTTTCTTCTTCTTCACCTTAGGAGGGAGTGGTTTGAGATGAAGCTTCTCCACATATCCTGGTTTATCATTAGGAACAATAGGGGAAACTTGGGAGATACTCTCCTTTTTATTAGCAGAAATATAAGAGACATTTTTATACTTTGGTAAAGTTCCCTCCTTTATAATCTTACTTACGTAATCATTTTCATGACAATTAACAACACAATAGAGATGGCAATTTTGCAAAGTGTTTTTTATTCCTATGGCATTAACATCTAGCCAAGAAGTCTTTTCTGATAACTCTTCACACATCAAAAATAACATAAGCTCATCATAAAGATCAGAGGTGATCATGTTATCACACAACTGGTTAACAGTTATGTTTTGAAAGTGCATGCATTGAAAATTAAAGTGACCCTCTATACGGCAAAGTTCACAAGTAAAAGGATAAAGGTCACACAATTCTCTAGAAAATTCATTTAAATCTCTAACCCAAGTGATTGTTCTTTCATGCTTATGTTGCTTACAATACTTCTCTTCTTCAATCATAGGCCTTCCACAAGGTCTATCCACTCCACAAAAATTAACATGCTTATATAAAACTTCATTTTTAGGAATTGGATCATGCATGTTGCAATCATCATGAACAATTTCATTTTCTTTGCAAATCTCTTTAAAAGGTTTATGATGCTTGTTCCAATCCTCCTTAGGCATATTAATATGTGAAGCAAAAGATTTGAGGAAATCAACAAGGAGTTGAGAATCAAGCCCAAACTTAGCACTAAACTTATTAAAACTTGTAGTTTCAACAAAGGACATAATGCAATCATACTCATAAATTATACCCGACTATTTACCTTTGTCGATCTCCCAATCTTCAGTGTTGCGTTGAATTCTTTCACGGAGTTCCCATTTAGCATCAATCTTTTCGTTTGTGAAAGAACCCATAGAGGAAGCATCGAGCAAATCTTTATCCTGTCGAGAAAGCCTCGCATAGAAATTAGTAATAATCATATCTTTGGGGAGCCCATGGTTAGGACATTTTAGCATTAACGTTTTCAATCTCCCCCAAGCTTGAGCTATGCTCTCTCCGTCATGAGGATAGAAATTATAAACATAATTCCTATTCTTATGGACTTCATGAAGAGGATAAAACTTTGAGTAAAAGGGAGACCGGATCTCTTCCCAATCAAGCAAGTGCGAGTTATCGAGAAGCTTATACCAATCTGAAGCTTTATCTATAAGTGATACGGCGAACAATTTCCACATGACAAACTCCCTTGATACACCTGCAAGCTTAAATAATGAACATAGTTGTGACAGATATAGCAAGTGTTCACCGGGATGTCTGTCTCCTGCATAACGATTAGCCAAAACATAATCGATAATACCAGCTGGTATTTTATAGGGCACAATTTCAGTAGGGGGAGGAGCAACCACCACAGGTGTGGGGCGTCTTCCCGCAAGCAACGATCCAATAGCACGGTTTTCCATAAACATAACTAGTGAAATAAAAACAAGAAACAAAAAGATTTAATTGCAAGATCTAAAGATATACCTTCAAGCGCTCACCTCCCCGGCAACGGCGCCAGAAATAGCTTGATGTCTACACACGCTTCTACTCTTGTAGACTATGTTGGGCCTCCAAGCGCAGAGGTTTGTAGGACAGCAGCAATTTCCCTCAAGTGGATGACCTAAGGTTTATCGAACTCAGGGAAGTAGAGGTTGAAGATGGTCTCTCTCAAGCAACCCTGCAACTAAGATACAAGAAGTCTCTTGTGTCCCCAACACACCTAATACAACTAGGAGTTGTGTAGGTGCACTAGTTCGGCGAAGAGATGTTAAATGGCAAGTGATATGGATGGCCCAACAAGGTAATATAAATCTGTAATAAAAAGTGCAGCAAGCAAACAAGTGGTAAACGTGAGCACAAATGGTATTGCAATGGTGGAAACAAGGCCTAGGCTTCATACTTTCACTAGTGGCAACTCCCAACAACATTAACATAATCGAATCACATGATATTTCGAATAAAACATGCAAAGGGGACACACTCGGGGGTCATTCCTTCGTGGTCAAGAGAGGACGAGAATTATGTAGGGCTACAAAAGCACACCTCAAAGTTCGTAGTTCTCAATCTAAGGATTTCCCAATGTCACCGCGGCCATCCAAAGAGAGTCCCACAATCACCACAACATATCTAAAGGATAGTCAAAGACAAGAACCAAGAGACTCTCAATCTTCAATCAACACACAAGAGAGGAAATCACTCATGAAAATACTTTTCTAATCCATGTCCAATAGACCGCTGTCACCTTGGTCTCGGGGATTATACTAGATAAAGACAAGTGAGTACATCAATCCAATACATAGAGGAAGGGGAAATATCATACGATCACCCTAGATTAACATAGCCTATGATCACAACGAAGATCACATCATGGGAGAGAGAATTGACCACATAGCTACTGGTAAGAACCTCAGCCCCGAGGAGGAACTACTCCCGCATCATGGAGGGAGGAAGCAACGTCGATGGAGATGAATCCGGGGGCACTTCCCCGTCCCGGCAGGGTGCCGGCGCAGGAATTCTGGTCCCCCGAAGCTTGATGGCGATAGCGGCGGAGATCGGAATCACGTCTGGAGAAAAGGGGTTCTGAATCAGGGTTTCCGCGACACGGTGTAAATATATGCCCAAGGGGGCATCAGAGGGGGTCAGGGGTGCCCAAGCGCCCCCCCGGCGAGGCCAGGGGGGGCCGCATGGGCAGGCCGCCTGGAGCCCCTGTGGGTCCCCTCCGGCCCTACTTTGGCCGCATGGAAGCTTCCGGAACGCTGATTTTTTATATATTTTTCCCGGAATTTTTCTGGCAATTTACGTAATGGGAAAACCTGAAATACAAAAACAGCAGAAAACTGAAACTAGCACTGGGGTGCACTGAGTTAATAGGTTAGTCCAAATATGATCAAAAGTGTATGGAAGTGTATAAATAACATAGCAATATCACACAAAGGAGGCATGGAGCAAGCAGAAATTATAGATACGTTTTGGACGTATCAGCCTGCTATTGCTTAGAGTTGTGTCAGGTCTGATTCATCGGGGATGAATTGGAAGGGTGATGAACATGTCCTACTGTGTGTGAGCTAAGTGTGTGAACACGATTTGGTAAAGGTAGCGATGAGAGGCCATGTAGGAGTACATGGTGGGTTGTCTCATTGCAGTCGTCCTCAGGAACTGAGTTCTGTGTTTGTGATCCATGAAACAGCTACTACCACACATTGGGATCCTTAATTGACTCTCTCGACTTATTAATCAACATGATCTGTGTCCAGGAGTTGTAATTAGTTTTTGGTGTTTGTAGTTTACTGGAGGTCGTGCGCAGCGCTGACCCTCGGGGTGGGCTGTGACGCGGCAGGTACGTGGCACGGTGTACCGGTCGCCCGTTTGGTGATGCGGGAACCCTGTACACATCGTTTGGGGCCGTGAGCGACACCCCGGCCGGATCTCCCCACGGATGGAACACAAATAGGCGATAAACCTGGACGAGAGACTTGTGTGGTTAGTCAAGTCGTGGCCGACACCCTCGCCAGGCTTCCGCTTGAAGGTTGCCGAGATACATGACGTGTACATGGCGGTAAGTGGCGAGAGCGTGTGTGAAGAAGTACACCCCTGCAGGGTTATATATGATCTATTCGAATAGCCGTGTCCGCGGAAATGGACTTCTGGGTTACCTGTACAGTTCATAGACAAGTGGAAGTGGATACTCTAAAACGCGCAAGATAAGCATGAGTGCTATGGATGGCCTTCTCGTAGGGAGACGGAAGCGGATCCATAGGGGTGTATTGTTTGGTGAATATGTGGACTCATGTGCGCCACCTCAAAAGAGTTACTTGCAGTCGTAGTTTAGGATAGCCACCGAGTCAAAGCTAGCTTGCTGTAGTCAAACTCCACCACCCTTTTGTTGATACTGATGCATATGTAGATAGTTCTGATGTAAGTCTTGCTGAGTACCTTTGTATTCACATTTGCTTAATTTATGTTTTTGCAGAGAGACTTCAGTCTCGCTAGTGGTTCCGCGTGGACTTCGACGTTTAGCTTGTTACCTCAGCTACGATCTTGTAGCCTTGGGAGGGTCTTGTAGATAGTCAGGCTTCTTAGCCTTTTTCATTTGTAGTTGTCTGTACTTAGACAAGTTATGCTTCTGTTGCCTGTATGCTATGTATGTTGGGTCATGTGACCTCTATTTGTAATAAACGCTATGATGGCTCTTCTGGGCCTTTTCAATATGAGTTGTTGAGTTATGTTGTGATGCCATGTTGTACAACACATACTTGCAAGTTATGCGTACGTGTAATGTGTATTGCTATGTGTGGGATCCGACACCTAGTTGTTTACCCTTGGTAGCCTATCTTACAGGGAAATGTCTCCTAGTGCTTCCACTGAGCCTTGGTAGCTTGCTACTGCTCCGGAACACTTAGGCTGGCCGGCATGTGTCCTTCTTCGTTCCTGTGTCTGTCCCTTAGGGGAAATGTCACGCGTTGTTCCTTTAAGTCCTTGTAGCTTGCTACGACTTGGGTTCATACGTTGATGACCGACACGTTCGTTGATGGGTCGTGTATGCATGTCTCTGTAATTTAGTGCCACTTTTGGTTTATAACTAGTCATGTCGGCCCGGGTTCTCTGTCATATGGATGCTAGCGATAATATCATATACGTGTGTCAAAATGCGCAAATGGTCCCGGGCCAGGTAAGGTGGCACCCGTGGGGATACCGTGCGCGAGGCCACAAAGTGATATGATGTGTTACAGGCTAGACCTGTGTGACTTAGGATCGGGGTCCTGACAGTTTAGTATCGGCATAATTCACTTCTAGATACTCAAGTTGTCCATAACCGGGGACACGACTAATCATGATTAGTTTGTACACTCTATAGAGGTTTGCGCGCTTTTCCCCACAAGACACGACCACCTCCATGATCGGAAGATCGAGACATAGTCTTTCTGAAGTATTTCTTCCAAACCCTGGGTAGACCGGTACACCTACTTTCCCCTACATCAGCTAGTCTACCACGGAAAGAGGTCACACAACTTACTCAACTATGCCAGAGCCCATAATGGCTTGTGGATGCACACTGAAGTTTCTAGGCATGAAATATCTTATGATCCCTTTGAGCCTGGGTGGCGGACCAAGGGTAATCACACGGGTACTCCGGGATTCCCCTTGGGCAAGCACTGGTTTCTCCAGGTGCCCCAAACAATCCACCTAGATTTGTATTAAAGTTGCCACCTTATGTTGTCCCGATAAATTATTATCTCCCGCAATTTGCATGTATCACACATACCAATCCCCGTCTACGAGCATGACTAAGCAATATATGACATAATGAATATATCCCGGGGTGATAAAAGGTCATAGGTTCCTACCACATAAACTACAAAGCATAACCACATGTTCCCAATCCTACTCATGCAATCTTTGAGAGTGAAACTAATGCATAGTAAAAACTGGGTATTGAAAATTATGATCAAAGTGTGAACTTGCCTTTCTCACGTTCGTTGAACTCTAGAGATTCGTAGTAGCAAGCTTCGCACTCCGGATGATCTAGCGTAAGCAAGAAATAACATACATAAGCATACAAGCAAAGATCCAAAAAGAAAACAAATAAAAGACTTCGAAAACTCCAAAAATACCAAAATAAAGTTTTTGTACAGAATATAATTTTCACAGAAACAAAAATAAATGGTTTTGGTTTTAAAGAAGGTACATGTCACAAGCTTCGATTTGCAAAAAGAATCACCCAAAACGGAGTTACGAAACTCAAGTTATGGCCTAACGAAGTTTGGATTCAGATCTGCTTAAATTCAAATTTTAAAATTTTTAAAAATATATTTCGTTTGGTTCTCTGGATATAGGATATTTCTACGAAACCGTAGGAAAAAGAATCAACTAAATCGGATCTATAGACTAAAAGATATACTAGAAATTAGATTTGGTATAGAATCTGAATTGGAAAATATACTGGTAAAAGAGAAAAAAATCGGCGAGGGTGCTCACCGGACTTGTCGCCGGAGACGAGGAAGAAGGTGGCTCCGGTGTGCTTCGCTGAACGACGCGTGCGAGACGGTGTAGAGGACGATGAGATGAACCACTTGATCAAGTTATGGTTGTAGATAGCTTCATGTACACACGGTGAGAGGTCGCCGAAATTCACGAACTCCGGCGAGCAATTGGCGAGGTTAGGGAGGGGGAAAAGCTCCAGAAGGAGAGGGCTTCGGACGAGGGGTGAGAGGGAAATGCGCAGAGGGTTTTATAGGGATCAGGGGAGTCTATACGACGAGATCCACCGCGAGCTTAGTGCAACCATTAATGGCTATTTGTGCAAGAACGTTTCCGGATCAGTTCGGCGATTTAAGGCAATAAAATTGGGTTTTAATTCTCTGAATGGGTTCAACTTACATTCCTCTGTAAGTTTCGTGTTGGTGGAGGGTCGAAACGGTGAAAGAATTTAGTGGGAGGAGGAGAGGAAGAGGTGGTGCCATGGTTGTTTCAAAGTTCTGTAAGCGTACGTGCACCGGGGGGAAGATAACCGAGTTGGGTCGTGGAGAGACTGGCCTTCCATGGCCCATGGATGTCCGTTTTTTTTTTCTTTTTTTAACACAGGAAAAAAATAGATAGAAAATAAAAATATTTTTATATAGAATATATATATATCAAAACATTCAGAGAAATAAATCCAACAAGATGAACTATTTTTCAAAGGCTAAATAAAAACTTTATAAAAAAACATTTTTCTAAAAAAATCCAAATGACAATTAAATTTGAATTCAAAACTTTTGGCATCGATTTCTTCTGACTTTTTGGAGTATCATGTTAGCTCCTCTCACACTTTTGAACAAGTGTTTGTCAGGGATTTTTGAAATAAATTTCAGATGCCAAGTTGAATCCAAAGTCAGAAAAAACTCAAATGCCTCTGAAACTTCCAAATGACACTCAAATAAAAAAATGCATAGATGCTTAGCTAATAATTGTAAAACATTCCAAATTGAAAATTTGGGATGTTACAATGAAGACGAAAGAGGGGATGCCTTCCCGGTTGTGAATTGTGGGTTTATGATGTAGTAATCTCTTTTTGCGGTGTGTTTGTCGAGATCCGATGAATTGTGGGTTTATGATCAAGATTATCTATGAGAAATATTTGGTTCTTTTCTGAATTCTTTTATGTATGATTATAATATCCTTGCAAGTCTCTTCGAATTATTGGTTTAGTTTGGCCTACTAGATCTATGGTTCTTGCAATGGGAGAAGTGCTTGGCTTTGGGTTCAATCTTGCGGTGTCCTTTCCTAATGACAGTAGGGGCAGCAAGGCACGTATTGTATTGTTGTCATCGAGGATAAAAAGATGGGGTCGATATCATATTGCTTGAGTTTATCCCTCTACATCATGTCATCTTGCTTAAGGCGTTACTCTGTTCTTATGAACTTAATACTCTAGATGCATGCTGGATAGCGGTCGATGTGTGGAGTAATAGTAGTAGATGTAGAATCGTTTTGGTCTACTTGTCACAGACGTGATGCCTGTATATAATGATCAAGCTTAGATATTCTCATAATTATTCGTTTTTCTATCAATTGCTCGACAGTAATTCGTTCACCCACTGTAGAATTCTGCTATAATAAGAGAAGCCACTAGTGAAACCTATGGCCCCCGGGTCTATTCTCAACATATCAATCTATAATCTACTTTAATTTTCTGTTTTTACTTTCTGTTCTTATATCCAAAAATACCAAAAATATCAAACTATCATATCTATCAGATCTCACTTTTGTAAGTGACCGTAAAGGGATTGACAACCCCTTATCGCGTTGGCTGCGAAGTTCTTATTTGTTTGTGCAGGTGCGAGGGACTCGCGCGTGGTCTCCTACTGAATTGATACCTTGGTTCTCAGAAACTGAGGGAAATACTTACGCTACTGTGTTGCATCACCCTTTCCTCTTCGAGGGAATACAACGCAAGCTCGAGAAGTAGCAATAGATTGGAGAAGTATCAGGGTGTTAGGGCCGTTAGGTAGGGGTTTGTTTACCGTCCTCTAGCTGACGGCAAATGGGGGGCAGTACAATAGCTGGCCTCCACTGGACCCCACCCATATCTCGGCCTTCAACTAGCGGATGGCAAAGTTTCTTTGTCGTCAGCAAGCCGACGACAAAGAACCGGTTGATGGCAAATTTTATCTTTGTCGTCAGCCCTTTCTTTTCCGACGGTTTTCGATCAGCGGACGGGAAAGACCTTCTTTGTCATCGGCTAGCCGACGGCAAAGAAACGGCTGATGAAAAATTCTATGATTCCAGTAGTGCATGAAGGATGACATCAAGTGGTGATCTTCATCAAGGCTACGTTGTGCAAGTTCAAGTGGATCATCACATGCTTGAAGCTTTCCATCCATTGTTATAATGGACATGTGAAGATGTGACAAAGAGGGGCTCAAACATAGTGGTGTATGGGGGGGTTACTAGTCTTCACCGAGCCATCGCCATCAACAAAGGTGGTCCAACTAGAGCAGGTCAAGATCATCAGCATCTAGCTCAAGTGGATTATGCGCAAGGCAAAGGTTTGTCCTTGGTAGGATTTCTATTTTACCGGTAGCATGGTGTTAGTTGGGAGACCGGGTTATATTATCAATAGCCGTACTATCAAGGGGGGGGGGCTCTCGAGTGAGTAGCTTGATTGTATTGTTCATAGAGAACACAAGGCTTTGCATCCTTGGCATCATCTTTCTTGGTTCTTGTTTGACTTTTCTCTTTTTGAGTTTTTGAGCTTGTGGTCATCTTCATGACAAGCTCAAGTTCATTGAAACAGATTTCATATGCATCATCTATTGTGTTTTTGATGTTGGAGTTTTTGCCAGTTCCTCACTGATGGAGGTTTCACATCTCTATATCTTTGGCATATTTCTCTTGCCACTTCTAAAGATTTCCAGCTCTACTTAACAGCTCTTGGCATTAGCTTTCTATCAAGCTTGAGTTCATCAAAATCAGAGACCATTTGCGGAAGTTTTGGTAGTTCTTGTTTTACCTGTTCCCGCGGTCTTTTCGGGTGGAGTTGTACCGCTCGTCCCATGCTTTTGGAGTAACTACTACCTCAGGGGTGATACCCTCGGGTGAGGCAGTGTCCCAGGTTGTGACAGTGCGGTTGTACTGCTTGGCTCTGGCAGTTGTGCTGCCAGGGACTTGGTCATGCTCGAGTACTGTCGGGCGGTTGTTCTAGTCGAAGTACCGCTCCAACCACCGGAATAGGGTGACTCCCTTCTGGTGGCTTCGTGGTACTTGGCGGTAGTCGCTCGGTTGTCCTGACTGCTATCATTGCAACGATACAACCGGTGGTCTGAGGTAGTTGTACTGCCCGAGACTTAGCTACTACCAAAGCATAGACGCTGCGGTTGTACCAGTCCTTGTACCAGCCGTCATAACGCGCACGGCTGGCTCTGTTCTAGTACTAGGGCGGTACTTGGCGATACTTGTCCGGTTGTACCCGTTGAAGTTTATTTAGTGGTACTACCAGTGGTGCTAGCAGTTGTACCGCTCTGTGCACTGTAGGCTGGTATTTCCTCCTGGAGCAATTGTACGGCTCATCCAAGCGGTTGTACCACTCCCGTGTATTTCTGTAGCATAACGGGCAGATTCGTGGGGGCCTATAAAAGGGGGTCTTCTTCCCCATTGTCCTTCATGTTTAGGAGCAAGTTTCCCCCCACCATTTTTGACCTCTTGGAGCTTGCTTTATCTCTATTCCTCGCATGATTCAAGCATATTTTTGAGGGAAAAAGAGAGAGGAGATCTAGATATACATTTCCACTAATCCATCTCTCCTTTAAGTGAGGGGAACTCTTTAGATCTAGATCATGGAGTTCTTATGTGTTCCCCTCCTTTGTTCTTCCTCTCATATTTCTCCATAGCATTAGTTGTTGTGGTGGGATTTCGGAGAGAAGGACATCATCACTCAGTGTGCTCTTGCAATTGCATTTGGTGCATCGGTTTAATTTCTCCACGGTGATACGCGGAAGTGAAATTAAGAAGCTTATTAGTCTTGGGTGTTTGGGCATCCTAGAGCTTTTTTCCTTTAGGGTGATTGGCCTAGATAGTTGGTGGTGTCACGGAGCTTAATCATTGTGGTTTAAAACTTCGGGCAAGTTTTGGGGTCTCCAATTAAGTTGTAGAGATTGCCTTGAGCAATTTCTACGGGTTCGGTGACTGCCCACAAGGGTCGCAATTGTACGAGTTCGTTGACCGCGCTCAAGGGCCCCTTAGCGGAATCACGACACCTTGCATTGGGTGAGGACGTGAGGAGAATACGGTGACCCTAGTGCATACCGGCATTTAGCATTGTGCCTCCACAGCGCTCTAATGGAGATTAGCATCTGTAAGGGTGTGAACTTCGGGGTACATCGCCGTACTTATTTACTCACTGCCTCTTGATTCAAAAAAAAACTATTCTTTCAAGGAAAAGAACTTTATAACTCAGTGTAGTTTTTCACTGACTATTCTAGTGTAGTTTGGCCTCGGTTATGTCTTACCCGAGCCCTTTACTTGTGCACTTACTTTGTGCTAACCTTCGCTTCTAGTTATATATCTTCCTGTCACTTAGTTGTTTATCTTGCTTAGCTTAAGTTCTTGGTGCACATAGTTGAGCCTAGTATATATTTAGGTTTTGTGCTTGACAATTTAAATGCTAGTTTTATTCTGTATTTGCTCAAGTCTAAACCGCAATTGTTTTAGAACACCTATTCGCCCCCCTCTAGGCGACATCCACATCCTTTTAGTTAAGCATGGCGAGACACGTGTCATGGTTCTTTTGAATCTCTGTTGTCACACAACCAAATCTTTATGAACAATTTTATGAGATTACAGAACTATATGTAACAAAACTTAATTATGTTTTATGCTGACACACATTGTAAATATGCTTTTAAATAAATAGTTATATAGCAATGGACGAAGTGAACAAAGATAGGTAGAGAAACTACCCAAGAAGGAAAATATAGGAATTCTAGCTGCATAAATCCGCCAGTCACCCAGCTAGTTTGAGTAGAGTTAGAGGACATCAGCTCCTCTAAGAAAAACAATAGAAGGAAAGAGGAAAAAAGGCAAATAAAAAAAACAAACTATTTGGAGGAGACGGGCGAGGAGTTCACGGTAGTGTCCTCAAATATTAGAGGACATCGACTTCCTCCGAGCCATGGAAAGCAAAAAAAACGGAGCAGTAAAATAGGGAGATATTATCAGAAAATAGCAAAAATACTAATAAAAGAAAGAGGAAAAAATATTTAGAGGAGAGTTACAGGACATCGGCTTCCTCTGAGGAATAAAATAGAAGGAAAGAGTAAAAAAGACAAATAAAATAGGCAAACTATTTGGAGGAGACGGGCGAGGAGTTTACGGTAGCGTACTCAAATATTAGAGGACATTGGCTTCCTCTGAGGCGTGGAAAGCGAAAAAAACATAGTAGTAAAATAGAAAAATATTAGAAGAAAATAGCAAAAATACTAATAAAAGAAAAATGAAAGATAATTAGAGGAGATTTAGAGGACATCGACTTCCTCTGAGAAAAACAATAGGAGGAGAGAGTAAAAAAGACAAATAAAAAGCAAACTATTTGGAGGAGACGGGCGAGGAGTTCATGGTAGCTTCCTTAAATATTAGAGCACATTAGCTTCCTTTGAACCGTGGAAATAAAAAAACAGAGCAGTAAAATAGCGAAATATTAGAAGAAAATAGCGAAAAGATTAAAAAAAAGGAAACATATTTAAAGGAGAGTTAGAGGACAACGGCTTCCTCTGAGAAAAAAAATACAAGGAAAGAGTAATAAGGACAATTAAAAAAGGCCAACTATTTGAAGAAGACGGACGAGGAGTTCACTGTAGCTTCCTCAAATATTAGCGGACATCGGCTTCCTCTAAGGCGTGGAAAGCCAAAAAAAAGAAAGCAGTAAAACAGGAAAATATTAGAACAAAATAGCAAAAAGAATAATTAAAGAAAAAGGAAAGATATTTAGAGGAGAGTTAGTGGTCATAGGCCTCCAGTGAGAAAAATGCGAGGATTTACGGTTGCGCCCTCAAATATTAGAGGACATCGGCGTCCTTTGAGCTGTGGAAAGCGAAAAAAACTGAGCAGTAAAATAGGAAAATATTAGAACAAAGTAGCAAAAAGACTAATAAAAGAAAAATGAAAGATATGTAGAGGAGAGTTAGTGGACATCGACTTCCTCTGAGAAAAAAGAAGAAGGAAAACGTAAAAATGACAAATAAAAAATGCAAACTATTTGGAGGAGACAGGCGAGGATTCACGGTAGCTTCCTAATATATTAGAGGACATCGGCTTCCTTGAGCCGTGGAAAGTGAAAAAAACTGAGTTGTAAAATAGGAAAATATTAGAAGAAAATAGCAAAAAGACTATTGAAAGAAAAACGAAACATATTTAGAGGAGAGTTAGAGGACATCGGCTTCCTCTGAGGAAAAAAGAAGGAAAGAGGGAAAAGACAAATAAAAAAAGGCAAACTATTTGGAGGAGACGGGTGAGGAGTTCACGGTAGCGTCCTCAAATATTAGAGGACATCGGCTTCCTCTAAGACATGGAAATAAAAAAATCAATAAAAGGATAATATAAGAAGAAAATAGAAAAAATTCTATTAAAAGAAAAAGGAAAAATATTTAGAGGAGAGTTAGAGGAAATCGACTTCCCTTGAGAAAAAAATAAGAGAAAAGAGAAGAAAAGACAAACAAAAAAGGCAAACTATTTGGAGGAGACGGGCGAGGAGTTCACGGTAGCGTCCTCAAATATTACAGGACATCGGCTTCCTCTAAGACATGGAAAGCAAAAAACACATAGCAATAAAATAGGGAAATATTAGAAGAGAATAGAAAAAAGACTAATAAAAGAAAAAGGAAAAATATTTAGAGGAGAGTTTGAGGAAATCGGCTTCCTCCAAGAAATAATAGAAGAAAAGACAAATAAAAAAGGCAAACCATTAGGAGGAGACGGGCGAGGAGTTCATGGTAGCGTCCTCAAATATTAGAGGACATCAGCTTCCTCTGAGCCATGGAAAGAGAAAAAAAACATAGCAATAAAATAGGGAAATATTTGAACAAAATAGAAAAAATTCTAATAAAAGAAAAAGAAAAATATATTTAGATGAGAGTTGAGGACATTACTTTCCTCTGAACCGTGGAAGAGAAAAGAGTAGAGCACCAAAATATCAAAATATTAGAACAAAAAAGAAAAGAAGACTATAAAATAGTAAAATATTAGAACAAAATAGGAAAAGAATATAAATAGCTAAATATTTTACCGGTCGTATGGTGTTAGTTGGGAGACTGGGTTATATGATCAATAGGCGTACTATCAAGGGGGACTCTCGAGTGAGTAGCTTGATCATATTGTTCGTAGACAGCTCAAACCTTTGCATCCTTGGCATCATCTTTCTTGGCTCTTGTTTGGATTTTCTCTTTGTGAGTTTTTGAGCTTGTGGTCATCTTCATGAACAACTCAAGTTCATTGAAACATATTTCATATGCATGATCTATATGTGTTTTCGATGTACGAATTTTTGCCGGTTCCTCACTGATGGACGTTTCACACCTCTGTATCGTTGGAATATTTCTCTTGCCAGTTCTAAACATTTCTAGCTCTATTTCATAGCTCTTGGAGTTAGCTTTCTATCAAGCTTGAGTTCGTCGAAATCAAAGAACATTGCAGAAGTTTTGGCAGTTCTTGTTTTACCTGTTCCCGCGGTCTTTTCAGGTTCGGTTGTACCACTAGTGGGTGGATTTGTACCACCCGTCTTATGCTTCCGGAGCAACTCCCGCCCCGGGGGTGATTCCCTCGAGTCAGGCGGTGTCCCAGGTGGTGACAGTGCGGTTGTACTTCTAGGGACTTGGGCTTGCCCAAGGTTACTATCGGGCGGTTGTTCTGTTCGAAGTACCATTGCAACCAGCGGAATAGAGTGACTCATTTCTAGTGGCTTGGCGGTGCTTTGCGGTAGCGCCCGGTTGTCCTGATCGCTGTCTTTGTAGTGATCCAACCGGTGGTCTGAGGTAGTTGTACCGCCCGAGACTTAGCGACTACCAAAGCACAGATGTTGCGGTTTTAGCAGTCCTTGTGCCATCCCTCATAACGTGCACGGTTGGCCCTGTTCTTGTACTAGGGCGGTACTTGGCGTTACATGTACAGTTGTCCCCGCCAAAGTTTATTTAGCGATACTGCCAGTGGTGCGGGCAGTTGTACCGCTCTGCGCACTGTACGCTGGTATTTCCGCCTAGAGCGGCTGTACTGATTATCCAAGTGGTCGACCACTCCTGGGTATTTCTGTAGTATAATGGGCAGATTCGTGGGGGCCTATAAAAGGGAGTCTTCTTCACCATTGCCCCGATGTTCTAGAGCAAGTTTCCCCCCAGCATTGTTGACCTCTTGGAGCTTTCTTTCTCTCTATTCCTCGCATGATTCTTGCATAATGTTGAGGGGAAAGAGAGAGGAGATCTAGATATACATTTCCACCAATCCATCTATCCTCTAAGTGAGGGTTGGATCTAGATCTTGGAGTTCTTTTGTGTTCTCGTCCTTTGTTCTCCCTCTCATATTCCACCATAGCATTAGTTGTCGTGGTGGGATTTGGGAGAGAAGGATTTCAGCACTCCGTGTGCTCTTGCCATTGCATTTGGTGCATCGGTTTGATTTCTTCACCGTGATACATGGAAGTGCAAATTGAGAAGCTTTTTACTCTTTGGTGTTTCGCCACCCTAGAGCTTTGTTCCTCTTGGGTGATTGGGCACCCTAGACAGTTGGTGGTGTCATGGGGCTTAATAATTCTGGTGTGTAAGGCTCCGGGCAAGCTTCGGGGTCTCCAATCAAGTTTTGGAGATTACCCCGAGCAATCTGTATGGGTTCGGTGACTGCCCCCAAGGGTCGCCAATTGTACGGGTTTGGTTACCGTGCTCAAGGGTCCCTTAGTGAAATCATGACACCTTGCATTGTGCGTGGGCGTGAAGAAAAAATGGTGGCCCTAATGGCATTTTGGGGAGCATTGTGCCTCCACACCGCTCTAACGGAGATTAGCATCCGCAAGGGTGTGAACTTCGGGATACATCATCGTCTCCATGTGCCTCGGTTATGTCTTAGCCAAGCCCTTCACTCGCGCACTTACTTTGTGATAGTTTTTGTGCTTCTAGTTATATATCTTGCTATCACTTAGTTGTTTATCTTGCTTAGCTTAAGTTGCTGGTGCACATAGTTGAGCCTAGTATATTTAGGTTTTGTGCTTGACAATTTAAATGCTAGTTTTATTCCGCATTTGTTCAAGACTAAACCATAATTGTTTTAGAATGCCTATTCGCCCCCCTGTAGGCAACATCCACATCCTTTCAGTTAGGCATGGCGAGACACATGCCATGGTTCTTTTGAATTTTTTTTGTCACACAACAAAATCTTTACGAACAATTTTATGAGATTACATAACTATATGTAACAAAACTTAATTATGTTTTATGCGGACAAACATTGTAGATGTGCTTTTATATAAATAGTTAGAGAAACTACCCAAAAAATGGATGGAGTGAACAAAGATAGGTAGAGAAACTACCCAAAAAAGAAATATTAGGAATATTAGACGAAAATAGCAAAAAGACTAATAAAAGAAAAAGGGAAAATATTCAAAGTAGAGAGTTTTAGGACATTACCTTCCTTTGAGAGGTGGAAGGGAAAAAAGTAGACCACCAGAATAGCAAAATATTAGAACAAAAAAGAAAAGAAGACTATAAAATAGAAGAATACTAGAACAAAATAAGAAAATAATATAAAATAGCAAAATATTAGGAAAGGAGAAAATAAATAAATATATGTAGTAAAATATTACTCCCTCGGTTTCTAAATATAAGTCTTTTAAGAGATTTCAACATGGACTACACACGGAGCAAAATGGGCGAATTAACACTTTAAATAAGTCTGTATACATCCCTATATAGTTCATATTGAGATCTCTAAAAGAATTTATATTTAGAAACGGAGGAAGTAGAAAAAAAGACTAAGAATATAAAATAGCATAATAATAGGGAAAAGGGGGAAAATATAAATAGAATATATTAGGAAAAAAGGATACAAATATAAAAAGGCAAAATATTAGAAAAAAAAAGACTGGCATATTAGAACAAAAGAGGAAAAATAAATTTAAAGCAGCAAAATATTAGGAAACAGAGACCGACATGGCACCTTAGTTGTGAACCCCGCAGAGAGCTAGAAATATATTAGGAAAAAAAGACAGACACGTTAGAGCAAAAAGAGGAAAAATAATTAAAATAAAATATTTGAAAAAAGAGACCGACATGGCACCGTAGTTCTGACCCCCATAGAGAGCTAGAAATATATATTAGGAAAAAAAGACCAACACGTTAGAACAAAAAGCGGGAAATATATTAGGAAAAAAAGACAGACACGTTAGAGCAAAAAGAGGAAAAATAATTAAAATAAAATATTTGAAAAAAGAGACCGACATGGCACCGTAGTTCTGACCCCCATAGAGAGCTAGAAATATATATTAGGAAAAAAAGACCAACACGTTAGAACAAAAAGCGGGAAAATAAAATATTTGAAAAAAAGAGACCGATATCACACCGTACTTCTAACTCCCAACACACAGCGAGGGTGACCAAGGGTAACAGGCCGACAGGACAGGCCCAGCCAGAAGTACGTAGCGACAGCTCTTTTGCCTCTGCAAAGGAGGTGATGAATGAGCTTTGCTTCCTCGGCGATGGAGTACTCAGCACCGGGCTATTTAAGCCGCGTAGAACCTTGTTAGCCGAGCGATGTGGTACTAAACATTGGAACAGACAGGCGCTGCGGTTAGTTCGTTCCTAGACTGGGCCGTCGTCATCTCCGGCCCACCAGCTAGGGCGGCCCTAAAAAAAGAGCTCTTCGCGGTGGGTCTCGAAGCAACGACAGGAGGTAGCAGTTGCTAAAAAAAAAAACGACAGGAGGAACAGGATCGTGCGCACCCTGCGCTGGCCGAGAGGGACTACATGCATGTTAGGAGGAAGTGATGCAGTCTGGGGCTCTGCCATCTTTGGACTCAATTTTCTCAAAAAAAAAAAAAATCTTTGGACTGCTCAAGAGAACTCCACCCGCTGTAAATTCAGCAGGAACATGCTTCCGTTGAATAGACCTTGCACATCGCCGGTTTTATAACTATCGTGTTCTCAGTTCTGATTGCGCCATTAGCCATTGCCTCCTTTGGCCCGCCGGCTTGCAGCGTTCCCATGACTACAGTACGAGGGAGGACGTACGCCTGGCTCAGCATGCTAGACAGGGGCGATGAGTTCGTATCAGGCCATGATAAATTTTCTAGGGTCCGGGCTCTCCCTCTGGTCCGACGATGCCAATTTGTGCGGCTGCATCGGCGAGGTCCAAGCCACACCTTCTGTGCATCCTAGCATATATATGGCTAAAAATATCATGTGAATTCTGACATGCGGGTCCGCTTGGTTAGTGAGAGGGACAGAGAGAGGGTATTGAGTTGACCAATGGGTTCAGGAGTATTTTGGTCTGTTTGGCTGGCCAAGGGCTTTTGACCAGACGGCAACGCAGCAGTTGAGCAGTCGTTAGACACAAGGATAGCATTACCGAGCATATCAAACTTCTAGTGGCATTTTTGTGTGACAAAACCAATGGCAAAAATAAATAAATAAATAAACAATTAGAAACAAAAACAATCTAGCATGAATTTTCCCAAGCATGGAGTATCTTGCCCTTTCGATATCCATACTCTGAATTGCAAATACCATTGGTCCCGCGGATGGACAAAACCACGAGAATCAATTATGGGAGCCTCATCTTCAAAGATTTTGAAATGCTTGGAACTGTCACATGTACCTATCATGCCATGCCAGTTTTGAACTTTTTATCAGTTCATAGGGTGAAGAAATCGCAGTGGACAGTAATAGCGAGAGCCCACAATGTCTGCATATCAACCTTTTCAAGCAGATGAGAATGGCCAATTCCTTGAAGCTGAAAAGCACATCCTGCAAACCACCAAGGGAGATATTTGGCAGGACTATGGAACCGCTGCTTCACTCATAGATAGTTGGATATCACATCCATTTCCACCAACACTATCACTATCAAATCTCTCTAGGAAGATAAATTAGGAGAGGATGAGAAGTGGGAAGAAGGGAGAGGAGGGGTATAGTGAGGGGCACAAGCGGCGAGCCATCAAGTCATGCTGCTGGTTGCAGTCAGTACGGCACAAACCCTCGCCTAAATGGGACGAGTAGGGCTAGGTCGGTGGAGGGCATCATCACAGACGAGGTGATGGGCGACCGATCAGTGAAGTTGTCTGCTGCATGCCTGAGCTAGGGGTGTACATGCATGCTATTCAAGATCACCAACACACATATGTTGGCAATTCCCATTGTACCGCAATCAAATTTCATACTAGCAGTCCTCTCAAAAAAAATCATGCTAGTAATAATAAATAGCCTAAATCCGAGGCACCACAACAGGAACATTTTCCTACCACTACAATCAAATCAAATGTCACTCATAAATCAGAATATTAAAAGACTGAGTGTATATGTATCACTCAGAGTGATCCATCGGCCATCCTTGAACTACTATCTACCAAGTGTCCGCGTTGACAACATCTCTATAAATTGTACTGGCATATTTCCTAAAAGTAAACCAGCCATTTCCAGACCTACAAATTTTCATGGTCTTCTCTCATTGTACTATGGTTTTTCTTTATTTATCTTTGGCGATGTCACATATGTGGCACACCACAGATCATGACGCAGAAGCTGGCCACTACTAGAATCTGGTTTGGTGCTGAGTTGCAAGACTTTACCGAGTTCATTCTATGGGGCACTCGGCAAACTTGTGTCTGCCGAGTTTGATTCAAAATTGGACCGGCGGTCATAAGCAACTCGACAGAGTTCTGACTTTGCCAAGTTCCAACGAAAAACGACTCGGCGAACAAAAACAACTCGGCAGAATCTCAAGTTCGCCGAGTTCCTTGTAGAAAAAACTCGGCAAAATCTGACAAGTGGGCCCTGCTATAGAGCAGGTGACGGAGTCGTGCTAGTGAACTTTCTTTGTTGAGTTTCGGCTAACAGAGACTCAGTAAACATTTTCAGTTTTTTTATTTTTAAAATCAGAACACCAGTGTTCACGGCTTTGCCGAGCCCCACTAGAATGAACTAAGCAAAGATATGGCCTTTCATCTACGAGGACATATAGTGGTTATATTAGTTCCTTTTAATTTTATATTTGCTAGCTATATGTATGCTTATCCAGGGCATATAAATTAATGTGCAACGATGAGAATATAATAGGATGTGTGAATATAAATGAGATGATTGTGAGTGTGAGAGAAAAAATGAGAAGAAAAGATGAGACAATATAGAAGATAGCATTCAAATTTTGTACCCCTATGATCCATATTATTTGTCTTAGATTTGTCTACATACAAATGTATCTACACATGTTTGAATCAAAGGAAGTATAGATATAGCATATGTGTGTAAAGTTTATATAAAAAAGATAAAGAAAATGAAAATGAAAGAAATTTAAAAAGAAACTAATTTGTTAGTTGAAAATTGTACCTCGAAATCTAAACATATGATGGGGATCATTAAGAATGAGATTCATAAAATGGAAAAACAAATTGATATCTTCATTAGTGTAAAAAAACTTGGATTTCACAAACTTTATCTTACGCAAACACACATGCATGTGCTTGTAATTATTACAACATAACTAATTAATACTCCCTCTATCCCAAAATAAGTGTCTTGAGCTTAGTACAAATTTGTGCTATAGCTAGTACAAAGTTGAGGCACTTATTTTGGAACGGAGGGAGTATATAGTTACATGCGTAAGCAAATGTGATGGACATTCTGGATGCAAACATGTTCAGGAAAGAGGTGGCGGCGTGGTGTGTGACAGTAATGTGGGCTATCTTGTCCAGCCTCAACCGATACACACATCATGAGGTGATCTATCAGCCAAGGCAATCTATGGTCCTGGTTAGAGAACTCATTGGGGCGTTGGACTAAAATAAATGTGGATGCAGCAGTGGATACTACGAATGGTAGAGGTAGGACATGAGTTGTGGCAAGAGACTATGAAGGCCATTTCATTAGTGCGAAATGTACAAGATATGAAGGTATAGTAGATCCCCTAACTCTAGAGATTTCGGCTTGCCGTGATGGTATGTTGCTGGCACGAGAAACATGTTTCACATCAGTACTGATTGAGATGGACAGTCTAATCACAAAACAACTCTAGGATAGGCGATCCCATGGGAAATCTAACAGGTATCAAATCCTCAAGGAGATGGAAGAAAACAGTTCCAGTTTTCAGGGATTTGAGCTTCATAATGTTAGTCGTTCTATTCATTATGTAGCACATTGTTGTGCAAAAGAAGCTCTTTTACAACAGAGTATTGTAAACTACTCTGATGTAATCCCTGGTTTTTCTCAGCTTTAGGTTCAGCTTAGACAGGTTATCGCCGAATGAATAAAATGCTGGAGAGTGGAACATAAAAAAAAGATATGTGGCATGTGTAAGAAACATGGAGATTCAGTATGGTGGCCGGCTTGGAAGATGAAATTTAGGAGGCATGGCTCATAGGTCGAGCAACTAAGAGTCGAGAGGACCAATTGGATGATGAGAATGACAAAAGATGAAAAAACACGGTAGGCCCCAATGCAGGACCTCAACTACATGCAGTGCCCATGGCTATGATATCAGCTACATACGAAACGCGATAGAAATATGGCACTGGGCAATAAGGCAGTGCCACGTGGTGAGTTCTTACCGGATGGGAAACTGCCGAGTGCCAAACTCGGCCAACAATCAGGCAAGTTCTACTAACGAAGGAACTCGACAGATATTTTGCATTGGTACGTGGCTTATTTCTATTCGCCGTACTCTGCCGAGTTTAGTATATTGGAACTCGGCAAACAACAGTGGCACGTGCCATTTTCGTTAGTGGCCCGTCCTGTCCGATGGTGTGATTTGCCGAGTTCTCTGGAAGTGTGAAACTCGACAAACATTATTTAAATATTCACCAAGTTCATGATAGAAAGAACTCAGCAGTATTAATGATTATTGGGCCCCATCCATCCGACTACTGTGCCCCGAGTTTGGTACTCGGCGAAGATTTGGCTGAGTTTATTATGGGCTCTGCCAAGTTCCTTTGAAAACTCTGCAAAAGGGTGATTCTAGTAGTGGATAAACAAGAATATGATTAACTTTCCATTTTTAAGATTTCCACTTAACTCAACAATGTTGGAAATGGACATGAAACACAAATTAACATACTTGTTGCCTAGGCAATGCACTGTATGAAGCTGCGCAAGCTAACTCAGTTACTTCAACTTATACATTACAACCCAAATATGATATTGTCAATAGCAAAGAGTACCAATTCAATTAATGATGTTCGCTTATGCTATTATGGAACACGGAAAACTGGCTACAACATTTGCTCCGGGTATGTAAGATACATCTTAAAAAGAACACATACGACATGTTGTTTGCCTGCCAAGAGTGGCGTTATGCATGCAAGAGTTGTGCGGAGCGGTTCAAACCATGATGGCGGCGCAAGCGATGCGAGATGGTTTCGAGCACAAGTAGAAGGAATTGTCCACCGACACTTAAAGAACATTGCTAAAAAAGGCCCTTCGCACAACATAGACATCAACTAGGACATCCTACCTACCCAAGGATGTTTTTTTAAAATGGTCATGGGGGTGTGGGGAGGCTCCCCACCTGAATATATTTCAAATCTAGCAGTTTTATGGAGATCACACGTGGTGTCAGGATAGGAACTCATGCCACATACCGGAACTCCCCGACTAAAGCCAATGAGACCATACAATCAGATCATCTAGAATAGCTCTAATGGAAACCGTAGCATGAAGTTCTAGTGTCTACGAAACTTTCTTGCTCCGAGCGTCCCAAATCGTCCAGAGAATAAGAAGTACCATGACGGTCAAACCGAGGTGGGCAACGTATCTGGGAGAGTGGTGCTGAAGAGATCTCTATTTATAGGAACGCGGTTGAATGCCGGTAGCCCTCGAAATCCTACGGGCTGCCAGGCAGGTGAAGAAAGGTGCTCACGGTCTTCCACCAGGTGAGAACATGTTTGACAGACTTCAGTGTCGAGGATGTTCTTCTTATACAGGGTCTCGAGGAGGAAGAAGAGATACAGATACTTTCAACATCGCCGTTCGTGATTCCAGCCAGGATGCTACCCACCACTTCCACGCACAGAATTACACATGTGTCCACTGATCAGCGGGCCCAAACATGAAGGAAACCCACTATGGCCTAGTGAACTTGTGGTTGGGCTTCCTTTCTCTCTTGGGCCTGGCGTTGATCTTCCCTTCATCTACTGATCAACGGGCACACCACATGAAGGAAACCCACATGGCTCGTCAGTTCCCTAACACCCGGCGTCCCTATTTGGCGCGTAGGGCGCATGCCCTGGCGAGGTAGCACGTACCCCTCCAGCCTTAGAACCTCCTTTTTTGGGAAGGCCCATTCACAGATTTCCTCTCCACCGGTTTTGGGAATGTTCTAGAACCTTCAACTTCCCTTTTTTTCCTTTCGTCTTTTTCTTTTCTATTTCCTTTCCTTTTTCTTTCTTCTTCCTTTTTCATTTTGCATTTTCATTTTTTTTCCAATATGGAAACATATTTCTAACTCATCAACATTTTTTTTCAAATCGCGAGAAGTTTTAAAAGCATGAACTTTTTCAAATACATCAACATTTTTATGAAATAGTGAAGATTTTTTTAAATTCGTGAACATTATCTTAGAAATAGTGAACATACGTTCTACAAATTTGTGAATATTGTTTGAAATCATGAACATTTTTTAGAATTCCTGAACAATTTTTTGAAATAGGGAACATTTTAAAATTCGTGAACGTTCTCTTCAACCATGATAGTTTTTAAATTTGTGAACAGTTTTTGAAATCATGAACCTTTTTAAATTTATGAACATTTTTTCGAAATAGTAAACATATTTTTTTTACATATAATAAATTCCAGATTTCATGTGATATCTGAGAGTTTATTGATACACTCGGAGTTGTAGCTCTTAGTTCATCTACTTCAACCCCACATTATCTTCCCTACGCAACCATGCAACTATCAAGAAGCAATGCTAATAAGCAACAAAAAGTAATATTATTTAGTTACATATGTAGAACGGAGCTATAAACTTTTCACGTTTCAAAAAAATGTTTTCACATGACAAGTACAAAATAGAAAAATATCTTATCACCAAGCCGATAAATCATGGAATATATATGCCACTTTCATAGATTACAGAGAGAATTGGTGTAAATTTTATCATTGAATTTCGATCAAAACAATCCACCTTAGTTTTCTAAAGAAACATATGTGAAGTGTTAAATTGCTTCTCTTTTGTGGGTCTGGCCAATATTTACAAAGTATAGTGATCCTCATGACTCCAAAAACACTTATGGACGATCCGAAGATTAACTGTGGCAAATCTATACCTATCAATTGCTTCTAGCGGTACGTCACGAAAATTGTCCCAAAGTTACAAAATATTACCCACCAATGCCATCTATAAGTGATAAAAAAAACGTTTCACACAGAGAAATCCACTGTCTAGGCTGGCCCATGCAGTAGGGACCTCCTATACTGCGCTATGCGCACAGGAAGAAAATGCGCCGCGCCTGTTTGGGCGGGCCCATGTCTGGGCAGCCTGTTTCTTAAACTTCATTATTTATTTATTTATTTATTTTCAGTTTTTCTTTTTTCTACTTTAAATGAGACTTCATAACAGTTCCGAAAATTGAAAAAGAGAACTTTGGAATAAATTTTTCATAAATCATAAAATGTTTGTGGATTCAAAAAATATTCATGATTTTGTAAAAAAAATTGCTTATTTGAAATGTTTGAAAAATAAAAAAACACAAATGTTTGGGGAATGAAAAAATGTTCATAATTTTTTATAGTTCGTGTATTAATATTGTTAATCAAATTGAATAAAAGTTCGCCAATTATAAAATGTGCATCAATGGAAAAATATCTTGAAAATTCAAAACTGTTCATTACTTACAAAATAGTTTATCCATTCATTAAATGTTCACTGATTCAAAAAAAGATCATGCTTTTAAGAAAATGTTCGTTAAGTAAAGAAATACTTATGAATTTAAATAATTGTTCCACCAATTCCCAAAAAAATGTTTTTCATTTCTAGAAATGAACGTCGATTCCTGAGAATTATTTTAAAAAGTGTTCACAATTTTTTTAAAAAATGTGTGCAAACAGAATAATACATTCATTAATTCAAAAAAAGTTCTTGATTTAAAAAATGTTTGAAATTTTGTGAAGTGTTCATCAACTTGAGAAATGTTCACTATTTTATATATGAGTTTAAAAAATGTTCATTATTTCAAAACTTGTTCTTGATTTCATAAAATTGAGAGTAATAGTGTATCTCGGAGATGCAGCAAAATGTGGTTATGGCCATTAAAGTTATGATTTTTTTTCTCTCGTTGCAACACATGGACCTTTTGCTACTAACAATAATATACATATTACTATAACACAAGTACTTTACACGTCATATACCTGTTCAAGAAAATAAGGGATCGATGGAAAGATAGAGATTGAGAGCAAGTCCAAGTGACCCTCAACTATCTTCTTCCTTAAATGTAGCTTACTGCTATATTTTATCTCAAATTACTAAACGGTAAGACTTAGCTACCTACGAGCAACCACAGCGTTTTGACGTCATCAACTGTCGGATCAAGCAATGGAACGACCCAGATCGTTCGATCATCTCACCCCTGAAAGGTCAACCAGCGCACGTACTCGGGCTGCTGCTCCACAGACCGAGCTAGGAACCCCCTCGTTCGTCGGGCTGATCGCTGGCCAGAAGCCCATATAGGCCCAACAACGTGATTTTCCACCCACCCTGATCTTCCTCCAATTGCTAGATTTTTTTTCTCTTTACCCATCTTTCCCGGTACCTGGTCGTCAATTTTTTCCCCAGTACCCACGATGTGCGAAGATGCGGTCGTTCGCTTTAGTATTTGGTGCTCCTATTTAGCAAAAGTAGAAGAGCACCAGCTCGATAGACTCACCTGTTGTGACTACTACTAGGTTTTAAGCCAATACTACTGCCAATCCTGATATGCCAATGGATCAGTTTTAAATTCAAATATGTGGATTACCAGATCAAAAAAATGCTAACGGATTGGTTCAAACTTCAAATAAATATGGCCCGTTACTGCTGCCATGTCATTCTAGCTTAAAGGCATTCGACTTTCATCAAATATTTCTATTATTCAACTTTTTCAAATATATCATAGCTTTTTGTTTAAGATGAACGGGCACGACAACGCGCGTCTTCATGGTCTAGTATTTTCGTAAGGTATGATAGGCATGAACAATAAACTATGGCATTAACAACAAACAAAAAAGTGCTAGCACGTTGAGCAACATGTAGCAGTCGAGACCCCTCTCTCTCTCTATAGTAGAAGCTATAGTAGCAGAACCCAAAACAAGGATATTTCTGGAAAATTCATTGTTTCTCACTTCATATATACGATAGCAAAGGAACCGCACGCAGAACCACAAATTCAAAAATATGTAGAAAAATAACAGCCACATGCAACACCATAGTGTAGCCTCTTCTCTCTTTGTATATATTTCTCCCAAGTCGCTAGCAATCAACAGTTAACAATTTCATCTCAGTTCACTCCCCTCGCCACAGATGCCTTTCTCTCAGCTGCATTTGCATGCGCGCTCCGCATTAGGGTCAAAGCACAAGTGGTTCTCCCTGCTGCCAGGTAGCTCCTCCTCCCCCGACCTCCCCTTGGCGACCGCACCTCTCCCGAAAGCCATGCGACCCGCCCGCAACTTCGTTTCCCCGCGGCATCGCCTCCCTGGCGCCTTCTCTATTCATCTTGACATCATTTTCACGCGCGCACCTTCCCTTTGGCCGGAAACGTCGCCTCCCTCTAGGCACGAGCCGATAGTGGAACAAGCCTCTGCAATACCTCTGTATCATGGGCTTGCAGCATAGTAAGCTGCAGCCCAATTATAATATAGAAATAGTCAAATATAATCATATTGTCATTTTGTTATTTACGCAAACAACTTATTGTTTTATTGTAACTCGGAATGTCCGACCGGTCCTAAGTCATGCAGTTAGCTTGGAGTGAAAAGTTGTACCTTACCTCGCTATTCGTACCGGTTTGAAGCTTATCCCCATCGATTTTTCCAGGTACAAAAAGGGTATCCATGTGTAAACTAGAATTACCGGAACATGTATTATACCTTCGGAGCATATTTTTCCCATCGGGATGGGTGATATAGTGAAAGAGAAATTTAATGGGCCCTTTCTTTGACACATAAGGGAAATTCTGCTTTATGGATACACACAATGAGGTTGTGAATATATGTTGAACCAGTGCATTCCTTCTTCATGTAAGAGTTACTTTCAGTTCTTCATCAATTTTCTTCTATTGTCTACATCACAACCATATGATCTAAGCCTGGGTATATGTTGGTCCATGTAGTTCCTTTCTGTCGATGTAAAATGATTTGCAATATTGTGAACATTTGTAGACCAAATCTGAAGCGATGTTGTATCCAAGCGTAACTAAATGTGCATACTGAACTTTAGCACTATATCCTTGCTATATACCTTTCCTCCAAAATCTATTTTTTGTTGGTGACTATGACATTGTACTACCAAGAAACACAATCATATTATGACTGGTAATGAGGCAGATCACTACAAGTCATCAATTTTTAGATTTTCTAGCCGAAAAATCCTAAAGGCATATTGGGTGGGAGGATTAATGAAATGAAAAAAGGCCAAATGGTGAAAGCTAGATTTGTACCAAAGCCTAAGGTAGTGAAAGAACATGGTGCCCCCATGTTTGGTTTTGATAATTAAGGGCAATCTCTATGGCCTAATGGTTGCCTCAAGTTATATTTCAAGTGTTTGTCCATAGGCAATGCTTGAAGACCATTTGGGTTGAAAGAAGGAGATTATGTGTTGACCACGGTGCTATTCAAGGAGTTATTCAAAGATTGATCATATGAGAGTTGAGCCTTTCGCAAGCGTTTCTCGAAGAAGAAGATTGTGTGAACATTCATGTTACCTTGAAGACATCATCTTTATGAAGAGATTAGGAAAGATTGATGGATTCATGGTTGGTCAAATTACAAAGAGTGGATTCAAGTTGACCAACACACAAAGCATAGAAGATGTACCGAGTGGGACCAAGTAATCTCACTATATGGTAAGCATTGTCCATTATGCTTTGTGTACTAACCCATGATCTATTTATGTGGTGGTTCTTCGTGGGGCTAGGTATTTTTTCATGGGCTTGCAACAAGAGGAAGATCACATATAACCCATCACTACCAGAATCAACTAATTTGAAGGACCACAAAGCTGACGACAAAACTCTTTGCCGTCATCCACGAACGACAAATGTTTCTGGCGCTGTAAACACCGGCAAAGAGACAGACGGCAAAGAAGGTAGACAACAAAGAGTCAACGTCAGCCACGTTAGGTGGCTAACGCAGGCTTTGCCGTCAACCAGCGGACGGCAAAACGTGCTTCGACATGTCACCACGTACATGTCACCCACATACCCGGCGTGGCGTCCGGTCAAACCGCTGCGTGTTGACCCGAGGAAAGTGCGTCGTGGGAAAGTGTGTCGTCTGCCACCCCGACGTCATGTCCCGTCGACGACCGCCTCGTGATACGTCTCCAATGTATCTACTTTTCCAAACACGTTTGCCCTTGTTTTGGACTCTAACTTGCATGATTTGAATGGAACTAACCCGGACTGACACTCCTTTCAGCAGAACTGTCATGGTGTTATTTTTGTCCAGAAATAAAAGTTCTCGGAATGACTTGAAATTCAACGGAGATTTCTTTTGGAATATATAAAAAAAATATGCGGAAAGAACCAGACCAAGGGGCCCACACCCTGTCCACGAGGGTGGGGGGCGCGCCCCCCCTGGGCGCACCCCCTGCCTCGTGGGCCCCCTGTTGATCCACCGACGTCTTCCCTGACTCCATATATTCACTTTCAGGGAGAAGAAAAATCAGAGAGAAGGAATTATCGCGTTTTACGATACAGAGCCGCCGCCAAGCCCTAATATCTCTCGGGAGAGCTGATCTGGAGTCCGTTCGGAGCTCTGGAGAGGGGAGATCGTCGCCATCGTCATCATCAACCTTTCTCCATCACCAATTCCATGATCTCCCGTGCGTGAGTAATCCCATCGTAGGCTTGCTGGACGGTGATGGGTTGGATGAGATTTACCATGTAATCGAGCTAGTTTTGTTAGGGTTTGATCCCTAGTATCCACTATGTTCTAAGATTGATGTTGTCATGACTTTGCTATGCTTAATGCCTGTCACTAGGGCCCGAGTGCCATGATTTCAGATATGAACCTATTATGTTTTCATGAATATATGTGTGTTCTTGATCCTATCTTGCAAGTCAATAGTCACCTACTATGTGTTATGATCCGGCAACCCCGAAGTGACAATAATCGGGACCACTCCCGGTGATGACCGTAGTTTGAGGAGTTCATGTATTCACGATGTGTTAATGCTTTGGTCCGGTACTCTATTAAAAGGAGGCCTTAATATCCCTTAGTTTCCATTAGGACCCCGCTGCCACAGGAGGGTAAGACAAAAGATGGCATGCAAGTTGTTTCCCATAAGCATGTATGACTATATTTCGAATACATGCCTACATTACATTGATGAACTGGAGCTAGTTCTGTGTCACCCTATGTTATAACTATTACATGAGGAATCGCATCCGACATAATTATCCATCACCGATCCAATGCCTACAAGCTTTTCACATATTGCTTGTTGCTTATTTACTTTGTCGTTGCTACTGTTACAATCACTACAAAAAATACTACCGTTACTTTTATCGTCGTTACTGTTACTTCCACATTACTTTGCTACTAAATTACCTTGCTGCAGATACTAAGTCTTCCAGGTGTGGTTGAATTGACAACTCAACTGCCAATACTTGAGAGTATTCTTTGGCTCCCCTTGTGTCGAATCAATAAATTTGGGTTAAATACTCTACCCTCAAAAACTGTTGCGATCCCCTACACTTGTGGGTTATCAAGACTATTTTCTGGCGCCATTGCCGGGGAGCATATCTATATTCTTTAAGTCACTTGGAATTTATATATGTTGATCACTATGAAGAACTTGAAAGACTCAAAAACCAAGATTTATCCCTCAACTACGAGGGGAGGTAAGGAACTTCCATCTAGCTTTGCACTTGATTCACCCTCTGTTATGAGTAAACTTGCGACACCTACTCCTGCTATTGAATCTGATATGTCGCATGTTCTTGATGATGCCACTTCTGCTATGTATGATGAAACTACTTCTATGCTTGATACTACTGTGCCACTAGGTGAATTTCTTGATGAACAAATTGCTAAGGTTAGGGAGAATGCAAATATTGAAATTGATAATATTGATGAAAGTGATGATGAAGATTCTCCCCCTAGATATGAATTGCCTGTTATTACTGAGGGTTATGTTATGGATGAAGAAACTGCTAGAGACTTTCTTGCTTGCAATGATAGATATGATCTTAAGAAATTATTAGCTAAGCTGAAAGAAAAGTCTTTGAATGCTAGAATGAAATATGACCCTGCTTTTTCTACTTCACATATCTTTGTTACTGATAAGGATTATGATTTCTTTGTCGATCCTGAGTTAATTACTTTGGTTGAATCTGATCCTTTCCATGGTTATGAATCTGAAATTGTTGTGGCACATCTTACTAAGTTGAATGATATAGCCACCCTGTTTACCAACGAGGAAAAGATTCGTTATTACTATATCCTTAAGATATTTCCGTACTCGTTAAAGGGTGATGCTAAGACATGGTTCAATCCTCTTGATCGTGGTTGTGTGCGTAGTCCCCAGGATATGATTTATTACTTCTCTACTAAATATTTTCCTGCTCATAAGAAACAAGCTGCCTTACGGGAAATATATAATTTTGTGCAAATTGAAGAAGAGAGTCTCCCACAATCTTGGGGGAGGCTTATCCAATTACTTAATGCTTTGCCTGTTCATCGTCTTCAGAGGAATGAAATACTTCATGTCTTTTATAATGGACTAACCGATGCTTCCAGAGAACACCTGGATAGTTGTGCTGGTTGTGTTTTTAGGGAAAGAACATTTGATCAAGCTGAATTACTATTGAATAATAGGTTGACCAATGAAAATAATTGGACACTTCCTGAACCAGCCCCTAAGCCAACTCCGAAGAAAAGGGGTGTTCTATTTCTCAGTCCTGAAGATATGCAAGTGATACATTTGCGTCTTATCTATAATTTTTGATTGTTCCATGCCAATATTATACAACTTTCATATACTTTTGGCAAATTTTTATACCATTTTTGGGACTAACATATTGATCCAGTGCCCAGTGCCAATTCCTGTTTGTTGCATGTTTTTTGTTTCACAGAATATCCATATCAAACGGAGTCCAAACAGGATAAAAACGGACGGTCATTATTTTTGGAATATATGTGAATTTTGGGAAGTGGAATCAACGTGAGACGATGCCCGAGTGGCCCACGAGGCAGGGGGGCACGCCCTAGGGGGGTGGGCGCGCCCCTGACCCTCGTGGCCACCTCGTAAGGCGGTTGGTGCCCTTCTTTAGCTGCAAGAAAGTTAATATCCGGATAAAATCGTGTCCAAAATTCAGCCCAATCGGAGTTACGGATTTCCGGGGATTTAAGAAACGGTGAAAGGCTAGAATCTGGGAACGCAGAAACAGAGAGAGACAGAGAGACGGATCCAATCTCGGAGGGGCTCTCGCCCCTCCGCCGCCATGGAGGCCATGGACCAGAGGGGAAACCCTTCTCCCATCTAGGGAGAAGGTCAAGGAAGAAGAAGGAGGGGGGCTCTCTCCACCTTGCTTCCGGTGGCGCCGGAGTGCCGCCGGGGCCATCATCATTTGACGACGATCTACACCAACACCTCCGTCATCTTCACCAACATCTCCATGACCTTCCCCCATCTATCTACAGCGGTCCACTCTCCCGCAACCCGCTATACCCTCTACTTGAACATGGTGCTTTATGCTTCATATTATTATCCAATGATGTGTTGCCATCCTATGATGTATAAGTAGATTATCGTTGTCCTATCGGTGATTGGTGAATTGCTATGATTGATTTAATTTTCTTGTGGTTATGTTGCTGTCCTTTGGTGCCCATCATATGAGCGCGCGCATGGATCACACCATAGGGTTAGTTGTATGTTGATAGGACTACGTATTGGAGGGCAAGAGTGACAGAAGCTTCAACCTAGCGTAGAAATTGATGCATACGGGATTGAAGAGGGACCAATATATCTTAATGCTATGGTTGGGTTTTACCTTAATGAACGTTAGTAGTTTCGGATGCTTGTTAATAGTTCCAATCATAAGTGCATAGAATTCCAAGTCAGGGATGACATGCTAGCAGTGGCCTCTCCCACATAAAACTTGATATCGGTCTAGTAACGTAGTCAATTGCTTAGGGGCAATTTCACAACTCCTACCACCACTTTTCCACACTCGCTATAATAACTTTATTGCTTCTTTATCTAAACAGCCCCTAGTTTATATTTGCGTGCTCTTTATATTCTTGCAAACCTATCCCACAAAAACTACAAAGTACTTCTAGTTTCATACTTGTTCTAGGTAAAGTAAACGTCAAGCGTGCGTAGAGTTGTATCGGTGGTCGATAGAACATGAGGGAATATTTGTTCTACCTTTAGCTCCTCGTTGGGTTTGTTGGGGAACGTAGTATTTTAAAATTTTCCTACGATCACGCAAGATCTATCTACCAGATGTATACCAACGAGAGGGAAGAGTGTGTCTACGTACCCTCGTAGACCGGGAGCGGAAGCGTCAAGTGACGCGGTTGATGTTGTCGAACTTCTTCGTGATCCAACCGATCAAGCACCGAACGTACGGCACCTCCGCGTTCAGCACACGTTCAGCTTGATGACGTCCCACGAGCTCTTGATCCAGTTGAGCTTCACGGGAGTGTTTCGTCAGCACGACGGCGTGGTGACGGATATGATGTGTTCACCGGCGCAGGGCTTCGCCTAAGCTCCGCGACGGTATGACCGAGGTGTGATTCTGTGGAGGGGGGCACCGCACACGGCTAAAACAATTCAACTTGTGCGTCTTTGGGTGCCCCCCTGCCCCCGTATATAAAGGAGCAGGGGAGGGAGGCCGGCCGGCCCTTCCTGGTGCGGCTAGGGAAGGAGTCCTACTAGGAATAGGATTGCAATCCTATTCCTAGTAGGATTCACCAAAAGGAAGAAGGGGGAAAGGAATAGGAGAGGTGGCGCCCCCCCCCCAATCCTAGTCCAACTAGGAACCCTAGGTGGGGGCGCCGGCCAGCCCTATGGGCTGCCTCTCTCTTTCCCTTTTGGCCCACTATGGACCATCCCCTCTCGTAGGGGGTTCCGGTAACCCCCTCCGGCATTTCCGATAAATCCGAAACTTTTCCGGTATACTTCCGGTGTCCGAATATAGCCGTCCAATATATCAATCTTTATGTCTCGGACATTCCGAGACTCCTCGTCATGTCCGTGATCTCATCCGGGACTCCGAACTACCTTCGGTACATCAATACTCATAAACTCATAATACCGATCGTCATCAAACGTTAAGCGTGCGGACCCTACGGGTTCGAGAACTATGTAGACATGACCGAGACTCATCTCCGGTCAATAACCAATAGCGGAACCAGGATGTTCTTATTGGCTCCTACATATTCTACGAAGATCTTTTATCGGTCAGAACCGCATAACAACATACGTTGTTCCTTTTGTCAAACGGTATGTTACTTGCCCGAGATTCGATCGTCGGTATCTCTATACCTAGTTCAATCTCGTTACCGGCAAGTCTCTTTACTAGTTCTGTAACACATCATCTCGTGACTAACTCATTAGTCTTTTGCTTGCAAGGCTTATTGTGATGTGTGTTACCGAGAGGGCCCAGAGATACCTCTCCGACACTCGGAGTGACAAATCCTAATCCTGATCTATGCCAACACCACGAATACTTTCGGAGACACCTGTAGAGCATCTTTACGATCACCCAGTTACGTTGTGACGTTTGATAGCACACAAGGTGTTCCTACGGTATTCGGGAGTTGCATAATCTCATAGTCATAGGAACATGTATAAGTCATGAAGAAAGCAATAGCAGTAAAACTAAACGATCATAGTGCTATGCTAACGGATGGGTCTTGTCCATCACATCATTCTCCTAATGATGTGATCCCGTTGATCAAATGACAACTCATGTCTATGGCCAGGAAACATAACCATCTTTGATCAATGAGCTAGTCTAGTAGAGGCATACTAGGGACATACTGTTTTGTCTATGTATTCACACATGTACTAAGTTTCCGGTTAATACAATTCTAGCATGAATAAAAGACATTTATCATGATATAAGGAAATACAAATAACATCTTTATTATTGCCTCTAGGGCATATTTCCTTCAGTCTCCCACTTGAACTAGAGTCAATAATCTAGCTCACATCGCCATGTGATTTAATACCGATAGTTCACATCGTTATGTGAATAACACCCATAGTTCACATCACCATGTGACCAACACCCAAAGGGTTTACTAGAGTCAATAATCTAGTTCACATCGCTATGTGATTAATACCCAAGAGTAATAAGGTGTGATCATGTTTTGCTTGTGAGAGAAGTTTAGTCAACGGGTCTGTCATATACAGATCCCTTTGTATTTCGCAAATTTCTATGTCTACAATGCTCTGCATGGAGCTACTCTAGCTAATTGCTCCCACTTTCAATACGCATCCAGATTGATACTTAGAGTCATCTGGATTTAGTGTCAAAGCTTGCATCGGCGTAACTCTTTACGACGAACTCTTTATCACTGTAATGCCTAGGATGGAGTTATACCTCCTACGTGTCGAGGCACGACTTAAAGGCATAAATCCATCCTAGAATGATCTCAAGTTCGGTAATCTTTGCACAACTCATGTAAAAGAGGGGATAGTAAACTGAAAATAGTTGGCTTACACTCGCCACGTCACAGAATTACAGTACAAGTCTCAAACATCATACATTAAGAACATCACAACCCTCTAAGGGCAAAAGCCAAATGTCAAAGTACTGAACTTAGATAAATAAACCACAGGCGGATCGAATCCTAGTAAGAGTCTCCACTACTGATCGTCCGGGTACCGCACATAGTACCGACTACGCTCCTCGTCGTACTCCCAGTCTAGCTCGGTGCCATCACCTGGATAGCTCACAGCTGGACCTGCATCTGGTGTGTGAAGTAATCTGTGAGCCACAGAGGACTCAGCAATCCCGTTCCCGGGTAACAAGACTATTTAAGCCTTTGGGTGAGGAAAAGGCTGAAGAAAAGAATAAGTGTCTGCAGCAGCAACTAGCATCTAGCTTACGTAAGTGAGAGCGAGAAGAGAAGGCCTCGGCGAGAAGTGATCACGAAGTGATCCTAGCTACAAGCTCCACAATCATAACCCCTCCGTGTTCAACTCCCGAATCCCTATTCGGAAATTGACAGTCACGGAACACACGCTGGTAGTGTATTAGAAACATTGTGTCAAGTTATCTACAACCGGAATTAACAAGCTCCCATCTGCCACATAACCGCGGGCACGGCTTTCGAAAGTTCAAACCCTGCAGGGGTGTTCCAACTTGATCCATTACAAGCCCACGATCCGCGGAGTCGCAACTCCAAAGTGGGAAGACCCGAGTATCCTCGGAATCCCGTGCTCAAGATATACCGATCTAAGGTAAGGCTAATCCAGCAAATCCTCCCGGCGTGCCGACACCCTGATAGTAGCCGCGCGTATCTCGTCTCAGGCCACGACCGGATGAGACATCCTACGGGTTTTTACCAGACCTCGAGTTTCCTTGAGGTGGCCCCGCAGTCCGCTCATTTCGGACCAACACTCATGAGGAGCACTGGCCCGGGGTTGTTGATTAAGAAAAAGGGTTTATAACTCCCTATGCAAGTTTAGTTTGTTATTAGGCAAATAGTACCAATGTTGGGATTTGCTGGAAAATACTTAGCACTTAGCGGTTTATCGAGGGGGTCCCATACACCCCAACCGTGTTAGGAACGCATAATCAAGGAACATAACACCGGTTTATACAGATCCTAACGGCATGAGTGGAACAAATCACCAAGCAAAAGGCTTAGCATTTCCACCCTTGCCAATATATAGATGATTTCATTTTAAACATTTATATAGGGTGATATAACCCAACCAAACTTCATCATGAAGCAAGCATCTTCGATCTTCACCTGCAACTAGCAATGCTATAAGAAGGGCTGAGCGAAGCGTACTTAGCCAAGCAACGGTTTGCGTAGGTAGGTTGGTTAAACATGGCAATTGGTTACAAGTAGGAGGCTGACAAGAAGATCATGGGCATCGAGGCAAAACTATAGATCGAGACTACTATCAATAGGCAAAGATAGTAATGTTATCGGGGTTCGGTCATCTTGCCTGAAGAGAAGTCGTTCGGATCGTAAGAAGGGTCCTCGTGCTCAACCTCGTTGGAAACCTCGTGCTCAACCTCATACTCGGTCTCAGCTTCCGGCTCTAAACAAAACAATCACACCAAGCACCAATCAACAAGATGCAACGCGCACTCGGAAAAGATGAATGCTTGATGGATGCACTAAGGATGCACACGGAGCATGGAAGTATCACTCAAGCAAAACACCTCAAAACATGATAACAATATGATATTATTAATCTACACAAAAAATCAATCAAGTTTGGTATAAGATTCGCTGAAATCGGAGTTACGGGCTAAAAGTTATGCCCGAAACAAGATTTGAGCGAAAGATGAAAATTACAGCATCATAGCATCTTCGGAGCTCAAAATAATTAAGCTACAGCACCCAAAAAGCATGGCAAAGGACATGAACACAAACTAGACATATAGGACAGCAACTAAGTCCAAGGTACACCCCCAACGAAGTCACGGATCAATAGCAATGATCTTGGACATATTGAACTTGGCAATAAAATTCTGGCAGCAGAATTTTATTGAAACTTTGGAGCAAAAGATAAACATGCTACAGCCACTCAAATGGACATGTCAGGACATGGATGGAAAGACAACAATATATACTACAAGGAACAATCAAGATCCACTCCAAAACTAACATGCTTTGTCCTAGAACATCACACAAACATGGCATCGGAACGTTACAGATTTCAGACTTAGTGAAAATCCACTCAGTCCTAAAACAGCAATATCATCATGGCATATAAAATAGCATGTTTAAGTCACCTCAAAACTAAACATGACAAAGGGTAAGCACCTCATCAAAGTGCACAAGAAGGTGATCCCGAAACACACAAGTATGCATCATAGAGGTGAACACAACGATTGCAACGAGCTCAACAAGATGGCATTTCATAACAAGTAAAACCACATTACAGCCACATGGCACTTTGCAACGATGATAACAAGGCAATAATAAATCTACCATGCAACCTATCACAAGCAACACGTAGTTCGTGGCAAGACGAACACGTGGACATGTCATTTGCATCATTCGGACAAACGAGCTAAAAGATATCACATGGCAAAGGTGGCACAAAAATAACCCATAGCAGCAGTTTATAACATGATGCACTCTTGCAACAGTAAACAAGCACCTAGATGATCTCTAACATGCATGACAACAACAGGTAAAACGTAGAGCAAGTCTCCACGAACGTTTGGACATATTACACGCGCAAAACGGAGCTGCAGGCAAAAAGTTAAGCATGGTCAAACATTGCATCAGACAGGTAAAAACTGGACTAGATCTAGGGTTTTATCAAAGTCAACCTCAGATCAGGCGGAATGGGCTCGGGCCCAGGCTGAAGAAGAGGGCGCGGCCCGGCGCTGGCGAGCTGGAGCGGCCTGCGGTGGCCTGGGGCCCGGAGGGCGAACTGGCGGCGAGGCCCACCCGGCGAGGCTGGTACGGCCTGGTTAGGGGCCTCGGCCCAGGCGGCGGTGGCTCGCGGGAGGCGGCCTGCTGGCGGCGCGGGACGCGGAAGGAGGGAGCGGGCCGGAGGAAGGGCCCGGTCGGCGCGAAGCGGGGAAGTGGTCCCGCGCGGCTGCGGCGGCCGAAGGCTGGGCCTGGAGGTGCGAAGGCGGCCCAGCCGCGGGAGGTGAAGCCCGGCGAAGTGGGGACCTGGCTCGGCGGTGTACGGTCCAGGAGGAGGGAGGCCTTGGCCCGATGCGGCGAAGCGGTGCGAGACCGGGCGCAGCGATCGATCGGCGAAGGGGATCGAGCACCCGTTGACCTGGATCGATCCAGATCCAGGCGACGAGAGGCGGCGATGGTTCGGCTCCTCGTGGCTGCGGGAGGATTTTTGGGGATCTGGTTGAACTGAAAGAAAAGGAAAAAAAATAGTGGAGAAGGGGAAGAAGATAGGGAAGCCAAAAATAGACCTAGAGGGGTCTATATATAGCAGTTTTTGCTAGGGTTTGGAGATTTGGGGGCGCTAGGAGCCCTCAGATCGCGATCTGATGGATCCGATCGCGGGGATAGTTTTAAAGGGCCTAAGAGAAGATAACAGACTGCAGTAGGGATGTTTCCGGGACACGAAGTGAAAGCACTTTGGACCCACACGAACAACGGATGGAAAAACCAACGGAGTCCAAACGAGACGAGATTTGAGAGGCGGGTTGCACACAACAAAACAACAACACACACCACAACCTCGCGGCACACCGGTAACGTTAAACGCCCGAACAACAAAGTAGGCCTACGGGACGTCACGGACACATGAGGGAGCTCCGCAACGCGAAACGGACAACGGGAAGGGACACGCGGAACCGGATGCAACCGACAACACAAATGCAATGCGATGCACATGTCTACATGATATGAATGAATGCCACACACTCACACAACAAAATGACGAAAACCCGAAAGACAAAGAACCCGGAATGGAAATAGATGAAGCCGAAGATATATTATATACCCAAAAGGGAAAGGATTACATCCGGGGCATTACAAACTCTCCTCTACTACAAAAAGATCTCGTCCCGAGATCTAGGACTGGAAAAAGGAAGGGTACTCGGAACGAAGATGATCTTCTCGTTCCCAGGTAGCTTCTTGGTCGGTGTGATGTGACCACTTGACTTTCAGAAACTTGATGGACTTGTTGCGGGTCTTGCGTTTGGTTTCTTCGAGAATTGCAACTGGATGCTCTCGGTAGGACAGGTCTTGTTGAAGATCAATCTCTTCAAACGGAATCATGCGCTCAGGTGCTTTGAAGCATTTGCGAAGTTGAGACACATGGAAGACATCATGAACATTTGCAAAGTTGGGAGGGTGCTCAAGCTGATAGGCTAGGTCGCCTCTTTTGC
Source organism: Secale cereale (assembly GCA_902687465.1). NCBI lineage: Eukaryota > Viridiplantae > Streptophyta > Magnoliopsida > Poales > Poaceae > Secale > Secale cereale. The sequence continues at coordinate 833,601,771 of LR738714.1, forward strand.
CAAGAATCTTGAAAGGCCCGACGTATCTAGGAGCAAGTTTTCCTTTGATACCGAATCTTTGGGTTCCTTTCATCGGAGAAACTCGGAGATAGACATGATCACCGATGTCGAAAGCCAAATCACGATGCTTTCCGTCATAGTAGCTCTTCTGACGCGACTGAGCGGCCTTGAGATTCTCACGTATGACTTTGCACATTTCTTCGGCTTCTGAGATCAAGTCATTGCCAAGAAGTTGGCGTTCGCCTGTTTCAGACCAGTTGAGAGGGGTACGACACTTTCTGCCATAGAGAATGTCAAACGGTGCTTTGCCTGCACTTGCTTGAAAGCTGTTGTTGTAAGAGAACTCGGCAAATGGAAGGCAGTCTTCCCATTTCATGCCGAAGGAGATGACACAGGCTCTGAGCATGTCTTCTAGAATCTGATTCACACGCTCGACTTGACCACTAGTCTGAGGGTGAAATGCAGTGCTGAACCTGATCTTAGTGCCCATGGCGGACTGAAAGGAGTCCCAGAACCTTGATGTGAACAAGCTGCCACGGTCTGAGGATATAACTTGAGGAATGCCATGTAGGGACACAATTCTGGAAGTGTACAGCCTTGCAAGTTGAGCTGCATTGATTGATTCTTTGACCGGAAGAAAGTGAGCGACTTTGGTAAGCTTGTCAATCACCACAAAGATAGCATCATTTCCTCGCTTGGATTTAGGAAAGCCAGTGACGAAGTCCATTTCAATGTGGTCAAACTTCCACTCGGGAATAGGAAGAGGTTGGAGAAGACCGGCTGGACGTTGATGTTCTGCTTTCACTCTTCTGCACACATCACATTCATTCACGAATTGGGCAATCTCCCTTTTCATGCGTGTCCACCAGTAAGACTGCTTGAGATCTTGATACATCTTGGAACTGCCAGGATGAATGGAAAGGAGAGAATCATGAGCTTCTTCCATTATGAGCTTCTTGAGATCACCTTTGGGAACAACGAGTCTGTCCTCGAAGAACAAGGTATCTCTCTCACCAACACGGAAGCACTTGTATTTTGGAGTGCCCTTTGCAATCCCATGTTTCACTTTCTTCACCATGGTATCACTGAGTTGGGCCTCACGGACTTGATCTTCCAAGGTAGGAGCAATTTGGAGATTTGCAAGAAAACCCTGCGGAACAACTTGGAGGTTGAGTTTCCTGAATGCTTCACAAAGCTCAGGCTGGTACGGCTTGATAAGAAGGCTGTTCCAATATGCCTTTCTGCTCAAAGCATATGCAATCACATTCGCCTTGCCAGGAGTGTATTCGATGCTGGGGTTGTACTCTTGGATCATTTCAACCCAACGAGTCTGGCGGAGGTTCAGATGCGGCTGTGTGAAGATGTACTTCAAGCTCTTGCGATCGGTGAAGATGTCGACATTTCTGCCCAACAACAGATGTCTCCACGTAATCAGAGCATGTACCACAGCTGTTGGCTCGAGATCATGTGTGGGATAGTTCTTCTCACTTGGCTTTAGCTGACGAGAAGTGTATGCCACAATTCTCTTATCTTGCATAAGCACACCACCAAGACCTTGAAGAGAAGCGTCACAGAACACTTCATAGGGCTTGGATTCATCCGGAGGAGTCAGAACTGGAGCAGAAACAAGCTTATCTTTGAGAGTTTTGAATGCCACCTCACATTCGGGAGACCAAAAGTATTTGACATTCTTCTGAAGCAGGTTGGAAAGAGGCTTGGCAATCTTGGAGAAGTTTTCAACAAACCTTCTGCAATAGCTGGCAAGACCCAGAAAACTGCGGAGCTGCTTGACATTCTGAGGAGCTTCCCAATTGACAATTGCTTCAACTTTCTCGGGATTAACCGCAATACCGTCAGCTGAGATGATGTGGCCCAGGTACAAAACCTTATCGAGCCAAAACTCGCACTTGGAGAACTTGGCATAGAATTTATGCTCTCGGAGTCGATCAAGAACCAGACGCAAGTGCTTTTCGTGATCTTCTTCATTCTTGGAAAACACCAGAATATCATCCAGATACACAAGCACGAACTCGCCCGTATAGGGGTTGAAGATGTAATGCATCATCCTCGAAAAGGTAGGAGGAGCATTGGCGAGACCGAAGGACATGACGGTATACTCGTATGAACCATAGCTCGTTCTGAAGGCCGTCTTGGGAATGTCTTCCTCGCGAATGCGAATTTGATGATAGCCCATTCGGAGGTCAAGCTTAGAGAACACTTTAGCTCCTTTGAGCTGCTCGAAGAGTTCGTTGATGTTGGGGAGCGGATACTTGTTCTTAATCGTCTTCTTGTTCAATGGCCGGTAGTCAACACAGAGACGCTCCGTGCCATCTTTCTTCTTGACAAATAAGACACCACAGCCCCACGGAGATGTACTTGGTCTGATAAGACCCATACTCTCCTGCTTATCAAGCTGCTTCTTCAATTCCTTCAATTCATCCGGAGAGAGCTTGTATGGACGCCGACATGCAGGCTCAGTGCCCGGCTCGAGTTCAATGACAAACTCCACCTGACGGTGTGGAGGCATGCCTGGAAGTTCTTCAGGAAAGACGTCTTGATATTCGTTCACCACAGGAATTTGATTTATGGCATTAATTTCGCCCTTATCATTAAGAGAGAAAAGCCGAATAGTATTATCCCTGGAGGCGAAGATAATCACATCTTCATCAGAATGAGTCATCTTGACTTCCTTTTGAGCACAATCAATGTGAGCATCATGCTGAGAAAGCCAATCCATTCCGAGGATGAGGTCGATGTCAGAATTGCCGAGAATCACCGGAGAAGCCAAAAATCGATAATCACCCATGCGAATAGACACATCCGGAGCATATAATCTAGAAGTCATGCATCTTCCCGGAGAAATCACTTGCAACTCCCTTGGCAAGGCCATGGTGCCCACATTATACTTGGATGCAAAAGGGAATGACATGAAAGAATGCGAAGCACCCGAATCAAATAACACTTTAGCTGGAAAAGAGTTAACTGGAAGGTTACCCAAAATGACATCAGAAGAATTCTCCGCTTGTGCTGCATTCATCAGATTAACCCTTGCTGCCTTTGGATCATGCCTGACAATAGCTGAACTCACAGGTGGAGGAGGTGGAAGACGCTTCGGATTCGGACATCTGTTGGCATAGTGACCTTTCTGAGTGCATTTGTTGCAAGTCACTTCTGAGAGAGGACAGAAATGAGAGCCACTTGACTTGGAGCCTTGAGACTGAAACTGCTTCTTCGACTGGTTGCTCGGGTTGGGTGGGTGGGAGAAACCACGACCACTAGAGTTCTTGTTGTTGGAGTTGTTGAAGTTGTTGGAGTTGTTGTATGGAGCTCGAATCACTGGAGGAGGAGGAAGCCAGAATTTCTGATGCTTCGAGACCAACTGAGACGATGAGGAAGAGTGAACAGCATCTCGAATTCTCTTCTTAGAAGCCTCCATCTTAAGCTGAGCTGCTTCTTGTTTCAAAGCCATGTTATAGAACTTGTCGAATTCATCGGGCTCGAACAAAGTGAGAGCAAGCTGAAGTTCATCTTTGAGACCTCCACGGAACTGATAGATTTTGCTCTTGGCATCAGGAATGTCTTGCTTAGCATAGCGAGCGAGGTTTTGGAACTTGACATTATACTGATAGACTGACATGGAGCCCTGCTTCAGGTTGCGGAATTGCTCACGCATACCCTCGATGACACTTGTAGGAATGTGATGCGAGTGGAAATCCTTGCAGAAATTCTCCCAAGAGATCACTTGACCTGGCTTGGAGTCTTTGTACTGCTGCCACCAGTCAGCTGCTTGATCTTTCAGTTGGAAGGCTGCAAACTTCACATAGTCATCTTCCTTCACGTTACTGCACTCAAAATGCTTCTTTATGTCGGTCAACCAATCCTCAGCATCAAGAGGGTCGACACAGTAACTGAAAGCTTTAGGATTGTTAGCCAGGAACTGGTTGAGGGTAGCATGGTGCTGCTGGAAGAAGTTGCCTTGATTCACTGGAACACCCTGATTAGCTTGATTAGCTTGCATCATCTGCATCATCTGCATCATCAACTGAGTGTTCTGAGTAGTAGTCTGCATAATTGCTCTCCAAGCCTCAGGCGGAGGAGGAGGGGAAGGAGGACGCTCTGGGACCTCTTCACCCTCTGGGTTAGCGTTGGGAACCCTTTTCGGAGCCATCCTGTAAGAGATGACCACGAATCAGCAATTGATTGACAAAAGGTATAAGCTGAATCAATGGAATGAATTGCAACAAGTCTTCACAATAATCATTCGAACAACAAGAACGAATGAAATCATCCGAACAAAAGGAACGAATGATATTCTTAGTTAAATGATAACATCAGTCTTCACGAGAAGCCACATAGGGAACAAAAGGATAAAATAAGAAAACAACAAGGTACGAACGGGAACAAACACAAGAGAGGAGTTTCGTTCTAACATCTTTGTGCTGAAAGCATATGAACGCGTTACGAAAAGGTTTTGCAATCCTCAGATCAGCATAGCCAAGGACCCTTTAAGATGCAACTCCTGATAGTAACATCGGTCATATAACCCCTTCACTCAATGTCGAACCCCGAACTCACTAACCTGCATTCGTTGGAAGAATGCCTACGATCTACTGGATAAAACCCACCTGTAGATTTCCGAAAGATTCCAGTTATGCAATCAGGTGTTGGGGATACACGGGAAGCACCGCACAATCAACTCTAAACCTACATCCAGGTGTATCCATCCTTCAACACATAACCAGTCTTTCTCGGAAACTGTGTACCTCGGACCTTCGAAAAGCATCCACTATAACAAGCTATGGCAATACTCCCGAACTACCTCGCCAGTACAGGGTGATGTCGGGGTTATCTTGCCACTGGCCGTATAGGGGAGATTTTCGATGTCGGCCGTCTTAAGTATTTAGTACTGCCGCGATATGCTTGTTACAATGATACCCCGAAGCTCAACTCCTCGGTAACAGGAGGCATCGAGAACAATATCCTTGTCACAAGAACATCGAAACAATCCCAGAATACTCGCGGGATTCCTAAAAAACAAATTTGTGCAATTTTTGAAGATAGGAGAGACAAGAGTAGTCGTCAGGAGTCCTCACCAGAGAGAAAGGGGATGAGAAGCAAAGAAATCCTACTCTCCGATATAATATAGGACTCAAAAAGTTTTCAGTGTGTGCCTAGACTCGACCGTCAACGATTCGATCTAACAGTGGGGGCTCCTAGGTCGGAGAAGGCTCTGATACCAACTTGTAATGCCCAGGATGGAGTTATACCTCCTACGTGTCGAGGCACGACTTAAAGGCATAAATCCATCCTAGAATGATCTCAAGTTCGGTAATATTTGCACAACTCATGTAAAAGAGGGGATAGTAAACTGAAAATAGTTGGCTTACACTCGCCACGTCACAGAATTACAGTACAAGTCTCAAACATCATACATTAAGAACATCACAACCCTCTAAGGGCAAAAGCCAAATGTCAAAGTACCGAACTTAGATAAATAAACCACAGGCGGATCGAATCCTAGTAAGAGTCTCCACTACTGATCGTCCGGGTACCGCACATAGTACCGACTACGCTCCTCGTTGTACTCCCAGTCTAGCTCGGTGCCATCACCTGGATAGCTCACAGCTGGACCTGCATCTGGTGTGTGAAGTAATCTGTGAGCCACAGAGGACTCAGCAATCCCGTTCCCGGGTAACAAGACTATTTAAGCCTTTGGGTGAGGAAAAGGCTGAAGAAAAGAATAAGTGTCTGCAGCAGCAACTAGCATCTAGCTTACGTAAGTGAGAGCGAGAAGAGAAGGCCTCGGCGAGAAGTGATCAAGAAGTGATCCTAGCTACAAGCTCCACAATCATAACCCCTCCGTGTTCAACTCCCGAATCCCTATTCGGAAATTGACAGTCACGGAACACACGCTGGTAGTGTATTAGAAACATTGTGTCAAGTTATCTACAACCGGAATTAACAAGCTCCCATCTGCCACATAACCGCAGGCACGGCTTTCGAAAGTTCAAACCCTGCAGGGGTGTTCCAACTTGACCCATTACAAGCCCACGATCCGCGGAGTCGCAACTCCAAAGTGGGAAGACCCGAGTATCCTCGGAATCCCGTGCTCAAGATATACCGATCTAAGGTAAGGCTAATCCAGCAAATCCTCCCGGCGTGCCGACACCCTGATAGTAGCCATGCGTATCTCGTCTCAGGCCACGACCGGATGAGACATCCTACGGGTTTTTACCAGACCTCGAGTTTCCTTGAGGTGGCCCCGCAGTCCGCTCATTTCGGACCAACACTCATGAGGAGCACTGGCCCGGGGTTGTTGATTAAGAAAAAGGGTTTATAACTCCCTATGCAAGTTTAGTTTGTTATTAGGCAAATAGTACCAATGTTGGGATTTTCTGGAAAAGACTTAGCACTTAGCGGTTTATCGAGGGGGTCCCATACACCCCAACCGTGTTAGGAACGCATAATCAAGGAACATAACACCGGTTTATACGGATCCTAACGGCATGAGTGGAACAAATCACCAAGCAAAAGGCTTAGCCTTCCACCCTTGCCAATATATAGATGATTTCATTTTAAACATTTATATAGTGTGATATAACCCAACCAAACTTCATCATGAAGCAAGCATCTTCGATCTTCACCTGCAACTAGCAATGCTATAAGAAGGGCTGAGCGAAGCGTACTTAGCCAAGCAACCGTTTGCGTAGGTAGGTTGGTTAAACATGGCAATTGGTTACAAGTAGGAGGCTGACAAGAAGATCATGGGCATCGAGGCAAAACTATAGATCGAGACTACAAGCAATAGGCAAAGACAGTAATGTTATCGGGGTTCGGTCATCTTGCCTGAAGAGAAGTCGTTCGGATCGTAAGAAGGGTCCTCGTGCTCAACCTCGTTGGAAACCTCGTGCTCAACCTCGTACTCGGTCTCAGCTTCCGGCTCTAAACAAAACAATCACACCAAGCACCAATCAACAAGATGCAATGCGCACTCGGAAAAGATGAATGCATGATGGATGCACTAAGGATGCACACGGAGCACGGAAATATCACGCAAGGAAAACACCTCAAAACATGATAACAATCTGATATTATTAATCTACACAGAAAATAAATCAAGTTTGGTATAAGATTCGCTGAAATCGGAGTTACGGGCTAAAAGTTATGCCCGAAACAAGATTTGAGCGAAAGCTGAAAATTACAGCATCATAGCATCTTCTGAGCTTAAAATAATTAAGCTACAGCACCCAAAAAGCATGGCAAAGGACATGAACACAAACTAGACATATAGGACAGCAACTAAGTCCAAGGTGCACCCCCAACGGATTCACGGATCAAGAGCAATGATCTTGGACATATTGAACTTGGCAATAAAATTCTGGCAGCAGAATTTTATTGAAACTTTGGAGCAAAAGATAAACATGCTACAGCCACTCAGATGGACATGTGAGGACATGGATGGAAAGACAACAATATATACTACAAGGAACAATCAAGATCCACTCCAAAACTAACATGCTTTGTCCTAGAACATCACACAAACATGGCATCGGAACGTTACAGATTTCAGACTTAGTGAAAATCCACTAAGTCCTAAAACAGAAATATCATCATGGCATATAAAAGAGCATGTTTAAGTCACCTCAAAACTAAACATGGCAAAGGGTAAGCACCTCATCAAAGTGCACAAGAAGGTGATCCCGAAACACACAAGTATGCATCATAGAGGTGAACACAATGATTGCAACGAGCTCAACAAGATGGCATTTCATAACAAGTAAAACCACATTACAGCCACATGGCACTTTGCAACGATGATAACAAGGCAATAATAAATCTACCATGCAACCTATCACAAGCAACACGTAGTTCGTGGCAAGACGAACACGTGGACATGTCATTTGCATCATTCGGACAAACGAGCTAAAAGATATCACATGGCAAAGGTGGCACAAAAATAACCCATAGCAGCAGTTTATAACATGATGCACTCTTGCAACAGCAAAACAAGCACCTAGATGATCTCTAACATGCATGACAACAACAGGTAAAACGTAGAGCAAGTCTCCACGAACGTCTGGACATATTACACGCGCAAAACGGAGCTGCAGGCAAAAAGTTAAGCATGGTCAAACATTGCATCAGACAGGTAAAAACTGGACTAGATCTAGGGTTTTATCAAAGTCAACCTCAGATCAGGCGGAATGGGCTCGGGCCCAGGCTGAAGAAGAGGGCGCGGCCCGGCGCTGGCGAGCTGGAGCGGCCTGCGGTGGCCTGGGGCCCGGAGGGCGAACTGGCGGCGAGGCCCACCCGGCGAGGCTGGTGCGGCCTGGTTAGGGGCCTCGGCCCAGGCGGCGGTGGCTCGCGGGAGGCGGCCTGCTGGCGGCGCGGGACGCGGAAGGAGGGAGCGGGCCGGAGGAAGGGCCCGGTCGGCGCGAAGCGGGGAAGTGGTCCCGCGCGGCTGCGGCGGCCGAAGGCTGGGCCTGGAGGTGCGAAGGCGGCCCAGCCGCGGGAGGTGAAGCCCGGCGAAGTGGGGACCTGGCTCGGCGGTGTACGGGCCAGGAGGAGGGAGGCCTTGGCCCGATGCGGCGAAGCGGTGCGAGACCAGGCGCAGCGATCGATCGGCGAAGGGGATCGAGCGCCCGTTGACCTGGATCGATCCAGATCCAGGCGACGAGAGGCGGCGATGGTTCGGCTCCTCGTGGCTGCGGGAGGATTTTTGGGGATCTAGTTGAACTGAAAGAAAAGAAAAAAAAATAGTGGAGAAGGGGAAGAAGATAGGGAAGCCAAAAATAGACCTAGAGGGGTCTATATATAGCAGTTTTTGCTAGGGTTTGGAGATTTGGGGGCGCTAGGAGCCCTCCGATCGCGATCCGACGGATCCGATCGCGGGGATAGTTTTAAAGGGCCTAGGAGAAGATAACAGACTGCAGTAGGGATGTTTCCGGGACACGAAGTGAAAGCACTTTGGACCCACACGAACAACGGATGGAAAAACCAACGGAGTCCAAACGAGACGAGATTTGAGAGGCGGGTTGCACACAACAAAACAACAACACACACCACAACCTCGCGGCACACCGGTAACGTTAAACGCCCGAACAACAAAGTAGGCCTACGGGACGTCACGGACACGTGACGGAGCTCCGGAACGCGAAACGGACAACGGGAAGGGACACGCGGAACCGGATGCAACCGACAACACAAATGCAATGCGATGCACATGTCTACATGATATGAATGAATGCCACACACTCACACAACAAAAAGACGAAAACCCGAAAGACAAAGAACCCGGAATGGAAATAGATGAAGCCGGAGATATATTATATACCCAAAAGGGAAAGTATTACATCCGGGGCATTACAATCACCTCCATAAACGAGAAATTTTTCCTTAGTCATCCAATTACTAAGGATAATTTTGACCGCTGTACAGTGATCTACTCCTGGATCATTATTGTACCTCCCTGTCAAACTCTTGGCAAGGTACACAACGTGTTTTGTACACAGCATGGCATACTTTATAGAACCTATGGCTGAGGCATAGGGAATGACTTTCATTCTCTTTATATTTTTCTGCCGTGGTCTGGCTTTGAGTCTTACTCAACTTTATACCTTGTAAAACAGGCAAGAACCCTTTCTTTGACTGATCCATTTTGAACTTCTTCAAAAACTTATCAAGGTATGTGCTTTGTGAAAGTCCAATTAAGCGTCTTGATCAATCTCTATAGATTTTGATGCTTTAATATGTAAGCAGCTTCTCCGAGGTCTTTCATCGAAAAACTTTTATTCAAATATCCTTTTATGCTATCCAGAAATTCTATATCATTTCCAATCAACAATATGTCATCTACATATAATATTAGAAATGCTACAGAGCTCCCACTCACTTTCTTGTAAATACAGGCTTCTCCAAAAGTCTGTATAAAACCATATGCTTTGATCACCTCATCAAAGCGTATATTCCAACTCCGAGATGCTTGCACCAGTCCATAGATGGATCGCTGGAGCTTGCATACTTTGTTAGCACCTTTTGGATCGACAAAACCTTCTGGTTGCATCATATACAACTCTTCTTTGAGATATCCATTTAGGAATGCAGTTTTGACATCCATTTGCCAGATTTCATAATCATAAAATGCGGCAATTGCTAACATGATTCGGACAAACTTTAAGCATCGCTACAGGTGAGAAAGTCTCATCGTAGTCAACTCCTTGAACTTGTCGAAAACCTTTTTTCAACAAGTCGAGCTTTGTAAACAGTAATATTACCGTCTGCGTCGGTCTTCCTCTTGAAGATCCATTTATTTTCGATGGCCTGCCGATCATCGGGCAAGTCAACCAAAGTCCATACTTTGTTCTCATACATGGATCCCATCTCAGATTTCATGGCTTCAAGCCATTTTGCGGAATCTGGGCTCATCATTGCTTCCTCATAGTTCGTAGGTTCATCATGGTCTAGTAACATGATTTCCAGAACTGGGTTGCCGTACCACTCTGGTGCGGAACGTACTCTGGTTGATCTACGACGTTCAGCAGAAACTTGATCCGAAGTTTCATGATCATCATCATTAACTTCCTCACTAATTGGTGTAGGAATCACTGGAACAATTTCCTGTGATGTACTATTTTCCAATCTGGGAGAAGGTACAATTACCTCATCAAGTTCTACTTTCCTCCCACTCACTTCTTTCGAGAGAAACTCTTTTTCTAGAAAGGATCCGTTCTTAGCAACGAATATTTTGCCTTCGGATCTGTGATAGAAGGTGTACCCAACAGTCTCTTTTGGGTATCCTATGAAGACACATTTTTCCGACTTGGGTTCGAGCTTACCAGGTTGAAGTGTTTTCACATAAGCATCGCAGCCCCAAACTTTAAGAAACGACAACTTTGGTTTCTTGCCAAACCATAGTTCATAAGACGTCGTATCAACGGATTTAGATGGTGCCCTATTTAACGTGAATGCAGCTGTCTCTAATGCATAACCCCAAAAGCGATAGTGGTAAATCGGTAAGAGACATCATAGATCGTACCATATCTAATAAAGTATGGTTACGATGTTCGGACACACCATTACGCTGTGGTGTTTCAGGTGGCGTGATTTGTGAAACTATTCCACATTGTTTCAAATGAAGACCAAACTTGTAACTCAAATATTCTCCTCCACGATCAGATCGTAGAAACTTTATTTTCTTGTTACGATGATTCTCTACTTCACTCTGAAATTCTTTGAACTTTTCAAATGTTTCAGACTTGTGTTTCATTAAGTAGATATACCCATATCTTCTCAAATCATCAGTGAAGGTCAGAAAATAACGATACCCGCCGCGAGCATCAACACTCATTGGTCCACATACATCAGTATGTATGATTTCCAAAAAATCTGTTGCTCGCTCCATAGTTCCGGAGAACGGAGTTTTAGTCATCTTGCCCATGAGGCATGGTTCACAAGCACCAAATGATTCATAATCAAATGATTCCAAAAGTCCATCATTATGGAGTTTCTTCATGCGTTTTACACCAATATGACCTAAACGGCAGTGCCACAAATAAGTGGCACTATCATTATTAACCTTGCATCTTTTGGCTTCAACATTATGAATATGTGTATCACACGATCGAAATCCAACAAACCATTTTCATTGGGTGTATGACCATAGAAGGTTTTATTCATGTAGACAGAACAACAATTATTCTCTAACTTACATGAATAACCGTATTGCAATAAACATGATCAAATCATATTCATGCTCAACACAAACACTAAATAACACTTATTTAGGTTCAACACTAATCCCGAAAGTATAGGGAGTGTGCGATGATGATCATATCAATCTTGGAACTGCTTCCAATACACATCGTCACTTCATCCTTTAACTAGTTTATGTTCATTATGCAACTCCCACTTCGAGTTACTACTCTTTTAGCAACTGAACCAATATCAAATACCGAGGGGTTGCTATGAACACTAGTAAAATACTCATCAATAATCTGTATATCAAATATACCTTTGTTCACTTTGCCATCCTTCTTATCCGCCAAATATCTAGGGCAGTTCCACTTCTAGTGACCATTTCCTTTGCAGTAGAAGCGCTTGTTTCAGGCTTGAGTTTAGCTTTGGGTTTCTTCACGGGTGTGACAGCTTTCTTGTCATTCCTTTTGAAGTTCCCCTTCTATCCCTTTGCCCTTTACTTGAAACAAGTGGTCTTATTAACCATCAACACTTGATGCTCTTAATTGATTTCTACCTTCGCCGATTTCAGGATCGCGAAGAGCTCGGGAATTACCTTCGTCATCCCTTGCATATTATAGTTCATTACGAAGTTCTACTAACTTGGTGATAGTGACTAGAGAACTTTGTCAATTACTATTTTATCTGGAAGAATAACTCCCACTTGATTCAAGTAATTGTAGTACCCAGACAATCTGAGCACATGCTCACTGGTTGAGCTATTCTCCTCCATCTTGTAGGCAAAGTACTGTCAGAGGTCTTATACCTCTCGACACGGGCATGAGTATGAAATACTAATTTCAACTCTTGGAACATCTTATATGCTCCGTGGCGTTCAAAACGTTTTTGAAGTCCCGGTTCTAAGCCGTAAATCATGGTGCACTTAAACTATCAAGTAGTCATCATATCGAGCTTTTGTCAAAACGTTCACAACGTCTACATCTGCTCCTGCAATAGGTCTGTCACCTAGCGGTGCATCAAGGACATAATTCTTCTGTGCAGCAATGAGGATAATCCTCAGATCACGGAACAATTCCGCATCATTGCTACTAACATCTTTCAACTTGGTTTTCTCTAGGAACATATGAAAAATAAACGGGGAGCAACATCGCGAGCTATTGATCTACAACATAGATATGCTAATACTACCAGGACTAAGTTCATGATAAATTAAAGTTCAATTTAATCATATTACTTAAGAACTCCCACTTAGATAGACATCCCTCTGGTCATCTAAATGATCACGTGATCCAAATCAACTAAACCATGTCCGATCATCACGTGAGATGGAGTAGTTT